>CM068371.1:425868161-427115163 GCA_034769895.1 Magicicada septendecula
CTACTATTTGTGCCTTCAAATTATTAATTACTTACATTACGATTTTTAAATATTACTAAGTTACAGACGGTTTGCTAAGCACGTTGTGTCCGGAATTAAACAGGTCAACGCATGATGATTTACTAAAGGGTTAACTGTAATATTATTAACTATTTACAATACGATTTTTTTATTACTTGTTTAGTTAGATCTTTTTCCATTTAAATCTCGTACTTATTCTGAGTTAGTACGGGGGTATTAGGTTTAATTGTGCTATTTAAAAATACTTAAAGCTTTCTCAATTTTTTTATTATTTTATTACCAATTAAATCGTCACAAAATAATTAGGAGAATATAAGCACAACATCGTCCAAACAGCACTATAAAACTAATAAAATTTATTTAAACGTTTTTTAAATTTGTTTACTGAAACAAATAATATAAATGAGTTTATTTTATAATCAGCAATTTAAAATTAGAGACAATTTTCTTACTTCACAAAGACAAAATCTCGTACACACAAAATTTTGCAAATATTGTTTGAACAACCAACAGCATTCAGAGAGAAGTGAGACGGGGGATGAAGAGGAGAGAGGGTTCGGACGTTTAAACGGGAATAGGCAATTTTGTTTCCACATGGCCAGATGGCGAGACTGACAGAAAATGTGACGTGTGTCACTTGAAGGTGGAATCCCGGCTTACTATAAGGATGGCAGGAAATAGGCAGACATAAACAACAGTCGCGACACAAACCCGCCGTGTACATTGTAACGGCTTTCAAATCGACCAGTTTGTGCGTTATAAACTACGCCGTGATCGCTAATGGCGTCTTCGCGTTTATAAGACGACTTAACACTTCAAAATGTTAGTTTTTCCTGTTAAATTGTTTAAACAATTTTCTTGAGACTCGTTGCTTTTTTTACGAAGTGTCTAACGTTATAACGCTTAGTATTAAGTTTTGCACTAACTTTCGCAAGAAGTAGGTAGTGGGAATTGGCGTACATCTTACCAGTTACTTCAATCGTTCGATGGCCTCCAATGGTAGAGCTGAAACCTCCGTTTTAAACAGTATTAGACCATGGCCTAATAGCCCGGCAGAGAACAGTATTAACAGAGTTGAGAGCCTTAGAAATTCAAAAACTACAAAATCCACTCAACTTAAATTTTACAAGGCAATGCTAGATTTAGTGTCTTATACTGTGACAATACGTGGGTCCTAATAAGTTCAAGTTCATCCTTGATTCAAGCGGCTGAGACGTAATTTTTAAGATCAACTGAAGAATGCACAAAGACAGATCATATCAACAACGACTTGATTAGAGCAGTGTTGGACACACTTTCAACAAACGAAAAAACGAGAAGGACAGGCGGAGATGGGTGCATCGTCTACATAGAATGGAAGATATTAGAATAGCAAAATAGGCTTATAAATGCAAATCAGCAGCAACCGAAGCGTGAATAGGAAGAAACCGAAACAGGTTAAAGGTCTTAATGCTGTAATAGTGAAGACACATAAGAAGAAGAAGAGATGGAAGCAAAATAACAAATTAAAAAAGAATCAAACAAACCCGCAAATATACTACGCTATGGATAAACTTTTATGAAATAAACAAAGATGTGCAAAGGAAAAAGACAAAGCTTTTTTATTTCAGAAAATTCGTAGACTTATTTTAATATTTTTTTTGACGTCGTGGGGGTCGAGAGAAATTTAGAAAAAGGAAAGTACAGATAAAGTATCTGAAAAGAATCATTGGAGTTACGAATAAGGATAGAACGTAAAAGGTAAATATTAGAAGCAGTAAGGGATGCAATCTAATCTGTAATTTATACAATGAAGACAACTGAGCAGGTGAAGACATGTACAGCGTGTGGAAGAGGCAAGACCGATGAGACGAATTTGGGAAGCTAAAATTGATAAAAGTGAGAAAAGGGGGACAAACTGTAGATAAGTTGAGATCGAATTTAATTCACAAACTCCAGAAAGAAATGCGGTGAAGCGGAGACTACAGAGAAGGGAATACAAAACGGAAGGTATCTGTACAAGATTGAAATGTAGTGAACATCACTGTAGAACAGGACTTTGGAAATTATACCCCATGCGGCGCGCGCGTTTTGCTAAACGAAGCTGTATTTGGAAACTACAATAAACGAGCACATTATTCGGAAGCTGTATAACAGGATTTGGAAACTACAATAAACGAGCACATTATTCGGAAGCTATATAACAGGATTTGGAATCTACAATAAACGAGCACATTATTCGGAAGCTGTATAACAGGATTTGGAAACTACAATAAACGAGCACATTATTCCGAAGCTGTATAACAGGATTTGGAAACTACAATAAACGAGCACATTATTCGGAAGCTGTATAACAGGATTTGGAAACTACAATAAACATGGACATTTCTCGGAAGCTTTATTTGTACGTATGTGATATAATTCCATAGCGGATTAGCAGTATATTCTATTCAATGGCAACGCATACTGAACAATAATTTGCGACGCACAGATGTGGTAAAAGCGTAGTAGGATATTTATAATGCCATGAAATAGGTAAATTGCCAACAACCCAGCAAAATTAACAATTAGGCCTACATTAAATTTCAAAAACGTTTAATCTCTGTTTTTTATATATATATATATATATATATACATATATTGCGACGATACAAATAAATATTTTCGCATAGGATAATTATGTGTGTTTAAATTATGTACAAATCTATATTGGAGGTGTAGAAAAATTATTTATTTATAACACAAGTAAATAATTGTTTATATGATATATTTAAATTAAACAAAATGTCATGTATAGTATTTTATTTGTTATCAAAGAGTTTATATAGTTCAGTTTTGGTAGGTTTTACTTGAAACGTAGAATTCCTTTACACTCGGCGTGACGTCACTCGCTCTGCCCCTGTTACGCTCTTCTCTGCAATGATCGCCGCTCTCCTCTTTCACTCTCTCTCTCTCTCTCTCTCTCTCTCTCTCTCTATGCGCTGGGGTTCGCCGAACAGCTGATAACACTGAGGCAGATTTTACACACGAATTGTCACTTTCCGAATCGTTTGTTTACTCGCTCGAAATTAGTTATTATTAATTATTGTTACTCAGGGTGATAATGAATGATATTCTTTAAAAGCGGTGTATATTACTTACACCTTCCGGCTATTCTTGAAGTGTTCAGCGTTAATAAGGATTTATCACGGTAGATAAATCTCTCTAAGCGGAAAATCTTCCACTAACACGTAATAGCACTTGAATATTTTATAACTGGTAGTTCACCCGCTTGGTTCTAATCGACGAACTCGAAAAGAGTCCCAAGACTTAGCGTTACTCTAGATTAAACCAATTCGAACAAGAAAAACTCTTGACGAAGAGCACACATTCACTAGGCAACGGCTTCCGATGAACTCCCTCGAAGTACACCTGACAACCGACGGATCTGACTGAATTTAGGGGCTTCTGATTGGTCAATCAACTGTCTACGTGGTAGATTGGACAAAATATAGACGCGTTGCAGGCGAATCTTTGTATAAATCTGCGAGTGCCTGCTTAGATTTTATCTAGAATTGTTATTACTCTTCAATTGATAAGCGTGAAAAGTTGAGTTTTCAATTATAATAAAACCACATTTACAAAATAGCTGAGAACAACAGAGTATATAGAAAATGTAGCTATTTTCATAAATAATTCACTGTCCAAGTCTCATGCCGATCGGATAACAAACGCGGAAGATATAACACGAAGGTTCACCACACGCGAACGCGCGCACATATTATAACGTTACATAAGGTAGCCCATCTATAAAGAAGAAAATACCATTTAATAGAAACGTGAGTTACAACATTAAAGGAATAAAGAAAGTCAAAGTATGAAGGAATTAATGAACAAAAATATTAAAATATAGCACAATAATAACTTAAAACCAAGACAAGGACTGAGACGATGACAAAACCCAAGTGATTGGCAAAGGGAAGGATAAAAATAAATAACTTTGTGACCATATCACAACCCCTTGTCAACCAATAATAAAATAGTAAATGTAATTATGAAAGTACAAAGCTATGTTATTAGTGTGAGTAGTCCCATGTAAGACTACCAAGACATAAATGTAAATTAAGTATGTTAAATGATATTGTTATTAGAATATGAAGGGAATAAAGCCCTTATATACTTATATAATAAATACCCAATGTTAATGATAAGGTGAGTGGTGTGGTTAGATCCAAGTGAAGAAAAGTAAGAAAAACAGTGAATAATATAAAATTAAAGTGAATAACAGAACCAAGAGTGCATGATAGGAGTAAGGAGTGAAATACCAGTTAACATTAAGTGATAAACATTCTATAATAAGGGTGATCACACCAAGGTGAATAATATAGAGAAACAAAATAAAAAGGAATAAACACTATTAACACTAAGTACGGTGAAACAATACAAAGTGCAAGTGTAAACCAAAATATAAAACGACCAATATAAGAACTCTTATAAAAGTGAGAGTGAGGAAGGAAAGGGAACAATTAAATGTAAAACTCAAAATATAAGTAAAGACACCAAAATCAGTGATCAACACTAGAGTTTAATGGGTGAAAAGTACCAAAAATAATAGTAGACAAAATATTGTTATTATAGTACATTATAAGAATTATAATATATTATAAGAATTATAGTAGCTTAATATTATATTTGTATTCAGGATAAAAATTCACTAATGTTATTAAAGATGTTATTGTTAAGAAATAATAGTTAAAAGGCTAGAACAAACTTTAAACCAGTAAAATGTTATAAAGAAAAGGTAGGCACAAAAAGGAAATGAATGTTTAAATACTAAGATTATATAGTAAATGTTTATAAGTATTGTTATGATAGCATAAAGAAAAGCAGAGGAGATGATAATGTTAATATTATAGAACTGTGCAAAAGTTATAATTGTTAAAATAGTATTAAGAATAAGTTGTATTATGTTGAGTGGTGATGGAGCCTAAGAAACAGTTCATGTTAAAGTTATAAATTTAAAGATAAAAGGCATTAATGTGTCGAAAAAGCTGTAATAAGTAATATAAATCAGGAATCAGTGTAAACTAGCTATAACTAAGCAATAAGAACTTAGTAATAAGAGTAAAATTAAAATTAAAACAATGTAAAAAGGGTAGGTCAGAGTAGGCCTAAAACAATTTGAACAAAAATTGTAAAATACGCACAAATAACAGTAAACAGTGAGGGAAAAAGATAAGCAAACATAAAATACCAAACCAAGGAACAATACAAATACAAAATAATTGCAAAAAAACAACATATTAAACAAAATAAGTAAAAAGAATAATAATAGCCAAATTTTAGAACAGGCCCGAAATAACAGAAAATAGTCATGTTTGATGTCTAATTAATCTACATCAGAAAAGCCATTCAATGAGAATAATAAAAATCATATTGATAATAAGACAAGGAAAATATCCGAATTAGAAAATATTTATTCATTTCGGGCCAAAACCCAAGCTTTATAACAATGAGTACAAAATTCTTTCAACCAATAGAGGAGGAGTCTGGTTACCATTACAACAAAACTTTATTAGAGAAAAATCGTTACAAACGATAAGGAGTCCATTATTAGATTCAGAGAAGAGCAGATCATTAAATTCATGCAGCTCAATATAATAATATGATAGTAATAAATCTACTAGAAATGAATTTGCAATGAACCAAAATGAGATGATGAATAATAATAGTATGAAAAAAAGAAATTTAATAACCAGAATTATTTGAAATTGAAAGAAAAATCTACTTAATAAATTATAAAAGAAAAACGAACTCAGAGAGACAAATCAGATGTAAAGGAATGTGATAAGTATAAATTAACTTAAAAAACTAAAATGAAAAACGACTAGCCTACACTGTGACACTTTTTCACTCATCAATAAACTTTATATAAACACTCACTTAAGGAATAAACTAGGGACAATCAGTTTATATCTTAATTCACTTTTTAATTCATGGTGATCAAATTATTGGACATTGGAATCATATTTTAAAACGAACTATTAACCTAGTCACCCACTTTGATTCAACACATGTAATATAACCTAAGAAGTGATTTATTAAGAAACTGTATAATATTTAAGTAAGTTTTATGTGAAGTTTTGTACTTTCTAAAGATCTTTTGTTAATTTTCCTGCAATCACAAGAACCCAATTAAATTAAAATAATTAAAATAAAACATGGCGTTTTAATCAACCAGACCCGTAATACTAAGAGAACACTATTGCCAACCGCTGAGCTAGTAAAGAACAAGAAAAGGAGCAAAATATATATTATAACCATATTTCATGTTGTTTAAAAAGAAATTAATAAAAAACACTAAAGAAATAATAGAGTATTGACTATTCTCAATTGTGTCTTTAATTTATGTTAATATTACAGACAATTTATTCCTTAATATAGCCAAAGTGAAGAGAAAAGGAGAAATAGGTGAGAAGAATCATTTTAATTGTTTTGGAAATAAAACAATTTGGCGCCTTAAAATCGGGAAACAAACCAAATACAACATATCAATAAAATAAAGTAAGGTAATAGATTAGCGAAGCAGGGTGAGGCTTCAACGGGTACGACTCCGGTTCGTAACAGATTGACGCAACCAACGTGTGGCTGGTAAACCATACTGATTGAGACGTAACAATATTCACAAACAAAGTACATGACATTATAGAGCAAACATTTACAAAGAATTTGGTATAACACAAGTCCTTATCCATCACTAAATACAAAACTTATAGCTAATTGACAAAAATTGCATAAATCAATCTAAAACATGCTAATGTCCGTCGTCCATGCTCTGATATACTTATTCTAGATCATCATCCTGTGTTTTGTTGCAATATATATATATATATATATATATATATATATATATATATATATTGTATCAGACCGTACAAAATAATATTATATATAAGATGTTGTATAGGTTCGTTTAAAACCTTAACGCTCTTCAACTTTTCGCTCCGCTGTGGGTAATGCCGATCGGTAACTAGCCGCTGTTCGACTCTTTTAAGCCCCACTGTTGCGAGCGCCAAATTGTAACCAACCCTGTCACTGTAGTTACAAATAAAAGAAATAAAAAAAAATTTATTAAAAAAAAAATTTCTGAAGAAAAAAAATTTTTATGTTTGTTTGTTGTGTATAATTTAGAATTAATTCTGGTTTATTGTTTTTTGTCAAATTTCTAAAATTCTGAAAGGTATTTTTTGTTTAATTCGCACTTCTGGAAGATATTAACAAAATCCGGAGTTAAACAGATTAACTCCTGTCAGCAATCGATTAACGATTTTCCGTGCTGCTCCAGTATCTCACCTTTCGTTAATATTTTCTTCTTTCAGGAAGTCTCGTGCTTAATTAACACCTTAAAGTACAATGTGAAATAATTTATTAATCCACACAATTGAAATGAATTGATTTATTAACATTTATAAATAATAATCGATATTAAATCGATTTCGAGCAATTGTCGACTCCGTCTCAGGGATAAATCGATATGTTAATACAGGTTAAAAATTCATATAATTATTATAAAAGGTTCTTGGAGTGATTATTTAATAATAGTCAGAGAAGGGCAGGACGAGAAAGTATAACATTTACAATAAACAATTTTAAATAATTAGTATCTAACAGTTGTGAATAATATATAGAAAATGTTTAATATAGTTGAGTTGCAAACCAATTGTAGGCTACGAAGTCAGTCGAAGTTGGAGGTGGCCGTGCATCGTTTTTCCATCATGGCCGCTCACAGAAACGAAGAGGTTATTAGCAATATACGTCACGAGAAAATCTCACAATAAAATCAACTTTATAATTGTTTTAAAGATCCCCGAACTTGTGTAAACTGTCTAGTATGTTGTTTGGGGTAGTCTGGATGAGTGTTCAGTGACCACTGGTGTTAATTATTTTATATTAGAGGTGTTCACTTGTGTCTGTTCTTTACGCAAAATTGGTTATTCTGTGGTAGCTTGAATTATTACTAATATGTAGTTTTAATGTTTTAATTCACTGGTATTATGTAGTGTGGTGTTCGTTTTCACTGTTGCCGTTGAAGTCTTTATATGTTTTGACTGGAAAAGTGTTTATTTAAGTAACTCTCGTTTCTCACAGAATTTTTTCTTTAACCTTAGCACTTCATTATACGGTTTTAAAGAACGCAATTCCGCATAGACTGTTCAGTTTGAACGTTAACAAAGAACTAACTAACTTCCTCCAATTTAGTAAAAATCTTGCCAAGTTAATATTGGAAAAGTATTGTTAAAATAATTGTCGCTTCCCATATACATGATTCCAAATTACATTATATACGGAATAATTTTAGTTTATTATTCGCTTTCATGAAATATTAACCATATAATTGGTTTATTTATCTCATTCTGTTTAATTTGATATGTCATAGTCCATATTTGTTGAGATTTTTTGTTAAAATTACCAAATTTCTGTCTTTTTGGGAATCTAGGCCCAAAACTCTGTTTCCGTCCTCCTATACTTTTACTGCCATTTTAAGTGTTATTAATACAATTATAATAAATTTCAAATGGTCATAAATCCTTTCTTTTCCTTAATTACATATACACTTAACATTTGAACTGATTTTTAGTGATAATTTCTGAATTTAACATTCCTCTTTAAAAATAGTTAATTTATACATTTCAAAAATTTTCAATAATTTAAGGTATTTTTCTATACTACTCTTTTAACTCATAGGTTCATTTACAGTAGTTGTTAATTGACCTACCTTACGTAAATCTTGTCAGTTTACATGATTCATTGGTGAATTAACTGGTTTATATTGATTTTTATGAATTCATTATTTGGCCTAGAGTTTAGTATTTTACATGTATGGTTTTTTCAAATAAATTTACTTCTACTCCTCCTCTGACTCTTAATAGTTAACATGACATAAAATAAAATTGTTTACAAACTTATTGAGATGTGTAGCATCTAATTCATGCTACTGTTATAAAAATAATAATTAACATCACTCAGCATTCTGTAAAGTTGTACATGTTTGCTGAAATTGTTTTTAACATACATTTAACTCATTTTGTTAATTAATACAGCATACATACTGAAACATTTTAATTGGTATGTATGCTGTTATTTAACTAATATAACTTACTCTAAACATATAAACCTTATTGTATAAGAACTCTTTTAAAAATATGGAGTTCATGGCTTTGAACAATATTAGCCATTTAAACGTTTTAATTCTATTAACACTTAAACTATTACCAGTCCTTTCTGTTTTTACTATTATTATTTAACATCCCCTTATATAGTAAACATTTCCACCCACACTTTAGTTATTGTCATTCCTACAAATGTCTTGAAATAACAAAGTGATCTAAAATAATGAAATATTGGAAATACCTTCCATTTTATTATTTCATGATTTGTTAATTATCAAATATAAAAGTTGTTTTATAGCATATAGTTTAAGTTATAGTAACACTACAACTTCAAGTTTATTATATTTCAAAAACACTTACACTAGTACACTTTCACTGGTGGTTCTGACTTATATGTGAGTCTTATTATTCTCAGACCAGACCTTTAGTCATCATGACTGTGAAGATTTGTTTATTTTTTATCACATAATAACTTTAGTTGGTGCACCTCTTATCATACTATACAACACTTTTGTTTATTAATAATTACAATTTTATAGGGTTTCGGGATGTTATACTTTCTTTAATTGTATCAATTGGTTTGGGGTTTATGGTAGTTAATAATAGGTTTTTTATGGTGTTTCTTCCATCCTATTTCTTACTTTCTTCTCGTCTTCCTTCTTGTGTTCACTCTTGGGTAAACCAAAGTACTCAGTGTTATTTTGACTGATGGTTGGTTCGGAGTATCTTCTTTATTTTCTGATACTGACTTTACTCTTCTTTCTTGGTTTCAGGGTATTGTTTATCTCCTGATAATAAACCTTACTCTTCTTTCTTCTTGTGTTTGGGGTAATTTGTTTATCTCCACTCCTAATCTTATCCTTTTTTCTTGATTGTGGGGTATCTTGTTTATTTCCTGCTCCTAATCTCCTGGGTAATCTCCTGATTGTTTAATATGAGTTTTCTTTAATTCTTTCTTTGACTTTTATGGTTGTAATTTTTATTATTTGATTATGGTTTTTCTTTTATTGTGGTGTTTTCCTTTGAAGTTTGATTGAATTTCATTTGACATTCTTCGAGTGTTTGTAATTTAATTATTTTTTATGATCTTAAATGAATTAATTAGTGGTGGAATATCTGTCATGCTACACTATATATATTGTAGAAAGACTGGTGTCGTCTATTAATTTATTAAGTTTTAGAATTGTAATTGGAAGTTTTAATACTGTGTTTTAGCGAACGTAATTAGTGTTCGTTCGGAAGCGTCTGGTAGCCTGTGTGCCTTACCTGTCCCTTCTCACTCTTTTGTAATTCCCGATAGGCGCAAAATTGTTTTACCAGAAAACAATTAAAAGTTTTTTACCTGTATGGTTTGACAATGTACTAGGGTAAATTCGAATCGTTCGCCGATTGGCCTGACGTCGAATCTCGTTTGAGTGGGGGAAACGTGTTACCAACTTGAAATAATGTTGGTTATGTTGACTCACTGCTATTAAACAAAACATACATAATATTTCTCTACTAAATAAATACTGGACAGTTGTTCTCGGTACACACTTTTTTATTAGGTTCTGAATTGTTAATTCTTGTTAACGCTTTATACAAAATAATAATTGATATAGTAATTTTAGCCTCGGCAATATATAGTCGTTCACTCAGCGGATTGCTGGGTTGGCAGTACAATGTTTCTATTAGATGCAAGACAGCGTTGGTTATTATTTACAAAATAAATCTGCCTATAGAGTCCTTTTAAGTACGACAAAGAAGTTTTTATAACAAGATAACAAATTATAATATCTCACTTAATGTTCGTGAGCATTAAAATCAAACAAGGTTTACTGTACATTAAATATTGTGGTGTTGAAGTGTGACAATGTCGTTGGTGTAATACATAGGTTATCATTAGTTCAGTGTTTACAAGTTACTTTTTATTTATCAATCCTTGAGAAATAATACTTTTAGTGATAGTGAGAGTTTCACGGTTTAGTTATAAAATTTGAAAGAGAATTTGTTTTTTAGAAATCAATGAATTCAGCAATACTTAACGTTAGTAGATAGGAGGTGTATTGTCTGTAGTCAACGTAGGTTAATTGGTTGATGTTGAGTCTTCTTTCTTCAATCTTGGGCTTCATGGATGTCCGGCGTCTTCTTCTTGTTAAATTCCATATATTTATTACAGTCGTCTGGATTAATTTTGAGCTGGTCCTTGGTCTAGGTTGGTTGGAACGTCCTCTCATCAGTTGTAATGGTCCTTCTTCATAAAATTGTGGGCACTTATACGGTTTTAAGTCAAAAATTTGGGCCCTTCACGGCGTGACGTCTCTCCAGTTAAGCGTCACTACAGATATTAATGTTCCTAACTGAAATTAGTCAATATTCGGTTGTTGTCATGGTAACTCAAAATTTCTGATTGGTTAAAATTGGCTTAAGACCATTGTTAGGATATTTGAATTTTTAGTTTAAAATGGTTACGGATCTTCTGAATGTAATTAATCTTCAGTATTCCCTTTTTAGTGTTAAATATCATTACCACTGTTCATATTTTGGCTCAAGGATTAATTTGACATCCAATACTATTGTTTTTACTTAAGTATCAACATTTTGACAGTTTTGTTGATTTTGTTTAATTACATTGTTTTCTTAATTTACATGAGTACTATCATATTTCTGTCTTAACATGATTGTCTAATTGTATTTTATTGTTTATATGGCTTAATCTTACTAATGTTATTGTTTAATTCCAAAAATTGAAGTTTTTTGTAGTTTGACAGTTGGGAATTTGCCTAGGCTTAAACAGAAATTGGCTATTTTTCTTTAATTACTGAGATTACATTTTATTTTCCCCTTGTATGGGTCCTGATTGGTTTTAATACAAGATTTTGTTTGTTTGTTCAATTGGTTTTAGTCTGTTCTTGTAATTGTGTGTGATTTTACTGGTTTCATATTCTGTCTTGTCTATTGTCATAACTGCCTTTTGGTATCATTGTGTTTGTCTGTATTTATCTTGTTTCTTGTTTGGTTTTTAATCATTATTTATTACATAATATATAACATAGAATCTTATGGTTTAATAATTCCCATAGGCATAATTGTATTCATTATAACATAATTATTTGAGACATAATTCTATTCATTAAAACATACTTATTTACTTTTCATTACCTACTCATACTCTTTAGTGAGTAATAATTATTACACAGTATTAATAAACAAACATATAAACATTAATAAAATCTTTGAACAAAATTATATTTCTTATTACTAATCTTATTTGACACTATGTCATTAACTTGATATTCTAATAATATTTTACTATGTTTTTACTGAACTCTTATAATGATTATTAATTGTTTTTCCCTTATCAATTTTGGGTTAATAATACTTGTTCCTATATCTCAGTATTTCAGAAATTCTCTATACGGTGTATTGACACTCTAATAGTCTGTTTTTCTTACTCTCATGTAATAATATGAATTGTCACTTATAATATTAATTGATAAAAAATTTAAAAAACATGATAATTAGTCATTACTATTGATAACTTAATCCTACTAATTTTAGTTTATTTTGTTACATATTGGTGTCCACTTATATTGGCTTTTAACTACCACAGTCCTTCCTGTGTTTAACCATTATTAGATCTCACTCACTTTATGCACTTATAAACGTTTATCACTCTCTTATCAGTGTTTATCACTATTAATGGGGTTTATTTTCACTTTGGGATTATTAATAATAACACCTTGCACTCAATATTGTTTAAGTGTTACTGGTGGGTAAAAATTAGTGTATTGCTTACTAAAAATTCTCTTTCTCATTTTTATTTTAAAATGTTCACCATCATTATAACTTACTATCTCTCACTCTATGTGGTTTGATTATACAATTGATATGTTTGTGTCGTGCTAGTGTGGTTTGTCCTAGTTTACTCTATTTGTTTGGGTTAGTGTACCCTTTTAATTCTTAAGTCCTTAACAATTAATACTTCTAATTATTAGACTGCTTGTCTGTTTTCATAATCATTGTTATCATATATAATTTATCATTGATTAGTCTTTTTCATTGGTTTATCACTAGTTTTGTACTCCTTCACTGTGTTTACTTCACTTTGCCATATTTTATATATCACTTCCTTGGTGTTGTGGCTGATTATATCTTCACACTTCCATTCTAATTATTTATACATCATTGTTTAATTATTTATACACTCTTATGTTAGTGTGGTGGATAGTTCTAGTTATCACTTACAATTGTCATAATTTTTTTTTATTCTTGGTTTTTGGGGCTGGTTCTACTCTCTCACTTACCATCTATTGGGCTATTGTGGTTAAATCGCCATGTATTATCGTATTTAACATTTTGGTTCGTTGTTTGTTACTTTTTTTATTATTAGAGGTTACTTTTCTGATTACCTTCATACGTTTGATCGTGTTATTATTTATGAATCACCCATTCTTTAATCTCTGATGCATCCCTTATATTCTAGTGTTAATTATTTAAATAACTTATCTTGTCATGTTTCTTCATTATCGTTAGGTGAAGATATGTACCATTACAATATATATATATATATATATATATATTTATAATATATGTATGTAATCACAGTTTATGTACATTAAGGCCAGAGGAACTGTAATTCAAATGACAAGGCACAAACAAAATAATAAAATTGGTAATAATCAATAGTCGCTACCACTGCAAAAGTTTTCCTAATTTACATCGTTAATGAAACACGTACGTTATCCAGTTTAATAACATTCTGTGGTTACTCGTTTTACAGGAAAGGTGAAAATATTTTTAGAAATCCAGTTCAAGAAAAGTACTCATATGGTGTCGTCACTGTAACTGAACCAATGACGGCTCGCAGAACTGAAGATGAAACAAAGTTTCTGGTTGTGCGATATTAAATTAAAAAATTTATATTTCAATGAGCCTTTTCTATTTCTTTTTAATTCTAATACATAATATAGGCGCTTTAAGCAATAAAGTGTAATAGAGGAGGTCATTAAATTATTATTGTTCTTCATAGACTTTTGTGCCATTAAATACGGACGAAAGTCTGATATGGAAAGTGTACGGCATCCAAAAAAGACAAGCGTGCTTCAGTCACTCAGTGGTTCACTCAGTCCTAGGTGCTCGTTTCACTAGGCTAGAGGTACATGGCAACTGAAAAATGCACTTCAATTTTATGATGCTGCCGGGAATCGAATTCTAAATGTCCATATTAGAATCCACGCGCCGCCAGATCCAATGGTTTAATAAATTACCTAAGTTTCATAAGGTTATTACATTTTAAAATAGTTTATATCCACTTTTCGTGTAGACAGCAATTAAATTAACACATGATTTACCGTCAATCATAGTTAACCTTTCGAATTTGCAGATTACGCCAATAAACTGACAAACGTGATAAGATTCAATCAAAATAAAAAATATATAGTATAAAATAAAAATGTTTTGTGCTAGTGAAATGCGTCCTTTCTGTTGCACCAGTAAGTAGTGTGACAAGTATTCGCATTGTGAGTGCAAAATGATAGCTTCCTTGGGATGGCAAAACAATGAGAACGGCACGGCTACACGAATTGTGCGCTCTGTAAAAAATAAACATCTTTTGTTTTAGAGTACTTTTCCAGCATCTAGCGCGTCGCGATGAGAGAAAAGAACCTTCATTACTTTCAGCGTACAACAGAAATGAGTATCGAGGTGTGGTGAGCATTTACCTACCTCTACACACACACACACACACACACACATACACAACCGTCTTCCATGTATACCTAGATATGCTTTTTCTATACTGACTACGAGTACGTTTCATCTCCTATCCTGAAATCCAAGTTAATGCATAGTAAAATATGTTTGTGACTTAAAATATATGTATGTTCATTTAAAATAAAAATTGATACCAAGCTAAAAAAAAATCGATCATTTATCATATACGAAATTTGCAGGAGGAAGGATCGCGACTTCACTTGCAAAGTCAAGCATTACGTGTATGAGTACAGAAACCTGGATAGATGACTACTTGGCCGGGAACCTTACACTCTAAAAACGAGTCGATAGAGTGAGACGATTAATTAATTAAATTGAATGAGCGAAGCGAATTCTCAGTTTTAACTCGACCGTTTAGCATTTTTTTTCTGTCTATCTGTTTGGGGGGGGGGATGTCTCTTAATAACTTTTTGAATCTGCATAAGCAGATTTCGAAAAACACAATTAATGGCCATACAAAACATATCCCACATATCCCTATTGTGTTTTAGATTAATCTTCCCAAAAATAAGATGGCGGGAGGCAAACATGAGAGGAGTAAAAATTTCTTTTCAATCGCAAAAGTACATCTGGGGTATCAAATTAAAGAGAATTTTAACAGATATCAAAACTTAAGATGATCATATTAGCAAATTCCCAAACTCTGGGACGCAAGGGCCAAAAGTTGATCAAAACTTGTAAAATCCGTGCTGGGTATCAAAGTAAATATAGTGTTCGGTTTTTGGAAATTTCAAAACTGAGGCGAAGTTTTAAAAATTCGCACAAAACATTTAACACAGCGTCTGCAAATAATGATAGAAAATGTCTATCAGTTATTTTTTTGTAATGTTTATTTTATTTATATTATGTAGGATGTCGTTTCACCGTTTTACTAAATTATATATATATATATATCATATATCTATTAACGTAACCCTTATGTCTCCACACTTTCCGCTTTAATTATAATAAAGTTGACAGCCAATAATGATTTTCTTTTCTCTTAATTTTTGTACTTTTATTCATAAAAATCTAAACTCATCAGAACCCCTCTAAAAGAAAATCGTGGTTGTGCCGCTCAGTATACTATAATATGAGTACGAACTGTGAGTACTATAGTATGTATATTAAGTATATTAATTATATTTCAGTTTTGAGTTGCCTATATAACTAAGTGTACAATCATAGTAGTATATAGAAGCTTTAAGTGTGTAAACATAAAAACATGTGAACACTAAACAGTGTCAAAAAAAGTTTGTAATTGACAAAACTTAAAACCGGTTTATGATTAGCAAAATCTAATTAACACTAGAATGTCCCTTTTAGGAGTGTTATAAATATCGTTATGCAACAATCGGAGTGTATTTTAAAGAATTCGCGAATTTTATTAATTAGTTTTTATTATGTAATTTGGCGTTTAATTAACACGACTTCATCCTGTTTTGGTCGATAATTCAATGAGGAGTTATTCGCAGTGTGTGACAATTCGACACGTAGAATCAATATCATTTTTTCTAGTTGTAAACACAAAATGTATGCTGTAACTTCTGTAACTCGTTCCGTCTCAAATTGTAGAGTGTAACCAAGAAAAGAAGCGTTAAATGCGTATTCAAGGTTTCATCGTATGGTTTTAGATTTCATCGGCTAGACATTAGTCTAGATTAACTACATGGTTATATCATGGTCATATATTTTAACAATAAATCTCGTAACGTTAGAACTGTTACTGGACTGTTTAGTGTACGTAAACGTTAGTAAACAGAATTTGATATTTAAATGTAACATTCACCCACACGCAAGCATTATACTAATTTAGAGTTGACAGTCCTTTTAGAAAGGGAAATCTCGAGTCAAAACTTTAAGAAGATCTGCCATAATCGGTTTCGAGGTCACAATCTGACTATATTGCACCAGCTGGACCAGGTCTCTTATCTCCGTCACGCATTCAGTCTTCGTATTCACAAACGCCAACACGAAAAAGTTGGAACTCCCACGCATTTACGTAAGGAAAGTAGTAAATCAGCAGTAATTTTTCTTACGTTTTCGTATGCAAAACGTACACTGCGATTAAAACATTACAACCGAAATGCGTTTCAGCAGCGAGAGTGTGGGGGTGGAAATTAACACCCCTAATTTACAGGCGTCTGGGGAAGGCGACGGCGGCGTTAATTTAAATCAAAATATTACGAAATCAGTTTTCTGTTATTAGTATTGAGTTTGTTCCAAACGTTTCAGAGTGTACGTTTGAAACGTAACAGATTAATCAGTAGTAGAGCATAAAGCGCGAATTGTGAGACTCTGCGCTTATCAAATTTCATTCGGTGTTCACGGAGATGTGGGATGACAGAATTTGTAGTGGTAGAGTAGACGCGCAATAAGTTTCTCAGCGTGGCGCTACCGAACCCCCGTCGACGTACAGACGAAAACGATAAGTCATACTCAATAAAGACTAACTGCTTGTTATTGTCTGCGATGAATGATTTTGCCAATACATTACCGGTATTAATTCGATAGAAACCGTCGTGTTAACTGGCCGAATTCTGTTGCGAAACCTTAGACAAGCTTTTCACGATTTAGGTCGTTCGGATTCTCCTTGAACCGCATGACCCCCACACGAAATATTATGGCTTTATGTCTCAAGGTGGACAATAATGCATACAAAGAGTAATACTAGCAGCAACAGCTTGTCAGTATACAAAATAATGCGTTAATTACAAAACGTTATCTGATGATGACTGTATACTACTAAAATGCGTATTGTGTAATTTATGGTTCCACAAAATACACCCATGTTGTATAACTTTTTTTTGGTACTTTCCCGACCTACACTACATTTTCGATGTTTTGAATGTTCGATTGTATCGATATACCATGATGTGAAGATGAAGAAATGTACTAATTGTAAAGTATTCTGTTTCTCAGTGTCACTTGTTGTTTTCATTTGAAGTTAGGTAATAATGGCTTTTGTTTTTAGCTTACTGTTCAAAGAAATAAAAGCTATGGGGCTAGGAAAAATATGATTAATGTGTATAAAGAGATTACACATGCTCTTCTATTGAAAGAGAGTAACATTAAAAACAAAGAACATAACGTTTTTTTAACAAAAAACAATAACAGAAAATGTAAAGAAAAAAGAATTATTTCTGAATAGTAAGATTAAAAAAAAAAAGCGTATTAACAAAAGAAAACAGGATTTGTTATTCCTTAGGTGGTCAATATTCTTTTATGTTATTCAGTAAAATATCTGAAACTTCACAGAAAGCGAATTTAATGCGAAACACAAACAAAAAATGTGAGACGTGTATAACATCCCTCCTTAGTTCGAATTGGTTGTTTTTCCAATGATCTGCCCAAAAACCGAGTATTAATGAAAAAACGAGTAGGCCTACTAGTGGACAACGAGTTCTGCCACGAAAAGGGAGACATGTATAGTAATGGGCAAGGGTTGGCCCTTGGTCTACCCCGCCCTACTTCGAATTGGTTTTTTCTACTAAGATTTATCAAAAATCGATTATTTTTAAAGTCATATTGGTTTCTATGTGTAATTTTAGTTTGCATGTTAACCTAACAACGTCAACTTTTGGCGTCACAGGCACACATCGGAATCATATTACTGCTAGTAACAATTTTTGTTAAAAAATATGGCAACGAAACACGATTGCAATCGTCAACAAACTATTTTACAAAATACACAAACTTTCACGATGTCTATTATCTAAGTACAATTATATGCGATATTCACTACATATTGAGCCAATAAACGCATAATCGAAACAAACATCGAAAATGAGTGTGGATACGGTTACTGCGAGAATACCTTTTGTTTATAAAAAAAAAAATATTTATTAATTTGTACGTTTAAAATGAACATGTAGAAGTAAAATAAGTAAACATAGAATTTCCATTTTCGGTACACACAAAAGCGCAAAGGAAAAAATGGTATGGCTACTACTGTGGATGAAGCACGTCTTTCAGAGGACGCTGCTTGGAAAGAGAAGGAAAGGTCGCCATGGACCGACACGGCGGGACGAAGAAGGTCAGAACATTTGGTATTAGTTTTGTTGAGAATACCATCCAGTGGGGTCAGATGCTTGTGCAGACCGGCGATCGTCTCTGCCTATAATGGCAGAAGAAGAAAAATAGACAGGATATTGTATAACGTATAAGATCAAGTGGTACAATCATACAGTGATGTGTAGTTTCAGAGATACAGTTAACAACGCAGGAAAGAGTAGTTTACATGTCCAACAACAATAATGTAACGAGTTGTCATCAGGGTTGATGAGACACTTCTTCAAGTGGGGCTGTCCCAAGAAATGTAATACAGTCTCCAGTGCCATATTATCTACCACAAATCTTAGCTACTGCTATCTAAATGACTTCATCCAACTGAACAGCAAAACGACTTGAGGAAGGTCGATCATACGGTATTTCAAATTTTAATTTCTTCGTTCATAAACACGATTTGTTTAAGTTGAATAGACAGAGATGAATTTTCTATTGTAACTATGTAACTAAAAAGTATGAGCAGTGTCATGTAAGAGAGAAAACGTTGATTGTATAAACGACGTCTGTAAGGCAGTGAGAAAACGCCGTCAAGTGCTTGACATTAAAATCCAGAAACCTTTTTGTAACAAACGAAAGGTAATATTACCAAACTGAATAATAACATTATGAGGGATCTTCAGTCTCATGTTCATAACAGCAGTTTGAGTAAATTCTCATGGAAATCCACATGCCAGCAACTTTGATGTGTACACGTGTGGTAATCTTGGCTCAAAGACCGTTGGGCCAAGCCAAGTTTAATATTGTAAAGGCCCAAAGACCTTTACTTTAATACTGTAAAGTCTGAGTTGTTGTTTTGTAAATGCAGTCAGAGAATTCGGAAAATAATATTATCATGAATCAACTAGTTAATTTCTATCGTAATTTAAAATATATTACGGCAGTCCTAAAAACAAAAACTTGTAATTATTTATTTGCGGTACTGAGTCTAATGCCAACATAAGAAGAATATTCTAGAGTATGTGGTCTGAATAAACAAGAAGAATATTCTAGTATAGAGTAATATTAACGGCTGACAATGAAAGCAGATAGAAATTAACATGTCTGGGATTTTTTAACTTTTCTACAATTTTCCAAATGGACTGCGTACAATTTTACAAGTACGTTTCTGAAAATAAGCAGATTGTAAAAAGCGTTGGTACGTCTGCAAAGTACTCGTGGTTGAAGCCTTGAACATCGGGCGCATCAAAATATGATTAATATTGCGCGCGCACATGTGTGTAATAATAAACTTAATATTGGAACAATAGTATAAATAGTATAACGTTAGTAATAAAAATTTTAGCAATAATAATAACAAATAATAATAATAATGTGGTTTATGCTAATAAATAATAATATTTCCAAAACAAATGTTTTCTAAATTCAGATATTTTGATTCACACTGTCGATCAGCCTACCTGAAAGAAATAATTTTATTAACTTCAAGTCGTTTCTTATATATTATATCTAATATGACACGTAATGTATTATATAAAAAATCGGTATGGAGAACCATACATGACTTCCATGTTGTAAGATTTATGTTTAAAATAATTTACTTGAATTCGGTTCAGTAATTTCTAAAAAAATATCGCCCACCCTCAAACTAATTTCACTATTTATAGATATTTTTGTTATTATGGGGTAGTCCTTTAATATAATGTTATTTTCAGTCACTTAATCCATAAAAATTAGGTAGGCTTATTTTATTCTTATAAAGAAACCGAACTACGCAGATAATCATCCCTCCTACGAAGCGCTCCGAAGTCACTCATGGACCCTGAGCATCTTGCAGAGGGTTCATTCCCTAAAGACGAAAAGTCTGTCTATTAACCGTTCCTCTGTAAACACGTGCAGTTACACTGCCCAGCGATCCACAGGACACTTTGGATCGCGTCACGATCAAATCGCTATCCACGCTGGACACTTTTTCGGCTTGCACGCGTTGTGTTGGCGTGGGTTTCGGCACTTTCCATTTAAAAAGCTTGCAAATGTAAGAAAATAAACATGAGTGAGACCAGAAATGACGCGAATTGTGTGTGTGTGTGTGTGTGTGTGTGTGTGTGTGTGTGTGTGTGTGTGTGTGTGTGTGTGTGTGTGTGTGTTGCCTGTCTGTTTATTGTGGTAATCATAATAATAAAATGGAAACGTGAACATTACATAGTTGAGATATGCTTGCCTGCCACGAACGATATATTTTCTCTCACACATGACTTAAATTCTTTCTACTTATTGCTTCAGCATTAACCACAGTACTGTGGTCACTAACGTATACCACCTCACGTTTTCGCACTCGATTTTCACCGATGATGGCAGTCGATGGCACTGCCGAAAAGTCTAGTTTTGCAGAAAACATTGGACTACGGCTAAAGAGCCCGGGAAGAAATTTTAACAAAAAACTACTTCTTTGTTGCCGATAACGTAGTACACATATAAAAAATTCTCCCCTCCACCTTCAACTATAATTTTTAATTATAGAAAATTACCCCCACCCCGTTCACCTAACCTCTTCATTTATAGATATTTCATCTACGTTTCCACAGTGGATTATTATGAGCTTCTTATCAGGATACTTTATTTATAAAAATTAAGTACTTTACTCTTGTTAAATCATAAAATGTTTCAGGTAAACTACCCCTTTCACTTAACCGATGTTCTCCAAAATCAAAAGACCTTCCGTCCTCTAAAATTCAGGGAAGCATGCAAAATAATATTTGATTCTGTTTGAATGTGCGGCAGTTATCGTTCGTCATGGAAACATTTCTCTTGTTACAACATAAAATGTTGCAGGTAAACTACCCCTTTCCCTTAACCGATCTTCACCAAAATCAATAGACCTTGAGCTCTCTGCAACTCAGGAAAGGGTGCAAAAAGTATTTGATTCTCTTTGAATTTTCGGCAGTTATCGTTCGTCATAAAAAATTACCCTTTTTAAAACATAAAACGTTGCTGATAAACTACCCCTTTCCCTTAACCGATCTTCACCAACACCAATAGGTATTGAGAACTCTATAATACAGGGCTGTATACACAACATCATTTGATTCTGTTTGAATTTGCGGCTCTTATCGTTTACCATAGAAAAAAAATACCCTTGATAAAAAACCGTTGCAGGTAAACTACCCCTTTACCTTAACCGATCTTCACCAAAAATGATAGGTCTAGAGTACTCTACAATTCAGGCATGTATACAAACAATTATTTGATTCTGTTTGAATTTGCGGCTCTTATCGTTTGCCATAGAAAACACCCTTGATAAAACATAAAACGTTGCTGGTAAACTACCCTATTCCATTAACCGAACTTCACCAAAAACAATATATCTTGAGAATTCTACAATTCAGTGCTGTATGCAAAACATTATTTGATTCTCATTGAATTTACGGCAGTTATCGTTCGTCATAGAAAAAATACCCTTGTTAAAACATAAAACGTTGCAGGTAAATTACCCCTTTCCCTTAACCGATCTTCAACAAAATCAACAGACTCTGAGTTCTGTATAATTCAAAAAGGTATGCAGAAGAGTAGTTGGATCTGTTTTAATGTACGGCAGTTATCGTTCGTCATAAAAAAAATTACCCTTGATAAAACATAAAATGTTGCTGGTAAACTACCCTATTCCCTTAACCAATCTTCACCAAAACTAACAGGTCTTGAGAACTCTACATTTCAGGGCTATATGCAAAATATTATATGATTCTGTTTGAATTTGCGCCTGTTATCGTTTCCCATATAAAATACCCTTGATAAAACAAAAAACGTAGCAGGTAAACTACCCCTTTCCCTTAACCGATCTTCGCCAAAAACAATAGATCTTTAGTACTCAACAAAACAGGGCTGTATGCAAAAACGTATTTGATTCCGTTTGAATTTGCGGCTCTTATCGTTTGCCATAGAAAATACCCTTTTAAAACATTAAACGTTGCTGGTAAACTACCCCTTTCCCTTAACCGATCTTCACCAACACCAATAGGTATTGAGAACTCTACAATACAGGGCTGTATGCAATACATCATTTGATTCTGTTTGAATTTGCGGCTGTTATCGTTTACCATAGAAAAAAATTACACTTGATAAAAAACCGTTGCTGGTAAACTACCCCTTTCCCTCAACCGATCTTCACCAAAACCAATAGGTCGCGAGTACTCTACAAATCAGGTCTGCATGCAAAAAATTATTTGATTCTGTTTGAATTTGCGGCTGTTATCGTTTACCATAGACAAAAATTACCCTTGATAAAAACCCGTTGCAGGTAAACTACCCCTTTCCCTTAACCGATCTTCACCAAAAACGGCAGATCTTGAGATCTCTACAATTCAGAGCAGTATGCAAAATATTATATGATTCTGTTTGAATTTTCGGCTGTTATCGTTTGCCATACAAAATACCCTTTGGTTGATGCGCACCGTGAGGACTAAAATGTTAATTAGAATCCAGACACGGTGGACCAAAACTGTTGAATGAAAATAATGATCCAGCAAGTGTGGACAAGAAAGTGTCAATGAATTGGGCCCAAGTGGGCTAAATGTATGCTTCTTGAGTGACGAATTCTGTCGGCTGGTCTTCCATAGTAGTTGAAATGATATGTAATAAATGCATTGATTCTGCAGGAAGAAAATGACAAGAAGTGGACTGTATCCGAATAATTTTAATATCTGAATTAGTTACATTACAGCTGTATTAATTTGAAATGAGATTGGCTAATACTGCATGTTGCGAAGTATTATGAATTTAGATAATCATGAAGCGGGCCTAGTCGGCCATAATCGAGAATATAAGGGCCTAAAGCCTACATTTAATGTCGACACTAATTGACAGCGAAAGATTCGGCGAACCGAGCGCCGAGGAAGCTAGCTACGCACTGTGCAAAGTACAAACACGCAAATATTGAGGCGAGGTATAAAGCAGATTAGCCAACCTAGAAAACGAAATCATCGCGCTACCGTACATAAGCTGCCCGTCAAAAATCAAAAAGATTTTTTAACACATTTTTTAATAAATTATAATACATTTACAATTTAATTTAAAAGAGTACAGTTCTTACTAACGATAGTTAGCTTCAAGGCTGAGTTGAACCTTGAGTTATGAGATTAGATAACGGCAGTCCGTCACTAGTTTAGAGATAAGCATGCATAAGATAAGCCTAGAGATAGGCGGTTGTAGGCCAAGGTTGGCGAACAGCTGTTTCATATATGAATAAGTCTGGTTGACCAGTATTACTGACACAAGTGTGTGCAGTCTATAACATTATAAAACATGAAAGAAAAATACATAATTATACAATGTTTAATGCATGATCGGAAGCTCATCACATGATGGACCGATCGCTGGTAGCCCTATGCAAGTCATAGACGGCTAGTTTAAAATTAGTTGAGGCCCGTAGACCTGTACAGAGAGTTCATACATGAACAAAATTGTTGTTGAACATGCTGTAGTTACATGTTCTATTGTATATTCAGCAGGGCGGCATGTATTGACCTAGACATGCTATTCCTGAAGTTTCAGGAATTTACAATATAATAACGTATGAACAAGCTAGATGCTGAATGCGAGCCCCAGATATGACATGTATGTCATAATTTTAAGTAAAAGAATTGTGCATGCTTACTTGCAAAATGAATAAAATATAAAGTACAATATACAATAAACTTAGACGTGGCAGTTACATACGGCAGACGCTAACAATAGTTTTTTGCATAGACATAATTTATGCGAATACAGTAACAATAATTTGAATAATTACAAGATAAATAGAATAATTACAAGATAAATAATTGCAATGTCAAATAACAATACAATACTGAAATTATAGAAACAATTTAACAATTTAAAGACATTCACAGAATAGTACATATTTATCAGCAACAATATAAAGAAATGAATGCATGATTGCTTAACGGCAAGACATGCAAATATTATGTAATAACATTTTATAAATGAGACCACCAAAAAACATGCAATATACCCCATAACATCAAATGAAAATGTGTAAGACATAGTATGCCACACAAATTAACATACAATACAAACATTAAGATACCACCAAAACTGTGATAATTAGAAGCGTGCAATGACGCAAAATTGACAAGAAAAATATTGTGATGATTCATCACGATTGTGTTGACCAAATGGTCGTAATAAGTAGTAAGCCAATGGCTGAATAAAGTAGCATTGTGCTAAGTAATCATAATGTCAAATCTCGTCTCGCGCTGGCAACAGACATAATTTATGTATGGGTCTCCGCAAAACACCCGTAGGCGTGCGAATGTCCACGACACGAACCAAGTTATCTGGGCCGGGAAATGTGGCGATGATTACGCCAAATTTCCAGGCTAATGGAGGCAAGTTATCCTCAATAAGCAGAACTAAGTCACCAATGGAAACATTATCTTTGGCAAACTTCCACTTGTGACGCTGTTGCAACTGGTGCAAATAATCGCGAGACCACGCCTTCCAAATGCCCTGGACAAACCTCTGAAGGAGTTGCCAACGACCAAGACGAGAAACAGGAACGTGAGAAAGGTCTGGGTCCGGAATCGCTGTTAAGGGCGCGCAAATCAAAAAATGGCCCGGTGTATGTGGCACCGGGTCGTTAACATCCGATGAGATAGCAAATAAAGGTCGAGAGTTCAGACATGCCTCTATCTGAGATAAAACGGTCGTGAACTCTTCGAAGTTTAGTATAGATTTGCCTACCACGCGGCGCAGATGAAATTTCAAACTCTTTATGCCGCTCTCCCAAAGGCCACCGAAATGAGGTGAGGAGGGCGGAATAAATGACCATGATATCCCCTGAGAGGATGTGAATGACTTAATCGAGGAGATGGCATCCTTATTGTGCCAAAAGTTGTAAATGTCATGTAAGATGGTGCGGGCCTTCCTGAAGTTTGTACCATTGTCGGAGTACAGCTGACTGGGTATACCCCGACGTGCCATGAAACGACGTAAAGCAGCTATAAATGCGCTGGCCGTAAGGTCAGACACCAATTCCAAGTGAATAGCCCTAGTCGCTAAGCAAACAAACAAAGATACGTATGCCTTAGTAAGAGTTCTAGACTTCTGCCCGCCATGACGAATCATGAAGGGACCACCATAATCAACCGCGCAAAATAGAAACGGCCTTGAAGGAGTGACTCTAGGGAATGGCAGAATACCAAGTCTCTGAACCTGCTGTGTGGCACTAAACCTGATACACTTGAGACACTTACGAATAATGGAACGGACGACTAGCCGGGCATTAACAATCCACCAACGCAGACGCAGTGAATGATGCACGAGTTGAGCACCAGCGTGAAGTAAACGAATGTGTTCACGTTCGATGATAAGGCGTGTAATATGCGCCGATGGGGGTAATACAATTGGATGTTTCGAATCGTAGGGTAACTGGGAATGCTGCAATCGTCCGCCCACGCGCATCACTCCAGAGTCGTCAAGAAACGGGTCGAGAGAAGCCAACTTGCTCCTATTGGAAACAGAAGATCCGTTCCGAAGACAACTAATTTCGGTTGGGAAGTGGATCGCCTGAGATTGTTTTATGAAGAAATTGAGAGACTGATGAATTTCTACAGGGGTCAGATCGCCCGAAAGTTTGTCCGCAGATGAGTGCCTAATATTTCTGATGAAACGAAAACAGTAAGCGTATACACGTGTCAGCCGGTGCAACGAGGAAAAGTCCAACGATAAGTCAACAGCCAGGGTAGACATTAGCGACCGGTTATGTGTAGTTTTCTCTTCCGCGGTGACTTCAGAGGACGACTGAGTGGCCGGTACGAAGGATGGGAAGGGATTGGACTCTGACGATTGAGACAGACAGCTAGGACCGTGCCACCAAAGCGAGCAATCGCGCAAAACGTCAGGGAAACACCCCCTAGATATAATGTCAGCAGGATTGCATCGCGAATCAATGTGATGCCAGGTATAAGTTTGCGTACGACGCTGAATTTCAGCAACCCGATTAGCGACGTATGTTTTCCAACGCGTAGATTGCGCATGAATCCAGTAAAGAGCCACCATAGAATCAGAATACAAATGTACATTATCAATAAATGAATAAAGAGCAGGAATAACCTTAGATACGAGTCGCGATAATAACAAGCAAGCGCAGAGCTCGATGCGAGGTAATGACACCTGGCGTAGGGGAGCCACGCGAGATTTAGAGCACAAGAGGCGACAGGAAGCAGTAGAATCCTGATAAATGACTCTGATATATATGCAACAGCCAAACCCTCTCTCTGAGGCATCCGAAAAACCATGCAACTGAACTGCAACCGCCTCATGAATGCAACGAATGGATCGCGGGACCACTATTTTACCAATCAGAATCAATTTGTTACACAAAGAATGCCAATCCGAAAGTGACTGACCGGAAATCGGTTCATCCCAACCAAGCTTACAAAGCCACAGGCGCTGCATGAAATGTTTATACAAAAAGACAACTGGTCCGATTAAACCAAGAGGATCATATATTCCAGCAATAATTGAGAGAATCTTTCTCTTGGATATGCTAGGATCAACCGGAGATAGTTTGATATCAAACAAAAATGAATCGGCAGTGTTGTTCCAAAGAATGCCTAGGGTACGCACATTGTCCTGTTTATTTAGGGGTCGTGAAAGGTTGTGATGATTTGCGACCGCTGTGGGTTCATTGGATGCCCATTTGTGCAACGTGAAACCATATTGACCAAGTAACGCACCTAGATCGGATTTCAGCTTGGTTAGATCGGGGATAGTGTCCGAACCGGTAAGTAGATCGTCGACATAAAAATCGTTGGTTATGGCTAAAGCCGCTTGGGGAAAGGAAGTCTGATTGTCTCTAGCAATTTGTAGAAGGCACCGAGTGGCCAAAAAGGAGGCACTAGCCGTGCCGTAGGTTACTGTTCGCAGCGCGAAATGTTTAAGTGGTTCGAGGGGAGAGTCACGCCACAAAATGCGCTGATAGTGACAGTCCCCTTCAGCTACGCGAATCTGACGATACATCTTCTCGATGTCGGCAATAAGGACATACTTATGTATGCGAAAACGCAACAGAATAGAGAAAAGATCTTGCTGAACATTGGGGCCTACTAATAATATGTCATTTAACGAAAGTCCATTAGTAGTCTTGGACGAACCATCAAAAACAACGCGCAGTTTGGTGGTCAAGCTAGACTGTTTAAACACGGCATGGTGAGGCAAGTAGTAAATATTTGACGCTCCTAAATTGATAGCGCCATGATCGATGAGTGTCATGTGCCCAAGATCCATGTATTCCCTGATAAAGTCCGCGTAGTCGCGAGCGAGCTTGGGATCGCGCCTAAATCGACGCGCTAAGCCTAAGAATCTTGATTCGGCACTTGTGTAAGATTCCCCCAAGTGGGGATTATCAGACTTGAATGGGAGCGACACTATAAATCTACCCTCGTGGTTGCGCTGAGTAGAGCGCACAAAATGCTCTTCGCAAGCCGACTCGCTATCAGGGGTATCGTCAGGGATTGTTTCTGCCTCCCAAAATCTCTCGAGAGATTGCAGAATTTGACTGTCATTGTTCCTTGCCAGGAACGAAACAGCAGGACCCTCGGTGTGGCAGTGCTTGGGCAGATTGCCAGCCAGAATGTAACCTAGTTTTGTTTCCTGAATGATAGGGAAATTGGGTCCGCGTGTGTATTTATTGGCTAATATTAAATCCAGATAAAATTGTGCCCCTAATAGTATGTCGATCTGTGAAGATATATTAAAATCTGGGTCGGCGAGAAAAATTTTATTTGGAATGTGAAACCGGTTGATGTCAAACGAGATTGAAGGCAGATTGTGAGTTAAGTTAGATAAGACGGCACATTTCGCCTCGAAACTATGTCTCTGATAGCGAGAAATAATACGTATAGAAGCAATGTCAGTAGCCCAACACGCTGTGTTGTTTATTCCTGTGATTGGAATGTTAGATCTGGTTAGTTTAAGGTGTAACCTTTTCGCAAATGATTTCGTACAGAAATTGATCTGGGAACCGGCGTCTAGAAGCGCTCTAGCTTTATGCCTGTTGCCAGCCTGATCAACGACATATACAACCGCTGTAGATAAAAGAACATTGTTTTTGCACTGTAATTTAAATGAGCAATAATTGCTGCTGGCAGCTGTTGATTTCGGCACGTAATTTGCGTGCAGCAATGTGTGGTGTCCTTTTGAACAAATTTTACAGACCTGTTTACTCTTACAGTTCGTTATCAGATGACCTGCTCTAAGGCAGTTGATACAACATTTATGATTTGCAACCAATTGCCCCCGCTCAGCGGCACTTAATATACGAAAATTATTACACATGTAAAGCGGGTGGTTAGATTTACAACACACGCATGAATAATGCTTTGCCGCTGCGTGATAGCTCTTAAAGGTATTGCTGCCAGCAGTATTTCTTAACCTACATTTCTCAAATTTATTGTTGGGTTTTACGCTAAGTTTGTTGAATTGCTGTCCGGGTTCAATAGGCATTGTATTTTCTAAAAGCTGTCTGCGTAAGTTTAAAAAATGCGTAAAGTCTTGAAAGCTAGGCAAGTTGTCAGGGTCTATTGACTCCTTCCAAAGTTTTAAAGTAATAGGGTCAAGTTTGGTGGAGAGCAACTGTATGGTAATAAATTCAAATGAATTCACTGACAGCTTCATTGCCGCCAGTGAATTAACGGAAGACGTTATTGTATTCGTAAACTCCGCCAAGCTTTGGACTGAGTCCTTTATTGTGGACTTAACCTGAAGTAGGTTTTGTACATAGTATTTGGCTAATATAAATGGGTTGTTATACCTTTCGGACAGCAAGTTCAACGCTATTACATAATTTTCTTGACAAATGGGTAATGATTTAATTAAATCTAATGGTTCACACTTCACAGAGGAATGCAAATAATGCAGTTTTTGCACTGGTGTTAAATCGGATCTTGAATGCACTAGATCATTGAAAATTGAATAAAAATGTTGCCACTCAAGTATGTTGCCTGAGAAGCAGGGCAAACTTATCGGCTTTAAATGCATAGGCGTCGATAATACGGGAGGCACAGTCTGAGTATTGAAAGTGTCAAGAAGTTGTAAAATGTTTGCCTCAGTTGAGTATATCATTTCTTCAACCTCAACTCGGTCTGCCTGAGCAACGCTCGTGTCTTTACTGATAAGCTCTATCTCAGACTGTACCTCGTCGTACTTCGAGGCCAAGCTTTTTAGACTTTCCAGTCTTACAGTTAGAAAATGTTTTGTACTTTGATTTATGTCAAATGAATTTACCGCGGATTGTATCCGCACTATCGCGGACTTTAATCCGCCTCTCTTTCTGGTCAGCACCTTGAGGCCTTCTTCAGACATTTTACGCACCTTTTTACTGTTGTTGGTGGTACCTCGTTGGCGACGTCCCGCAGCGTCGGCTCCTTGGTGCAGATGGTGAACAGCTGGCAGAGATGACCACTTTGAGTAAGCACTGCAGCCGGCAGGAACTTGCTACTACGTTGTCCGAAGATGACGAGCGAAACGGCGACGCAAATCACGCCACGGTCGCATTAGCTGACGTGCTAATTCGCCCGTGATGGCCAGAAACAGATGTAAAAAATATTAAATGGAAATCCAGGTCCGGAGTGACCAAAAAATGGTTGGTATCAGGCCCGGAGGACCAAAAAATGGTTGATGCGCACCGTGAGGACTAAAATGTTAATTAGAATCCAGGCACGGTGGACCAAAACTGTTGAATGAAAATAATGATCCAGCAAGTGTGGACAAGAAAGTGTCAATGAATTGGGCCCAAGTGGGCTAAATGTATGCTTCTTGAGTGACGAATTCTGTCGGCTGGTCTTCCATAGTAGTTGAAATGATATGTAATAAATGCATTGATTCTGCAGGAAGAAAATGACAAGAAGTGGACTGTATCCGAGTAATTTTAATATCTGAATTAGTTACATTACAGCTGTATTAATTTGAAATGAGATTGGCTAATACTGCATGTTGCGAAGTATTATGAATTTAGATAATCATGAAGCGGGCCTAGTCGGCCATAATCGAGAATATAAGGGCCTAAAGCCTACATTTAATGTCGACACTAATTGACAGCGAAAGATTCGGCGAACCGAGCGCCGAGGAAGTAAGGTGTGTTGCTACGCACTGTGCAAAGTACAAACACGCAAATATTGAGGCGAGGTATAAAGCAGATTAGCCAACCTAGAAAACGAAATCATCGCGCTACCGTACACCCTTGATAAAAAAAAAAACGTGGCAGGTAAACTACCCCTTTCCCTTAAACGACTTTCACCAAAAACAATAGGTCTTTAGTACTCAACAAATCAGGGCTGTATGCAAAAACGTATTTGATTCTGTTTGAATTTGCGGCTCTTATCGTTTGCCATAGAAAATACCCGTTTAAGACATAAAACGTTGCTGGTAAACTACCCCTTTCCCTTAACCAATCTTCACCAAAGTCAAAAGGTCTTGAGAACTCTACAATTCAGGGCAGTATGCAAAACTTTATTTGATTATGTTTGAATTTGCGGCTGTTATCGTTTGCCATAAAAAATACCCTTGTTAAAACATAAAACGTTTCAGGTAAACTACCGTTAACCGATCTTTACCAAAATCAACAGATCTTGAGAACTCTACAATTCAGGGCTGTATGCGAGACATTATTTGATTCTGTTTGAATTTGCGGCTGTTATCGTTTGCCATCGAAAAAAATCTACAGACACACACACAGACACACACAGACACTTTTCGAAAAATGACTATTTTTCATGTTTTGAGTGTAGTACAATCAGAATCTGCAATAATCTAGAACACGATTTTTTTTGCCATCACCATACTTCCATTTCCTTAAGGAACATGGAAGTAAAATGAAGTTAATTCAAAACTTTTGTTAAAACTTTTGAAATTTAGCTTTCTTAAGTCTATCAATGCTTGAAACAACGCAAAGGTTGTATAATTATGCAAAATGCGAAATTCGTTATAATTATATCTACTTAATGGTTCGTGCAACAGCACAAATTTGCGCGCACAGGTTGCACTCCAAGTGGCGACAGAAATTCATTAATATGCAAGTATAATTTACAGCTTTTTAACACATTGCCTCAGTGGTCGCATAAAACATTATTACGATACACCATAAATGAAATATTTGTTTGTGTGTCCGACTTATTCCTATAGTTCTTGACTGTACAGTCATCAAAAGCTTAATGCAAGAAATCAGCATAAAACATACGAAAGCTTGATTGTATCCCGCAGAGAGATAGACTGAATGATCCGACAGAGACAGACAATGAGCATTTCGCCACAAACGAAACAGCTTTTCTACAATAACCTACTGAATTACGCTGAGCCTGAAGAACGCGAGCCTATCATAAAATATTTTATATCTTTATGAGTGTGTTGTTCGTTTCTTTTGTGTTCTGCCTGAATTACACCCCGAAGAACGTATTATATTAAACGTTATAACAACTTAAATAAATTACTCTCTTTCTGTTTTTATATACCCAGAAGTAGTGAGAGAATCTAAATGGGATAGATTCTTTCCTATATGAACTATACAGCATACTAAGTTAGCAGAAATCTGTACTTTAACGAATCATGGTGAAACTGTTCAGATCATCAGATGACATCGACACACCGTGTGGAACTGTCAGTGTCAGAAAGTAACCGGGTTGTTCATCATCATAAATTAGTTTACATCCTTCTACCATATTTTACAATAACCAATTCTGAATCCCAATCTTCCTGTCTATGTCTTCTCTGCAACGTTTCCCTTGTCAGGCTTACCTCCTTCTGCCATCAACTCTCGTTTTGGGAACAGACATTTGTTCATATCAAATGGGTTTCTTATTTCTGATGCCATCTGTGACAGGCTTTGTAATGCCCATATTGTATATTAACTGGCTGTTTGTTACCCTTTTCAGGTTTAGGTGTTAACCCCCCACCAAAGGGATAAAATAAAAAGGAAATTGTTGTATACTAGAGAACCCCCAGCCCTCAATCACAGTAACATTATGAATATTGTATAATATTTATTAAGAGATATTGTGACTGGTATTATTAAAACTATTTTTCATTAAAATAATACGTAGATTATGTTACTCACATGAATTTACATCATCCACAGTTGATGTACAACATATGTATATTGATGGAATACATTTATAGTATACACTAGAATGTTCTCTACCAATGTACAACACAATTATAGGCAAGCGTTGTTTGTTCTACAAGGTCCTAGGTATGCGTCGAATGGCCTGTATCATACTACTAAGTGTAACGCAATTACCTGAATGACGTCATTATCGACTATATAAAAAACTATAAAAGACGCAGTAAAGAGTGAGTTTAGTCGGTTACAGAGTTAGTGCATGTGTTCATATTTGATACCACATTTGTGGATCTTAATATGCGGTTGTGTGTTGTCATATTGCTTCTATAACTTACGTTAATACTGTGTTAACATTTGGTATCACAGTTGTGGAACAAAATTGTGTTTTGTGTGTTATATTTTTATTTGTAAAAAAACTTAGTTGTAAGTCGGTGAATAAACAAGGTGTCGAATACGAGTGTTTCATTTCAATGGCTGACTTGGAAAACAATAAAAAGTCAAAACATTTTTTTTTAATGTGTCACTAAAAACCTAGTTACGTAAATCGAATTACCTAATCAGGCTAATTAGTTATGTAAGTTCTAACATTTCAATTGGGGTAAGCTTGTGAGTACGAAATCGCTTCGTATAAATATTGCTAGTTATCTGGTGGTTGATAAATGATTCAAAATTTGCCTTAGTTTTTGAAAGTGTATGCTCTTAAGCGGTTAGAAAAGAGGTAGCCTTTGAATGCTCATTCAGCTCACGGTGTATCCAACTCGACTTGCGATGTTTATAATGCAATAATTTGCTACAGGCGAACTTACTTTCTATATTGAACAGGTTTTGTGCTTGTTATTTGAATCTTTACAGAAATATATGTTTGTACAGAAATTCTGCCTTTACGGGTTTTTCGATCAGAATTTAATAATTTTGTTGTATTTTTTTAGTTCTTTATTATACCTACCACTCTGGAAACAAATCAACAACAAAACTCTTAATACTTATCCTTTATCCAGCACATAAGTAAACTTAAGACCGAACGCGATATTCAAAACGATGTTTACGCATAGGCTTTATCGGTGAGATAATTTGTAAATGCAATAAAATTTTTAACCAACTACTTGTATGCGCACATCGTACCGCGATTTTCAAATATTTGTTTGGTTTTGAGGACCTGAGTGCCCATTTTATGACAGTTATTTGTTTATTCTGTGTCATTACACGCAGACCGTTCTAATTCCATCTGGTGAAAATATTTAAAGACACGTTACTAACTAAAAATAAGTTTTAAAAAATTGTACAAAACTTTTTGCAGAAACTGGGAGAAAATTTGTGCCAATTTTGCACGGTTTATTTTATTTGTGTTGTAACGTAATAAGCATTTTTATTGTTTCATGACTTTTTCAATTTTATGTAAGTTATATATTATGGGTTCGCGCTTACCTTCTTGATTAAACAAAATAAACAGCAAATAATGAGATCTTTTTTCTTTGTAATTTTACAAAGAAAACTCCAAACTCATTCAGTATCCACCAGAACACTTACCCCGGTAGGAAATTCTGGCCGCGCCCAACGACTTCTTAACTTACTGGCTAACCTTCTCTAAAAACTCATTTTAGTTTTTTTTTAATAGTTTTTCTATAGTACCTTTCTACTGCCATACCTTCAAAGAAGATGGGAAAGGAAGATGATTAGAAGAATATTGGTGGAAAGGAAACGGAAGGTGGATACGTTAGGAAAACAATTGAGGTGAACCAGCAGTAGACATGGTCGTCAAAGCAGTGGCTAGGCTATATTTGGAGAGGGAGGACTGTAAAGCAAGTAGGCAGGAATCAAGGAAGACCACAGCAAAGGTGAAGACAATGGAGAATTTGAAAGAAAAAGATATCCAAGATTGGGACAGTAAAAATGGGGCGAAATAATAAAGTTTTAAGCCTAAGTGGTCTATTTGAAAGCTATTAAAAAATAATATATTCTTTGTACTACTTTATCTTTTCTTCACTTAAAATACAACACTCTTGTTACTGTCATTAAATACACGCGTATTCAGTTTCTTCTACACTTCTCCCTTGTCCACATACCCCTCTCAAGTCATTATATTCGTGGTTGTTACTTGAAGAAATTAAAATAACTTGCCTGATGCTATACCTATCAACAAGAACCTACTTATTGGAATTTTATTTTTAAAAACTTAATTTTTAATAGACCTACACACACGTACACGTACACGTACACATACACACACACATCTGTCAGTAGAATATGGGTAATTACTACACGGTCGTATCTTCAAGCCCACAAGCGCGCGCGTGTGTGCGCGTGCAAGTACACGTATACACAGTAAGTCATTCTGTATAGTCCCACAGTCAAATCGAACGTAGGCGAGCTATTAGCGTTCGTATCCATGTCGGGCTATAAATCATGACTCTACGCCTCCCCCTCTTAGTAATTATTAACTAATTACATATGACTGGACCCGAAGCCAATTGAAATTGCAGAAAAGGCAAAAGGAGATACAGGTGAAAATGAATTACATGTACAGTACTATAGACAGTAGTAGGAAAATATAATGCAGATACTAAGAAATAAACTTAATAAACAAAATGTCATAAAATACAGATTTGTACATCACGTACTGAATTTGTAACAAATTGCAGTAGTCTATACTAATTACGATAACTCAACTAATGAACAGTGGCGATCGTAAAATTGTAAACAACCAACGCCGTTATTGTCAAAAACGTATTGTCTGGTCGGCTGTGTGAAAGCAGAAGAGCACAGGAGGCAGTTGATAAATTAACGGAGAGAAAATTGTGTACGTCCAATTGTGTAAGAAACAGCAACGAAAGCACAAAAGTTTGTAACTGACTGTTTGAAAATTTTTTTAAATTATGAATCTGAATTTGTAAAAGGTCTTTGTCTTGATGTCAAAAGAGTATTCGGGGGCGGATTTGTAACTAGGCACATTAGGGAGGCGCCTAGGGACGGGACCTTTTGGGTGGAAGCGGCACAAAGAAAAAATATTTTTGAAAATATTTTCACAAAATTAAAAAAATAGCTCCCATTATTTATAGTACAAAAGTAAAGGCTTAATTATTTAATATATTGTGGGACATATTAACTGTGAGACGTATTTAATTTTTGTGTTTTAAGGTCAGTTAGATAAATTCTTCAAGTATTGTATGCAGCTGATTTAAACCCGATCATATGCACTGTTATTAGTAATTGTTCTGGTGATGGATAAATTTCTGCTTTGAAGAGAGTAAAATCATATCTTTGCTCTACTATGAAAGAAAAAATGTTGAATTCCCTCTCAATCCTTCACATTGAGGCTGACATTTTAAATGTAGATGGATTTGATTGCAACAACCTTATTGATGAATTTGCTACGAAGAAAGGGAGGCAAACCTTTGCCTAAGATAAACTTTGTGATAGTGACGATAAGACATTACATAATAATCTATAAATAAAACTGTATTTTTTAATAAATTATTTGTTTTGTTTTCATAAATAAACTCATAATGTTCAATTTATTAGATGTTTTTTTGTTATTAACTCCTGTAACAGACTATTGTTGTTTTCAAATTATTTTACATTAAAAGTTCATACGAAAATTCATAAGTTCATTAAGGGCTAGTGACATTCCAAGGAACGAGAACGTTAAGCTGTTATCGTTCTTGTCTAAAACGGAGGAACGATCACTACAGATTATTTTTGGGGGGGGAGGTGGCCATAAAAATTGTGCCTAGGGGCGGCATATTTCAAAAGCCCTGACTGTATTATACTGTAGCCTTTAAATACGTTTTTGAACTTCCTGTATGTAATATGAGTGTACACCAATTAAACTATAAGTTTTACTACTCAAGAGTTTGAAGTTTTTATTTGTTAAAATGACGGAATTCTACTGTAGTAAATAATCTCGTCAAGTGTTATGTTATTACGTATATTACTATTACAAATTACATGACTGCACTGTATTACGTTTTATATTTACACATATATTTTTTCTTACAAACTATTCTATGCCGCCTTAATTTTACCACATTAGAAAGTTATACAAAATTAATATTACTATACGTGGTTTTGCATTAACCGCGGAATTTGTCTTCTTCATTATCCCGGATAGACGGGAGTTACCATTGAACGGGAGTTTATTTTGACTACCACACACACTCCTATGTCATGAAGAAAACGATCAAGTATAGCGTCCGTTTGGTATCGAACTTGTGTGTGTGAGACGCAACAGGAAAAACATTCAAGTTCATACATTCATAATTTATGTTAAGGAATAATGAAGGATCAAGAACAAGTGAAGCAAATCAACGAATTCATTGTCACGAAGGAAGATATAGGAAATGTAGAAACAAAACGTCGAGTAGAACAGATTTGTTGAGTTAAATTCCGTACGGTGGGAGAAACCGTAGAGGTGAAAAAACATATTTGGAAGTCAGTGCAAAGCTATGAATCGGAAGTGTGGAGCTTGCACGCTGTAGCTAAAAGGAAAACAAATGCTGTCGTCATGGACTACTTGAGGCGCAGTGGAGGGATATTGAGACTGAAAATAATCCGTAATGAGGAAACCAAGAGATGAATGTGAGCGGAAGTGACCACAGTAGCTTTTATGTAAAAATGGATGCCGCAGTGGTTTGGTCGTGTGATGGGAATGGTGGAGGAACGACGGCCGAAGCGGATATTCAATTGGACACGACGTGGAAGACAGAAGAGAGGAAGACCGCGGAGACTGTGGAATGACGGTATGCAAAGTAGCGTGGACGCAGGCGGACGATGCCCTGGATAGATATAGGACATAGGCCTACACATATTATGATTTTGTTTTTATATAGTATCCAAATCACTTTTTCACAATAATTTAATTACCTTGTATCCGTCAGTGACTTCGTTCTAGCGTTTTTTATATAGACGCGTTTCGTGACATGTGTCACATCATCAGTAATCCTCGTCAAATGTTAAAATTCACATAAACACATAAAAACACATTTGCACATATTTACTAAATCACAATAACGACACACACATAACACGATGTAAATTCGGCTCCGTTGGACCGGTCCGACCGCGCGTGTAGTTGCCGAGCCACTAATTAAACTAAGTCAATCCTTATCACCAGTCATTAATAGCGATAAAAACGCTAGAACGAAGTCACTGACGGATACAAGGTAATTAAAACATATTATGAGTCTCATTCGTAAACTCTCGTAGTTTTCGTTAATAATAACACTGTTTGTTGGTTGAACTCACGTCCTTTTGTTTCTTTCAAACTTTCATTCTTTCTTCCTCAGTCTCAGTCGAGAATGCCTCATCATAGTATTGACGAAACGTTCATTTTTAAAAGAAATGAAAATATGTGTTCAACCGAAAAGTAGTGTTACTACGTACACATCATGTGTTAATGTTTCTTTAATACTATAATTGTTATTAATAAAAGAATATCGATATATGTGTAATAGGTATTATTATTTTTATTCAACACACACACACACACATGATCATTTGTGCATCACAATTACAAGACCACGATTATGATAATTAACGTTGTCGAAACGTGACACAAATGTTTACAGTTGTGTGTAGTCCATTACCGAATCTCAAAAACTTAACATTTATTAATTCACTTATAATGAGAAGCGACTTTTGACCCACTCTGTATTTTAACTATTAACTCTAGATTCGAAAATAGTTAAATTTTAATTCAATTTAAGGTTAATCAGAATTTTTTGTAATCCGGATTAGTTCCGGTCACATTGAATCCAGACAAACGAGACTCTACTTTAGTATAATGATCCAACCCCCGCCCCGAGCAATGGTGATGCCTGTGTAAACGTTTACAAGTTTTATACTAAGCATAGACATAACATATGATTCCTATAAAATAATGTAGTCTTAATCCAATATAGGTAAATCAATCTAAATGGTCATTATAACAAGTACGTTCACAATTGGTACTTGTAACAAGAACGGTGTTGTCTTGAGTACTTGTTCGTTTTATGAGTACTTTTCAACTGCTCCGCGAACTTTTCAACTGACCCTCGTATAGTTTAACTGGTGAAACCCGTTAAAAGATTATTTGTTGTTCATCAATACATTAATAATTGTGAATATGTGTAACAAACGATGTTTTTTGATACTGAACTTTAGTATTAATTAATAATGTTTAACTGACATAAGAGCTGAACGTTCGTCGTGCCCATCAAGTCACTACTTAAAAAAAAAATATTTTTCTTGTTGTTTAGTCTTTAATAAAGCATACGCACACGCTTCGTCGTTCATTGGTAATAATTACTTTAACACCCTTCAGCGTTTTATACAGAATTATTTTGTTTATAAGGAGGTCGCGCGTGTACGTGTGGGTGGTTAGCAATGTTGACATTACATTCGTGTGACAGTTATTGCCACTGTTATAATTGCAGGCAGTATTATTATTGTTATGTATACTATTGAGCTTTTATTGTATGATGTGTTTTATGAAACAGCGAGCACAGCGGAGAAACGTTACAGGTGGGCGACGTTTGGGTAGTTTGTGGGTTGAGACAAAAGTAACCGGGGGTGGTTTGCCCGGTGTATTGGCAGCTCACTGATAACGGCGCACATGATGTGGGCGCACCGCCCCCTCGCACCAACATAACCTGTGTATACGTTATCACAGGCATACATATTAAACACACCGGCACAGGATTTTGTGTAGCCTGTACATTAGCACGAATGTCTTTACCATACCATACGATGTAAACTTATTAAATCTAGTTGACGAACTTGTATTAACGGATTGTAAACTGTTTTATGTCCAATTCAACTTGTTGCTTTCCCCTGGTCTAATGACCTAAATCGCTCAAAATGATTTCTACCGGGAGCCACTAGACTATTGAAAAGCAATACGTTGTATTCTATATTTTTAAAAACGTATTAATTGTTTTAATTATTAACTATTAATTGACATAAGACAATTAAAATAATAATAATATAATTTTAATTTAATGATATTAGTTTCCTTTGTGACCCTGAGAATGTTTTATTATTTCGAAATCAGCGATCTGATTTCATTGAACACAGAATATAGTAACGAAAATTGTTCAAAAATAGACCTATGCCCACTCCATAGTGTTTGCTGGCTAAAAACTGTATCTGTACATTGTTCGCTGTCATTCAAACCTTTGACCTCGGTCTCAAAGACCTCTCAATATTTTAATGAATGTCTACTCCTTTAAGTACTTAAACAACTCCTGGTTTTCATCCATGCATCACAGAATTTTTTGTCTTCCTGAGTATCTGTCCTACTCTGAGAATTCCTGACATTTTCTTTCTTCGGAGATATGTTTCTCTTCCTAGATTCCCTAACCTCAAAATGCAGCCTATCCCTGCGTCACTTTTACCCCACTGTGTCGAAGACATCAGTAGGAAAACATGGAGAAGAGTTCAAATAGAGTCTCGAAGCAAAGCTTCTTTTCTCGAAACTCCCTTCACCTAAACGATCTCATATTTCAGATTACCTCAACCCTGACATGTGGACTCCTAAGAAGGGAGTTTCTCTCGACACACATTTCCCCTATAAGGTTTAATAACAGGAAAGAGACATTGAAAAGTAGCACGGTCCCCGTTGAGCCGGGGAATACCAGAGGTCATTACCGTAAAACAGCTCGTTACTTTAACTGTCTATAAAGTTCGTTGCACCCTGTCTATAACTGGTCGCTATAGTCGATTCAATTAAGCCACAAAAGCTGCCAAATTTCGGAATTCTCTGCAACAAGGCGAGTTGATATGACACTTTGTAGTGTTTTTAAAAAAAAAAACTTAATTTGTCTCTGTTGACCTTCGTAACACAAACTAAAAAATTTATTTTTTGTACAATGAAATGAATTAATATTTAAAAAGTTATTTTTGCCTTATCTAAACTGCAAAGTCTTTACTGATGTACTTTCCACTATAGTCTTTCTTTTAATTAAGTTTTATAAGTGTGTATGAAATAATACAAGTTCGCTTCCCTGTACTGTCGACTGCAAATCCTTGAGACGACGGACGGGTTGATATTATCTGGATGAAATACATGAGTCAATTTACTCCTTCCGGCCTCAGGGTCGCTTCCGGGCATGCAAACAGTTCTCGCGGGCACGGTTACATATAATTTCACACCGCGAACCGATCCTGTTACTGCTTAACTGGTGTTTTAGGCTTACACTTTTCCAGTTAGCTTGAAGTGTCTATATACTCCTAAAGGGACTATCTTGCACTTGGCGAATAGCACAGAACTATAATAACTATCGCTGTATCTCTACTGGAATTTATAACTTGCGTTCGTCACAACTGGCAGACCAAACGTCATGGACTAGCACAGCGTTTATTCGTTATCGATTCCGAAGGAAGACTGACTGTATGTCACAGTCTTGTTTTTGAAACTGAATTTGCTGTAATTTGATTGATTCCTCGGTAACTCCTTTGTACAGATAATAGATTTTCTTATCCAAGAATGATCGAAACAGGAAATTCATGTTCAAAAAAACGTGAAATATTTTATGACCGATTTTATGAGCTATAAAACCTTTTTACTTAATAAAAACGCATACGGGAATAAAAAAATCAAATTGTTTCAAATAAAATTAACCTTAGCCTATTTAAAGTCTCTTCAACTTCTTAAAAATAAATTTAATAGTTTGTGAGGTTATTTAACAAATATTGTCTTCCCCTCAGAAGTCATGAATTTTTTTGTTCGTACTTTTTGAATTGATATTTTAATATTATATCTTCCTCCAGCACCACTAAATGAATGCAAGAATCGCCACAACTGTCATGATGAGAAGAGCAAAAGAATTAACTGTAACATTGTTGCCACCTCACTGTCAACTCAGCCTTAACAACCACATGTGTGATAGTTTTTCCTACCATGGGCAGCTGCACTTGTCGGCCTGCAAATTTAATTTCGTGTCAGCTTTGATTAATTGATTTGAGCGTCTTCTCATTACAGTACATCATACATCTAAATTAGAATTCATGCCTTGAAGGTAACACCCGTTCATCCCCCGAGACTAATCGTTCATCCGATCCTTGTTTGAGCTTAGACTACGGATACAGTTCAGAATATCCAAATACAACATCTATTTGTTCATTACAAAGAGTCAGGCAATCTTTGGTTAACACATAAACGCTTAAATTTTGAATTAATCGTCCAAAACTTTATACGAATATTATGTTATTGAAGCAATCAGGCGTTAATCACTACAGTGGAATTAAAATTATAAAATCATATTTACCAAATAAAACATCGCGCATCCGCCGTTTTATTTGTTATTTCAAATACCAGTAACGCACACCACTGGATCAGTTGGTATACAGGGTTATACAACTATACAGTGGTATATAGTGCTCATACCTACATATCCACAGCTGTGTCCGCTAAACGAACTACACAGGAATATTTTCTGTTGACTAAACTCCGTGGTGCATCACCAGATCATGGCCAAATTTATTTGGCCTATTTGCAGTGCGAACACCATTTGTATTTTATTAGCATGTCTAGTATTTTTTGTAAATGTTCACCTAGTACTTACTTTTTTCCAAATAATGTCTTACAGTGTATGCGAACCGGTTTATCAGTTTCGATTCGACCGTTTGGTATTTGTCTGTCTGCTTGTCTATCTGTTAGTCTACCTGCTTGTCTGTCTATGTAACTGTCTACCTGTCTATTTGGGGTATGTCTCACGATACCATTAGAACGTGTCAACCGATTATCGTAAAATTTGACGTTCGAGTACATTCATTTACTATACAGAATCCTTTTGTTTTTTTTTAGATTGATCCCTCCAAAAAGTATAGGAGTGGAAGTAAAAACAATGTGTGGGCAAAAATAGTAAAAAATCGCAGAAGCCCGTATGGGATACCAAATTATAGGAAATTTAAACCACCTCTGAATATTGTGTTCATTTTTTAAAATTTCTGGACGAGAGAGACAAAAAATTTTGTTAAATTTAAATTAAAATCTCAAAAGTTCATGTAGGCCAAGGTATCAAATTAAAGTAAATTTAAATCACAATTCAATACAGTATTCATTTTTTTTAATTTCAAATCTTTAAAACCTGGGCGTCAGGGCCCAAAAAGTGAGTAAAAATGTTGATAAAATCGCAAAAATTCAAATTAAAAAGAATTTTGACTAACATCTGAATGTAGTGTTAAGTTTTGAAAATTTCAAAATTTTGGACCCTCAAGAAATCAATGATTTGGAAAAACTTGTGAAAATCCAGCAGGGAGTCACACTAATAGGAACTGTAACCCAAATCTGAATGTTTCGTGTATTGTATGATTGTATGCTCTACATTTGTTATATTACTACAGAAATAGTAGTGAAATCGGGATTTTGTCATTATTTGCCATATTTTAAAAATTATCTAATACCGACATTTATATAATAATAAATGTACTTTAAAATATTGAGCGATTTCTGTAGCTCAAGGAGCATACTAGTACTAATGGTATTCTAGAAAATGGTTATGGTTATCAAGAAGAGCTAGATGGAGAATGCCAACTGTTAAAGATTGTAGCAGTGAAAAAACCCAAGAGTTTATGGGTTTTTTCTTTAATTAAGTTTTGGAAATAGAAAATGCTGTGAAAAAAATGTTTTTCCAATTCAAAAACATTAATTATGTCTTTACACTACCTCTCTCATTCATTTTCAGCGACTGAAACAGAAAGAATATATTTAGTACTGGCAGCACTTTGTCTGTAAGCGAGCTGTCAGGAAGCGCCACCATCTGCCAACGGTGGAAGAGTTTGTCTTCCGCGGGGTAAACTCAACTAGCCTGGGACGAAGGTCCCCCGTCACCGTTTAGTCGCTCGTGGCCTGTGAGCAGGATTTACTCGTGCAGTGCTTTCTTTCATGAGGCGTCCGCCCTCGGAATACACGAGCTAGTGCCTCAGCTAGACGGAAAGCAGCAACGTATGACTTAGCTCTAAAAAGAACCAGGAGGTATCTTCGCTGTTAATCCACATTCATCACCGTTAGTTCAAGAAAACACATAAACCGCTGAGCACTTCACTTTTAGAGATCCTCACCCAACTGACGCCGTTGAGAGAGTACGATTCTTGCAGTCACCATAGGAGTCACTGCGGGCGCTGCTACTACGCAAGGCACTCGGCCCCTTCCCCCCACAAGCTAGTAACAATGCAGAAGAACAAAATAGGAACTACAAACTCTCTTTATGAATGAACTCTTCTTTCTGACAAAAGAAAAATTTAAACATTCACCAGCTACAGATTTTACAATTTCTTAAAAATTAAGTAAGTTACCAAATCGTTTAAAAAAAAATTGAATTTATATTTCCAATATTTTTCATACGAATGAGAACTTCTATGTGTATGTAAATAGTACGTTAAGTAACTGAAAATTTAATGTTACGTTCCAAATACTAAATTAGGACTAAAAACAAAAGATAAATTAATATATATGTTAAGTAGTAGAATTATAACTTCGAGTTCTAGTATGTTGATAGACAATCATTGCAAGTCTTGGTTTCAAAGCAGCATACATTAAGTTCATATTACGATAACATGATCATATTTCGTGTTTATCATACATCAAGATCGTTTATGATAAAAAGTTAGTAATATCGTAAAATGTCCTAAATAAATTGAAACAGAAGCAACAAGAATTTAGTATTTTTCCTGCAAACCTAGTACCTTAACTCTGCATCAGTTGATACAATGCTGTTGTTGAGTTCCTGCTCTAGTGCCCAAGGAAGCTTGACCTGTTTTGATTTATGAAGGTGCTGATCACTCCGGCGATCCTCGAATGGGTCCACGATATAAGGATGTATGAAAACCGTCTTATAAATGAATATTTGTACAGTTGCACTCCAATGAGTACCGCAAGATATTTACCTAATATGAAAAAAATTGTTGATGAAAATGAGTTTTCTGGTTAGGAAGTAAACTAGCTAATCTTTTTCTAATGCTGTTTGATCTTTCTTTTCTCATACATTTCAATAACGTTGAGGTATAGAAAAATAACTTGAATTTAGAAAACTTTTTCAGTTAAAAATAGTTTTTTAATAAATTATTTCTCTACTAGTATTTACAAAATAGAGTACCGTATATCATACCGTTTATCATACTCTATTGCCGTGTGTGTGTGGGGGGGGGGGGTATATACGTTATAATACTTCTCGTGTTTTCCTAGTATCGTAATGGTATAATAATTTGCCCGTGTTATTCCTTGTATATGTTAATTTGTAATAAATAGTTGTAAATAGTGTATCAGTTGATCGTGGAATATTTATGTTGTATGTTTACGAATGTGATTTAAATATATAAGTAAAAGAATTGAATTATTCTGCCTTGGTTTCTGAATCAGAATTATAATTATTCCAGTTCAGTAGTTAGAACTCCAAAAATCAATTCAAAAATAGCGGTCGAGTCATCCCAAACAATTTTCAGGTCACCTTCGATATTAGGCTTTAAACTATTATTTGAGGTTAATCTTGGTTTTTGCAGTTTGCGTACTTCCAATGACTCCCCGAATTCTTCTTATCCTTGTTAATTATAAAATAAATGCTGATAATATATTGCGTTCCTGAAATAATAACGCATGGATATGATTTAATAACATAATGGTTTAATCTCTGTAATATAAGTTCAAATTATTGGAAAATTCCATTCGATACATACGGTTGTCACAATCGATATTCATCTCAGGATTTACTAATTAAATAATGTTAATATATTTCGTGGGAATTCTTGTGGCTGCTACGAAAAGTTCCTTTACATGATAATTAATAATATAGAGTACCTTTACAAACAATCTATTACTTATAATCTAAAAAATTACAAAAATTATATATTAAGTAACATACAAGTTTGACGAGATTCAATGCTTCGTAAAAAGCATGTAGGTTAGAGTGACGTCAACCTCATGGCTACCATTGTCCGTCTCAGAAAATAATGAAGTTTATTAATGTGTACAATAAATGTTTTCCTTGTAATCACTGTTTCGTTCAGATATTGAATTTGTTTTCACTTTAAAATGTTTACTAGTGATTAGTGTTAGTGTAAATTGGTATATTGTCTAGTGGTTGTTCCTTGTTGGATAAAAATATTGTCAAATTATACTTTACACATCTAGACGATATTGCCGAAAGTTTTCTGGTTTATTCTGGATAATTTCTTGATTGTGTGTATTACTGGTTCATGAAAATTGTAGTGGAGGGATTATTTATCTTCGATGATGGTCATTCAGATCTTCTTTCACAAACGGGTTATATATTTTTATATTTTTATTTTAATTACATCTTGACACGCACTATTAAACTGTTCTTCATCACAATTAACAATTAAGTGTTATTTCTTCTTTTTTAGTCACCGAACTCATACAACTTCTTAAATTTTGATTGGCCATTTATGTACAGGTTAAATGTTATATGATCGATTCCCATTAATTACTTTACATTTTATAAATTACCTTTAATAGATAATTTTATTATTATACTCTAATGATACATGCACTGTTTACATGATGATTAATTATGTAATTATAAACAATTTGATACTAAACATGCCTCAGTTTATAACTGTAAAACCTTATTAATTTGAATTTCTATGATATGTGGTGGAACAATTTGTTATGGTTGATTGTAATTTCTACTTTGACTACCTGAGATAAATATATTTACATAAATTAACTGGTGACATAAAATCTTATAACATGTAACAAAAACTCTTAATAATAATACTTGTTGTTAACAACTTTAATTATTGCATACTTTTAAGCTATTGTCTGTATGGTAATAATAAAACACTTTTTATAAATAATAAATAGCACACTGTTTAACTATAGTTTGTGTCACTATTTATATTATATCACTCATCACTGTAAAGGTTTGTGTCCCTTTTTCTATCCTTAATTATATGCCTATACAATTTTGTTAATACAATTTTAATTTATGATTAGGTACTCTTTATTGGGTTTGGTTGTGTTATTCAGTGTAAATTATTTAGGCCTACTAGGTTTTATTATTTAACTTGTTGTCTGTTTACTGCCCTATTCTACTGGGTTATTTCTGGGTTTCTTGATAATATTAAATAAGTCAAACCAACTAGGTTTCCTTTAATTTGCTATCAATTATTATTTCTTGTTTCCTCTCTGGATCGGATTTCACTATTATTTACTATTGTTTTGTAACATTTTGTTTCGTTACAACGTATATTGAAATATTTTTAAAAAGATAAATTCAAGTATACTGTGATGATAAATTCTTAAACGGGCTTAGAAACGTGACCGCCTTTCATGGTCACTGAATTGCGCCGACCCAGAGAATGAATTACCCCCACTTAAAAGTATGAGAAACTTGTCTAGAGAGAAGATAAGGGAGACAAACCGATAACAGTTCGCCGTCTCATTCATGCATTACCTCATCTCTCTGTCACACGCGTGCTTCTAACGTACTAGCCAGCCTTGTTGCAGCCGGTGTTCACACTATGAAACACTGTATTATACAAGGCTGTTGTGCGCATACGCGAATTGAATGAAAATTTTGTTAGCCGCGGAACGAGGTGTTTGCCCTACTGCACATCTACAAGCGACTGTTCAATTTCTATCGTCATTTTTATACTAGACATGTAGGAAAATATATAAGTATTAAACATAGCGACTTAATATAAAAATGTACTTATATCCTTACTTCTTTTGAAAACACAAAACAAAATTATAAGGATTCTTTAAGACTGACAACAAATTAAAATTTACTTCTTTCATACTTGTGGTCGTTAGCGTATGGCAAAATATAAGACACTGGTCTGCGTTTTCAGTTTGATTGCAAACCTAAGTTTGTAAATTAAATCGAGAAAATTTTATAATTGTTTTATATACTTATGAATTAATCGTCAATCCAAGACAATTCTTCCTCAACTCGAATGTCCGCCTATGAAGAAAACATACGCATCAACGAAATTGCGTAAAAGCGTCAAGTTCAAGACACCGAGTGATTCGCCTGACTTAACTGTACCTTCGTATCATTTCAGTAGTAACAGCCTTACTCTATTTTTTTTTATTTACAAACTAGACTACCTGATTTTATACCACTAAAATCTGTAACCAATCTAAAACCAACTCGACTTTTTACACCAAGGGAAGAGCCCCCAATGACAAGTAGCCACTAACGAGTACTAACGCTAAATATTTCTTTACGTTTTAACCACTAAGTGATATTAGCTTCCGGGACATAACTTTACGCGTCGGGACACGATTACCATTTGCGTATTTACACGCCAAGACGATTTAAACTTTATCGTATGAACTGGCTGTTCGCCCCAAACACGAAACCCAAAACACGCGAGGCGCGAGTCGCGAGTTGTACAGTGTCCCGAGTCTCAATTAGGACTCCTGCCACTGGGTCGGTTAGAGTTATTTATACGTATATTATTTTCTATTTAATGGAGGGCCTGAAGCGACCCTCGATGGTGGATTATACCACCGGGGCTAGTAAAAGGGGTCGCTTCCAACACTCACCTGGTCTCGGAGTGTAGTTACCAAGTCCGGCAATGAGGGAATTGTGGGTCACACGTGCTGATCGAACATAGAATCTACGCGCCAGGCGTCACACGTTGTCATCAAAAGAGCGGACATCGAGTCCTCTTCTCAAAAGACGAGAAGAGTACCTCCGGGGGACTTTACACGCGAGCTTAAGTCCCCGGTCGAGAACGCGCTGGAGCGCTGATCTATGACATCGAGCAAGGTATCCCCAAACAGGACAGGCATAGGTAATCACGGGCAACACGTACGAGTTGACGATGAGCTTACCCAGCCGGATTAGAAAGTACGGGCCAGAGTGTACTGAGTTACGCCGAAGCGCGTTGACGGACGTATTGTGTATGGGTTCGCCAGGTGAGTCGGGAGGCCACGTGGAGCCCGAGGTACTTGACGCTATTGGTCCAGGGCACCTCGACGGGGCCTACATTAAGCGGCCGAGGCCGCTTGCGTTTGTGCGAGATATTACCGCGGCACTCTTGGAAGCGTTGATGGCAACTCTCCAGTCATCGGCCTACCCGACATACGCGTCGAGTTGGCGCTGGAGCTTGATTACCGCATAACTTGCGTTCGGCTCTGAGGCAAAAGCCGCAGTGTCGTCCGCAAACAGCGACAATCTTACTCCAGGAACTCGGGGCGTGTCGTTGACAAACAGCGAGAACAGGAGAGGCCCAAGTACACTTCCCTGAGGTACACCAGCGGTAATACGCCTCTCCGAAGAGAGAACGTAGTCTACTCTCACTCGGAAGCTACGGTCTCACAGAAAGCTGCCGATCAAATGAGCGTAGCAATCTGGGAGAAGGACTTCCGTTAGTTTGTAAAGGACACCCTCGTGCCACACGCGGTCGAAAGCTTTCTCTACGTCTAGGAAGATCGCGATCGTCTGTTTGCCCTGGCAGCCAGCCTCGGTAATGCATTCCACGAGTCTCATCAGCTGATCTATATCTGATCTCACGAACTGTTCGGGGATCAGCACGTCCAGTCTTTCTAGATGGTCGCGGATCCTACGCTGGATCAAACGCTCGAAAACCTTAGACGTCGCGGACAAGAGGCTGATGGGTCTGAGGTTTTCGGCGCGAGAAGAATTCTTTCCCGGCTTGGGTATCACTATAACTGTAGCCGTTTTCCATTTCGCCGGAAAGTAGGCCAGCCTGAGACAGACAGAACAGTTCAGAGAGGAACCGTATTCCTCGCTCCGGAAGGCAGTGGAGTGCGGAATTCATGACTCCGTCAGGGCCAGGCGCCTTCCGGGGCTTGAGCTGAACTATCCTCTCAGAGACCTCCTCCGGCGAGATGGGTTCCGGCTGGACTGTGATACCGGCCGATAGAAAGCGCTCTACCTCGCGGCAGATTCGCTCAGTCAAGGCCGGGTTCTTGGATGGGTTGGGAGTGAACTGACGCTCGAAACTTTCAGCCAAGAACTCTGCCTTCTAAAGGGGGCGTCCAAGGGGTTGATCGCCGGGTCCTTCCAGTGCGGGGAGAGGCGCGCGTTTACGCTTTCCTGTTAGGGCACTAGGAATCCGCCAGACATTACGGTTCTCGGCAGGGCCAACCATCTGTGCGACAGCTAGCTCCCAGTTGCGTCTACGGAACGCCAGCATGTCACGACGCAACTTGCCGGTCGCTCTGTTAAACTCAGCCTTGTCGGCCGGGTCACGAGTCCTCTGCCAGCATCTCTGGAGGCGATTCCTTTCGCAAGCGAGCTGAGACACCTCTTCGGGGACCCGCTGATAGTCGGGCGTGAGCCCCGGCTTCATCCGGGAGGACACGTCTACCGCCGAGATTACGGCTGTGTCGAATAAGGCAACTGCCTCGTCGACATGCTGGGTAGTGTCGAGTGGTATACGCTCAGGTAGGCAGCGACTGAACGCCGGGCCAAAGCGTTCCCACTCGATTACCCGCCGCTCGTCGCGGACGGTAGAGTGCTGTGTAGCTAGGTGCACACTGATGGGGCAATAGTCCGAGGACAGTTCCGAAATGACGGAGACGTGGACCGGGCAATAAACGTCCCTGACCGCAGCAATGTCTAGTACGTCAGGGCGGAAGTTAACCCTCGGGGGATAGTAAGTAGGCCCGGTAGGGCCTATGACTGTGACCCGAGCCGCATCAGCGTACCTGCATAAGCGGGCCCCGTTTGGTTCACCAAGCGGCTCCCCCAATCAGGGTGCTTACAGTTCAGGTCGCCCGCCTGGACTACCCTCCTGTGTGCGCCAAAGACGGCCACCAGATCGTTCGACAGGAGCTCCTCCGTTTGTGGAGGCTTGTATGCGGAAACCACGAGTAGACCGAAGTTGGAGCTCACCATGGAGCTCAACCGCGGTGCACTCGAGGTTCCGCCGCTGAGGCAGGACAACGCGGTGATGGCGAAGACACGCCTTCACCGCGATGGCGGTGCCCCCTCCTGTACGACCCGACTTGTCGTCCCGGTAGCACACGTAGTTGGGTAGTCGGAATCGACGATGCGGGGTCAGGTGCGTCTCACTAAGAAGAAGCACATCGGGCTTGTGACGGGCAACGAAAAAGAGCTCAGAATGCCGGTTAACGAGACAGTTGGTGTTCCACGCCATGAGCTCGAGGTCTCGCTTGAGGGATTGCCGTGCTTGTCACTTGTTCATAACAGACCGATAACACGGCAGGCTTCCACCAAGAGGAGGAACTTGTCTTGGGGCGAGGCTGTTGCCAAACGTTCGTTGATGTTGCGGAAAGTCTGGGATACTTTCTGCAAGTCGTAGCTTGCCAGAAAGTCTGAGACGACGGCGAGATCATCGGTAGATGATTGTGGAGAACGCTTGGTGGCAGCTGCATAGCTGTGGCGGGGCGGGGCGGTGGAAGCCTTAGGGGCAGGTTTGGAGCGGGTGGTCGCTCAGGCTTTTGGCGGACAGGCTTGGGTCCAGTGGCAGGTAAAGGCTGGCCATGTTCTTGGTCTGAGGTGTTTTACCTTTCTTGCCTGATCTAGGGTAGCGAGGTTTGGGTGGCGGCGGCAATGGAGGATCAATTTCCTCGTCATCCTGCGGCAACGGGACTTTAGCATACGCGGGTGTTTCGCGTTCCGGTTCCGAGGGCCCGACTTCAGGTGTGGCCTGTTTAGTTTTCATCGGGCTCACTGCACTAGATGGTTTCGGAACCGGAGCAGACCTTGGGGCCGGTTTCCGTGCCACAGGCTCAGAGGCTTTGGCCGATGTTACTGGCTGAACAACATGACGAGGCTTAGGCTGGACCGGCTTTACTAATTTGTTCAGCTACTCTTTGTTAATAGGACAGCTCCTGTTATTTGCACCATAGGAGCCTTCGCAGTTTATGCAGTACCTGTGATTGTCAGGAACAGCGCAGGCCTGTGTTAAGTGATCGAGGCCGCATCGGAAGCAGGTCGGCGCGTTCCGACAAGCAAAGCTGCTGTGGCCGTACCTCTGACACCTGTAGCATTGGGAAATCATCCCGGTCTGACGGCAGGGCTCTACGCTAACGCAGAGCTTGAACAGCCGTTTCAACTCTAAAAGGGCCCGGGTGGGATCGCCCTTCTCCACCTGGAGTCTGATTAGAGGCAGAGGTCGACTATACAACCGAGAGGCTGCTACAACCTTGTAGCCCGCGTCGCGCAGTGCGTCTAGAACGACCTGCGGATCGGCCTGTATGTCTAGCCCCCGAAGAACGAGGGCTACAGACTTGATGCGGTTGACAGTGTATGTGTGGAACTGGAACGATTCTTGTTCCAGCCACTGGATCACTCCGAAGTGTTCGGATGCGCTGCGGCAGGTAACGCGTTCAGTTTCACTCGCTTGGAGCTTGACAGAAGGGTTATCTGCCAGCGCAATGACCTTACAGAGTCGGCGACTAAAGCCGATGATGTCCTTGATGATCGTGACGAAAATCGGCGGGATCCTTCCTTCGGAGGTGCGGCTAGGCGCAACCTCAGCGGAGGCTTGGAATGCCGCCGAGTCCGTAGCCGAACTCAAGGAAGCCATTGAGGGAGACTTCCTCGGCTTGCCACCGTACCCTACTACCACCCAGTCGGTGGAAGCCGAGGTCTCCATGTCGGGGGAGTCAGACTCCGGTGGAGGAATAGGGCTGCCTGGCCGACTAGCGGCCGTGCAGCCGGAAAGTCCGGCCCTTGGGGCCATTGGTGACCCTAATAAGGACCGATCACGTTCTTGCGCGGGTTGAGTAGGGTTGCCCGCGCAAGTCGTAGGGTTCCCGACTGGCCCAAGTGGCCGGCCGGGGGGCTCATCGCTGCCGCACAGTGCAATTGGGGCACTATCAGCTGGACTAATGCTGACTACTTCAGCTCTTTGCCCAGCGGGTGTCCGGGGACCGAAGTGTGACACCGTCACAGTGGCGACGGAATCTGCATCTCTATTCGTGAGCCCTACTCTCGGACTCCCCGGATTCCGCTGGGCAGCGCTACCTAAACGACTTACCTGCACTGTGCGGCAGGTCCCAGTCGTGCGTGGCGTTGTCTCTTCGTCTTCTAGGCGGCTGGTCAATTTCCATCGCTGCACCTTGATGGTGTTGCTGGCGATGTGGTGAGTGTTGCTCCGGCGGCTTCATCATCTCCTTCCCTGCCGCCGCAGTAGTATATGATGGCCTCTTCACTGCAGATCAGTAGAGGTCGAGGCGGTCCTCTTCTGCGTTGATCAACTTGACGATGTGTTCACTTCGAGTGCAAGCAGTCGAATGTCCTAAAAGTCTGACCCGTCCCCGTTCGCCCCAATATAGAAACACCTCGGAATAAACTAGAGAGAAAACGACGCAAAACCGGAGGCGAGATGCTGTACCTTAACAGGAACCACTGCCTGGTTGCAACGAAATGTGATAAATCCGTTTCATTTGCGATTGGTCCCACTCACAGGACACTTCAGACACACGGACACACACGATACTTCTGCAGACGTGACGACTTCGCATCCAGCTCTTCAAGTGGAAGGAACACCTCTCCTGATCTACTTCACTGGAGGTTTTGGAAGCTTCTCGTTGTGTTCAGCTGCTGCCCTGCTGCCTTCGTTTTGAAGAGGACAGTCAATTACATCTGCTGCCCTGCTTGCTGTGATTTCATCAGGCCCAAAGAAGACAGAAGACAACAACTCAGCTGGCTGGTGAATTGAGTAGCCAGCACAAGAACAGCTGAGTCGTCGGACCTTCTAAGGGTGACCAGCCAAGCCGACCCTTCTCAGGACCAACATCTCGCCTGTTAAAGAGGAGGAAGCATAGCCTGCCAGAGCTCTAATTGCGCAGCGCATCTTGCTCGCTGACGCTCAGGCTCTTAGGTAGCGCTGCCCTGGACGATCCTTGCGAGCCCCCACCAGTAGTAAGCGAGCTTGGATATCGCCGGGGTAAAGAGGCCGGTGGACACCTCTCTTGGTAAGGAGAGGTATCTAACGAAGCCGGTCATTAGCCCAGCTCTAGTAGACAGCCTGAGCGCTCCAGCTCCGCTACTCGAGTTCCGGCTCGGGCCGGACCCTAGGTCCCTGGTTACCGCCGGAGGCAGCCTGGCTGCCTCTGGCCGGCGAAGATCCCGCTCGTTGACGGACATGCCCGGTACGGGCGAGTCAACGAGCACGCAGTCGCTCACCACCTCCTTGCCCCACTCGAGCGACTCGCCGAGTTCTCCGCTTATCCCTGCGGACCAAGTTGATCCCCGGACGGTTCCGCTGCCCGGTGACGAGACCGACGCTTTCGTGGCGATTGGGCCACGGGGGCGCCCGGTTAAGAAACCGAGGCGGAACCGGTCCTCCTCTACATCTTCCTCGGCGTCCGCCATGTAAGTTGTCCCCGCCGATGGCGAATCCGGCACGGGGCCGACTGTGCCCGGCGATGCCCAAGCACCGCCGGCCACTGGTCGTATCCCGCCCGTGTTCGTTCACGGCGTTAACAACGTCACCGGTTTTTACCGGCGACTGATAGCGGCTCCCGGACTTTCCCCGGCCAACGTCGACTTGAAGCTCCTTGGGGGCGATACAGTCAAGATCGTTGTCCGCGGACTGGACGTGTACCGCAGTGTCATGGCGTTTGTGGAATCCGCCCAGTTACAGTTCCACACATTCTCCCCCAAGCACGTGAAGCCTCTGTCCTTCGTGCTCATTGGCTTGGACGTGGATTCACCTCTCGAGGAAATCCTCGATGGGCTGCGCAAGCTGGGTTATCCGGTTCACTCGGTTCATCGAGTATTTGCTTCAGCCGGATCAAAGCGTCCAATTCCCCTGGTCCGTGTCATGGCGGAGAACAGCGAGGCAGGCGCAAGCCTACTCTCTCTAACGCGGCTTTTTGGGTTCCGCGTTAAAGTGGAAAGTAGCCGCTCTCCCGGGGCTATGCCTCAATGCTACAAGTGGCAACGCTTCGGGCATCATTCAGAGACTTGTTCTAACGCTCTTGCGTGCGTGAGGTGATCTTTGCCTCACGCCAGTAAACACTGCGATGCACCTGCTTTTAAAAGGTGCATCAACTGTGTCGGAAGTCACCCCGCTAACTACCGGGCCTGCCCGGTGTTTCAGCGGGAGCTCGAGCGGCGAAAGCCGAAAGGGCGCCTGCCACCACCGAGGCATCCGGAAGCTGGTTCTAGACCTGCAACCGAGCACCCAGGCCCTTCGCCTCCTGCTACGGCTGCTGTGTCTTTCGCCACAGTTGTTAACAAACAACAAAAGCGTAGTAAAGACCCGAAGCAATCACCTGCGGTACAGGCAACCCCAACTCAGGCTTTTTCCCAGGCCCCTACACCACCTCAGGTGGAAAAAGCACCGGAACATCGCGTCATCCAAAAGTGAGACAAACCAACCCATAGAAAACATCTCGGTTGTGGAGCCTGAGACAACAACTCAACCCTCCCCAACACCGGAGAATCCCGACCCTGCTGTAGAAACAGCCTCGCCTGACCTCCCGCCCCCGCGGTTTCCTAATGCAGGCAAAAAGAATCGGCATCGTAAGCCCCGTGGCGCTCGCTCCCGTGCTCCTGCCAACCCAGCCGCACAGTCCAGACAGCCTGCGCATCGCGTTACTAAGACCGACGCTATCGCATCTGTCCCTCTTCCTGATTCTGTCTGCTACACCTGGCCCTGTAACACCTTGCGGAATTTGACCTCAGCAAAGTTGCCCAGACCTTCAGGTCCATCCGCTCCCGCTTGGAGACTGCCGATATTACCGAGAGGTTCATGCTCTTGGTGGAAGCCACCACTTGTGTAGGACTTCTATGAGTCGGGTCCTCAAACGTGACCTCTCCATTCTTTCCTGGAACGCCAACGGGTTGGCTTACAAGATCCAGGAACTCCAAGAATTACTGGCCCGACTCAAACCCGATGTAGTACTTCTCAATGAGACCCACTTGACCACTGCGAATCGGTTACGACTGGCCAACTACGTATGTGTGCTATCGAAACGACAGGCCGGGCACTGCTGGTGGCGGTACTGTGGTCGCGGTGAGGCTCAGCCTTGAGCATCACCGAGTCCTCTTGCCTGTAACGACTCACCTGGAAGTTACCGCTGTGTAGATGTTGAAAACTCTAGGCGGTGTACTCTTGGTAGCGGCGTACAAACCGCCGCAAAAAGAGCTCGTTCACACCGATCTTGCTGTCGCGATCGATGCACACAGGAGGGTCATCATGGCCGGCGACCTAGATTGTAAGCATCGCGATTGGAACAGTCGTTTGACTGCCCCAAACGGGAAGCTCTTAGCAGGTTTGCAGATTCACTCAGGGTGACTGTGATTGGACCTGCCCAACCTACGTTCTACTCCTCACAACTCCGCGCGGCTCCCGATGTCTTGGACATAGCAGTGATCCAAGGAATTAACTGCCCGGTCCATGTGTCTGCGCTAACGGAACTATCGTCCGATCATCTCCCCATCTTGATACACGTCGCTACCCAGCACGTCGTACGCAGAGATGTCAGGAAGGTGGTAGAATGGGACCGCTATGGCCCGGCGTTAAGTCGCCGATTGCCAGACGCGGGACCACTCGAAACCGTCCGCCAAGTCGACGAGGCAGTTGCCGCGTTTGACGAGGCTGTCGTATCTGCGATCGACGCCTTTTCCAGGATGAAGCCTGGCGTCACGCCCCACTGGCAGCGGATCCCAGAGGAGACGAGTGCTCTCGCTTGTGAGAGAAATCGTCTCCGGAGACGCTGGCAGCGGACCCGTGATCCGGCCGACAAGGCAGCGTACAACCGGGCGACCGGCATTTTACGTCGTGAAATGCAGGCCTACTGGAGACGCTGTTGGGAACTCGCCGTGGCCCAAGCAGGGGACGGATCGGATGAAAGTAGCCCTTACCGGATACCTTCGGCGTTGGTAGGGAAGAGGCGCCGACCTCGTATCGCAGCCATTGCTGGACCTTTCGGTCAAATCCTGGATCGCCTGGAGGCGAAGGCCGAGTACTTGGGCGCGTGTTTCGAGCGACAATTCGCTCGTAACCCACCCATGGACTGGGACTTCGATGAAGAAGTCGAGAACGAAGTGGAAGATTTTCTGTCTCTTCCGATCACTGCGGAGCCCGAACCCATTACTAGGGAAGAGGTCACAGATCGGCTCGTTGAACTCGTACCGAGAAAAGCACCTGGCCCGGACGGCGTCTCGAACCCCGCTCTAACTCGACTCCCGGAGCAAGGAGTACTTTTCTTGGTTGCGCTGTTCAACGCGTGTCTAAGACTGGCCTATTTTCCTCAGAAATGGCGTAAGGCGACGGACATAGTGATCCCGAAGCAGGGAAAGGACGCTTCCCGTCCCGGCAACCTCCGGCCCATTAGTCTACTGTCAGCCACGTCAAAGGTCCTCGATCGTCTTGTACAACGGAGAGTCCTAGACCATCTAAGAAACTTCGATGTACTGGTCCCCGAACAGTTCGGTTTCCGTGTGGGCATTCCACGACTCATCAGCTGATGAGACTGGTGGAATACATCACGGGCGCCGGCTGTCGGAAAGAGCAGACTGTCGCCTGTTTCCTAGATGTGGAGAAGGCCTTTGATAGTGTCTGGCACGACGGGCTCTTGTTCAAGCTCCGGAAAATCGAGCTCCCAGATTGCTACCTTCGCTTGATTGCTAGCTTTCTGACGGAGAGGACTTTCTGCGTGAGAATAGATGACCATGTCTCTTCCGAGAGACGCATTACAGCCGGGGTACCTCAAGGTAGCGTGCTAAGGCCTCTTCTGTTCTCCGTGTACGTCAACGACGCACCCAGAGAGCCTGGTGTCCAGATGGCCCTGTTTGCCGACGACACGGCGGTCTATACCGCCGATCGGAACGCTGACAGGGCTATCCCACGACTCCAGCGCGCACTCGATGCGTATTCGACGTGGACGGAAAGCTGGAAAGTTGCCGTCAACAAAAACAAGAGCTCCGCTGTGCTATTCTCAAAGCGCCGGAAAGAACCACGAGGCCGAATGAGACTCGGTAGAACGTATTTACCCTGGTCGAGAGAGGTTAAATACCTCGGTGTCCACCTTGATCGTCGGCTCACCTGGCGTGCCCACGCTGAGACGATGCGAAAGAGAGCGTCCTCTCGTCTCGCGCAACTGTTTCCGATACTTGTCAACAAGGCTATGACCCGCAATCTGGGTAAGTTGATCGTCAGTGCGTATCTGTTGTCGATCATTACCTACGCTATTCCCATCTGGGGTTACCTCGCAACCGTTCATAAAGGAATGTTGCAAAGCGTTCTCGATAGGGGTCTTCGGCTAGCGGCCAAAGCCCCCTATCGGTTCCCTTCTCGACTTTTGAGAAGAGGACTCTGTGTCCGCTCCTTGGAAGACACCGCAAGGCGACTTGCACGTAAATTTTACGTCCGAGCTGCGAGGACCCAGACAAACCCTCTCATAGCTGGCCTTGGCAAGTACCGAACACTTCCAGGTGATTCTTGGAAACGGCCTCGGCAAATACTGTACTAGTCGACCTAGTACGAGCATGCCGTTGTAGCGGCCACTAAATAATTAATATTCCGTCTGGACAGGATCACTAGGCAGGAGCCCCTACCGGAGGCTTGGTACTAGGAACCCATTGGGTCGTCTCACGACGCGCAACCCAACAGCTCTGGCAGTGGTAGCTGTGGTCTACTTCCTACCGTACACATTCCTGTGTTTATAGACAAATGCTGTTACATTTACACTATTCGTGTTTGCTGCGCAGCATTTCTGATAAGGAAACATGAGGCAAATAATGAGCATTATACACACGGAAAGACGGTGTTTCAGTTGAGTTTTCACTGGAACAAGTAGTTTGATGTTTTATGAGATTTATAAATTGTATAAATCTCAAGAAACACGTTTCCAAACAACGATTGTATCAAACAACACACGTTTACAAAAAAAAACTGTACCGAACTATAAATATAATCCGCTGTTAAAATCTCTTGTCGCGGAAGAGAACGATTCAGTTTCACCAACACCATACCTCTAATTTCCCTACGTATTCCTACCGTCAAGAGAACATTGTATACTCTACGTTGCGTAACTTTTTGACTACTCGTTAAAAAGAAGATGACCGAAATGAATCTGAATACACAGCTGGTATGCAAGAAGGTAAAGAGCTGTTTAAATAGCTCTTAACGGGAATAGGATGGCCTTATATTCTACAATTTAATTTGTGAATTTAGGTATTTTTTATGAACCATACGAGATATCAACATAATTCTATTTTGGTTATAGAGTACCATATTGACGTTTCAATCGGGAAGGGTAATCATTCCCATTTGAAGGTTTAACCATTCAAATTACATGATTTTTTTACAATACCTTTAAATTTAACGCTGAAAAAGGCGTGAAAAGTCATATATTTCCGTATAAATAGGAATTTTAAAAAATCAAAAACGCATTAAAACATATAACTTGGTACAATGCATGAAACAAAAAAAAAATCATGAAGATATTTTTCATGGGAAAAACGCACTTCTTGCGAAAACTCACGTTTTTCAGCAGCCACAAATAAAGTTACCAATATAGTTTCAACAACTATTATTTAGTTTCGTATATACCAGCTGCGTATTCAGGATTATTTTGGTTCTTCTCTCATAACGTGTAGTCAAAAAGTCACACAATCTAGAATTTGAAAATTTTCTTATGGACGGTAGGGATACGTAGGGTAATTAGAGGTAGGCCTATGGTGAATCGTTTTCTTAACGCGACATGAGTTTTCAACAGTGGTTTATATGAGTAGTTCGGCACAATTTTGGTTTGTAAATGATGTGCTATTTAAAGGTTTACTTTAAAACGTGTTTTTTCGCAACAGAAACACATGTTGAATTTAGAGCATTCTCTTTGTTCACGAATTAAAACGCAAAAATTATTTCCGAATAAGTTTCCTTACACCTACGTGACGAATGAATTGAGAACAAAATGTTTTTATTCTATTTATTAACTCAAATTTATTTATAATATGCTGTATTTTGGAGGTTACGCGTCTTTTCTATCATTCCGTACATAACCACTACATACAGTACATACATACATATCGTCTAAATTCCTTGTAGCAAGTTTATCTTCTGGAAAACAGATGCTAGTCAGTGGGAGCAAGGTCAGGACTATAGGCTGGATGATTGAAAACTTTCCACTTACATTTCACAAGCAACTGTTTTGTTTTCTACGCAACAAAGGCCGTGCGTTGTCATGGAGAAGCAAAATGTCGCTAGACAACAAACCCACTCCAGCGATTTTGAATGGTCCGACGCAACTTTTTTAATGTTTCAGAAATGTGTGTCGGTATTTCTTGTGGCTCTATTCCCAGTTGAGACTGTGTACTTTGAACTTTTGTACAATGGATGGTGAACGAGGGTGATGCCATAGCATAGACTGACGTTTACTCTCTGCCGTAGCATAAGAAACCCGGGTTTCGTCCCCTGTTACGAATGTGTTAGGAATTCATCGCGACCTTTGAATAACGATTCAAAAAAGTCAACGCAACACCCATACGATTTTTTTTTGTGTTCGCCATGAAGACTACGCGGACCCCACTTCACGCAAATTTTTCGGTAATTGAGATGTATAGTAACAATTTCGTGAATAATGATGCGAGAAGTGAGTGTAAAATTTTGCGAGAAGTACTCGTATGATACGCCGATCCTGTCTGATGAATACGTCAACACGACGCAGCAAATCATCCGTAATGACGGAAGGGGACCACTTCGTTCGTTATCAAAAACTTTGTCTCTCCCTTTGTCAAAATTACATTACACTCGTCTTACTGATACTACTACTACTACTACTACTACTACTACTACTACTACTACTACTACTACTAACTCTTGTCGCTCTTTGCAGGGTATAGGGCCTCGACAAACCTACGCCAATAAACTCTATTTTGGGCGAGGACTCTGAGCTATCCAAAGGAATTCCCCTCCTTTTCTGAATCCATCTCGACAGTTCTGCTCCACGAGATTCTCTTCATCTTTTTCTTCCCTGAGGATTCCAAAAGAGGGCTTGTCGCTCAATTGCATTTTAGTTCGTCCGCAAGTTACGCCCAATCCACCTCCATTTTCTCCTTTTGATCTGGGTGACAATGGGTTCCTCGTTTGTCCTCCTTCAGAGATATTCATTTGAAACAATGTTTGGCCATAAAATATGAAGTATTTTCTCAGGTACCTATTGATGAAGACCTGCACACACAATTTCCATTGTGACTTCTTTCCAAGCCTCGCTCCCATACAACAAAACAGCTTTGACATTGGTCATGAAGATGCGTCGCTTTGTTGCACTTGATATTTCTCTTGATTTCCAAACTGGGTAGAGTTGTATAAAGGCCGCATTTAGCTTTGCGAATTCTTCGTCTTACTGATGAGTCACACATTACATTACCTTACACTTCACTGATTTGGCGGTAAATCTTGCAAGGCCGCATACTTCTTGCTTGAAGAAATCGAATTACGGATCTCAGTTCCCATGCGATGGCATTATCGATTGTTTTAAACATTTTAAACGCTCACACGCAGTAACGCAGTGAAAACTCACACAGACTAAACACGACAACTGCTAAACAACAACGGTAATAAAGAGGAAAACTGCGCGCTCTGTACACGCAAAGAGGTATTACTTTCCGAATGGCCCACGTACTTTTGTCCTCGCCACAAATGTGGATTTTGGAACACGAGCAAATAACACGTGGGAACATCGCTTTATAGAATAATATGCGCAAATAAAGTCAAAATAGAATTTTTTGATCGTAAGGGCCATCCGATTCCCCTTAATTCATATCTGAACAGCATGTTACAGAGCGCAAGAAGCTTGAACGTATTCTACGCAGACTCGAACCGAAATGTTATCCTACAGTTATTATAACATAGAATAGTCTTGGTAAAAGCTAAATATTACAAATTCGAAAATAAAAATTAATGTAAATGTAAAAAATACGACCTTGTTAGTCCTTGAAATTTTTAAGTTTTGCTAAAAAACTGTGCAATATTAAAAAGTCGTAAAGTATACGTTACGGCAAGGCATGTTTCAGAGGCGTATGTAGGCGTGTGACCTTTTATATTATCTGCCTAAATTAACATTTCTTTTCTTCTCGTAACTTCATTCTTCACAGGAAAAAACTAAATGGTCTTCAACCTTTATAAGTCCGTTCGTTGAGATTTAAAATAATAAGCCACTCGACAAGCATTTTATGTAGCTAAGATAACATTATATAACTAATGGACAATGTTGAACTTCCTTAACTAAGAGTTGTTCACTAACATCTGTTAGTTATAAATATTAAGCGTTTATAATTTATCTCGTACACTTTCCATATAGTGTGGATTTTTCACCAAACATCAAGTGATCCACGGGGAGGAGAGAAGAGGGAACAAGGAAAACAAGTGACGAGACAGTGCATCCCACTTTATGGAGCAATCAACTAAGACCCGAATGAAAAATTAATTAAAATATGTAAGACGATATTGTAAAGTAACGTAATATGTGGAGCTGAAGTGTGGAAAACTACAGAACATATGAGGAAAAGGCTACTGTTTAGCTGCATATCTTTATAGTGTTTTCTATTGTATGACTCTAGCTAACAATATACTAGAGGTGTTGTAACAGAAGTGTGGGTTTTAATTTATAACTTCGAATAATTCATATTAGCACTTCCAATGGCCAAATTGCTAATTTTTAAATCTAACCACAGCGTATACCTACTAATTTGGCACTAGTGTGGCGTGGGTACATAACAGCTGTTGCCGGTTGCAATAGGCCTAAAACGAAGCCTAAAAATTAATTTGAATTTTTTTAGTACCAAGTGTTCTTTTTAGAGCCAAAATATTTTTTTAGAGTAATTTCTATCATTCGCTGGCAGAAGAAAAGGGTCCCGGTTCAAAGAAATCTGACTCCATTATTCTTACACAGATGGAGTCAGGACACAAATAATCGAATTAAAAATAATATTAAAGATAAACAGAGAAACACATAACTAAACGAACAAAACACAAATAGGTAGGCCTACGTACTAATAGTAAAAAACAAACATAGCTGCTAACTGAGCATTTTGCAGGTTTATACAGCGGCAACAAATTGGGCGGACGAATGTGTCCCCTCTCCCCTAGTCTTTACAGTGTCAACTACTACGAGGTCAATGACCATACGCAGTAAAACACTGCCGATGTCCGAGACGGCAACACAAGACGGTGCAAGTGCACAGCAATTCGAAAGCAATGCTATGCTTTTCTTCAAGTTTCCTTACCAATATCGTTCGGATTTCAAATTATCCACTAACTAAAGTATTTATTCTGTGATATAAATATTATTTTCTTTCGTTCCCTGTACTGTTGCCGCCGGCAGCAGCGGTTACATTAACGCCACGCTACTGCTAATTTCTGATCTTTATTAGTTTATATGCAATTAGGAACTATGTGGGGAACCATACGAGTGTACGGTATTAACATGGAGTAAAATCGAATACGCCATTCAAATTTCTAACGATGGCAAAGCAACTGTTCCCGAAGAGACACCGATTGAACTGATTAAATTAATGTCATAAGACAACACACGAGTACTGTATCGTTTATTTATAAATTTGTTTGATAACATTTATGAACCAGACGTTATTCCTTACTTTACTACACTGGCGTTACGCCGCCCTTTATCGTTCTGTCTGTAACGAAAAAAAAACACAGAGGAACATCGAACTACAAGCCTCGTGTGACTTTGCATCCCTCTAAATATTCTTTAAAAATACCGATATCATGGTAAAATATATTACGAAACTCAAAGAAGGAACTCAGTTAGAGGAACTCGGTTTGGTTATTCGCTCTCAACGTGTCAGCTGAAATATCCGCAAATCAGCTGTTAATGTAGAATCATAACTTTCTTTCATAGATTACGAAAAAAACTTCGATAAAGTATTCTATGCAAAGTTATCATCTTTACTGCAGAAAAACTAGGCTATAATAGAAAATCTGAAGTGCGATCAAAAGGCAGTAGTTTGTATTGAGAGAAAAGTAAAAAAGTATCGACGTCTGTTAAGTAGTCTTACTGTTTGTTTCAATTAATTTATTCTCGGAAGAATAATTAGACAAGCTCTTTCAGGTATAATAGCGAATGTAATAGTCAACGCAAGACCTAGTAACAGTCAAATCTGCTGATGACACAGTGATAATTGCCATACTAGCACTAATGGTTTACAACTAATGACGTAATAAATGCATAGAAGCTTAATATGAACAGTACGAAGCCTAAATTTATGATAATCAATACTTTCAATGTACTACATCAACCGCTGAAAATCAACAACATAAACACTCCGCGAGTTAGTCTTCTTCTTCTGCAGGCACTTCACCGTCTGGTTGCTCGCGAATCATCGATCAACCTGCCAATATTTCTGGCTCTTCTGGGTTCTTCCACTGAGTGTGACAGTAACTAAATCTCCCCTGACCGCGGTACGAATGCTGCGTAGTTTAGTGCCACCCTGCTGTTTCCAAACCAGCAGCAACTATGTGAAATTTTCTTCCCTAGGCGAATTACTTTCTCTGCAGCTTATGAGGTAGGCCTTCCAAGGGTGTAAGAAAGGATACAGAAGAAATTACGTAAGTAGGAAAGGTTAAAGAGGTGAGGGCATCCAGCTGGGTTATAAAGGAAAATGCTCTACCCACGAAACGGAAGGTGGGGCAAACCAAGAGCTAACCCCATCGGGATTGTGGAGGGGTACCAACCCTCTACCCGCTACCGAGTTAGTAAATATCAGTATTTAGGAACAAATATGAATCAAGAGCATAATCGTAATGCTGGAGTGTATAAGCGAACATAAAAGAATTTATAAAAATTTCAAACGCTGCTCACCGATAAGATCCTGAATTTAAATTTGAGGGTTCAATCAATTAAAGTTTGATTCATGGGATGCATTGTTACATCTTTTCAGTCTTAAACTGGGGTGCATAGACTTGGACACTTAAGAACCTTACAATAAGCAAAAGAGAGGCTTTTAGTACTCATAAAAGAAAGCTGTAGTATTTTGACAGGTTTCACGAATTTTACCAATTCGAAGTTCTACAACACATATTTCAAGGTAAAATTAAAGTAAGAGAAGCTCGTTAGAACGAAGAAGAATTTCGTGAATGAAAAATCCACGGGACTGGTTCCATTGGACGTCAGCAGACTTGTTCAGGGTCCGGATGATTTCCAACCTCCACCGAGAGACGGTACAATGAGATCTTGTGCACAGCAAACCACATTTTATAATCTGGTGTCTGCTTTAGCATTTTATAAATAACACTTGACATTAATCCACGGGTTTCTTCTTTTCAGTTATTCATAATTTCTGCATTACCTAACAGTTTGACGATTTCAACGTTTTCGTAGCGGCCTATTCTTCTGTCACATTCCCTTGTAAAACTTTGGATTCCATCGATTGTGAACCCTATTTCCAGACATCCAGCCCTAAACGAAGGTCACTGTTTCTGATTAACCAAGGCACATCAACGACGTTCCTTAATTGTTTTGATACGACTGTTATGCTATCTTCTTACACGACCCCAAATCTGAATACGTGTCCATATGGATGTGTCCACGGTAAACTGGAAGATAACAGTTATGCAAGTGAAAACCCAGCAATCTCCTCCCACAGATTTTTTCAATTGTACAATTTGAATAATCTGTAAATTATTATCACGTCTCAAATCACGTCCCCCTTTCTAATTCTACAATAAACCTTTCAGTATCGGAAGCATCGTTTTTTAATAAATAAAGAATTTTTTGAACGAGGCGATGATTTTTTTAAGAAGTAAACTATTTTTGCAATGAGAGATGTGAACGGGATAGAATCTGTTTGCTCGGGCGGTGCGAACACGTGAAAGACTTAAGCTGGTACCCCATTTGCTGCTTCCTGCCTGGCCGAGTGAGTTGCTTTTTGATTCCTTAGTCTACAACAATCAGCTGGTTGTGCAACCAGTGTGTAAGCGCAGTTTTCCTTTACATTTTCTGGCTGCTGTCAACCTAATTGCCAGCAAACAATCGACAATGCTTAAGCAGCCGAAGAAGCTATCAGCAAGCTAACTGCTGAAGCATTTTAACGCTTCTGATTCCGCACTGTTGAAGCCTAGAAAAAACCCTCAGGACAAGAATACAGTAAACCTACCAGATAATAATAATACATAAATTTGTTATAGCTAAGTACTGTAGTTCGGGATACCAGGAAGGTAGCGTGGCCAGCAGGAAGCTTCAACCACCCGTTATTACCCAGGCACTCATTACCCATTTCCCAAATCGACAAGGGCTGAAGAACACACCTATATTTTATAATGCGCCGGGATTCAATCTCGGGCACCGGAACTTTAACATAAGTAGCCAGACCCCACAATCACGGGTCTACCTAAGGCCCTTCTATCCACTGAATGTTCTCATAAATATATTCTCCAACATATTTTGGTTGGAGCAGTGATCTGGCGAGTACTATTGATACGAACTTAATGAATTTGGGCCACAACCTAATAGATATATATGAGGGAAATTCGAAAAGTAAAGATTCAAGGCTCCTACTGATCATACGATTTTCGAAGTTGGTAGCACTGCGTGTAGGGGGGAGAGTGGAAAAGCGAGAAAGCATTTCCGTTCCTCAGTTTGATTGTTGACTCAGCGTCGTGTTAAAATGAACTCTGCCTAGTGTTATCCCGCCCGGTGCGAGTTGCGCTCAGTAATACGATTTCTTTCCGCGCAAGGCAATACCTTGTCATAACACCTTCACCATAAACCGCAACAAGTCGACGATGAATCTCAGGTAGAGACCTGTGTTATGACACACCCATTCACCATCAGCGAAACAATTCAAAACTTCGCAGTCGGCTCGAAAAATCATGGCGACAATTTTCTGGGACAGAAAGGGGCCGCTTCTCGTCGAATTTATGGAACGAGGTGCAACGATAAAAGCTGCCAGTTACTGTGAAACTAAGGAAACTACGTCGTGCCTTACAAACAAGCGGCGCGGAATGTTGACAAAAGGTGTGTGTTTTTGCACGATAAAGCCCGCCCCCATACCCAGGAGTTACTGGATTCTTTTGGATGGGATGTTTTGCCCCACCCTCCGCATAGCCCTGATCTCGCACCCAGCGATTATCACCTCTTCACCAAGCTAAAGGATCACTTGAGTGGGACGCATTTTTCTAATGACGACGAGGTGAAAGATGCTGTGAAAACTTGGTTGCGGAAGGTGGCGAGAGAAGTGTGTAACACTGGTATACAAAAACTCGTCCCAAGACTGCAAAAGTGTGTCGATCTTGACGGCGATTATGTCGAAAAATAGTGTTTTATATATATATATATATATATATATATATATATATATATATATATATATATATATATATACCTTCATGTATATATACTTTGTTTTGACATACATGCATTTTTGAATGTTTTGTGAGCCTTGTATCTTTACTTTTCGAACTTCCCTCGTAGACTGTGGTAAGGCGTTACTTTTTATAAGACGAGTGTTCAGTTTCAGTATTGGCGCAACCATGTTAAACTTAAAATTCTTTTAGCTATCGCAACACCCCGACCAACTGGCAACGCGAAGTGGCCCCAGTCAGTGCTGTTAAATTTTCTAGTGGAATCCCATCCCTGTCCACATCGATTTCAAATGCACATATACAGTCAAACATACAACTCCAGCAAAAATTAAAATATTCCCTCCTCAGATTTTGAACATATTCCTGCAAGGCATGTCGCACACTCCTCCGCAAGTGACTACAAATTGGAAGCGACTATAAGTAGCCATGAATGGTTGTGCTGTTGTAATTACGATCTATAGTATTGTATACGCGTTGGACGAGAGGATGTAGACAATAATCACACAGCGGCCTTGATGTTAACTGACACGACCTTGGTTCCAAGACGTTCTCGTAACCGTCTCGTTGCTTCATGAAATCGGTTTTCCGTTCAATGCGTGTCACTGCATCATAGTTTAAGCTTATTGGTATTAGATCGTCAGCGCGCTAAACAAAAAGCAAGCAAATTAAAGAAATAAAAAACGTTCTCTTTGATAACAGAATAACGCTGTCCATAAGAATATTACCCTAAATTTCTTGTGGAGCATCCCGGTTGCATCACGATAGAAATGAAACTATGAGAGATCTGCAAATGTGAAGAAAAATTGAGCCGCGTAGATTTGTATGCTATAGACACATAATACCTATTAACCGTAGTAGGTGGCTTAAAAAGACATTAGAATATATTCCGTTAAATCGCAGGAAAGGCCCTGTAGAACTTGGAAGCAAGGTGTAGAGGAAGGCATGAGGACCAGAAATTTGCAACAGAATTACAGGAAAAACAGATTATTAGCACTGAGATTATTATTAGGGGCCAATTTATAGGCCCCATCCTGTAGCGGTTCTGGACTGTTGCGGTCCCAGAATTCTATTTTCTTATAAAATTTTCAAGCGTGTACTTTATGTACTTTGTCTAATTATGTGTACTTGCAAGCAGTGGCGTATCTAGAATTTGGTCTGGGGAGGGGGGTCGGTCGAGTCGGCTTCATACAAAAGAAAAAACAACTTAAGACTACTCAACATTACTACCTTTAAAATAGTTGAAAAACGTGTGATAATATCCTAAAATCAATCCCATTAAAGTAAACGGTAATAACCCAATAAAAATACGCGTTATTGAAACATTGTTTAGAAGATACTTATTGACTGAACTGATTTTTCTATACTGTATTTCATATTTCAAACGTTTACGCAAAAGCTGTGTAATAAAGCTCTTCGTATACTTAAAAAAGAGTTACTATTATATTAGCGTATGCAGCTGACAAAATAATAAATTAGTATGCAAATTAAGTGATTAACAAAATTCGTCAACTTTTTTTTATCTTTCGGATGAGGGCCCGGTCCGTTCGTCCTCCCCGTATATAACGCTCCTGCTTGCAAGTTACTTTTGTGTGTTTAATTATTATTGTTATCTCACCTTCTAAGGTGCCCCCACATATCATTTTTATGTTTAATTATCATTCTTATTCCCACGTGCTAAGATGCGCCCTCCTCCACATTACAAGCCCAAAACCTGCTATGCTTGCCACAAGAAAATACAATTTGATGCATAGTTATGAATATCACCATGAACCACACTATTATTACACTTTTAAGAGGGACAAATTTTTTATGATATAACATAGATCAAATATACAATTTATTATTGTCATCATCCCGAACTCTGCTGCATTATCGTCCTATGCAGGGTCCTTGCCCAGAAGGAACCAATGCCAACACACAATTAAAAATGTGTAAAATCCATAAAATCGAACAAAACTACCTGGAATAGTGGTTCTAGCTGTTCATATCCCCTGAAAGAAGTTGTGCTCAGCCTTCTTTCATGAGCTGATAAGAACAAAAAGTACTGTCAAGTGGTCAATGGAGTCATACTGTAGGCAGTGGTGATGCACACTGGACGTAAAGCACCAGGAGCTATCATCACTGCACACTGGCTGCATCAACATTGGTTCAAGGCACACTCTGGAAAACATCATACAACCGCTGAGCTTGTTCATATCCTCACCCATAGGCGTAACATGGGAGGGGCAAGGGGGGCACTTCCCCCCCTAATGTTCCGAGCATTATAAAATTTTGTTTCCAGTTGCTTATAAATAAAAACTAACAAATAGTCAAACAGGAGGCAGTTTCTATGCCTACGAGCACAGTAAGCACTATTTATCAACGTCTGTACTGTTATCAGACGACTAGCTGCTATAAATTTATTATTCTTATTTCTTTCGAAGAAACTTGTAAGGGGAATGTTTGACAGATTTGAATGATATACGTCAAAATAATATTTGTTTGAAAGAAACAAACGCTAGAGACCTAATTAACTGGAATACAATGCGTGCTTTTACACAAAGACTTGTTTTGGAACACCGCAAGACGTCAGTGGCTTTGTTCACGAATCTTAAAAGACGCCCGTTTGGAACTGTTATTTGTTAACGATTACTGATACAAGTGCGGTCGGTTACTCGGTCGTGTACGTAGTCCGTTAAAGTACACATCGCGTGTCTCTTTCTTAATTCGTTATTGTTGTGATTGTTTTGGTTTTTTCTGTTGATAAGGACTGGGAAATGGGAGATAAGAAACGCAAAGGAGTAACACGGCTTAATTTCTTTGAAAATTACCTGACTGGCAATTTGAAAATTTCTTTGTGTTGTAACTGATTCGGCTTACTGCTACTACTGCCGAGTATTTTGTGACAGTGTGCCTAAGGGAGAGGATGAGTTTACGAAAACGGTATAAGAACTGGAAGAACTGAAATTGTTTATGTTTATAGGCCTACAGTATATTTGTTCTAGGTAAACATAACTGAAAGTACAACTTATGAAGAAACGTTTGTTGATCATTAAAATATGAAATTGTCCCTCGTTTACTAACTAAGAATTATTACTAAACTTTCTAATTTTGTATATAATATATTTTATTTATTTTATTATATAGGTGGTCTCACTACACACTTGAATTTATGAAGCTTTACCCTGCCCTCCAAAGTTAGGCCCCAAGTTATGCCCATGTCCTCTCCTGCACTGACCTATGGATCATAAAGTTGTATAGTATAAATTTAAAAAAAAATATATTTATAAATAATTTCGGATTACGCAACGAACGCGAAGGCAGTTAGTTTCTGACAAGAGTGTGATGGATAGGGGAGAAATACGACTGGCATTCGGACAATACAACTATTCAATAAGACGACAATGTGACGCCTTGTTTAGCAGAGGCAATAACTCTAAATTGCTGTGTCAAATTAGGGTGTAGCGAGGGAAAGCGTCCTCATAACAGATATACAAAAGGCGCTGTCTCGTACATGCGATTTACCGAGAATACACGAGTCGAACGACACGATCGCTGTGTAACAGCAGTGAAGGGAGAGGCGCTGAAAGGAAACAACAAGACAATACCGAAATTCGTTACGCCTGAGACTATGGGACGCTAGAGTGACAGGGTATCAATCAGAGGGACATAGCTTAAACAGGAGTAGAACAAAAGGATGATTGACAGGCGGAGGAATTGCTCTTTTCGAAGAATTGCGGGGTGATGACACCAGAGAGTATGTTGGAGTAGGACAGACAGCCTATCAGAGACCAAGGTTTGGCCAGGGCTGGACTCAAGAACTAAATTGCTATGGAGACGATTGGCGAAAACGAATCAGAAGGGAGTCGTGAGCTTGACTCAAGACTTTGGGTGGAGTCTTCGAAGAAATCGAGACAAGAAACCAATGAGGAAGACGTTGGAGGATGGTACAGATTTGAGCAAGGAATGTGGAAGGGAGTAAAGTTGATGAAACTGTGTGTTTACCACGAGAAGGCGGTCAGTATCTCAGTCTTATTAAAAGTGATCAGTCACACTAAATTTTGGTCAGTCTTACTCAAATTTTTACTCAGCGATACACTAAATTTCGCTCAGTTTCACTAAAGTTCTCTCAGTATTACATAAATTTTACTCAGTACTATTGAAATGTGCGGTAACTCAGTGTTATTAAGGATTTTAGTGCGGATCTCAGTATGTTACAAGTTCGGAATATCGGTTTTAATTCAATAGTATACTAGACTCTTAATTTCATTAAACTTAGACTTTCGTCAGTTTATGTATATCAATCAGAGTCAAAGTGAACAGAAACATTATTTATTAACATAAAAAAGGCGTATTGTAACGGCAATGCATACAGATTCAATAAACTTGTTAATTTAAGTTATGAATGACAAAACACTCATAAATAATTTGTGATATGATGGACAAAAGCACATACACTTAATATTGCGTGGTAGGATGCTCAAACACGAATAAACAGACTTAAACATAACACTAGTAATTAATGTGTAGACAGCCAATACTTGGTATTATACGTGAATACATAAATATCAAACGAGACCGGATGCATACCGACACGGAGTGCGAGATATGTGTTGTGGAAGTGTAAAGTCATCTGTGATCTAAATGATAAGTGTAAAGCAATTGTGCTGGAGAGTGGAGGACACACGACGCAGGATGGAGGTTCTACGCAATTTGGATATCTGTTGACAAGTAACGTAAATTATTTATTGTTAGTAGTTATCAATCCACTGACCTGATTCTCACAAAGAAACCACATTGAGATGAATATAAATATCTGATAATAGTTAACTCATATAAATGATCACTATTGTAGATGCAAGTCTGGAATTATGAACTCATTAAGTGTAGGAAGATATTGAACGTAGGGTATGATTTGTTGTATACTTATGTTGTTAACTAGAATACTATCATCAATTAACAAATAAGTTGTGTGATATATTGTTTTCATTTCAGGAGCATGGATATGTACAATCATGAATGTTAACTATTAATTGTTTAGTAAATAATAAACTGTAATTTCTAGATCCAGACATGCGTATGTGTTACGTTATTACAATACCTAGATCGTGATCACTATAATATGTAAAATATGAAAGAAGGAGAAATCATGATTACAGTGAATCACACTATTTCAGTTTAAATGTCAAATTAATTATTATTTGACTTAACCCATTAGTTAATTACCGCTTTTTTTTATTGACTCCTAAACGTGGGATATTATGAAAGGCTTCATAGTTTATATCAGTGACTACTCTATGATAGTTAAAACTTATTTAATAATCAATTCACACATCAATTAAAATTAAGTAAATGGATTAATTACCTTATCAACATAAAAATTTATTAATTTGCATAGTTAATTAATAACTATAACTATAACTTTGTATTGGCTTCCCAACGAGAGGCTTGAGAAGGCTATAATCACCGCTTAATTGTTTACAAATAAATCAAAATATGTCAAATAATTTATCTGAATAAAATAAGCAATAAATATAATTTTGTAGTTGCATTCCTTTCTCACCCTGATACACTTGAAACAGAACAATTTTTGCACTAATGAAAAGAGTTACTCCAGGTGCTATTACCACATTGGGACCTTGAGCCTAATTCCTTCACCAGCATCATCATCATCTGCTACTAAATCATTGGCTCCAAGGTCTGATGTGATTTATAGATTTGAAATTTGTTTAACATATTCCCAAACAACACGGCCTTGAAGTCATCTGGTCCTGGGGCATGAAGAGTGAAGTTGTGTTACTGAATAATATCAACTGGCCAGACAGATTACCATATTATTCAACTGACCTATCTTTGAATCATATCACAACTTTTTTTAAGCAACACAGTTCTATTACAAAATGGTTGAACACTTAAATCAATCAATATCAGGGTACCGAGCTTCACTCGATTTTGATATTTCTATACAGATTTTACATTAAATTGTCTAGGATTTTTAAACATAAGCAGAAATTGATAGAATAAGTAAGTTTTATACGTATATTATATAAAAATTTAAAATAATAGCAATTGTATTATACAAATATACAAAAGATACAAATTATTAAGCTAGAAATGTACTTTACAAGTAAACTTAACATGTAAAAATATGTAAATAGAATAATAAAAAAATTATTCGAAAGTTATATTAAAGTCTTCTAGGTTGTCTGAAAAATCCATGTTAATATCATCTGTATTGATGATATTTAGCAGTGTAATATTGTGATTAACATTAACATGTAAGTTATTTAGTATTTCTTTCCATACAACATTTCATGTATGGTGAGGATTTTCTGGTGGCAAAAGAACTTTTAAGCTCCTTCGCCTTTTTGCTCTAGAAAATGCTACGTACAACATTCCATATATAAAAACTGATATAAGTAAGTAGATACCAACGAATTCAAATGTTTGTCCTTGAGCTTTGTGGATGGTCATAGCAAAAGCAGGTCTTATGGGGAACTGATGCCATTGCGTAGTACATCCACGTTGATTTTTGCTAGAATCTAATGTGATTCTTGGGATATGGACTTCTTGGAGGAAGAAATGGATACAATGAATACTAATGTTCTAAAAATAAAAGTAACACAAGAGAATTACTAAAAATTTTGTATATTAATTTTGTTTCTTCAGAGTAATTCAAAACATAAAAGAGAATTAAAGGATTAATTGATATTCGTCCCACAAGATGATAAGGTTGTTCCTGCACTGTTTCAAGTCCAAATCTGATACAGCTATTCTTGTCGACTTTGGTACCACTTCCCACAGCCATGTAGGAAGTGGGCGAAAAGGTGTCAAATTATCAAGGCCGGTGTTCTGGTGTTGGTATCTCCTCGTGTTACGTCAACAGCATCCCTCTCAGCCGGATTTTGATGAAGAGATTCCGCTGAAAGCCTTTTGTAGGGATAAACGTTTTAAAATTTGCTGAATTCTTAAACTTCCCATTTTAATTTTTCTAACTCGATATTGCCATAATGTTTTTTCTTCTTCTTCTTCTTCTTCTTCTTCTTCTTCTTCTTCTTCTTCTTCTTCTTCTTCTTCTTGACCATCAGTCAGTTCTCAGTGTGGATCGGTTTTGTGCCTCAGCTTTGATTCTTCATCATTAGAATTACAATTTGCGTCTTTGGCTAATTCTGTTATCCTTGTCTATGTTTAATAACGAATAGAAAAAGAACATACATTGACTTGATGTATGATTGAGAACCTTGGCTACCCCGGGTGCTGGATTCAAACTGTGCGGGAGCTTTGTCGTGCATCTCAGAAAAAAACGCACTCAAATTTTTCCATTCCCTGCACACACTATGACCCCGCTAATGATGTCTCTCCACTTTGCTCACACATGATCTCTACAGCCTGTTTATCATAATTGGCTCGATGTGAGTTACTGACAAATCTGCATAAAAATCAACAAAAACAGGTGAAGCAATTTGAAACTCGTCAGCTGATTAGTGCCGAAGTCATCTGGCCGGTCGGCCTCGCTAACACACGTGCGAATCCTACTACTTAAACAATGATAAGCAGCCTGTATACCTATAAGGTACTGTAGGCACTGCGCAAAAATCGTTGTGCAGAAACCCAATGTCACGCGTTAGTAAGAAGCAGCCTTACCTCTAAACTGCGTGTAAAACCTGTGATTCTTTGGATCTACGATTTTACACAATAACGAAATTTATAAAGATGGGACCTAGTCTAATCGATTCCTCATGCCCAAAAACCCTTAAGTACCATCTTTCAAGAAAATCGTTAGTCGTTTTCGAGAAAAAAAAATATAGATACATATAATTATTGCTTGCTTAATATTATAGGAGTTGTAAGTCTTTGATGTTTAAAAATAAATCTTTGTTTTAAAACTTCTTGTAATCCAATTAAAAGTATCATTTGCCCCTCCCACACTTGTAGCTGTTTTTGTATTCCTGTATAGTTATGCTGTTACAGTTTAGTTTTATTGTTCATACAATATAATTTACAAATTATGGGAATTTATTATACTGGCTGCTCAACACAATATTATATAAATAACCTAATACCAAATATACAGGTTTTTAAGCACATAGATCTTTCAAATGACTGCCACACACTTTTTTCTATTTCAGCTAACCTATGGGCTGCAGAAGATTTAATAAAAAGGATGATTTCTTGAGACACCCAAGATGAAGTTCTATAGGGCTCAATTAGGCTAGTACTGAAACCTGGTAAATCTTCAAGTCCAATAAATGTGATATCCTATTACTTAAAAGATAGTTCTACAGAAAAATGTACATCCCAGCAATTGAAAGCCAGACTTAAAGGTGGAGACATAATCAGCCTCTCCAAACAGCTACCTATCATACAAGTTTTAAAACTGGATCGCTTTGCTGAGCCAGACATACTACCCAAACAAATGATATCCAAGATGCCAATGTTAGAGCAAGCGTGTGGGACCAAGTAAGTTGGATGTGTCCAAGGTTCCTCTGGATAGACGCCATGAGGTAGGATGAGGATTTCAAACTAGAGAGTGGTAGCACAGGATTGATCAAACTGTCAGAGGCTCCTTCAGAATTCTAGGAGTCATTGCTGGATTGTAACTCCATTGAATGACAATAACACGTCTTTCCTACTTAATCTTACTATCTTTCTTATACAAAGGTTTTGTAAAATATATAAAAACACTTGGTAAGTTTCACAAATTTTTTCTTATTATAATGGATTTTTTCAATACAAACCTTTAACTCATTTATAAAATGGATCTAGAAGTTCTTTCTCTTTCTCTTTCTTTCTACTTCATTTTTTTTTTATAGAGAGAAACATTGGTTATAAAAACCAATCTTTCACATATAATTATGTGTTTATGATCAAAATAAAATTGTTTTTTTAACTGTACAAAATTTTATATTACATTTAATCTCACAGCTCAACAGTGTACTGTATTTTAAATTATATTATCAATTAGGTTAGTGCTTTACAATGAAGATATAATATACAATAAATAATGAACAGAATAAATGGTGATAAGTAATGATGTTTTACATACACAACATTTTTTCAATCCACTCTTCTGATGAAAATTTTAAATTTCCTTGGCCATTAGGATCTCTTTCTTTCATTTCATCTACAAAATGATTTACATAAATTATACTGTGTGATAAGATAATTAAGTAACTTTGATCAGTCAATACTGTACAGAATAATTTCCTTTTTAATAATATTTCTTGAAAGATGAACATCTTATTTCATGACAGTATATCTTTACAGACAAAATTGTGTAGGTATTCTATTTTAAATGTGACCATTTCCTAAATGTGAAAAAATGTGTTAACAGTTTGTACCATTTTATGCAACTACAACACAGCTATGGGAAAAATTAAGAATCCCATCTTACATCTCACTCAATGCATCTTACTAAATAAAATGCATGTCATTTGGAATCAGCATCTGTTAAATCACTGGGCGTGACTCAGTTACAGTAGTAATCTTATGCATAGTCAACAATAGCAGTGACTTGTAACTCTGTTACATGAGAATGAATCAGAAATTGTGTGCTGTAAACAACACTCCTATCAAAAATTCACATTGTCATCCAGCTTCTCCACATTGAAATCAGTAGGTCTACAGATACAGAATGACTTAAACAGAATATCATGGTACAGAATACTGGAAAAATCTTATTAAGAAGATGCAAACAAAACTTTTAAGACATACAGATAAAGTGCATAAGTAAACATGATAAATGTGGTGTGTATACATATTGATAGAGCAACTCACAAAAATAATACTGATGTCTATACTGATACATCAAAATACCGGTATACAGTTTGTTCAAAATATTCACAAAAGACAGCTGTTCATACTTTCATATTCGGTGTGGAAATGCATAAGAAAGCTGTCTGATCTGTTACGTATGAAATAACCCAGTTCTTAAACGTCCATTAAAGCAATTTCCAAGCTTGTCAAGTAAAAAAAAATTACTAATGAAGAAGTACAATTACAAAAGACTAACGTGTTTTCCAGAAGTCAAGAAAATATCACCTCTTGTTGATAAAGTTTTCCAAAGTAAATGCAGCCTGTTAACAAATACCCCTATAGATTTAAAAATTAGAAAGGTTTTTGCAGAAATTGTTTTTGGATTCCCTTTCTTTATGGGAATCAAGATTGGACCTTGGGAAGCAACCAGAAGAAAATTAAGCATGAAGAACAACAAGATTTAGTAACAAGTTGAATAGAAATAAAAGTAAGTTTTAGAACATGTGAGAAATACAAAGGTAACATGTTATCTGATGTAACAGGTAGTGTTAATACTTTTGAAGATAAATAATTGGCAAAATAAGGAGAGATTGGACAAACTACTTGGGTGATGTGTAAGCAATCATTGGATTTGCAAAATATGATAAACTGAAACGAAAACACGAACGTTTTATCCAAAAACATGCGGCTAAAGTTACAAGAGACATCCTGTAACTTTGACCATTACAAAAATCAAAGTCTAAATAAACACGATACTTGACCATCAGAGCCAACAGTCATCTTTAGATTTACAGAACACAACTAAATTAATATAAAAAATTACAGTATATTAACAAAACTCAATCTGAAAAAAGGACCTCTTTACAGTCAAAGACAGAATAATAAAGTAAAAATAGAAATCAAGACTTCCATATATTCAGCTTACTCTTGCGTTCCCAGCTTACTTCCAATCATGCACACCAAGGTCTCATGGAGAGCTATGGTCAGCCCCAACATTCAGTGCATATTGTGCATCTTCAGATCTTTTGTTTACAGATCAATCTCTGTTGTACAATTCTTATATATTAATTTTTGTCATGTCAGTGTAAAAAAATTTTGTTTGTCAGAAGTGTACCTGAAGACAAAGTACTGATTCTGAGTGGCCAAGCATTGTTAACAATTAGAGTTTCATAATAGTAAAAGTTTGTGATATAACTTGTAGTAACACATCCCTCGATTCAGCAATTGAAGTAAATGAAAAAGGGCTGTATAATTTTTTTCTTATTGCCATTTTACAATCAACACATCTTGTTAAACCATAGATCTACTTCTAAAAATTGAACTCTACAATGCTGATTTCTAAGTGACATTTTACATCTGAATATTTAATTATTTATAATTTATTATTCATCACACAAAAGAATCGATCATCTTATGTTGTTTTAATGCACATCTGAGCTATGTATTGTGTGTGTGTGTGTGTGTGTGTGTGTGTGTGTGTGTGTGTGTGTGTGTGTGTGTGTGTGTGTGTGTGTGTGTGTGTGTGTGTGTGTGTGTGTGTGTGTGTGTGTGTTATAATTTAATTTATGTGTGTATATTCATACTTACTTACTAATGTTTGGAGTTTAGCAGTACACATCAGGTAATCCTCAAATGTCAATTCTCCGTTTTCATTCGAGTAATTCTGAACAAGGGTATCCAATGTGGAATTGTTGACAGGGAAACCAGCAAAAAATAATCCACTTCTGAGCTGAAATGCACTGAGATAGGAACCTTTGTCTTTCACAAATGATTTGTAAACAATCTGAACAATTCCAAAATATATTATCATGTCAGCTACTTTACAGAATTGAATTAAAATACATTACTTAATAACTGAAATATGTAAATTGTTGTAACTTTTGTTGTAAATTTTTCTATAATCATTTAGCACAATGAATTTTATTTTTAATTAAATGTTAATTCATGTAAGCTCAATTTTCATAAATTTGTAATAATAAATGTTTCAAAATATTGTAAAATTAATCAATTAATGTTTTTAAAATTAATACAAAGTATGTGAATTTTGTTATTACATACTGGTGTAGTATTAAAATATTGGCTCTTACTATTGATTAGCTAACGTTTACTGTTATGTAATAAACAGAATTATCACTGTTGCACACCACTATAGAAAAATTATTTTGATTAGCGCTTTCAAGCTTCACAACCTATTATCGTCAGGTCGGAAATAACAATAATAGGACAAACAACTTCTTCATACCCCCACTTGTCCTACCGCCCGTACACATTTTCATAAACAACCTGTAAGATGTCCTTTCTGGATATTATTAACTATTTATAACCTACAAAAAATATGTATAAATTAATAGGAAAATAATTTTTCAACAAAAAATAGTGGATCTAGTAATATTTTAGTAAGTAGATTTTACTTTAGCCATGTGAGCCATGTAATGTGTGTGTGTGTGTGTGTGTGTGTGTGTGTGTGTGTGTGTGTGTGTGTGTGTGTGTGTGTGTGTGTGTGTGTGTGTGTGTGTGTGTGTGTGTGTGTGTGTGTGTCCTTAGGTACTGTTGGCCAGTATGGATGGAGATGAGAAAAATTACTTATTTAGACCTAGTAACTTCCACTATGAGGTACAAACATCAAGTAGAGAAAACAACAGCTAGAAAGAATAACTTCCTTAATTGAGCAATTAGTCTTTTATTTCTAATTAAATTGAGATAATGTTTTATCTCAATTAAAAAGATGTTATAATTTATTTTAAAAAGTAAACTACAATTTTTCAAGTTTTCAGGTATATGTTAAATAATATTTTTAAATGCCTTTAATATATCTTAAAATTGTTTCATCATTTTGAGAGCAATGTTATCTGATTACATATGTTCAAAATTTCAGCTTCATGTCCATTACCAAAGTCTCAGAAAAGTATACTGAATCTGAAAACGTAACGTTTTTAGGAAATTGCATTTAAAGTTTAGATAAGAATTTATACAGTTAATATTTTTATATTACTCATGTTCAAAACTAACCTGACCCATTTTCTGGATCCTCTTAAGCATCTCTTAATTTTCTTTTTCACTTGCCTTACCTTTTGCTTTACTTTTTTTTAACTTGACACTGTTGCCACAGTATTTTCAGCATCTCCTTATCACCCTGCATCATTATATCTTGACTGTGTACATTAACAACCATTCCTAACCTAAATCTCTAAAACTCTCTATAATTTTCAGTAGTGAGGATTGTATTACATATATGTAAAATACATACATAAATTTATGTACAAGTAAATGAAAATACATTGCTTACACAACAGTGCCTTCTATGGTTCTAATATTTCCCCTAATGGCATTGTATTTCCCCCATTATATGTCTGTAAAGTTAAAATAGTCAGTCAGTCTATTTTTAATTTGCCAACTTCCAGTCTCTGATTTTTGAATGAGGTTTCAGTCTCTTAGTCTTGACCCATTCCTTTCTTGAATGCAGCTAAAACATTTGAGTTATATCAGTGCCATATGTATACATGTCAATATTACATTCCCTTCACCTCTTTTACCTTCTAAAAGGCTTTTGATCACCATCACCAACTAATGTACAAATACATTTTCTTTATACCAGTGGTTCCCAAAGTGTGGTCTGTTCCCTGGGGGTCCACAACAATGTTTCAGGAGGTCCACGGACACTTTTAAGAAAAAATAAAATATACCGTAATTTTCTCCCGATTTTTTATATTCTAAAATCTAAATTTGAGAATCTTAAAATAATTATTAGAAGATTCCACTATTTTCTTTTGTTCAAGGTAATTGTAATTGTAAAAGTAATTTCAGACTAATGGCTTTAATAATGTCTTTAAATCATGTCGTGTAGCAGATCTGTTTGTTAGCTGAACTGACTAGAGCGCCGCAAAAATGCAGAAATGATCGCGCTGTTTCAGTCCATGTATAAGCACTGTATCTAGGCAAAACATTTTCCGTGTACCTGGTTTTATGCCTAAGTAGTTGGATTTCAACACATATGGCTGGAAAGACAGAACCGAAATAAACTTGATGTCGAGAGTGACTTAATATTGAAATTATCAGAAATTAAACCTAATATTGCAGAGATAATTGTTCAAAAGCAGCTTCATTGTTCACATTAAACTATGTTTGATATCATTAATATTATAATTTTGCAAGTTAAGAGAACTTTGATTTTAATATATTTTAATTAAAATACAAGAGTTTGTATCATATTTACTGTTTGTTTAATTTCATAACTCAGACAGGTCCGTGAATTTATAATTTTTTGGGCGGTCCGCGGACTGAAAAGTTTGGGAACCACTGCTTTATACTATTATCTTCCTTGAGAAAACACAGACAGCAATACAGCTGTTCAGAAAAAGTATTGCATTTTTCATCCATTTGATTTTAATACATTGTGTTATTTCAAAACAAAAATTATGAAAAACTACATTTCTCCTTAAAACGTTATTCTAATATTTGTACTCCAAAATCACTCACAAAGTTTTGTTACTGCACACAACAATCTGAAGAAAACCAAGATTTAATATGTCACTTTCTGACATTAAATTAACATGTTCTACAACTAGTTTGTTTAAAATTCTGTGGTTGTTCTTAATTGAACTGTACATTTCATCTTACTTTATTCTTATTTCTTATTGAACTGTAAAATTCTTACTTTATTCTATGGTTACATTTTCCAAGATCAAGAGCATTATAAATTTGGGATCATTATGAAAAAGATATGTCATAATCAAGAGCATTTTATAAATGAAAATTTGCAGTATTGTCGTATAGTTTTATAAGATCAGAACAGCGTTATAAACAATGTTACTTGTAAGCAAAAACCATTTATAAAAAGAAGTACTGAGTAGATGTTTTACTATGTTTAACTATAATTGTTTGGAATTAGGTCTTCCAAAATAGTAAATTTTACATGCTTAGCAATTTTACTCTTTTTGTATTCAGCAATAAGCTACACATACCATCCAGTGTTTGATGCTGTCCCATAAATGCTTAAATTCTTCTAGATTGATTGTTCTAAAAGAAGTAGTGTTTACCATGGAAATCATGCTGTGGCAGACACTTTTAGAAAAACCTTCTGAACATACCTTTTCTAGACAAAATAAATAAAATAATTAGCATAGGATTCACAGTTGTTTTAATAAATTTATTTTATGAATCATTTTATATGCTTGAGCATAACTGTAGTGTGTGTGTGTGTGTGTGTGTGTGTGTTGTGCACATGGTCTAACAAATCTGAGCTATAACTCCAATCCAAATAAAATTAAAACTAAGACATTACATTTGACTTTCTGGCCAACAATTTGTGTGGACAGCTACAGGTTTCGATATTGTTTTCCCATCAGCCTCTAAAAATTCTTTAAACTTAAATATGAGTTTCTTTTTTCATCCAGATGCCAAAACAAAATATCGGTATGGAGAACCAAACATGACTTCCATGTTCTACGATGTATATTTAAAATCATTTACTTGAATTCAGTTCGATAATTTTTAAAAAAAGATTCCTCACCCTCAAACTATTTTCACTGTTTGTAGATATTTTTGTAATTTTGGGGTAGTTGTTTAATATAATGTTATTTTCAAGTCAATTTATCTATAAAAATTAGGTACTTTATTCTTATAAAGAATCTGAACTTCACAGATAATCATTCCTCCTCCTCAACCGATCACCACCATTAATGACATTTACACTTACATAGGGTAATAGTTTTATCATATGTAATTGCTAAGGTAACTTATCCTTCAAAATTAAATACTCGTATTTTACTTGATATCAGCAAAGAAATTTTCAAAAAATCACCCCCTCCTCCTTCAACTACCCTCTTTATTTATAGACACATCATTTACCATTTTAGAGTAAATTAATATGACTTCATTTTCGGGCCACTTATTTATCAAAATTAAGTACTTCACTCTTATTAAAACACAAAACAATGCAGGTAAACTACCCCTCCCACTATTTAGAGATATTTCATCTAGGCCTACCTTTCTACAGTGGATTATTATGACATTATTTATAGGATACTTTATTTATCAAAATTAAGTTCTTTACTTTTGTTAATACGTAAAACGTTCGGTAAACTACCCCTCTCCCTTAACCGATCTTCACCAAAATCAAAAGGCCTTGAGTCCTCTGCAACTCAGAAACATATGCAAAAAAATTGTTGATTTTGTTTGAATTTGCGGCAGTTATTGTTCCCCATAGAAAAAATTCTATATATAAACACAGACACACTTTTTGGAAAATGACTTTTCTTCACGTTTCGAGGATAGTACAATCAGAATCAGCCCTTATCTCGAACAAGATTTTTTTGCGACCACCATTCTTCGTTTTCCTTATGGAATATGGAAGTAAAAAGGAACCTCAGGTAACATAGAACTGTATGTACGCCCGAAAACATTGGGCACACAAGAGCTGCTATGCTACGCTATCCTATGTTAAACAGTCTGCCTGACGCCATACAGTTTCACGTGGCTCGTCGAATACCAGTGTTCGAAAAATTCTTCATAATGATTTAAACATTCAGCCATACAAAATTCAAATATTGTAAACCTTAAGTGACAGTGATAAAGTAAACCGTGTGACTTTTTGCCACCAGTTCTCGTATGTCACAAATAACAACGTAGACGTTATTCACAATACGCTATACGTAATGAGTGTATACAATATTAGTGAGTAATGAAACGCATTTCTATCTGAGCAAACAGGTAAGTAAACAAACCTTTCGATATTGAGACCCAAATAACCTTCGAGAAATGCTTCAAAAACGATTGCACACTGCTAAACTTACTCTATGGTGTGCAATAGCTTCCTTTGGAATAATCAGTCCTTATTTCTTTAAGGATGAGAATGTAAATTCCATTATTGTCACATCAGAGCAATATGTCCAAATGATTAACGAATTTTTGTCACTCCAAGTCACAGAAAAGTCTGATATCACATCAAACAGTATGGGGTGCAACCAGCCATAGGGCTAGGTGATCAATGGATGCAGTTTAACGAGTTACCTTCAGGAGTGGCAACATTCCATGGCCCGCGAGATTGCCAGCATGACATTTATTCTATTGAAGTAAAATTTATATTGATAGTAAGGTGTACAATGATCTACCTTCCTGAAACATCAAAACACTCAACGTTGGTGTAATTTCTGTTCACATGTTACACCGTCTAATGTAAAACGAAAAAACTTGATTTCAAAAGTGTGTGGGTTGAAATTGTTGCCACATTCGGGGCATAGTGTTCAAACAATTGTAGTTTCTGCATCTAGTTAAATGCTATTATGTACATTTTCAATTTAATGTAAATGTTAATTTTACAATCCATAAATAAAAACACAACTGAATTTTTAAAACCACCCATATCATTGACTGATCCTGTATTCTAAGAATCATTTTTTACAAATATTTAAAGGAATTACAAATCGCCTCAGAATAACGATGGATATAAACGTTTACAACCTATGCTAAGGAAAAGGACTATGAAATTTGTGACATGGAATGTACAAGGCTTGAGAACGAAACAAGGAGAGGTCTTCCAAGAACTACAAAAGATGAAAATCGATATCTGCGTTCTCACAGAAACCAAAAAGAAAGGAAAAGGTAATGAAGGTGTCGGAGAATACATTCATTTATACAGTGGTGTACAGAAAGATGCTAGAGCTAAGAAAGGAGTTTCAGTAGCCTTCTACAAAAGTATTAAAAGATATATCAAAGACGATCAGAAAGGGAGGAAGTAGACGAACAGATAATAACTGTAGAAATGAACAAAAACGGTCACCACATTGTAGTAATAGGTGTATATGCACCCAGCGATGATGCCGATATAACAATGAAAGGTAATTTTTATGGAAAACGTACAACCATACTTACAAACATCAAAGACGATAAAGAAATATTTATATTAGGAGACCTAAATGGACGAACTGGAAGAGAAGATAACTATTCTGTAGTAGGCAAAATATGGAGAATCTGCAACCAATGATAATGGAATTCACCTTGGAAGCTGGTGTGAGAATGTATGTCTTTAAAATTTATGAATGGTTATTTCCCTCATAAAGATATTCATAAATTTACTTGGGTACAAGCAAATAGAGGCCTGTGTTCTATAATTAATTAATTATGTAATCCAAAAGCAGCATTCAAAGCTAAAGACAACAGACGTGAGGGTACACCATAGACCAGAATGCGGGTCAGATCACCATCTAGTCGTGGCCAACATAATAGTAAATTATAGAAAGACAAATTACAGAATAATCAACAACAACCTTGGAGCAATATGAATGAATATAAATATAATTTAGAAAGCCTCAAATAAGAGTCAACTCCTGTACGAATTAAGACTAGCTACAAAATTACAAAATATAGCGACGATAATGTAAATGCGGAGCAGCAGTATGGACAAATTAAATGTTGCATACATGAAGCGGCGGAAGAAGCTTTAGGTTATAAAGGAAAACAGAATAAATTTTATCTTGTTGATTCATCCTCTTTGTTCACTTATTAATTTAATAATATATATAAAACTTTCACATATGAACTTACTATTCGTTGTCACTTTCCCAAACGTTTCAAGGTGATGTACCTCTTCTTCAGTGGGAGTATACTGAATGTCGATTACAGAATAACCGTTACGGAATTAGGTGTGTGTGGTGGGGGTTGATGGTGGGAAGGGATTGGCGCTGAGGTTCGAATTGTGTGTATGGATCAGTGTATCGAAATTCGAACATATCGATCCATACACAGAATTCGAACCTCAGCGCCAATCCCTTCCCACCATCAACCCCCACCACACACACCTAATTCCGTAATGGTTATTCTGTAATCGACATTCAGTATACTCCCACTGAAGAAGAGGTACATCACCTTGAAACGTTTGGGAAAGTGACAACGAATAGTAAGTTCATATGTGAAAGTTTTATATACGTATATTATTAGAATAAAGATACTCCAGAATGGTATTTGGAATAGATAGATGACCTTGTCGAGAAGAAAAAGAAAGCTTATAACACCTGGCTAAGTACAAATAGAGGAGAAAATAGAAGAACATACGCTCGCTGGAATAGAGAAGTTAAAAAAGAAATAACAAAGAGTAAAAATGACATGTGGGAACGGAAATGTAAAGAAATAGACAGATATATAGGGGGGACAAAAGTGGCAGAGGCACAGAAAACTATAGGAAGTCTAAGAAAATAAGGAAAACAGAACAGCAATTTAAATTTGATAAGTTTGAAAGAGTGGGTAGACTATTATAAAACATTGCTTACTGAAAATAGAAAAGAATTTGAAATTACGAAGATAGACATCGAAACAGCTGAAAATGACAAAGTGATCGAAATAACGGTGGAAGAAATAAAGGAAGCTTGGGGAAAAACAAAAAACGTAAAGTCTGCAGGGCCTGGAAACATCCCCATTGAATTGATTAAATATGGACCACATATATTGCGTGAAATTGTAGCAAACATATTTAATAAAATATGCTTGTTACACAGTGATGATATCCCAAGACTGGAACATAGCATATATTAGTTCATTTTACAAAAAGGGCGATAAGAAGGCATGCTAAAATTATAGAGGCATAATTGTGACAAGTGAAATTGGGAGATTGTACAGCAGAATACTAAAATAGAATTGAAACGAATATAGAAGACACAGAAGAGCAGTCTGGATTCCGTGCAGAACGATCATATGTTGACAACATATTTGTCAATTTAGAGAAAGCTTACGACACAGTACCCTTAAAAAGACTTTTTGAAACATTAACAAAGTTTGGCCTGAGTAAAATTTATGTTCGCGCTGTCTGGAACATATTAAGGACTCAAAGAGTTTGGTGACAGTGGGAAATGAAATGTCCTATCATAATTGTTTCCTACCACAAAAGGGCTTAAACAAGGATGCAGCTTGTCACCTACCCTGTTTAAAATATATATATCCAAGAAGCCATCAGTAACTGGAGAAGAAATGGGAATGGGAATTCAAATGGATGAGCAGTAACAACTCTCCCATTTGCCGACGATCAGGTAATTATAGCATGTGATAAGGACGGCACAGACTATATGTTTAGAAAATTGAAAGAGGAGTATGAGAAATGGGGTCTAAACATAAATACTACTAAAACAGAATATCTGAAAACAGGAGACATGCAAGAAGAAAACCCAGATCTGCAAATACATAGAATCGGAAAGTGTAGTGAATTCAAATATTTGGGAAGCATTATTTCAGAAGATGGTACAAAAAAAAATGACATCAAAAATAGGATACAACAGGGAAAAAAGACTATTCGTTTGCTAAACACATTACTTTGATCGAACAAAATGAAACTTCAAACTAAACTGACAATCTACACAGCTATTGTGGAGCCCATTCTAACTTATGGCTCTGAATGGTGGCAACTTTCAGATAAAGAGAAAAAGATGATAGAAACTGTGGAAATTGACTTCTTAAGAAGAGCATGTAATATTTCTAGAATGCAACATGTTAGAAACGAAGATATAAGAAGAAAACAGGGCATGTATTTACAACAGCAGAAAGAATAGAACCCAGACAGTTCCTATGATATGGTCGCATAATGAGGATGGAGGAGAAGCGATGGCCAAAGTTAGCGTTCACTTACCCATCATAAAACACGAGAAGAAAAGGAAGACTGACAACACAATGGAGAACCTGAATTAGGAAAAGCATGAGAGATCGAGCTACTGAAGATGATGACTGGAAAGTTAGGGAGAAATGGTGATCGAAATGCGGGATGCGACATAGACTGTAGGACCCCCACTAATAAAAAAAAAAGTAATTACAAAAGCGGACATCGTAGTATGTTATATTTCATAAAACCCAAATTACAGCACTTAATTCTCACTATTCGTATAATAGTAATGCTTTAAACAAAATTTTAATTTTTAATTGTTATAATTGTTAATAAAATTAGTTGTTTGTTTCTAAGCAATTGATAGAAATTAAATGAAATTATTTAGTTTAATTCAAATCGGCAATGATAACACATGTGTCCGTCAGTGTCTCTGCAGATAAATTCAGCATGTGGCTCCTTTACCCACTGTGAAATACTCCAGGTAATGGAATTTTTGCTACTCTGATTGTCATGGTTAGGATACGGGCATCACACTCACACACACCCATTTGGCGGACACATGTCCTGTGTTGCAGTCTGCGTGTTGGGAGTCAGTGCAAGCGCGTGCCTTGCATTGACTTCAACACGCACTCTGGCAAGCGTACGCATGTGTTGCCCACGCATACAGACTAACAGTACACTGCTGAGCCGACACATGTCCTGCGATGCAGTCTGCGTGTTGGGGGTCAGTGCAAGTGCGCGCCTTGCATTGACTCCAGCACGCACGCATGTGCACTCGCAGTGTACACACATGCTTCATTTTTTTAATCATGGCAATCATAGTATTTAAATTTTGCAACTGGAGTATGTTCGCAATGGGCAAATTCAGCTGGTGTTGAATTTATTGTAGAGACAACATACAAAACACGTTACATGTTCTGGACTATTGTAGAAGGTGGTGTCATACAATGTAGGTTGTACTTTTTAAAAGGCGTAACTTTACATTAAAGTTAAATTATATATTTTTAGTTTTCTTCTTCTTCTTCTCCTCAACCCAGAGGTTAGTGGGCTTGCAATTTCTTCCTTTACATAGACAGCCTCTTGATCAACACATATCTTCTTCCTTTTCTTACCCGAACCATGTAGTCCTACCTGGATCTGGGCCTTCCCTTCCTATTATGCCCTCTATCGGGGCGGCAAACCAGTTTAAATAGCATAGCAAGTGCCCATCCAACTTTTCCTTTCTACAGTTGATCCAATCAACATTTTTAGTTTTTTTAGTTTTACATGAATGCATAGGAGTCTCCTCCTTCCTCCTCTGTATTTACTTTAATACTGTCTTCCCACTTCAACCTGGGCCTGCCTCTTCTGCTTTTGCCTTCTGATTTTGCTTCCCACGCTCTTCTAGGGTATCTTCGATTTTCTATTCTACAAAGGAGACTAAACCGTCTCAACTATGAGCTTTGTATCATATCAATTAGAGACATCATCTTGAAGTTCTTGCAGATAGTGAGACTTCATATTATATATGCTACTATTTTAACAAAACATTTAATTTCATTCGCATACTTATACTGACTGTCACTTGGTGGAGCCTTAGTAACAATTGTTTCCACGTTTATTCTGAAGAAACCTTTATTATGCCTTTCAATATGAGTTCATCAAACGTGCTATCCGCCTTGACTGAATTTTCACTAAACAACTCCAAATCTTATCAGAAGGCATATGTCAAACAACTATTATCGTCAGAACTTATCACACAACATTCCAACTACTAAACAATTTGTAATCATTTACAAGTGTAAGGTAAATTAGTACATTAAATACAAACTTAAGCCTACTTGAGATTCATTCACTAACAAGCATGGACTGCAAAAAAAGAAAAAACCACCATCTTCTACAAAGTTAAATACAACTACAGAAAAACTATATAAAAAGAACCGTTACTTACCCTCTAAGTCTACTGGACAGAACCGGGAAGCACCACCACACTGACGCAAGTTTACACAATGAACAACCTCCGTCAATGGTGGTGCTTCTCGGTTCTATCCAGCGGGCTTAGAGGGTAAGTAGCAGTATATAGGTAGGACTAACGTGTGGTAAATTCTAACGATGGTACTTGCAAGACCTAACCTTGCTAATAATGTTCAAGTACCACCAAAAGTTAGGTTCAAACATTGAACTCCAAATCTTTAAATTTCCAATTTGAGTTATACTCTAGCTAATCTACGCCCATTCTTTCTAATTCTAATATCTGTTAACCTCAAGTAATATTGGAAATATAGGCCTATTAGGTCGTTCCTTGTCTTACCCCCTTCTGTATTTGATAATACGTACATTTTGATTTTATGTGTTGTTATTTTATTGTCTATGAAATACAATAAACATATTTATGTAATGAAAGGCAATTTAGTGTCCAATTCACTTGTATGAATAGATAAATTAACCTTTTCAATCTGCCTTGTGCCTTCTTGTTTACAATTGATGACACACCTCAAAGCATATGCTTCATCGTCAGATATTTAACTAGTAGCGTGCTCACAGTGTCTAATCTTGAAGTAGGCCTACTTCTGCTTAGCTCAAAAATGTAACTGTAGACTATATTACATGTTCAACTATCTTACAATAATCTTTGTGTGTTTGTACATCGGACTCTTTTCAAATATATTTGTCAAATTATGATTAACTAAATAGACCTATGCTCCCTGAGCTGCAGAACTCACTCACTATTTTGAACGGAGTACATTTATTATTACATAAATTTCGTTATTAGACAATTTTTCAATTGTGGGAAAAATTACATACATCCCGATTACTCGATACAGTATTTCTTTAGTATACTAACATAACTGTAGAGCACACAATCATACCATAAACGCAAACACTTAGGAACATTCGGATTTCAGTTACAGTTCCTTTTAATCTGACACCCAGCTGGATTTTCACTTTAAAAAAAAAATTGTGATCCCTTTACTGGTTACTAGAGGTTAAGTTTCAATATTTTGAAATTTTAAAACTTTACTTTCAGATTTTAGTCAAAATTATGTAACTTGATATTCCACATGAATTTTTGTGATTTTGTTCAAAACTTTTGCCAACGTTTTAAGCTCTGACATCCAAAAATTTTGAAAATTTCAAATATTAATACTATATTCAGATCATGGTTTAAATTCCCTTTAATTTGATACCTCACATGGGATTGTTTCACAATTTTGACTTGCTGTCCTATTTTTGGGGTGATCAATCTCAAAAACAACAAGGTTCTGTAGGGTAAAGTGTGGACATGTGTGCCAAGTTTTATAAAAATCGGTTGATGCATTCAAAATTTATCATAAAACATACCCCAATTAGTTAGACAGACAAACAGAAAAATGTCAAACAGTCGAGTTAAACCCTAAGAACGTGCTTCCCCGTTCAACAAGAGGCATATGTTATAGGGTGACTTTCAAATGTAATTTTCTTTATCTGTGCCAAACAAAAAGACCAAAGAAGGGATTAGTGACTGCTACTAGTATTTGTCGATAGGCATTCTGAGTGCGGGTGCTCTGAGCACGGAGCCACGAAAACTTACATTCTTTACTCTACAACCAAGACATGACAGATGCAGAATTTTATGTTTGTGTCTGTAATATATATTTGACAAGAAGCAGTGCTACATATGGTGACAAAACATAAAATAAGTGGATGCTTGAGTTCTGAACAAATGACATATCAGCTAAAATGATACCCCCCTATCAGGTGGGTGAAGACTATCTCCAGCCTTCATGAGGAAGGACTGTGCTTTTGGATAAAATGTTTGTAGGTCAAACGAAGAGCACCATCTGAAGGGAGCTCTAAAGGGAGCTGTGATCTGATTCCTGTAATGGATTTGGACTCATGCACGTTATTGGCTGAAAGTGAATGATGTCTGTAGTGTTATCAATGTTCATACAAGTCATTTTCTTTTTTAAAATCAAGTCATTTTTTTCTATTCATCTTCTGAGTTCTTAGGCAATGATTCTGTTCATCCATATAATTATAAATTTCTCAGAAGAACATTTGTTCCTTAATACGTTCGTGTCTTCTGTTTGTTTAGCACCCATCATTCTGATCCATATCATAATGCTACATTCTACACAGGCTGGTAAATAACTAGCCATCAGGGAGGTCAAGATATTTTCCAGGGGCAAACATTATATTTTCCAGAGGAGAAAAATATATATTTTTCTTACATACATACATGCACATATTAGTTTGTAATTCTTATATCATAACAGAAATAAGTACACAGATTGTACTAATTTATTAAAACACTGCTTTAAATTATTCTCTTACAAAATATGCATAAAATTTACAGGCTTGTAAAAGTTATTGTTTGATCTCCATTATGTAGTGCTCAAGTTACCAAAGTTTTAGTATTATGATCACAATAATCAAAACATCAGAGCAGGTTTTAGTGTGTATGAGGATCCACTATGGACAAAAATGTTTATAACATTCCCTATAGAGCATTGTGAACTACAGTGTGCATTTTACAGAACAAACATGCAGAAAAGAAGAAGCACTCTGGAGTTGCTCTGAGCATCTTGCAGAGGTTTCATTCCCTAAAGACAAAAAGTCTGTCTATGAACCGTTCCTCTGTAAACACGTAAAGTTGCACTGGCCAGTGATCCACAGGAAGCAAATCTCTGTCCACACTGGACACCTTTTCGGCTTGCACACATTGTGTTGGTGTGGGTTTCAGCACTTTTGGTTTTGGTCCCCAGCCACCAAACTGCCATGTGACATCTAGATTTTGTATTAATGTATGTAATGCTCAGCCTTGCAAGGGTGGAGCCGTGATGCTTTAACCATAACACAAGGTAAAAAATATTTTATCATGTCTTAAAAACTTAGTGATATGATATAAATTTGGTGGAATGTGTAGTATAATTTTAGTACGTAGGTTTTCACGGCCGGTGTCATTATAATTATCTAAAACTTCCGGGCTGAAAGGCCGTGGTCGAATGCTTGATCTTCTACAGCTAGACGTTTCGGCCACACCACCGGTGGCCATCTTCAGTGTCCAGTGTCCATTGGGAGACGTGTTCGGAGTACCATCTATTTCGAACACTTTTTTGCTACTGAAGATGGCCACCGGTGGTGTGGCCAAAACGTCTAGCTGTAGATGATCAAGCATTCGACCACGGCCTTTCAGCCCGGAAGTTTTAGATAATTATAGTGTAGTATAATTGTTTTGAAGAATTTCTATTGGCAATGAAAAATCAAATTGAACAAAGAGTGAGCCTGTTAAGATTATAGTGTAAATTCAATTGTACGCGTGTGTAACATGTGACTGTATGTTGCTTAGTTCTGATTGGGCAGCGCATATGACATTCATTCGCCCCACTATTTTGAGTTTCAGTAATGTAAGAGCCTTCAGGCGATACACATCTCAATCTCATCCAGCGTAATTCTACATTATTCAAGATATTCAAAGACCACAAAAATTTGTGTAGTTTTCGATGGTTCTGCAAAAACTACTAATGGCTTGTCCCTCAATGATACACTCTTACTGGGACCAACAATACAGCAAGATATAGCCTATTCTCAGTCATTTTGAGATTTAGAAATCATATTTATGTCTTAACTTCTGACATTGAAAAAATGTACAGACAAATACTAGTGGATTCCACAGATTGTAATTTGCAAAGAATACTTTGGCGTGATTCACCTGATCAAGAGTTGAAACATTTTGTACTGAAAAATGTAACATATGGTACAGCTAGTGCTTCGTTTCTAGCCACTAGATGGCTTGTACAGATAGCTAATGACAATCAAAATCAATTTCCTGTTGCATATAAGGCTATAGCCAATGATTTTTATGTTGATGATCTAATTACTGGATGTGACAATCTAAATGAAATCAAACAATTAAAGATAGATGTAAGTGATCTACTCTAACAGTATGGTTTTCCTCAACACAAATGGTTTTTAAACAGTCAAGAAATTATAAATTCTGATGATGTTACATCTCATTAAATAAAAATGAGAACCTAAGCACTTTAGGTTTACTGTGTAGTTTTCTGACACATTTGTTTATAAAATAATGGTCACAAACTGTCATGAGACATTTACAAAAAGAATTGTCTTGTCAATAATTGCAGGAATTTATGATCCTTTGGGTTTAATTGGATCTGTAGTTTTCCTATGCAAACATTTCATGCAACAACTTTGGCAAGCAAAAACAAACTGGGATGATGCCCTACCAGTTTCACTCCTATCCAAATGGCAAGAATTATACAATAAGTAAAGTTTAGTTAGTAAGATCAGTATAAATAGGTGTACAAAATCTAACCTTAGTATAAGATTGTTTCAAATTCATGGCTTCATTGACGTCCATTGAAGGTTATGGTTGGTGTATATATGTGAGAATTGTTTATAACAATGATTATGTCTCTTTTAATCTGCTTTGTTCCAAATCTATGGTAGCTCCCTTAAAACAAATTACGTTGCCTAGACTCGAACTTTGTGGTTGTGTCCTCCTCGCTCGCTTACTTCAAAAAGTCACTTATTCATTGAACACACATATTGATGAGATTCATTTGTACTCAGACTCAATGGTTGCCTTACACTGGATACACGGTGAGTCCTCTAGGTGGAAGGTTTTGTTTCCAATCGTGTATCTGAAATTCAACAAATTACTATAAACGCCAATTGGCACCATGTGAAGTCTCAAGAAAACCCTGCTGACATTTTATCCCATGGTTGTCTTCCGGATAAATTACAAATTTCTCAGTTGTGGTGGCACGGTCCTTCATGGCTTTCACAAGATCTGATTTGTTACCTCAATGATAATTTTAATGAATCTGACACTATTCAAGAATCTTCTTCTGAACAGAAACAACCTTTAACTGTTGTATCTTTATCAAGCACTAACACGTCAAACATGGCTGAAGGCTTCTCAACTTTACAAAGATTGATTTGTGAGATTGATTTGCTTTAGATTCATTCACAACTTGAAATCCGACTCCTCTGAGAGAATACATGACGTTTGCTTAAGTACTGAAGAATTAAATCATACTTTGAATTTCTTCATACATCAGTCTCAATTGATACATTTTAACACTGAAATTAATGATATTCAAAACAATCATCTATTGAAACATAGTAAACTCATCTCACTTGATTCTTTCATAGATGATTCTGAGTTACTTTGAGTTGGTGGTCGTCTCCAACATTCTGACTTGTGCTACGATAGCAAACATCAACTCATTCTTCATCCTAAGGCTCACATAACAAGGTTAATAATTGAAAGTGAACACTTAAGACTTCTTCACTCAGGTGTTCAAATGACTCATAACTACATTCGTCAAAGATTTTGGATTATAAATGGTAAAATTGTTATTCGTTCAATTATTTGCAAATGCGTCAAATTTTTTTGTTTGAAGGCTCAGAAACAATCTCAGCTACTCGGACAACTACCATCCTTGAGAGTAGTTATCTCTAAGGCCTTCTCTTCATCAGCTCTTGATTACGGTGGTCCCATCATGATTCGTCATGGCGGGCAGAGATCTAAGGTACTTTTCTAAGACGTACATATGTTTATTCATTTGTCTAGCGACAAAGGCTATACACTTGGAATTGATGTCAAATTTAAGTTCAGCAGCTTTCAGGCATTTCATTGCTCGTAGAGATATTCCAAACGAAATGATGCTGATAACGGCACTAATTTTAAGGCTGCAAGTTCTACACTTCATGAATTGTACACGTTATTCAATTTTGAAGATTTTAAGGCAAAAATTCACTCCTTTTCATCTTCTTAAGGTTTTAAATGGTCATTTATCCCTCCATCCTCACCTCACTTTGTGGACTTTGGGAGATTGGAATAAAGAGTGTCAAGTTTTATCTACGTTGAGTTACTGGTACTACCATACTTAATTTTGAGGAATTGTATACGGTCCTCACCCAGATAGAAGCATGTTTGAATTCTCACCCTCTTTCTGCCATTTCATCAGATGTCAATGATCCTCAACCCCTTATTCCTGGCCATTTCTTAATTGGTTCTGCATTAACTGCATTTCCAGATACTGATCTTCAATTATCAACCCCAAGCAATCAATTACGTCGTTGGCAATTGCTTCAAAAATGTGTTCAATCAGTCTGGAGAAGGTGGTACAAGGATTATCTACACCAATTTCAACAACGTAACAAATGGCAGTTACCTAGTAGAAATATTTCTGAGGGTGATGTAGTTGTCATAATTGAAGATAATCATTCTCCGTTCCATTGGAAACTAGGTGTAGTTACTCGAGTCTTCTTGGGTGCTGATCAGTTAGTGCGTTTTGCTGACATTCGTACTCCTAATGGTACATTTCGTCAACCCATCCATAAGTTATGCCTCTTATCTATTTCTAATGATTAAATACTTGTGTGCGCCTTTAACTCTATGTTATTAGTTTAGTTATTCAATTCAGTGTATTGGTGTATATTCAATCTTACGTTTTGTCAATGTTATGCATATTCAATATTATGTGATTGTATAATCTCATAGTATAATGTATAATCTTATGTTTTAGTGTCACAAAAATCGGGATGATTTTTGGCGGGCAGTTATGTTAAGATTATATTGTAAATTCAATTGTACGCGCGTGTAAAATGAGACTGTATGTTGCTTAGTTCTGATTGGCCAGCGCGCGTGACGTTCATTCGCCCCACTATTTTGAGTTTCAGTAATATAAGAGCCTTCGAGCGATACACACCTCAATCTCGTCCAGCGTAATTCTACATTATTCAAGATATTCGTTAAGTTCTACAATTTGTTATTCAAGGTTTGGTGATGTATTTAAATCAACATACATTTACACGTTACATGTGTAGTGTAAAATCAGTGTACATTCAATTAAGAAATAAGCATTTACTCATATGGTCCACTATTCTTTTATTTTAAGTAAAACTCCAGCTATACTATTATGAATAGTTGTCACCCTTAATTTATAACAGGGACAACAAGTTCACTTAACAGAGCCAGTGGTAAGGAATACTAACTGTACTGGTATCAAAAGTAACTTGATACTCGTGTAGTAAACCCAAAGACATCATGAAAGGTGAATAATGCACTGCTATAACAAAAACATTTTACATAAGTGGTTTTGGTATGTAATACGTACAATCAATTGGTTCAGTTTTTGGCAGTTGCTGGTAAGAAATATATTGTATAAGTCATGTCTATCCATTAGTAACCAAAAAGGTATGCTTTAACCTCTTGCAGAGGTTAATATTCTTTACTTTATTGTACTTTACTAAGAATTTTGCTCACTAAAATTTTTGAGACAACACACATCCACATAAACACATCAAGTGCTTAAAAAAAACACAGATGGTATATACATCAACAAAAGGATGCACACATTGGTAAAGAAAGAAACTTTATTATGATCTTTTCTCCATCTATGAAAACAAAGTCCAAAATTATTGTTAATTCGTTAATTTATATATCCTATAAATATCTAACATATTTTACTGCTCAATTATTTTTCAATTAAAAAATAAATCACAGCCTACATAAGTAGAAAGTAATTTAAAATGCATATTTAATTTGCATTATAATACTGTTAGAAAGTTACAACATTTATTATATTTAAAACAATTTACAATGACTACAATTACCTACTCAAATAGGTTACAGTAAATTTTGTTTACATTATTTTATCCTGACCACCATTATTAACTTACTGACATTCAAATAACATATTAAAATAAAGTATGGACTACTATAGGTGCAAAAGGACTGTGGTAAAAAATGAACTGAGAGGCCTGGTTAAAACAGTTTGGACATGTACTAAGAATGCTAGAAGATCAATGTCCAAAGAAGTTACACCACTGAAAACTTCCAGGACAAAGAAAAGGAGGAAGATCAGTCTAGTCTTGAAATGAAGGAATCACAAATACTATGAAGACTTTGGACATGCAAGAAGAACATACTTTAGAGAGATAAGTTTGTTGTGAATTTAATGAACTGGTAAGACACACACACACAAAATATTCAATTGTACCAAGAATGATTATAAATAAAATGCAGTTCTCATGTATCTGCAGTGTAATCTGTATTCACACATACATACACATGAAACATAAAAATAAATATTTCATATAAATATTTTACACTCAAATTGAATTCCCTCACAAGGCAACTATGGAATAGCATTACTCTCCTCTCTGCGGCTCAGGAAAACTAGTGTTAAGGTGTCAAATATACGTTATAGGCTTGTGATTAATTTTGGCCACTGCACAGCTCAGTGAAGAACACTTATTAATACAATATATGGCAGGTAATGTTAATCTGTCCCGTTTAAAGGCAACAGTTTTACATAAGTTAGCAAACTTTTTTTATAACAATTAATAAAAATCATGACTTTACCATTACGCATAGCTGTGTTTAACAATTTTCCAAGTTGCAACCAGTTCAGCTCACCATATTCATCACAGAACTTATAAAACCACTCAAAAATTCTCTTGTCTACTCTGTCTTCTATTTCTTGTAGTTTAGGAGTCAAGATCTACAAAATTCAGCTGAAATTCTACAACATTATCAGTTACAGACATATCTTTCTTAATTTACTAATAAAGTTTAGAAATTCTGGTGTTAGCTCAAGATGCAAAGGATACTGTCTCTTTCCTGAACCATTTTTATACAATTTTTTTTGTAAATTCCAAGAATTACTAGCTACAACACATGCAAACATACCGCTGAATTAACAACGACAATAATAAAAGCAATAGAAAAGAAGAAGAAGATATAATTTCTAGGCCATGTGGTGACATGAGATGGAAATGGTTGAGATGGAGTCGTTCTGAATATTTTTGAAGAAAAAGGTCAACCAAGAGGAAATATTTGGAAAAGATGGTATGAAAGTAATAATGCACTCAAAAGAATGGAAGAGGACAAAAGTTGCTAGCTCCAAAGACAAGGCCTTGACTTTACAATGAGAAGAAGATTACTTGGAGAGGAACCTGGCAGATAAAGGCACATCACAGTCACTTCAATGAGGATGTAACAGCATTTAACCCTCTACATGGCATACTTTTTATTAAATGCAACTATTGAAAAGTTTGCATGGCCGATATCAGCCTTAGTTTAGACAGTTGGCTAGGAAGTAAGATGATGGTGGTGTAATATCAACTTCGTCCCACAAAATATATAAATATAAAACATGTTTCCTATGTGCCCTTTTATTATTGGGTCCACTGAAATAATGATTTAGAAACAAGACACTTATTTCATAGTAATTTTAATTATTTTCATAATACTGTAATAATTTTATAATATACTCTTAAAACTATCTATTGTTTACTTATAATTATTCAAATGTATAATACTTAAAGGGATCATATATCTTTTGCCTCTATATTGAGTATTCAGATAAGCAAAAAAAAATCTTAGTTATATGAAACTAAAATTTTGTTACAAAACAAAGAATAAAAAATTGTCTTCCCCTGATAATGTAACAGTAACTGCATCAATCAAATTAAAAAAATTCATGGAATCAACCAACCATAATCATGTGAACCTTTAACATTGAAATATCTGTTTAAGGGGCTAAAATTCCTGTACCAGCAGGTGTGGTTAATAAAACAATCTAGTTCTGATTCAAGGACATTCTCTCCAGAAGTATTATTCACAAAGCAGGATGGAAAATGTGAATATCCATCAAAGTTGCCCAGACTTCTGGATATCTTCCCTGTGCGTTACTGCTACAATAAACTGAACTAAGTTGATACTGTAAAATAGGGAAAATGAACACTTAAAAATAGAATCAATAACACAGAAAGTTACACAAATATGTTATAAATACATAATTTTTTAATACCAATATATCAATATTGGCCCCCGGGGGGGGGGGGCATTACTTAATTTTTAAAACTAGACGCGTGGCCTAGATGGAAATAAAATGCGCTGAGCCCATCGTGACAGGTCTTGCAAAGAAACTCTTGTTTCACAACAACAACATTTTTATTAGTGCATTAGTTGATTTTTAGACATATTCGTTTTACAAACTCCAATTCTTTTCGTCTTAGTTTTAAAACTAAATTTCAATCAATTTCTTTTTATAGACACCAGTGTGGTTGGCTTGCACTAATAACATCCTAGAATATATCTCACAAATAAATTACAACATTATATAACAACCAGACACAAATTATTTTCATGTTTCAATCAGCAGAAGATTTTTTATTTTCATTAACAATGGTTGAGAATTTATTCAGCAATGAAATTACTAGAAGTAAATAATAGTGAGTGCAAGTTATCCCGTGGATAACGGTTAAAAATTTTGAATATAATTTTCTAAATGTTTTCAAACTACTGTACTTCCATCTGTCTGTCCCCAGCACTTGGAATTAATAATACGAATAACAAGTAACGATAAGATCACTCGCTGTGATCACTGCTATGCAGACATTAAGAAAAAAATTTTTCTTTTTTATTTAAAGTTATAATTAAAAAGTAGTACCAAATTATTTTCAATTTATAAATACAAAAGAGTTTCGATTTAGACTAATTCGATCTGGTAAAAGGTTAACCCATGAAATCACAAGTCATATGACAAGTAGATGCAAGTTGTTCATTGTCTGGAAATTGTAATTTTTTAAAGTTTAATTTTTTCTTAAGTAATTTTCAAATTGGCTTCCTTTTGCAGAAATTTAAAAAAATATTTACATTGTAATAATCGTAACCTTCAACACCATGAATAATTAATATACTAAATACATTATAACATTTTCATAATAACAGTCATCACTATAAGCACAATTTACAGCATGTCTGCACAGAACATGTTCCAGGCAATCTTAACTCTTAGATATGAGTCTATTTTGTTTAACCGAGTTTTTTTTGTTGGTTACGTTATAACTGGCGGAGTACTGTGTGTGTGATGAATAAAAGGAAACTTCCCACCTGATCTCTGAGGACACATAGAATAGAGATTCCTGCTATGCAAGTCTGGGTGTGGGTGATGGTGATTATTACCAGGACGAACCTCTTCGAATAGTGAAATACTGTGTTTGCAGCGGTTCAGCTGGAGATTGATGGTCTAGCATGGCGTGACGGCATTGGGGATCCTTTCCCACTGCTCTGCGGATGGGGAAGGATGTGATCTCCCCATCTCGGTGACCCTTTTACCTCCCGACTATGCAGGGAACCCTGAAAAAATCTCATTTGTACATTGGAGTCAGACAAAAGAGAACATCCCACCCCTACATCTTTTTCGCCACATAACCCAGATCACACACACTACTATAATTTAAATTCAACAACTGCCTGTCATTAACAACAGTAGAAGTCATATTTCAAGTTATTAATTTAAGTATTAAATTTTGATTCCATTACAATTAAATCATCACAATTCCTTCAATTCATCCAGCTTTAAATATTCATGGGTTAAATTTTAGTTTTAAATTCACATTACCAATAACTTACAGCTACGTGGTCTCAGGCATACCCGAAATAACTACACATTTACAAACTATTCAAATTAACAATTAAATTTCAGTGTAATCATAATTATGGTTTATAACTCATTCAATCCATCTGCTTTAAATTTTTATTGCTTTTACAGTTAATTCTTTAAATTTACATTAAATCATTTGACCACGTGCCTCAGCCGTACCGGAACAAACATGGCCAGTCATGGCCACACACACAAGCCCCAATTAAATTAACATTAAACTATTAAAGCATGAATACTGGCTCACCTGAAGCTCTTTATGAAATTAAAGACTCATTGTAAGATGTTAACTACAGCATGCCGCCACGATCCGCTCTGTACCAGTGTTGGAAGAGAAAATAGAAGAGAATTAACTCTGCCACGGACCAAGTAAAATACAAACAGCTGACCAGATTACGTTGTCATAAAAGCTTGCAGCGCGGCCTACTGAATAACATCGCTGATCAAGGTCACGGCGACTGACTAAATCTCGCTATCGCTAGCGGGCAGCCTAACTTGTAATGATAACGCACCAAACAGACTGAATTACGTTAAAAACTAGCCGTGGAATATTTTCAGTACCATTTATTGTATTTACTTTACTATACCAATATTATCTTTACTTTATTTGCAGTTGAAAGGAAAGATTCTAGCACCATTCTCTTCATAGAAAATATCTACAGCTGCACATGCTGTCAAACAGTGTAAGAAATTTTTGAGGGACTGAAAATCAGCAGACTCCCTTTTGTCTTCACTGCATACATAAAAAAGTCCCGCAGTTCTTCTGTTGCCTTTAGTCACTAACATCAGGAACCCTCAGTTTCTTAAAAATGAAGGCTTGCAACAGTTAACAATATAATGCTATTAGACACTCAGTTGACCTAGAAAGTCTTTAAGATCCCTCTTTAGATTACTAATTTCTGTTTAGAACAATAGACCATTGATTGATTCTAGTGTAACATAGTAGCAGTTTTGCTTTTTTTTAGTTAAACCATATTTTAAAAGTATACTGCATAAATGGCAAATCAATTGTCTTGTTAACAATATTAATGAATTAATGATATAAATGATGTAAATATGATTTGCTTGTTAATTAATAACTACACTATAATTACCATTTTTGTGGAAGCTTTTCCTGGAATTCCTCTACTGCTTACAGCATTATTTTCTCTAAGACACAGAAATGTTAATTTTCTCATTAGTTCAATTTATTAAAATAGTTAATAGTTTCCACTAAACATTTAAGTTCTTTATAGAAAATTATTTGACTGGACTAGAGCAGCCTTTTTTCTTTCTCGTCTATTTGTCTTCGCAAAGTTGTGTTACACTGTTGTTAAAGGACATTATAGATTTTTTTATAAGCTTGAGAAAGTTTCAGAAAGGCAGAGAAGAAATCCAAGTTATAGAGAAATATCATGAGATAAGGAGAGTACTCATAGGCCATATCTTGTGACATACAAATTGATTTGTACCTTGACTGAAGGAGCAGTGGAGTAGATGGACAGCAAAGTAAGGTAAAGATTGGACTACATGAAGTACAATAATGTAAGTGTGGGACATAAAGTGTACAGAAGTAATCAGTGGGCAATAGATCAGGATGACAAGTCATGAGACTGATAAAATATACATAACATCTTGCTGACATAAGTAACAAAACTTTATTGAACATGAAAAATAAAATTTAAGGATCTGTTTATATTACAATTTCCTAGTTGCTTTCTTTAATTTCACCTGCTTTTGTTAATTTGAAAATGATAAAATCGAATGAACGTATTGGCAAAACTAACTAGACTTGGACATAAAATTGCACTAATTTTACAAAACACTCTAAGATAATGCTGCACACCATCTCAATATCCAGAAAGATATGATTAAGATATACATAAAATAACTAGCTGAAGTACCCGTACTACGCCCGGGTGAACAGTTGGGCATACTTTGGTGATTCACCTTGATTTGGGTGTAATGCAGATGTAGCATGATAAATTTGCCCATGGATTCTGTAACCAAAAGGACCTGAACGTCTGGTCACTGATTGGTCAAGTTGTGCACCCATTGAGGCAAAGGCCATTGCACTGTTGTAGGATCTTATGTTTTCCATGAAATTTTTGGAATTTGGATCAGATCCATTCATGTAATTTTTAATGAAGGGATGCATTCATATTGCTTCTATTGCAATGGTCCCTTTATGGCAGCAATTTGACATTAATTCATTTTTGAAATGCTTGGCATTACAAAATGGACATTTAGCGTCCATTGGGACAAGATAACTTTCTTCAATTTCGTCTTCATTGAAGTTTTCGGGAAGCAAAGCGGTGTTGCAGGATCGGACATATCTACTCAGATGTCCTCTTTGATGTTGGTGTGCAACCCTTTGTCTTTCAGCGTCTGCCTCGCGCTCTTGTTGAAGTTGATTTTGTGGCATGTTTTCTCCGCATTGCCGTTGACTTACAGCATTAGCTTCACATTCTGCTTGAACCTGCTCTTCTGACATGGCCGCTCTACGGCGTCTTTGAGCTTCAGCATTATGTGCTTTTTTTGATGAAATTTCTTCAGCAGTTTGTGGTTTCTGGCGTTTAGGAGGCATATTTGATCGTTTTTATGCTCAATACCACTGACTTTATGCTCAAAGGCTTTATTCTGTGCCCAATGGCAGGATCTTATGGCTCAAGGCTTCCAACTTGAACCGGAGGCTGAGATTCACCATGCGCCACCTACACACAGAAAGTGAAATCAGAGATCTGCCTCGCCACGTGCGGTCGCCTCTCGCCCTGACTCCACGGGGCATACTGGCGTCGCCCCCCTCGTGCGCCCCACCACCTCCTCACTCCCTCTTCCCCCTCCCAGCAACTGCCTATACCGATGACTGATGTACTACCTACCGCGTTATAGATATTTCATTACTTATTCATTGGATCATCAGAAATACGTATAAACATAAATTTTACAATTAAAACATATACAGAAATGTAGGACAATTACAAAATATATAGACGTACAGTATCTGTATACAAAATTACAAAACATATCAATACAATCGCATAGTAAAAACATTAAAAACTATAGGAATGGATAAAGGTATACATTCGATGCCGGTAAATATCATTTGTTTATTTACTTGTTACTATGGTAACATACCGATGACTGACACACTACCTACTACGTTATATTATAGATCCAGAAAGATATGATTAAGATATACATAAAATAATCGTGTTTAGTACTTAATCTACCTTTTGATGCCAAATAAACCATTAGTCTGTACTTCTAAATTGGCATGACAATCTGAATGAAATTGAGAAAATAACTGCCCTCAGACAAGTCATGTCATTTCCAACTATACTATTATTAAAACTTGTTTAGTATTGACAGATGGAACTGTTGATTAAACAACTGACTGCTACATGCCTCTCAACCAATCGCCGTACTCAAAACTGTAAACAGTAACCGTAGCAACGCACACTGTTGCCAATATGTCCCACACGTGCTGTTATTAAAACCAGTGTGGAATGTCGCGCCACAGAGTGAACTGTTAGTGTAGGTTCTATGTAACGAAGTCTGTTTGTTAAGAGTGCTGTGTTCTCGGTTACACTTGTTTGATTATTCGTGGGTGTACGTTAGTTTAATACTTAAATAGTTGTGTTGCAGATACAAGTTTATTGCTAACTCATTTCTAATTACTTAACTAATTTCTGGCTAATTAACTAAGTGTAGTGAAAACATGTGAATCTATTATTAACTAAATAAGCATAAGCATGTTTAAATAACATGTTTACCTAAGTATAAATTTACTTTATTTTGTCATTTTACAGAACTTTGTGCATGCGATTTTTATTTTAAAACAATTTGCATAAATATCTACGTTCTTAAATTTTGAATTCTTTAAAATAGGTAACAGCTTTAACCTATACGCATTTACTTTCAAACAGAAGGTATGTCTGAAAGTGAGGAAACTGGGAAAAGCGTGGTCGACCGCGAATACACCCGGTAAAAGAGAAAACACATATTTCCAGTCGCGGAGTACCAATTAGAGGGCAGTCCAGAGAATTCGTTTGTTCTCTACGAGATTATTTCGAGAAAGAGAAGGAACATGGTGGGCCTCTGATTTCAGTTAGTCAAGTTGTTGATAGAACAGCAGCTGCACTCTCTATAAGTAAAAATACGGTCGTAACAATAGGTAAGGAGAAGTTTAAACAAAGCGAAGAAGCTGGCCCTTCTAAACTGGAAACACCAGGTAAAAAAAGACGGATAGAAAAACATGTTGCTAATCTGGATGCTTTTGCAGAAGATGGGATCCGTCGCCACGTATATGAGTATTAGAGTCGTAAAGAGTATCCTACAATAAAAAAGCTACTAGTTACTCTTCATGATGCAGAGCTTTTCACTGGTAGCCACTCGTCTTTACGGTCTGTAATTAAAAATTTGGGATTTAAATTTACTACTGTTTCAGGTAGAAAAGTATTAATGGAGCAACAACACGTAGTTGCTTCTCGCTGTAGATTTCTTAGGGGTGTAATAAATGAAAATTTTAATAACGTCGTCTGGGTTGACGAAACATGGGTGAACGCAGGACATTCTTTAAAAAAGTGTTGGTCGGATGATTCTATGGCGGGAACTATGGCAGTGCGAATTGGAAAACGTGGAAGACTTATAATTATCCACGCCAGAAATTCTCAGGGGTTTATTCCCAATTGCCTCTATGTATTTAAATCGAAAAAGACTTCTGACTATCACGAAGAAATAAATCACAACAAATTTAAAACATGGTTTGAAGAATTCCTGTTAAAGAATATTCCTCCCAATTCAGTGATCGTGATGGACAACGCCCCATATCATTCAGTGATTAAAGACAAGGCTCCAACAATGGCTTCAAAAAAAGAAGAGATGGTTGAATGGTTAAAACGTCAAAACATTCCATTGACAGAGGATATGAAAAAGGCTGAGTTGATGGAATTAGTACTATTTAATAAACCAAAGTTTCCTGTGTATATTGTTGAAGTGGCTGAAAGTTATGGTCATAAAGTCATCCGGTTGCCTCCATATCATTGTCACTTTAACGCCATAGAACTAATATGGGCCTGGGTTAAAAAATACGTTGCCATAAATAATACAAAATTCACGATTACTGAAGTAGAAAAATTAACAAATGAAGCCATGCAAATGATTACTGGAGAAGACTGGAAGAAGGTAGTCGAACACACCAAGTCAGTTATTGAAGACGCTTGGAAAAATGAAGGTACCGGTATAGTAGAACAGCAGGTAGAAAATTTGATAATTTCTGTGAATTGTTCGAGTGACAGTGAATCAGTTGAATCTGAAGATAGTGATTCTACATTAAGCGGAGTTCACCCATTATAAACGTAAGTTTTTATTTTGTTTAATGTTAGAAGTACAGTAGAAGCCCGATATAGCGTGGTCCGATATACCGCGGATTCGGATATAATGCGGGGAAGAGTATGTCGCCCGTTATTAGCGAAAATTCTTACTTGTAGAGAGTGAGTAAATTATGAATTGTTTATCGTGACTTCCGTAACCACAACATTGGAATGCGTTGCGTTTATTGTAAACAAAGGCTTGTTGTTGGAAACAGCGTTGTAAACAACAGCCAGAATTGCCAGTTAAAGTGTACCTGTAGACATAAACAATTGCCCGAGCTATTTACAGTCTCTACGTTTCCAAGAATTCATGCCAAGGCAAGCAGCCAACTAAATCCCTTCTCTCCCTCAAATTACAGTACAGTATAAGATCATACTCTGACATTATCTTATCAAAGTGTATAGTCTTTGTCATAAATTCGCACAGTGTAGAGTTTTGTGATGTCGCAAAAAAGAAAAGCATATTCTGTGAGTGATAAACCCAAAATAATTGATCGTGTGAAGAACGGAGAGTCAAAGGCAAGTTTATCACATGAGTGTGGCATCCCAGAAGGAACAATTAGAGGGTGGATGAAGGAAGAAGATAAACTTAAAAGTTTTGTGAACACAGTTGAAAGTGAAGTGGGGTTGCAAAGAAAAAAGACTAAAGTAGGTAAGGATAGTGAACTAGATGAGTGTCTGTACAGGTGGTTTTTAATAAAACGAAGTGAAGTTGTGCCACTGTCAGGACCAGTTATTAGAGCTCAAGCTGTGAAATTCCATAGTGATTTACATGGCAACAGTGACTTTAATGCATCTGATGGGTGGTTTTCGCGATGGAAATCTCGTCATGGTATAAGCCAGATAAGCATTGAAGGGGAAGCACGATCATGTGACAGTGAAGCTGCAGCACTTTTTCCTCAGGCATTAAACAAAGTAATGATCGATAACGATTTAAATGACCATCAAGTGTATAACTGTGATGAAACTGCTCTGTATTTTTGAATGCTTCCTACCAGAACTCTGGATGTGAATAATTCAATAAATAAATCTGGATTAAAAATAAATAAGGATCGAGTTACCCTCCTGTTTGCCACAAATAAATCAGGCAGCCACAAAGTTAAACCTCTCTGTATAGGGAAAAGCCGATATCCTAGATGCTTTCAACATGTTAACATGATGTCATTACCCATCACATATCGTAATACAAAAAATGCTTGGATAACAAGTGATATTTTCGGTAAATGGTTCCATGAAGAATTTGTTCCATCTGTGAGAAGCCACCTGCGGTCACTCAACCTCGAAGAAAAAGCTGTACTAACCCTTGACCACTGTCCAGCACATCCACCTGCTGATATGCTACAGTCAAGAGATGGGAAAATCGGAGTCATGTTCTTGCCGAAAAACACTACAGCACTGATCCAGCCATTAGATCAAGGCATCATAAAAGCATTTAAAGCGCATTACCGCCGTGAACTTCTGAGTGCTATAGTGAATTCTGATGAGGAAATGGAAATTTACCTTAAGTCAATAAACCTGAAAACATTTGCGTATTCAATAGGTCTTGCAGGGAAAGTATTAGTACGGCTACGATTCAGAATTGCTGGAAGAAATGTTCCTTTGAACAAAACATCGCCAATGGAAATTGCTCTGTTGCCGGATTCACTAATAGTGATGTACAGTCTGCGAGTAGTGCTCTGCATTGCAACTTCACTCTAGATGACTTGAATGACTGGGCAGAAGTTGACAACGGTGAGCCTGTTACAGAATGTATAGGAGATAAAGATATCATTGATGCAGTCCGAAATGCAAATTGCGAAGAAAAAGAAGACGATGACGATGATGGAAATGAAAATGGGGTGGAAGTGAAAGAAGTTATTCCAAATGTTAGTGAAGTGATAATACACATAAACAAAGTAATTTCGTGGATGGAGAGGCAAAGTGAATCTAATAATGTTCATCTACTGCACCTCGCGTTTATAAAACAATACGCGGAAAAGAAACGCTGTGCATTATCCCGTCAAACAACAATTACGGACTTTTTTAAGACCAACAATTAGGCCTACAGTAGGTCGAGTGAGCAATGTATAAATAGTGTATTTTATATTCCACTGGATTAAAATAGATTAAAATATGTATTGGATTAAAATACAGTTTTCTTATTTTTATTTCTACATTTGGTGACGTAATCTACATACAGTATATAGTAGTGCATTATGCTGTAGCCTTTTTCCCGGTCCTCCCTCCCCATCATTTGTCACTGTACAGGTCACCTTCCGATATACGGCGGTTACGCCTATAACGCGGGGGAAAGTATGTCACCCGACAACCGCGCTATATCGGGCTTCTACTGTAATGTTAAATATAAAATTGCAATATAAAAGTATTTAATTTAATCTTTAACTAAACAAAAATTAACAAACGAAATATTATAGTCCAATATTACAATTTCTATCAATTATAAATTAATATTTCACTATTTATAGCCAGTTTCGTTTATGAAGAATTCGTAAATATTTATGCTTGCTTAATACCGAATTATCTGTATTTATTAAGTTCATGATATAATAATAGAGTAATTATTTATCACGTTTTTCGAGTAAATTATTATGATATTAAATCCATACCAAAATATTAAGTAAGATCTCATATTACCAGAGTTGGTCTTAACTAGTTCATGTCATTTCACAAAATAAAAGATTTTTTACGCGATTGTGAACAGATTACTGTGCACTATGATTAAGGTAATACACAGTATAATACATACATGTTATTGCAACCATACATTAAATAATCGTATTCACTACGATATAAGCTACGCGACTTCACTACAAAGGCATCTCTGGATGTCATACTGTAATTAAAAGTACATTAAGGGATATCATATCATGTTTTAAAAGTAAATTGTTTTGTCTTGAAAAGCCGTATTAAATGACCTTGAGCGTGAATGTGTTGTAAGTTGTTTGTATGTGAATCACTGTTTCATGTTTATCAACTTGTAGAAGTCATGTGGTCAGAGTTTGGCAACGTTGTTTCCCTTTCAGTACAAACGTCAGTATCAAAGAAGTTTTAATAATAGTATAGTTCACATAAAACATAAATTTTATGTTTATTAAACATAAAATAAAAATTAATAATACATTTTTAATAGTTAAACACAAACTCAGGAAGTGCAGTATTACAGTATTATTCAGAACAATCAATAACATACAAAAGATGTTACAACATAAAATTCACATCAAAGATAAAGGAAAAACAGGTGTATGCAAACTTAAATATGACTACAACAAGTTCTATATAGGGCAAATGAATAGAAAATCGACTGAATGTTTTAAATAACACCTCCTAAAAACTGATATTTCTAAGACAAACTACTTTGACAAATAATGCAATACAATCTCAACTATACTGATTTTCATACAAACGACACACTAATTCATCAATGTAGGAACGTACATTAATACTGTGGAAGAACATGAAATTTATAAGGCTTCCATGTTTCAGGTAGACCACCTGGTAAGTTAAATATTCTGTATAACACAGCTATTGATACAAAAATATGTGGGGATATTGTCGATACAGCAGTAGGCAATGAGATAGTGTAGACCAAACTCTGCTGTGTTTTTCCTTGAGTGTGTTTATTATATATTCTAATTGTGATGTTCATTAATTTTATTTTTTTTACAAACTTATTGGGATTATTTTTACAAACTGATGATGAGTATTTATCTTTGAAATGCACTGTTGTATAAAAAATAAACAAAGTCATGAGACAGGCTATAACAAAGGTAATTAGTACATAGTTAAAAGTGACTGGAAACTAAACAACATGAAAATAAAAAAAATCTCAAATTATCAGTTCTCATAAAATTAAAACATTAACTTTAAAAATGCAATATTTGCCTTTAATTTTTTTGGTAATTGCACGATTATATGGGAATCTGATTTATAATAACGGGGGCAGATCCATGGAAGAAAAAAATCAGGAAAATTTACCACCAAAATATTTGGAAAAACATTTACCACAATTCTACTGGCAGACAATTATGTTAGTTTTATTTGACAGGTTTAGTTTTATTTTTAAGTATTTTACAAATTTAATATTAAATTTTACTAATCTAATTTAAATTAAAACATTAAATTAACTAATTTTACTAATATATTCTATTTTACAGAAAAGTATTTCTAAAGATGTCGGAATAAGTTATATATGAAATGTACTTCATATCATGCTTCTTAACAGAGAAAACTGTCAGAATAAATTCTGCTTCTACATTGGGTTTGAATGTAGATGGAACTATACAGTATATGCCAGGAAGCACTGAAAACCTGCATGTTACTTCTTTCAAGTTCATAAAACTTGGTGTATGGCCAACACTGTTATTCTGCTCAAAGAATTTTCTGTCAAATGGTTTTGTCATTTTCTCAAAATCCTCTACCTAAAACAAAATCACATTTCCAAAATAAGGAGTCATCAAAACAGCCATATTTCTACAGTTCCATAAATAATGAACAATTTGGAATGAAAAGAATGTTAATATGTTCAGAAAGATTAAATGTTTTAGATACCCTTATAAATTGCTACATGCCATCACCTATGATTCTGCAAATATCAAAATGGTAATCAATCTCCTTCCAAGTCCATTTAGTCTTGTCTGGACACCAAATTTAGTAAAGGGCACCAAATACTTTCTTTTTAGGGAAGGCTATGGGATAGGCCAACCTCTATGTGGGGGGGGTGCATGTGTATATCTGCTCCCAATTTTTCATATTAGTGCCATTGTTTGGTACATATTTAACTAGTGCCATATTAGTAATGCCCAGTTTTTTGAGATATTCAAGACTCATCTGAAGACGAGTCCTGGGCTGTTCTAGCGACTTAGGAGCTATCCTCCTTCAGACTGGGTAAAGACAGAGATGGGTAATCAATGTGAGTGTGAGAAGGTGTGAGGACACTGAAAAGACGTCAGTGATAGGTTATTGACATTAGGCATACTGGTAAGACAGATTTTTTTCTAACACTGCTTGTTTATTAAAAAGTGATGTTTCAGCTACACAACAAATCTGTAGCTGTCTTCAGGCAAAAACAAAACTAAAACATCAAAAATAAAAATCGGTATGGAGAACCATACATGACTTCCATGTTGTAAGATTTATGTTTAAAATAATTTACTTGAATTCGGTTCGGTAATTTCTAAAAAAATATCGCCCACCCACAAATTAATTTCACTATTTATAGATATTTTTGTTATTATGGGGTAGTCGTTTAATATAATGTTATTTTCAGTCACTTTATCCATAAAAATTAGGTAGGGTTACTTTACTCTTATAAAGAAACCGACTACGCAGATAATCATCCCTCCTCTGAAGCACTCCGAAGTCACTCATGGACCCTGAGCATCTTGTAGAGGGTTCATTCCCTAAAGACGAAAAGTCTGTCTATGAACCGTTCCTCTGTAAACACGTGCAGTTACACTGCCCAGCGATCCACAGGAAGCAAATTGCTATCCACGCTGGACACTTTTTCAGCTTGCACGCGTTGTGTTGGTGTGGGTTTCAGCACTTTCCATTTAAAAAGCGTACAAATGTAAGAAAATAAACATGAGTGAGGCCAAAAGTAACGTGAATTGTGTGTGTGTGTGTGTGTGTGTGTGTGTGTGTGTGTGTGTGTGTGTGTGTGTGTGTGTCTTGCCTGCCTTTTTATTGTGGTAATCATAATAATAAAATGGAAACGTAAACATTACATAATTGAGATATGCTTGCCTGCCACGAACGATATATTTTCTCTCATACATGATTTAAATTAAAATGAAAAAATATAGAATTTTGTTAAAGTTAAATGAAATGTTTCCATAGAAACTACTTCTTTATTGTCAATAACGTAGTACACATATAAAACTTATAAAAATTTACCTCCTCCATCATCAACTACCATTTTAATTTATAAAAAAAATTACCCCCTCCCCCTTCAACTACCCTTTTCATTTATAGATATTTCATCTACCTTTCTACAGTGGATTATTACGACCTTCTTTTCAGGATACTTTATTTATCAAAAGTAAGCACTTTACTCTTGTTAAAACGTAAAATGTTGCAGGTAAACTACCCCTTTCATTTAACCGATCTTCACCAAAAACAATAGGCCTTGTGTCCTCTACAATTCATGGCCGTATGCAAAAAATTATTTGATTCTGTTTGAATTTGCGGCTGTTATCGTTTGCCATAGAAAAAATTCTACACAACACTTTTTGAAAAATGACTTTTTACTTCCATATTCCTTAAGGAATGGAAGTATGGTGATGGCAAAAAAAATCGTGTTCGAGATTATTGCAGATTCTGATTCTACTACACTCAAAACATGAAAAAAAGTCGTTTTCCGAAAAGTGTCTGTGTGTGTGTCTGTCTGACTGTCTGTCTGTCTGTGTGTCTGTCTGTCTGTAGATTTTTTTTCTATGGCAAACGATAACTGCCGCAAATTCAAACAGAATCAAATAATTTTTTGCATGCAGCCCTGATTTGCAGAGTACTCGCGACCTATTATTTTTGGTGAAGATCGGTTGAGGGAAAGGGGTAGTTTACCTGCAACGGTTTTTTTTTAGCAAGGGTAATTTTGTTTGTTTGGCAAACGATAACAGCCGCAAATTCAAACAGAATCAAATAATGTTTCGCATACATCCCTGAATTGTAGAGTTCTCAAGATCTGTTGATTTTGGTGAAGATCGGTTAAGGGACAGGGGTAGTTTACCTGTAACGTTTTATGTTTTAACAAGGGTATTTCCTATGGCAAACGATAACAGCCGCAAATTCAAACAGAATCAAAAGATTATTTGCATACAGCCCTAAATTGTAGAGTTCTCAAGACCTATTGTTTTTGGTGAAGTTCGGTTGAGGGAAAGGGGTAGTTTACCTGCAACGTTTTTTTAACAAGGGTATTTTCTATGGCAAACGATAACAGCCGCAAATTCAAACAGAATCAAATAATGTTTTGCATACAGCCCTGATTTGTAGAGTACTCAAGACCTATTGTTTTTGGTGAAGATCGGTTAAGGGAAAGGGGTAGTTTACCTGTAACGTTTTATGTTTTAACAAGGGTATTTCCTATGGCAAACGATAACAGCCGCAAATTCAAACAGAATCAAAAGATTATTTGCATACAGCCCTAAATTGTAGAGTTCTCAAGACCTATTGTTTTTGGTGAAGATCGGTTGAGGGAAAGGGGTAGTTTACCTGCAACGTTTTTTTAACAAGGGTATTTTCTTTGGCAAACGATAACAGCCGCAAATTCAAACAGAATCAAATAATGTTTTGCATACAGCCCTGATTTGTAGAGTACTCAAGACCTATTGTTTTTGGTGAAGATCGGTTAAGGGGAAGGGGTAGTTTACCTGCAACGTTTTTTTATCAAGCGTATTTTCTATGGCAAACGATAACAGCCGCACATTCAAACAGAATCAAATAATTTTTTGCATACGTCCCTGAATTGTAGAGGCCTCAATGACTTTCGATTTTGGTGAAGATCGGTTAAGGGGAAGGGGTAGTTTACCTGCAACCTTTTACGTTTTAACAAGAGTAAAGTACTTGAAAATTTATTTAAACTTTTTGAAACAATGGTAATTGTTAAAAATAAAATAATTTTGTTGCCAGGCAATAAAATTATAATTTTTTCATTTTAATGTAATATAATATTTTTCATTTAATACAGCAATAAAAAGGCAGGTAAGACACAGCCTGGCTGTTTGGCTGAAAATGATTTTAAATATAAATCTTAGAATATGGAAGTCATGTATGGTTCTCCATACCGATTTTTTCATGTTTTGAAGGGGTACAATCAGAATCTGCCGTTATCTCGAACACGATTGTTTTTCGGCATGACCATACTTCCATTTGCTTATGGAACATGGAAGTAAAAAATCGGTATGGAAAACTATACATGACTTCCATGTTGTAAGATTTATGTTTAAAATCATTTATTTGAATTCGCTTAGATAATTATTTCTAAAAAAATATTCACCACCCTCAAACTACTTTCACTATTTATGGGTATTTTTGTTATTATGGGGTGAATATAATTTTATTTTCAAGTCACTTTATCTATAAAAATTAGGTACTTTATTCTTATAACAAAACTGAACTATGGAGATAATCATTCACAAACACTTAGGAACATTCGGATTTGGGTTGATTCCTTTTAATCTGACACCCAGTTTGATTTTCACTTTTTAACAAAAAAAATTGTTCTCTTTACTGGTTCTTAGAGTCCAAATATTTTGAAATTGTAAAACTTAAAACATTCAGATTTTTGCCAAAATTGCTTTAACTTAATATGCCACAAAACATTTTTGATAAATTCACAAACATTCTTCATCATCAAAACTTTCGCCTACGTTTTAGGCTCTGACATACAAAAACTTTGAAAATTTCAAAAATGACTGCTATATTCAGATTGTGGTTTAATTCACTTTAATTTATTACTTCACATGGCATTTTGCGATTTTTTCATAATTTTGACTCACCGTCCTATTTTTGGGGTGATCACTCTCAAAAACGACAAGGTTCTGTAGGGTAAAGTGTGGATATGTGTAACAAGTTTTATGAAAATCAGTTGATGCGTTCAAACAGTATCGTGAAACATACCCCATTTCGTTAGACAGACAGGCAGATAAATGCCAAAAAGTCAAGTTAAATCCTAAAAACTCGCTTCTCCATTCAAAAAATTATAATTTTATTGCCTGGCAACAAATTTTTATTTTTAACAATTACCATTGTTTGAAAAAGTTTAAATTAATTTTAAAGTACTTTACTCTTGTTAAAACATAAAACGTTGCAGGTAAACTACTCCTTTCCCTTAACCGATCTTCACCAAAAACAATAGGCCTTGAGTACTCTATAATTCACGACTGTATGCAAAAAATTATTTGATTCTGTTTGAATTTGCGGCTGTTATCGTTTGCCATAGAAACAATTCTACACGCAGACACTTTTCGAAAAATGACTTTTCTTCATGTTTTGAGGGTAGTACAATCAGAATCAGCCCTTATCTCGAACACGATTTTTTTCGCCATGACCATACTTCCATTTCCTTATGGAACATGGAAGTAAAAAATCGGTATGGAGAACCATACATGACTTCCATATTCTAAGATTTATATTTTAAATCATTTTTGAAATGAAATATTACCATAGAAACTACTTCTTTCTACTTACTGCTTCAGCCTTAACCACAGTACTGTGGTCACTAACGTATACCACCTCACGTTATCGCACTCGATTTTCACTGATGATGGAAGTCGATGGCATTGCCGAAATGTCTGGTTTTGTAGAAAACATTGGACTACGGCCAAATATCCCGGGAAGGAATTTTAACAAAAACTACTTCTTTGTTGCCGATAACGTTGTACACATATATATCAGTGGCGAAGTTACATGGAGGCAATTGAAGCAATGCCTACCCTAAAAAATTCTGTAGAATAAAAATTATAAATACGTATGAACTACATAACGTAAAGATTATACATTGTTACTGCGACTGTCAAATTTATTAAACCGAAACGTGCTTTATTGAGCGACCACTAGATGGTGACAGGTGAGATTCGGCATAGTTCGTTTAAAGCGAATGAGGCAACCTGAACTTGCCTCAGCGTTTTTTGTATACATCGTATGTAAGCAATGTAGTGGTGTGATAGGGAAGTGTAGGGAGGGGGGATTGTCCCGCGCTGTACACATAGAGCGTTGAGGCATGCCTCACTTCTGTGGTCCAAACAGTTAAGTTAAAGCGCCTGTGTTGTTTCTAAGTGTTTATTTTATGCGGTTATTAAAAGTGTCACTGTTATTCCGCTGAACTAACAGATGATCAAGATTGTTATTTGAATTATTTGTAACATTAAACATATATATAGAAACAATCAAGTTTAAAAATTTGAAGTTCAATCAGTTGTATTATTGTGTATGACTAATACAAGGATTGTTCAATAGACACGCGTATAGAGCTGTAAAGCATTTTTTATTCAACGATTTTAAAAGAAGTCTCCAATAACATTAAGACATGAGTTCCACTGTTGCGCTAACCTGTAGATTCCCTGCTAGTAAAATTCTTACGGCTGTTTGTGGAACCATTCGGTTACAGCAAACTCTACCTCAGCGTCCGATTTGACCCACCGTCCTTTTAGTGATTCCTTAAAAAAAATTTAAGATAAGATTTTTGCCTACCCATTCATTAACTACTAGCTTCGCCAGTAAGCAAATTGATGTCCATTTTTTCGGCTTGCACGCGTTATGTTGGTGTGGGTTTCGGCACTTTCCATTTAAAAAGCGTGCAAATGTAAGAAAATAAACATGAGTGAGGCCAGAAATAACGTGAATTGTGTGTGTGTGTGTGTGTGTGTGTGTGTGTGTGTGTGTGTGTGTGTGTGTGTGTGTGTGTGTGTGTGTGTGTGTGTGTGTGTGTGTGTGTGTGTGTGTGTGTGTGTGTGTGTGTGTGTGTGTGTGTGTGTGTGTGTGTGTGTGTGTGTGTGTGTGTGTGTGTCTTACCTGCCTTTTTATTGCTGTAGGCATAATAATAAAATGGAAACGTAAACATTACATAACTGAGATATGCTTACCTGCCACGAACGATATATTATTTTTTTATACATGGAGGAGTTCAGTGACATACACACGTACAGAAGAATTATATATATAAAGATATTAACTCATACATAATTTACATTAAAATGAAAAAATTATAATTTTATTGCCTGGCAACAAAATTATTTTATTTTTAACAATTACCATTGTTTCAAAAAGTTTAAATGAATTTTCAAGTACTTTACTGTTGTTAAAACGTAAAACGTTGCAGGTAAACTACCCCTTCCCCTTAACCGATCTTCACCAAAATCGAAAATCCTTGAGAGCTCTACAATTCAGGGACGTATGCAAAAAATTATTTGATTCTGTTTGAATTTGCGGCTGTTATCGTTTGCCATAGAAAATACGCTTGATAAAAAAATGTTGCAGGTAAACTACCCCTTTCCCTTAACCGATCTTCACCAAAAACAATAGGTCTTGAGAACTCTACAATTTAGGGCTGTATGCAAATAATCTTTTGATTCTGTTTGAATTTCCGGCTGTTATCGTTTGCCATAGGAAATACCCTTGTTAAAACATAAAACGTTACAGGTAAACTACCCCTTTCCCTTAACCGATCTTCACCAAAAACCATAGGCCTTGAGAACTCTACAATTCAGGGCTGTATGCGAAACATTATTTGATTCTGTTTGAATTTGCGGTTGTTATCGTTTGCCAAAAAAAAAAATTTCCCTTGATAAAAAAAACTGTTGCAGGTAAACTACCCCTTTCCCTCAACCGATCTTCACCAAAAACAATAGGTCGCGAGTACTCTACAAATTAGGGCTGTATGCAAAAAATTATTTGATTCTGTTTGAATTTGCGGCAGTTATCGTTTGCCATAGAAAAAAAATCTACACACAGACAGACACACACACACAGACACTTTTCGGAAAACGACTTTTTTTCATGTTTTGAGTGTAGTAGAATCAGCATCTGCAATAATCTCGAACACGATTTTTTTTGCCATCACCATACTTCCATTCCTTATGGAATATGGAAGTAAAACAATTCTCTGTCTCACAACTGATAGAGAGTCAAAACACATAAAATTATTTACATAATGTACAGCTAACAAAGTAAATATACAAAATGATGATCAACAATGAAATCTGTAAGTCATCAGTGGCGTGCGGTGAAGGGAAGCAAGTGAAGCACTGCTTCAGTAATGATTGGAGACACACTAACTGCAATTATTAAACGTAAATTTTATAATTTAATTGAATCTAATTTTAAGTAACCAAAATAAATATCAGTATGGAGAACCATATATGACTTCCATGTTCTAAGATTTATATTTAAAATCATTTATGAAATGAAATGTTTCCGTAGTAACTACTTCTTTCCACTTATTGCTTCAGCCTTAACCACAGTAAGGTGGTCACTAACATATACCACCACATGTTATCGCACTCGATTTTCACTGATGATGGCAGTCGATGGCACTGCCGAAACGTCTGGTTTTGCAGAAAACATTGGACTACGGCCAAACAGCCTGGGAAAGAATTTTAACAACAAACTACTAATATGCTGCTGATAACGTAGTACACATATAAAAAATATCGGTATGGAGAACCATACATGACTTCCATGTTCTAAGATTTATATTTAAAATCATATTTGAAATGAAATATTTCCATAGAAACTACGTCTTTCTACTTATTGCTTCATCATTAACCACAGTACTGTGGTCACTAACGTATACCACCTCACGTTTTCGCACTCGATTTTCACCGATAATGGCAGTCGATGGCACTGCCGAAAAGTCTGGTTTTGTAGAAAACATTGGACTACGGCTAAAGAGCCCGGGAAGCAATTTTAACAAAAAACTACTTCTTTGTTGCCGATACCGTAGTACACATATAAAAAATTCTCCCCTCCACCTTCAACTATAATTTTTAATAATAGAAAATTACCCCCACCCCATTCACCTAACCTCTTCATTTATAGATATTTCATCTACGTTTCTACAGTGGATTACTATGAGCTTCTTATCAGGATACTTTATTTATAAAAATTAAGTACTTTACTCTTGTTAAATCATAAAATGTTTCAGGTAAACTACCCCTTTCTGTTAACCGATCTTCTCCAAAATCAATAGACCTTCCGTCCTCTACAATTCAGGGAAGCATGCAAAAAATATTTGTTTCTGTTTGAATGTGCGGCAGTTATCGATCGTCATGGAAACATTTCTCTTGTTACAACATAAAATATAGCAGATAAACTACCCCTTTCCCTTAACCGATCTTCACCAAAATCAATAGACCTTGACCTCTCTGCAACTCAGGAAAGAGTGCAAAAAATTATTTGATTCTCATTGAATTTTCGGCAGTTATCGTTCGTCATAAAAAAAAATTACCCTTTTTAAAACATAAAACGTTGCTGATAAACTATCCCTTCCCTTAACCGACCTTCAACAAAATCAACAGACCTTGAGTTCTCTTTAGTTCAAAAAGGTATGCAAAAACCTAGTTGATTCTGTTTGAATTTACGGCAGTTATCGTTCGTCATATAAAAATTACCCTGGTTAAAACATAAAATGTTGATGGTAAACTACCCCTTTCCCTTAACCGATCTTCACCAACACCAATAGCTCTTTAGTACCCAACAAAACAAGGCTGTATGCAAAAACGTATTTGATTCTGTTTGAATTTGCGGCTGTTATCGTTTACTAAAGAAAAAAATTACCCTTGATAAAAAACCGTTACAGGTAAACTACCCCTTTCCCTTAACCGATCTTCACCAAAAACGGTAGATCTTGAGTAATCTACAATTCAGGCCTGTATGCAAACAATTATTTGATTCTCTTTGAATTTACGGCAGTTATCGTTCGTCATAGAAAAAATACCTTTGTTAAAACAAAACGTTGCAGGTAAACTACCCCTTTCCCTTAACCGATCTTCAAAAAAATCAACAGACCTTGAGTTCTGTATAATTCAAAAAGGTATGCAGAAGAGTAATTGATTCTGTTTTAATGTATGGCAGTTATCGTTCGTCAAAACAAAATTACCCTTGATAAAACATAAAATGTTGCTGGTAAACAACCCTATTCCCTTAACCGATCTTCACCAAAACCAACAGGTCTTGAGAACTCTACATTTCAGGGCTGTATGCAAAATATTATATGATGCTGTTTGAATTTGCGGCTGTTATCGTTTGCCATACAAAATACCCTTAATAAGACAAAAAATGTGTCTGGTAAACTACCCCTTTCCCTTAACCGATCTTCACCAACACCAATAGGTATTGAGAACTCTACAATACAGGGCTGTATGCAAAACATCATTTGATTCTGTTTGAATTTGCGGCTGTTATCATTTACCATAGAAAAATATCGGTATGGAGAACCATACATGACTTCCATATTCTAAGATTTATATTTAAAATCATTTTCGAAATGAAATATTTCCATAGAAACTACTTCTTTCTACTTACTGCTTCAGCCTTAACCACAGTACTGTGGCCACTAACGTATACCACCTCACGTTATCACACTCGATTTTCACTGATGATGGAAGTCGATGGCATTGCCGAAATGTCTGGTTTTGTAGAAAACATTGGACTATGGCCAAATATCCCGGGAAGGAATTTTAACAAAAACTACTTCTTTGTTGCCGATAACGTTGTACACATATATATCAGTGGCGAAGTTACATGGAGGCAATTGAGGCAATGCCTACCCTAAAAAATTCTGTAGAATAAAAATTATAAATACGTATGAACTACATAACGTAAAGATTATACATTGTTACTGTGACTGTCAAATTTATTAAACCGAAACGTGCTTTAGTGAGCGACCGCTAGATGGTGACAGGTGAGATTCGGCATAGTTCGTTTAAAGCGAATGAGGCAACCTGAACTTGCCTCAGCATTTTTTGTATACATCGTATGTAAGCAATGTAGAGGTGTGATAGGGAAGTGTAGGGAGGGGGATTGTCCCGCGCTGTACACATAGAGGGTTGAGGCATGCCTCACTTCTGTGGTCCAAACAGTTAAGTTAAAACGCCTGTGTTGTTTCTAAGTGTTTATTTTATGCGGTTATTAAAAGTGTCACTGTTATTCCGCTGAACTAACAGATGATCAAGATTGTTATTTGAATTATTTGTAACATTAAACATATATATAGAAACTAATCAAGTTTAAAAATTTGAAGTTCAATCAGTTTTATTATTGTGTATGACTAATACAAGGATTGTTCAATAGAAACACGTATAGAGCTGTAAAGCATTTTTTATTCAACGATTTTAAAAGAAGTCTCCAATAACATTAAGACATGAGTTCCACTGTTGCGCTAACCTGTAGATTCCCTGCTAGTAAAATTCTTACGGCTGTTTGTGGAACCATTCGGTTACAGCAAACTCTACCTCAGTGTCCGATTTGAACCACCGTCCTTTTAGTGATTCCTTAAAAAAATTTAAGATAAGATTTTTGCCTACCCATTCATTAACTACTAGCTTCGTCAGTAAGCAAATTGATGTCCATTTTTTCGGCTTGCACGTGTTATGTTGGTGTGGGTTTCGGCACTTTCCATTTAAAAAGCGTGCAAACGTAAGAAAATAAACATGAGTGACGCCAGAAATAACGTGAATTGTGTGTGTGTGTGTGTGTGTGTGTGTGTGTGTGTGTGTGTGTGTGTGTGTGTGTGTGTGTGTGTGTGTGTGTGTGTGTGTGTGTGTGTGTTACCTGCCTTTTTATTGCTGTATTAAATGAAAAATATTATATTACATTAAAATGAATAAAAAATTATAATTTTATTGCCTGGCAACAAAATTATTTTATTTTTAACAATTACCATTGTTTGAAAAAGTTTAAATAAATTTTCAAGTACTTTACTCTTGTTAAAACGTAAAAGGTTGCAGGTAAACTACCCCTTCCCCTTAACCGATCTTCACCAAAATCGAAAGTCCTTGAGACCTCTACAATTCAGGGACGTATGCAAAAAATTATTTGATTCTGTTTGAATTTGCGGCTGTTATCGTTTGCCATAGAAAATACGCTTGATAAAAAAACGTTGCATGTAAACTACCCCTTCCCCTTAACCGATCTTCACCAAAAACAATAGGTCTTGAGTACTCTACAAATCAGGGCTGTATGCAAAACATTATTTGATCAGTTTGAATTTGCGGCTGTTATCGTTTGCCATAGAAAATACCCTTGTTAAAAAAACGTTGTAGGTAAACTACCCCTTTCCCTCAACCGATCTTCACCAAAAACAATAGGTCTTGAGAACTCTACAATTTAGGGCTGTATGCAAATAATCTTTTGATTCTGTTTGAATTTGCGGCTGTTATCGTTTGCCATAGGAAATACCCTTGTTAAAATATAAAACGTTACAGGTAAACTACCCCTTTCCCTTAACCGATCTTCACCAAAAACAATAGGTCTTGAAAACTCTACAATTCAGGGCTGTATACGAAACATTATTTAATTCTGTTTGAATTTGCGGCTGTTATCGTTTGCCAAAAAAAAAAAAATTTCCCTTGATAAAAAAAAAACCGTTGCAGGTAAACTACCCCTTTCCCTCAACCGATCTTCACCAAAAACAATAGGTCGTGAGTACTCTACAAATCAGGGCTGTATGCAAAAAATTATTTGATTCTGTTTGAATTTGCGGCAGTTATCGTTTGCCATAGAAAAAAATCTACAGACAGACACACACAGAGACACTTTTCGGAAAACGACTTTTTTCATGTTTTGAGTGTAGTAGAATCAGAATCTGCAGTAATCTCGAACACGATTTTTTTTGCCATCACCATACTTCCATTCCTTAAGGAATATGGAAGTAAAAATTTCCCTTGATAAAAAAAAAACGTTGCAGGTAAACTACCCCTTTCCCTCAACCGATCTTCACCAAAAACAATAGGTCGTGAGTACTCTACAAATCAGGGCTGTATGCAAAAAATTATTTGATTCTGTTTGAATTTGCGGCAGTTATCGTTTGCCATAGAAAAATATCGGTATGGAGAACCATACATGACTTCCATATTCTAAGATTTATATTTAAAATCATTTTCAGCCAAACAGCCAGGGAAGGAATTTTAACAAAAATATCGGTATGGAGAACTATACATGACTTCCATATTCTAAGATTTATATTTAAATCATAATATCGCCTGCCAAGCGCGATATATTTTCTTTTATACATGATTTACATTAAAATGAAAAAATTATAATTATATTGCCTGGCAACAAAATTATTTTATTTTTAACAATTACCATTGTTTCAAAAAGTTTAAATAAATTTTCAAGTACTTTACTCTTGTTAAAACGTAAAAAGTTGCTGGTAAACTGCCCCTTCCCCTAAACCGATCTTCACCAAAATCGAAAGTCATTGAGACCTCTACAATTCAGGGACGTATGCAAAAAATTATTTGATTCTGTTTGAATTTGCGGCTGTTATCGTTTGCCATAGAAAATACGCTTGATAAAAAAACGTTGCAGGTAAACTACCCCTTCCCCTTAACCGATCTTCACCAAAAACAATAGGTCTTGAGTACTCTACAAATCAGGGCTGTATGCAAAACATTATTTGATTCTGTTTGAATTTGCGGCTGTTATCGTTTGCCATAGAAAATACCCTTGTTAAAAAAACGTTGCAGGTAAACTACCCCTTTCCCTCAACCGATCTTCACCAAAAACAACAGGTCTTGAGAACTCTACAATTTAGGGCTGTATGCAAATAATCTTTTGATTCTGTTTGAATTTGCGGCTGTTATCGTTTGCCATAGGAAATACCCTTGTTAAAACATAAAACGTTACAGGTAAACTACCCCTTTACCTTAACCGATCTTCACCAAAAACAACAGGTCTTGAGTACTCTATAAATCAGGGCTGTATGCAAAACATTATTTGATTCTGTTTGAATTTGCGGCTGTTATCGTTTGCCATAGAAAATAACCTTGTTAAAAAAACGTTGCAGGTAAACTACCCCTTTCCCTCAACCGAACTTCACCAAAAACAACAGGTCTTGAGAACTCTACAATTTAGGGCTGTATGCAAATAATCTTTTGATTCCGTTTGAATTTGCGGCTATTATCGTTTGCCATAGGAAATACCCTTGTTAAAACATAAAACGTTACAGGTAAACTACCCCTTTCCCTTAACCGATCTTCACCAAAATCAACAGATCTTGAGAACTCTACAATTCAGGGCTGTATGCGAAATATTATTTGATTCTGTTTGAATTTGCGGCTGTTATCGTTTGCCAAACAAACAAAATTACCCTTGCTAAAAAAAAACCGTTGCAGGTAAACTACCCCTTTACCTCAACCGATCTTCACCAAAAACAATAGGTCGCGAGTACTCTGCAAATCAGGGCTGCATGCAAAAAATTATTTGATTCTGTTTGAATTTGCGGCAGTTATCGTTTGCCATAGAAAAAAAATCTACAGACAGACAGATAGACAGACAGACAGACAGACAGACAGACAGACACTTTTCGGAAAACGACTTTTTTTCATGTTTTGAGTGTAGTAGAATCAGAATCTGCAATAAGCTCGAACACGATTTTTTTTGCCATCACCATACTTCCATTCCTTAAGGAATATGGAAGTAAAATTACCCTTGATAAAAAACCGTTGCCGGTAAACTACCCCTTTACCTTAACCGATCTTCACCAAAAACGATAGGTCTTGAGAACTCTATAATTCAGAGCTGTATGCAAAATATTATATGATTTTGTTTGAATTTGCGGGTGTTATCGTTTGCCATACAAAATACCCTTGATAAAACAAAAAACGTGGCTGGTAAACTACCCCTTTCCCTTAAACGATCTTCACCAAAAACAATAGGTCTTTAGTACTCAAGAAATCAGGGCTGTACGCAAAAACTTATTTGATTCTGTTTGAATTTGCGGCTCTTATCGTTTGCCATAAAAAATACCCTTGTTAAAACATAAAACGTTGCCAGTAAACTACCCCTTCCCCATAACCGATCTTTACCAAAATCAACAGATCTTGAGAACTCTACAATTCAGGGCTGTATGCGAAATATTATTTGATTCTGTTTGAATTTGCGGCTGTTATCGTTTGCCAAACAAACAAAATTACCCTTGATAAAAAAAACCGTTGCAGGTAAACTACCCCTTTCCCTCAACCGATCTTCACCAAAAACAATAGGTCGCGAGTACTCTACAGATCAGGGCTGTATACAAAAAATTATTTGATTCTGTTTGAATTTGCGGCTGTTATCGTTTGCCATAGAAAAAAATCTACAGACACACACACAGACACTTTTCGAAAAACGACTTTTTTTCATGTTTTGAGTGTAGTACAATCAGAATCTGCAATAATCTCGAACACGATTTTTTTTGCCATCACCATACTTCCATTTCCTTAAGGAACATGGAAGTAAAATTATCCCCTCCCACTTCAACTATAATTTTCATTTATAGAAAATTACCCCCACCCCATTCAACTAGCCTCTTCATTTATAGATATTTCATCTACGTTTCTACAGTAGAAGATTAAGATCTTCTTATCAGGATACTTTATTTATCAAAATTAAGTACTTTACTCTTGTTACAACAAAAAATGTTTCAGGTAAACTGCCCTTTCCCCGTAACCGATCTTTACCAAAATCAATAGGCCTTGAGTCTTCTATAACTCAGGCACATATGTAAAATATTATTTGATTCTGTTTGAATTTACGGCATGTATCGTTCGTCATGGAAAAATTTCTCTTGTTACAACATAAAATGTTGCAGGTAAACTACCCCTTTCCCTTAACCGATCTTCACCAAAATCAACAGACCTTGAGTTCTCTACAAATTAAGGGTGTGTGCAAAAAATTATTTGATTCTGTTTGAATTTGCGGCTGTTATCATTTGCCATAGAAAATACCCTTTTAAAACAAAACGTTGCAGGTAAACTACCCCTTTCCCTTAACCGATCTTCACCAAAAACAATAGGTCCTGAGAACTCTACAATTCAGGGCTGCATGCAAAAAATTATTTGATTCTTGGATTTCGTTGTCCATGACGTGTCCGTTACTTAACTAAATATCACTATAGTATTGACGACTCGGAACACTAAGTTTTTTATAAGTAAAAACGTAAAGTTTTACCTTACAGCCTAAACCAGCTTTCACCTTTAGAAGGCTTCATCAGAGGCTGCCATAGGTAGCGTTGTCCGTCTTGTTGTTGGCGACGGGATAGTTATTCGAAAGATTGAAGCTGTGTGTGTGTGGTGAGATGTGTTCGAATAATGCGTGCGATTTGAATTGTGTCTGTTCGTTTAGGATGTCGTTTTTATTTGTTTTTGTGTGTTTGTATATTTCTAATTGTTCTAGAGTGTCTAGTTTTCGGCCTTTTGTGTGTACGTGTAGAATGTTCATGTTATTGTCGATGTTTTTATATGTGTGGTTTGCTTCAATGAGGTTGTTTGCAAAGGTAGATTCTGTAGTGTTGTGGAGTGCTTTTGTGTGTTCAATGTATCTCTGTTTGAAGCTACGTCCTGTCTGGCCTATGTAGAATTTATTGCAATTTGAGCAATTTAGCTTGTATACACCAGGTAGACCGAATTTGTTTTGTGCTTTGCGTTTTGATAGTGTGTGTTCTGTTTTGTTAGTAGTTTTGTAAGCGATTCTGTATCCTGCTTTTTTGAATTTGTGGGCAATTTTTTCAGTTTGTTTGTTGATGTATGTTAGTGTTATGAATTTGTTGTTTTCTGTCTTTGTCTGTTGTTTGTTTTGTGTTTTGTGTAGGAGTTTACTGACTATTGTTCTGTCATAACCGTTAGATTCTGCTAGATATTTTATCGTGTTTAGTTCGTCTTTGTAGTCTATTTCATCTAAGGGGATGTTGTTAAGTCTATGTATCATGGTTCTAAAAGCAGCTAGTTTGTGTTGTATTGGGTGATTGGAGGTGTTGTGTATTAGTGTGTCAGTTGTAGTTGGTTTTCTGTATATACTGAATTTGTGCCTGTGTTCTAGTTTTGTGATGGAGAGGTCTAAGAAGTTTATGGTATTGTTGTGTTCGTATTTGGCAGTGAAGGTTATGTTTTTATGTATTTTGTTTATGTGCGTTAGTAACTGTTCGCATTGTCTTTTGTTTCCCCTGTATAGTATTAGAATGTCATCAACGTATCTGTGCCAATATAGTATTTTATGTGAGTGTCTGTCATTGTTTGTGAGTATTTTTGTTTTTTCTAAGTGTTGGAGGAAGACTTCTGCTAGAATGCTGGATATGGGGGAGCCCATGGGTGAAAGCCGTGATGAAGCCTTCTAAAGGTGAAAGCCGGTTTAGGCTGTAAGGTAAAACTTTACGTTTTTACTTATAAAAAACTTAGTGTTCAGAGTCGTCAATACTATAGTGATATTTATTTGATTCTGTTTGAATTTGCAGCTGTTATCGTTTGCCGTAGGAAATACCCTTGTAAAAACATAAAACGTTGCAGGTGAACTACCCGTTTCCCTTAACCTATCTTCACCAAAAACAATAGGTCTTGAGAACTCTACAATTCAGGGCTGTATGCAAATAATCATTTGATTCTGTTTGAATTTGCGGTTGTTATCGTTTGCCATAGAAAATACCCTTGATTAAAAAAAAACCCGTTGCAGGTAAACTACTCCTTTCCCTTAACCGATCTTCACCAAAAACAATACTGTCTTGAGTACTCTACAAATCAGGACTGTATGCAAAAAATTATTTGATTCCGTTTGAATTTGCGACTGTTATCGTTTGCCATAGAAAAAAATCTACAGACAGACAGACACACAGACACTTTTTGAAAAATGACTTTTTTTCATGTTTTGAGGGTAGTACAATCAGAATCTGCAATAATCTCGACCACGATTGTTTTGTCATCACCATACTTCCCATTTCCTTATGGAACATGGAAGTAAAAATTCACTGGAATTCTCTAAGTGACTATTTCGAAAATTTTTTAAGTAGACTGATTTCACACGCTGGCTCTGCAGTGGTAAGTGAAGCAGGTTCGTTGCAGCTTGAGGTAGCCTGGTGTAAAAGATGGGCGCCCACGTAGAGCGAGATAGAAAACCGCCTCTGCAGTGGCCGGTATAACTGATGCTAGCTTGGGTTGAGCTGGACTGCATGTGTTGAGTTTGCTGGTATCGCTGTGCGTGTTACTTTATTTAGTACCGCATTTAAACCATATGGGTTTCCGTTTTTACATTTGAAGTTGTAATTATACCTTATTAAATAGTGCGTCTTACATTTTATTTACGTTGTATTTAAGCAATACACATTATATTTGAAGTTATAGTTATATATTTTAGAATAGTCTCAGTGTTGGTGTAATATTTTTTCTACAGTGTTGGTTTGAATAATAAAAGACATTTCGGCAAAACCTTTTTCTTTCCGGTCATTCAACAAAAAACTGAAACGATAAAAATTGGGTCCTGAATCTTTTAAACTTAACCCAGCAGTCTGGAAAGTTTACTAGGCATTTCCAGTCTAGTATGTACAGCACATGTATTGAGCTGGGAGTGCTGAGCTAATTGCACTATTTTGCTGGTTTTGTTTGTTGTTTGGAAAGGACAAGAACACGCCCTAGGCCAAGACTGGATTCAAACATTTAGGAAACCAAGCTGGATCTATTGGCGGCCATGAAATTACTGTGAATCATCTTCGTTCATCATTGTGTATTGCTGCTTTTGGTCAGAGTAGAATAGAAACTGTTAAATATATGAAAAATATATATTATACTAACCGTCTGTGACTTCTCGTATTTGATGTCCGTTCTTATAATGACATGTTTCGAGACTCTTGTCCCATTGTCAAGCATAAAATTTGTAGCACATATCAGATATGTTTGGCAAACGTTAAAAACCATGTCATAATGACCACATATAACGGATTATTAAAATAACGAACTATACTAATTTGTAACTTGAATACGCGCATCGGGCGAACAGTGTACACTGCACAGCGACCCACCGCGCATTAACCGCAACTGATTCTTGTTATCTCGATATCTCAACGCGGTGTCATACAATACATTATACTTGAATAATAACTGGTCGTTCAAAATGTGTGGCTTGGTATTAGTGTCCCTGAACGCTTTGTACACCTCAAATTCCTCGAGTGTGTTCATATAACGTCCTTTACTGCAAAAGTGGAGGGGTTTTAAATTAGTTCTGAAATCAGTATAACTATGATTTTCATTAATAAGATGTTTGGCGAAACTTGATTTGATAGTATCATAGTTGCGACAGATAGTGGGTGGTTTGTGTTCATTGAATCTTTTGAGAAAACCACGGCCCGTCTGGCCCACATAGAAAGCGTCACAATCATTGCATGACAATTTATAAATGCCCGTTTTATTCTCAATACAAGTAGATTCGTGGGTACGAAGAATATTTAAGATATTATTTGTAGTCTTGTAAGTGACTATGATATCAGTGTTTTTGTTTATGAGAGATTTTAAAATTTTCGGCATGAAATGGTATATGTTGCGGCGATATATCTATGTGGCTTTTTCTCCCGTGCAGTCGTTGATAATTGGTTAATGGTCCTTATTCTATTTTTATGTTTCTTAAGAATGTTGTTTACGACGTTGGTATTGTAAACATTTGCGACTGCGATATATTTGATGGTATTTAACTCGGTAAGAAAATCTTTGTTATCAAGGGGTAAAGATAACTCTTACCGAGTTAAATACCATCAAATATATCGCAGTCGCAAATGGTTACAATACCAACGTCGTAAACAACATTCTTAAGAAACATAAAAATAGAATAAGGACCATTAACCAATTATCATGATAAAATAGAAATAAGATTTATTATAAAAAGGTTATTAAAAATTGAATTGTTCGAACCAACAGCTAGGCATAGGCTGACGTCATCACAGCTGACGCTCGGGTATAGGATTAAAGATGGCCGCCTTCTTACTACGAAGTTACACCAAGATTTCAAGTCGATTCTCCTCCAAATAAATGTTGATTCTTTATGTGTCCTTCATCATACTAGTAGTGATTAATTTTCTTCGTCTTAGATTGATTATTCCTTATTAGTGATCCATTGTTTGGTTCGGCAATAGGTGTTTAAAAGTGACCTCGTTCAAATATCTCGTCCGGTAATGCAATGGTAATATTCACCTCGGACAATTCTGAATTAGTGCCTGAATTGTTCCGATATCGTGATTACAATTTCCAATCTTCCTACATGTAATGGTTGGATTTCTTTTATTTGATTTTAGTGTTATTAAATCATATTTTAAATTTCTCTTTTTTTTCTTTTATAGGTTTAGTTCATGTCAAGTTATATTTTTTATCTTTTTGAGCTCTCTCATTCTGATGTGTTCACCTCAACGTTTAACAATTAACTCCCAGTTTTTTTCTTCGTCATACAAAAGATCCTGGCTGATTTATTAGTAAATTTACATTGTTTCAGTCAGCTGATTGAAGCCTCAAGTTTGGGTTTCGTACAAAAGAATTGAATTTTACATTATATTATTAATTACATTTTGTTTATTATCTATTATTATTTAATTCCAATTACTTAATCAAATTCCTTATTTGATTCTGAATAATTTAAGACCATACATGATATATTTTATAGTATCTTTTAACTCAAGAGTCACATTTGCAGTATATTTGGTTGTAGGCCTTAATTAATTTACCTTCTCCCACATTAAATGGTTTACAATCTATGTTATATTCCCATTAGTATTAAATAAGATTATTGGTTGAATTCTTATTATTTGGTTTCTTAGTTAATTCTTAATTCTTAGTAATTTTATTATTTACTTATCTAATTTAAATACTATCTTCAATTTAGGCTTTTCTTTAGACTCCAGTGTCATTACACTTTCATTTTTACTAATAATATCCTATACATTCCTTCATTCTTTTCACAAAGTGTTGTTACATTTATTATAAATGGTTAGTGATTTACATTCAACAAATTTCATTCATTTAATTAGTTTCATTCTTATTTACTTTTAATTTATAATGTTGAGATTTACAATTTGGCCTATATTTCTATGTTAGTTCATTCACAAAGTTTATTATTCTTTCAGCTTGCTAATACCCTTTCTGACATACAATTCTAATAAAATCTTATCAACTAAATTACAATATTACTCAATCACAATATTGTTTTTGATTAACTGATACCATTAAAACTTAATAAAGATATCAATTGAAAAATAAATCCAATCTCAAGCATTCAAAGCTATGAGTTCAATGAACTGCCAACACAACAAACAAATCTATTTTTATTTAAATAGTTCCTTAAAGTTAATTATTAATCAGTCTATTGCTGTTTTTGTTTTAATTTAGGGATTTACCCTGGTTCACCTCACTATTCACTATATTCCCAAATTTGATTTCTAGTCATTTTATCTAGTCATTGGGGAATAAGGAACATCACTTAAATGGGATTATTTTTAATCACTTTTTCACACTCAAAATAAATTATCTTTGTACACTTTCCATCATATATCTAATACTTTTACTTATTTTTAATTTACATAGTTTTTATTCTACTGTATTGTACCTTTCCTATGTTATACCTTTTTTGGGGTTTTTATTTTTATTTGGTACTGTTTTTTTACTAGTTATTTCTTTATTCGGTAGTTTTGTTTATATATTGTTTTTTCTTAACTGCTCCTATTCTACCTGGGTATATTTATTATATAAGTTGGACTATCACTTAAGTTGGTGTTAATGAATTTGACTTCTTTGAATTTAAGATTTCAGTTTACTTTTGTTCTTGTTTAATTATTATGGTACTTTTCTTTTTTGCCAGGTTAGTTTTTTATCCTATTCTTGATTATTTTTTGACTTATAATAAGATGGATTTTCTGTCATGCTACAATATGTAAATGTAATATATGTACATTTATATAAATAAACATTTTTATATGTACCCTTTTGTATTTGTGACAATTACCAATATATTTTTTCTTCAAATAAATACACTGCAAGTAGATTTACTTTCACCTTTTATTTTCACCTACTTGCAGTATATTTATTTGAAGATATTACACAGGAGACCTGAAGTAAACTCAACAAGTTACTTACAAAGGAACAATATATAATTATACGATAACAAATAATTATAATGTATTTTCCTATTATAAAAAATTGTAATATTTTAAAAATTCTAAATTTAATTCATTCAATAATAACAATTAAATAAATATATTCCAAATTTGTGAATTGTACATGAATATTATTTCATTTTTTATATAATCTGTTTTTCAGTAACATCAAAATTTGTAAACAAGAAAAATGCCTTTAATGAAAATATATATATTTCTGATTGTGATAATTCAGACCATTAAATACATATTATGATTTGCGTTATTTATGTTATCACAATAAAGAGCTACCGTATTCGTGTTGCAAATTTTCAAATACTTATTTAATACTGTAACTATGTATACAATTTCAATGATGTATGAAACTAAACTACAGTGAATTTCAATAAGGAACTACTACATCATTACATTTCACTTGTTCATAACTGCTATGGACTTATTTTTATTTGTATTCTTCTTGGTTTCCTATTATGTGCATTATCCTTTCATTTGTTTCAATATAATATTTGATTCCTTAAACATTTTCTTTTAATAATTTAATTAATTGCAATTGTTAATGATATTCATCACAAATTGTCCAACAATTGTCTAGCCCTATTAATCATGAAGCTTCCTTAATAACAAAATTTTAGGTTTTTTATCCTTGAGTTTTTTTTATTGGATATGTCTTATAAGAGTATAAGTGAAGCATCAGATAATTTTAACTATCTAACCAACTGCATGTCCATCCAAATGAAAAACTGTATTTATAAACAAACACAATCACACACAATTATTTTCAGAAGTTTCTTATACAAGCTTAAAAGGTTATAAAAAAGCTTGGGAAACATGTAAGACAATAATATAGGCACTGTTTTAGTATTTAACATACCCTGAACACTATAAACCCTATTGTTGAATTTGCTTCTCTTATAGAAACTCCTCGTGGTTTCTGGATGAGAGCAATTAGTACAGTACATTTGTTTTCAAGCATTTCTTCCCCGTTATCAGAATCCATTACTTCTAAGATATACTGAGGATTATTTACAAATGTATCTGTTAACAAATACCATAAAACAACATATATAATGTAAATAATGTATAGAATTTTATTTTATTTAGCTTCATATCTGAAGACAACAGTATTTCTAAAACTGTTAAAATAGAGTAAAATTTAAATAAAAATTCTTGTTACAAAAAGGTTTATTATTACTCAATAAATACACACAGACACGCACAAGGAAAAAGAACATTAATTTCCTGTCAATCGTAAAAAGTTTCTAATATCTTAACATAAAACATTCTAATAAAATATTTAAAATATAATATTAATTTAAAAAAACAGTATAACATTTTCCACAGTTTAGCTGAATGATAGTATAGTTTTTCAGTATAAATTAAAGCAAGTTAAAACAGAGCTTTATTATGTTAGTGTCTATAGTGGAATGTGGCTTTAAAACATTCCAGCAGTTTAGAATGGGCACAGTTTGAACAAAAAATGTTCAACACGTCATATTAGAAGAACTTCTTCAATTATTTATCCATGGTGTGTTCTTCTAAAATACTGAATACTCTATACTAAATACTCAAAAAAAAAAACTACAACAAACATACAATGATTTGTACCACAGGAATGAGCAGTTGTGATGCTGGTGGAGGGGAGGAAAGAAAAAAGAGATTGAACGTATAAAATGACTTTGATGGTGAAACTTTGGAATAAGTGTGATAATCCTCATGATAATCCACACTAGTATGAATCTTCTTGGATTGCACAATTTTAGTGTTTGTAGGTGCACATAAAGTATTTAATCAGAGCAAGTGTTTTGGGCTAAACACCAAATGCGTTTTAAATGAGCAGCATAATGCAGATTGCTGGCAAGATAAGAAGTAAATTGTTTGAAACAAGTCAGGTAAAGAACAAACATGAGGAATTTTTATAAGTAAAGTGAGATCCATAATTACAAGTAAAGTCACGACTTGCTAAGTCTTTCCATAACTGGATGCACACACAATACAGACATTCTTATTACAATGCTGCATGCTGAGGCTTCATTTAAGATAGAGAAAGGTTCGTTGCTAAGAGTAGTGATGCCAAATTTTCTATGGAGTTATACATCACATGAACAGAAAATATATATTAAAAAAAAAGGCAAAGATCCCAGGAAGAAGTACAATTATAAAGTTAAATACTTTCTTGGATTTCGTTGTCCATGACGTGTCCGTTACTTAACTAAATATCACTATAATATTGACGACTCGGAACACTAAGTTTTTTATAAGTAAAAACGTAAAGTTTTACCTTACAGCCTAAACCGGCTTTCACCTATAGAAGGCTTCATCAGAGGCTGTCATAAGTAGCGCTGTTCGTCTTGTTGTTGGCGATGAGGTAGTGTTTCGAAAGATCGAAGCTGTGTGTGTGTGGTGAGAACACATCTCACCACACACACACAGCTTCGATCTTTCGAAACACTACCTCGTCGCCAACAACAAGACGAACAGCGCTACTTATGACAGCCTCTGATGAAGCCTTCTATAGGTGAAAGCCGGTTTAGGCTGTAAGGTAAAACTTTACGTTTTTACTTATAAAAAACTTAGTGTTCCGAGTCGTCAATATTATAGTGATATTTAGTTAAATACTTTATCATCTGATTTAAAACACCATACTACCATATTACTAAATGGTAACAATGTTGTAACACATCACACAAAATGTAAGAAAAATTTTATAACTAAGAACTTATGATTAAAACTTTCAAATCAAGTTATGATTTTATTATCATCATCATCATCATCATGAATGTGAACATTCTACTAACTGACAGTGTGAAAAACATTAACTATACTACTTTAATTGGTGATATATTACTTAAATTACCTAAAAAGTTACGACAGCCACCTGCTGAAACACCTCGTACCCACTTGCCCTCGATAACACTCACCTCCCAATTTCTTAAATTTTTGTTATTGCCTTTACCTAGTGATTCTGAACTAAAATGATACAGTTGCAAAGTATTAAAATGCTTTATAAGGTCTTCATATGACATCCAAAATTCTCCATCATTTTCACATGTAAGATCCATCCTTCTCTTTTTCTCTTCTGTTATAGAAAGCCATTCTGGTGATCTACAAATAAATATTAAAACTCTTTTTAAATCCGTTTTAAAGGTATGACCAGAGCTTGCTTGCAAATACGTTAATACAAGATAAGCATTAAGGTAAGCCTCATCAATTCATCAAGAACCACACATTTGTAATTCATTGATGTACCATATTACGCTTTAAGTAACTTTTAGTTATAAATTTACTAGATACCAATAGGCTACAATATGGCTGCAAAATCCATCAAAATCACTTTCAGGTTGCTTTTCAATGTATAGTAAAATTTTGTTCCTATACTTCTAAAATTGTAATGTGTTGTTGAACATTTCTTCTCTGATAATAATGACATTTTCAATAAAACTTGAAATTAAGGCATTTTGGCTATGTATTCTCAGAATTAATGAAATTTAACATAGCCCAATATAGAGGTACAGTGCAAAAGAGAATCACCCCTGCTTCCTCACCCACCTAACTGCGAAGCTGAAATCATACTGCCCTGAAAACAATTGGCTGAGTAAGAGCTTTTTTAAATTTTTTAAATTTATGATTTTAAAATTTATTTGGATTTTTCAAGAGACTATACTACTATGTCTCCATATCGTTTGGCCATATCACTGTTTATGTATGTTAGCTAACAAATATAAGACCAACCTTTCCCTTCTAGAGAATGTCAGAATATAGAGTATAGGAGAGGCAACAGTAAGCAGCTAATACTCTACTAATGAGAGGAACAACATGGAAAATATGATAATATGGGTTTGAGCACTGCTGTAAAGAGACAGTAGCATAAGAAAAACTATGTAAGGTGAGACAATTGGTATAAAATGATAGATTGGCTACCTACAATATTGCATGTAGGGACACCAATGATGGTAAAGAATATCTTCAAATAACACACATGAAACACGCACACAATGCATTTGAGCATTAAACTTGATATTTTTTAACATGTTTAACGTTGCTGTTGTTTTCTAATAATATACCACATTTAGTATGTAATTTTTACAACTCTTTGCTATTTGCAGTTTAAAACTGTTCTAAAGAAAAAGCTTAAATAAAAATAATAAAACTTTACTTTTCACTCCATGGTCCATTCCATTTAACTTGATTATCCCAAGGATTACATAATCTGACTAGTCTATAGTTTGTACCAGAAGTCTGTACTTCCATTACTTTTGTAATATTGTATGCATGCTCTGAAAATAGATCTTCCAAAGATGTATTTACTGCTACATTTCTCTGATGCTAAAAAAAGGCATCCAAAAATACAGAATTATTTATATAAAATTATATTCTTACAATAGTTCGTATATGTAAATACAATACCAGCAAGGGCGTCTGTGTGGTATGCAGATGGCTTGTTCAAAGATTGTGCTCACACTTACTTTAGTGTACCGACTCTTAAGAATTATCCCAGGGCGCCAGTAATAAATAAACACAGTTGACTGTTATTAATTAAGTTTTTAATAACTACTTTGTATTTACATATTACAAAATTTGTAGATCATTGCTTTTAATAATTTTGCTATAAAATTTGTTCATGCTTATTTCTTGGCTATGGATTCTTTGACTTATTGAGTCACCAAATATGATTTACATACATTTAAATTTACTAGGCAATAGTAAAATGAGTGTTCATTTTATTAGTTACTTGTATGTTGTAATGGTACATATAACACTACCTACACCAACATACCAAAAAATAATTTGAAAGCCACTACTATTAAGAATACATACAAGGTCAAGCATACAATCATGAATAAAAAAGAGAAAGTATCATAAGTTAAACCAAGTGATTTATAATAAAGAAGAAATTACTAGTAAATGTACTAATAAAGAAGATAAAGAAGACTAATGACGAGACGACTTACATACCATACCCAATAGATCAGTGAGAAGGATCAAACTATAACAACCTTCAGAAAGAAGTAAGAAAAATCAATGAGAAGGATCAAACTATAACAACCTCCAGAAAGAAGTAAGAAAAATCACTGAGAAGGATCAAACTATAACAACTTCAAGAACGAAAAAAGAAGAATCAGTGAGAAGTACACAGTGAAAACAGAAGAAAGAACAAACCGTGGGAAGGAAACCCATAGAAGACAACACAGAGAAGAAACTCATCAAACAATGAGAAGGAAACAAGTGAAGACAACACCGTGTATAAACTAATTAAGAGTGAGAAAGAGATCAGTGAAGAGAAGAAGAAAGATATCCATATCAGACACAAAAAGGGAAATAAAATGAACTAACATATACTTATAAAAGAATTATTATAAAAGAAGAAAGAAGAAATGGAATAAACAATATGATATAAATCCCTAAGCTGTAAGGTAAACACTGGCCCAAACTCATTTAATGAATACATTCCTTGACCATGTAATATAAACAATAATCAATAAGAATTAATTATTGAAAAGAAAGAATAACAAAGAGAATGAATAATAATAGGATAAGTTCTTAGCTAAATGATGTGTAGACATAAAAAGAAGACTATGTCCAAAATATAAATGACCAACTGTAAAGTGGAATGAATGTTAGAAAAAAGCCACTAATTATCAGTAATTAAGACAATAAAAGATAAACAAAAGGTGCTATAATAATTAACAACAGATATGCCAGCACTACATAAAATCAAATCAATCAAATGTAATGCAGAGATACAAAACTAACAGCAATCCAGTGCTGCATACTTAGTATGTAACATAACCTCATCTGGGCAACCAGTTTTCACTAAAACTAAAGAAAAACAAAACCAAAGCAACGTTAAACTACAATGTATTATAATGCGAAGTAACTAGACAATATAAGGAACGTTTTGTATACCATAGATAATGTAATAAGTAAATATAAAAGCTGTATTAATGTAATTTAATGTAACTATATGCTTGCTATAGCACAGATGCCTGATGCAACAAAATTATTTTGTAAACTTATTATAAAAGAGTAGGAACTCAACTAACAACATTGAGTGAGGCAGAATACTATTCAATTAAGTAAATTCAAGAAGTATAGCTACATTAAACCAGAGCAATTATCAGTATAAATGCAGAATGAACTACTACACAATAATAACAATGATATCAAAACAATAATAAGAGTCATTCAAACAATAATAAGAATAATATGAAAAGAATACAAGTCATGTAACAATGTAACTCCATGAAGTATAGTAAACTTACTTAACAAGCCATAGTTAATGTAATAAAACCATGAAATAAGGAAAAAGGACACTATCAGTAGTGACAACGACCAGTGCAGTATGCATAGGCCATAATGGAATGTAATTAACTATTGATGTTAGTATAATATCATTAATAAACGAAATGTATAACAGTAAGCATAGGACTTGAACCTATGAAAATAGACATTGTGTTATTATTAGTACATAATCCTAAGGGAAAAGTGAATAATACGATAAGAATATGTTATTACCATCAAAATATGGGATAAAAACAATGTATTTAAAGTATTTAATAGCTTAATGAGCATTATGAATTTATACCAAGTGCGGTTTCAGTTACCCCAAATCTGAACTATATGATGAGGGTATGCAAAATGTGCATCATCAAAAAATAGAAACGATGGGAATGATAAAAATAACGTCAGTGCAATTATAAATAAGATATTTGACTTACAAAAAATAATTGAGAAGTGCCGAGCCCTTCCGCGTGGGTAGGAAACCAGGGATTCATAATCTCGAAACCAACCTACTGACGCGACATTAAGCGTCTATTTTAACGAAGCCCACCGAGTGTAAACGAATCAAAAACTATTAGCCAATCAAAACCCATAAAAAATACGAAGTGAAGAATCCCGCCGAGGAACTACAGACAGTCTTTTACCAACAACGAGAGCGACTCCACGCTAGTTGATCGTCCAGAAAAACGTGGTTTTGACAGCCATCAGCTGTAAACACACCAACTAACCTCAAAACTTTGAGTGGAGGTTAGATCAATATAGGAAAATAGTGCAGTTTATTTCTAAGTGAACTATTACGGAGTATATGCGCATAGGAGTGAGTGCAGTGCATTTATTAAAATTAATTAATTAATTAAAAAATATTAATTAATTATTAAAGTTGTAAAAAAGTGTGAATTCATCGAAACGACCAGTTATGCAAGTATCAATGCAAATAACCATTATACTATACTTGTCAAATAGTTAATAATTTAAAGAACGCTAGTAGCGAATCGAATTAATCTGAATTAATCGATAAATTGCCCGAATTCCAAAAGGAAAGGAACTTAGAAAAAATCAATTAAACAATGACCAAATTGAACGATTTTAGTAACGACAATTTTAATTCTTTGTTTGATTCAATTGTATTAACATAAGAAAAGACATTGAATGATCAATGAAGGGAAACTGAACCCTGACCATTAATAATTTAAGAATGATGCAAGAGTGTAACCTAGTAGTAGCAAATGAATTTAATTTACCTGTGTTATTGACATCCAATCTAGGAGATTATTCAGAACCATGACACTGAATTTAAATAATTATTATCACATAATGAATAAATAATGTATCTAAGAAACATAATTAATCAATTTTAATTAAACCAGGTTACATGAACCTTTATTAACCTCAATGGTAAACAATGAACAGTTGTTCATACTTTATGTTATCTTAAACCAACAATCAATGATTTTATGCTCTGTCTACTTATTATATTAGTAGTACTTTTTATTATATATGTGTTTTTTGCAGGCTCAAAGAACCTACGATTGTATAAAGCATTATAACCTATTTGTTTACTCAGTGGCGGCGCTAATGAAAAGGCCCCCCCCCCCCCCGCGAAACTAATTAGGGGGCCCTATAAAAATGGTTAAATTTTGTATACGTAATAGGGGAAAACACTCAAATGAGTTTCTATTTACGTGTGTTACACAACAATGATTTGTGAATACTTTCTCGTCTATCACAAAGCGTTTGCAATTTGCAAAGGACGTTTCACACGTGTACAAACTCTTAAAATTCATTGTTGCTAAATAGACAAAGTTCTATATAAACTATAAGAAAACCAAAATAAAAAGAATGATTTCTTTTTACGTCAAAGATCTAAATTCAGACTATGAAACAGTACCGCACACAGTGTTAAAAATTTATTATTTAAAAACGAATATCAAAGTAACATTCTAGCTTTTTTCAAACATTTAAATTAGTTTGTAACTGAATTTGTAAAATTCTTGAATATACTCTATACAAGTTCTCCTTAAATCTAATCCAATTCAGTAACACTCGAACTCAAGTAATATACAATATTTACAGATGAGGATCAACCAAAGTTCACTGTTTTCCTAAGCCTAGGCCTAGTCTTCTTTTTTTTAATAGCTAAGAACTTTTCAACCACTTCGTTGATATTAGTTTTCTGTGTCTCTTCATGCTCAATGCTTAACAGTGCCAAGTCACTCAACCGAGTTTGGACCATGGTACTTCTTAAGTATGACTTAATTAATTTAAGTTTTGAAAAGCTTCTTTCCGCTGTAGCTGTTGTGACAGGTATGGTTAAATAAAGCTGCAAAGCTGTAGTTAAGTCTGGGAGGCAACTCATAAGGCAGCTGTTTTCTTCAACCACTAAATTCATCATTTCTCAAATGCTTTTCTTGTGTACAATTTCTTTGGCCATCAGAGCTTTGAAGGATATTACTTGGTCAGGCAGTGATGTGGAAAGGTCACCAGGATACACATTTACCAGAGCCTTACTTTTCTCCACTATTGTCTCTTGTGAGAAGTTACTAAATTCTGAGGCGTCAGGAATGAAAACCTATCATCAATGCAACGCAATCCTTCGAATCTCATTTGTAGCTGAGCTATTACAATATCTAGTGTTGCATTGAAAACTTTTACTTCAAATGATTTCACTGGGTCGTCAATTCTATGGTCAACTGATAATTCAACAAAGAAGCGTTTTACAACTCGCTTACGCTTATTTTTCATGTTACAAGTTATGTCCCATGACTGGGCCAACTGTTTAGCACCAGCAAGAAAGCCGGCAAAGTCCTTTCTTAAAACGTTTAACTCATCACAAGCGCGGCTTAGAAACTGACACGCTCTGCCTAGGTCAACAGTTGGCCTCTGTAGTGCTTTTGAAGTTATATTTACATTCTCTAAAATCTTAGTTTCAAGGCAGAGCACAAGAATAAATTCAAAGTTTTCCAGGTGGTTTCTAATTGGTAATGCTTCTTCTGCCTCGGGTTTTTTTTGAGCTGTACAGAATAATTTCTGTCAAACACTTATTCACATTTTTGAAATCATTTCTTAAAGCTAACAGACAGTCGTGTCTAGAAGACCACCTTGTTGGACATAGCTTTTTTAAAGTTAGATTTTTGGCAGAGCTGTCTTCTTTAACGGCAGTGTTAAGTTCTTGCCATCTATGTAAGCTTTCACTGAAAAACACATAAGTTTTCGGAACTATGTCATAAAATTGTCTTATTTCAGAAATATTTGATACTGAATCATTGATCACCAAGTTCAGGTTATGTGTAGCACAGTGTACGTAATGCGCGTTTAGGACTATATCCATAATTCTTTTCTGTAACCCAGAGTATTTCCCGCTCATTGTTGCTGCACCGTCATAACCTTGACCTCTACACTTACTAATGTCAATTTCATTTGTTTTCAAAAAGTCTAAAATCTTACTTTGAAACCCCTCACTGTTGGGATCGTTTATTTCTTGAAATCCCAAAAAGGACTCACTAATCACAGTTTTATAATTGCCAGGATATTCTTCTACTATGTTAATGTATCTGATTACAACACTCATTTGGTCAATCTTAGAAATGTCTTGTGTGCTATCAACAATTATAGAAAAAAAGGAGACGAGTGAATCTGTTTTAGTAAGGCAGTCAATACTGATTTTTCCTAGCAAGTTAATGAATTCATTTTGAATGTCATGGTGGAGGTATTTTGATCTGGTTTTTTCATTTTCTAAGTGTGCACTAAGGAGAGAATCGTAGCGAGAAACTGAAGATAGTAGCCTATGTTCAAAAAATTTCCACTTTCAGGATTTATTTCATGTAATGATTCTCTATGGCCACGAAACGGCAATGAACACAGTGCCATGGTTCGAATGACATCCACAATCCGTATGAAAATATCTTTCCATTTGTTCCGCTCATCGGAAATTTGATCAGCTACCGTTTTACTCTTTTTCCAAGTGGCATACGTGAGACAAGATTGTAAATGAGCATTGCTACTTTCATGAACTTCAATTTTTTTACTGAGACCTTTCCAATCTCTAATATCGCCTTCACACCAGCTTTGGGCATCAGCACTTTGGCTGAAAAGCCAACATGGTAAACAATAGACTCCATCTAGATTACGAGAGTAACAAAGCCAAAACCTGTGAACAATTTGGCCTGCTGCAGTTTTGAAAGAATAATATGCTGTACTGAAAGACCGCTTAGAAACGGAATCCTTCGGGAAAGGACCCTTTGGTTGACAAGGTTCACTTAACGTTATTAACTTTTTCACCTCGTCTGTCATTGTAGCTTGATTTTTATAGAATGCAATATCTGTCTCAAAACTTTGGCAGTTTGGATCGGAAGGGCCTGCTAAACTAGTTTTATTTGCGTGATTATTTACAACTTCAGTTGGTTCAAACTGATTTTCTGGTCCAGGTATGTCTTCGGACTGGCGAACACATTCAATGCCTAGCAGTTGTTCTTCCTGTTCATGTTGCAGTTGCTTATTTGTTTCCGTAGTTGTATCACTTGTATCCGACGGACTAATGTTTAAATCAGGTTTACTGTCACTGTCACAATCAACTTCAAGTCCGATTTTTGTTTCTTTTTCATTACTTGCACTTGGCCCGGGTTTGGGTTGTTCAACTTCACATTTTGATGATTTTTTTAAAAACTGGTCGAGTTTTGAAAGTTTATTTTTAGATTCTTCTCGTTGTTTTTGCAGTTTCTTTTCTTAGCACCACTTAAATATTGTAACGTAGCGGTTTTTGTAGACGTTTTAGCGAAAACTTTGTATGTTGCTTATTGGGTGTTCGTCTTATTTAATTAAGCTCCCAATGTTGTGTACGCCAATCTGTAACGTACTGCCTTGAGATATTAAAGTTTCCGCCTCTCCGCAGTCGCCACTTATGAATTATAATGACCAAAGTTTAAAAAATAAAGTATTTTGTAATGTTACTCAATCAAAAGCCGAAATCGAGAGTGTGTGATTTGGGGTCAAGTAGGGAAGTTGTTCAGCCTTATGAGGAAGAGAGAGTAAGTACCGATTATTTACACTCGGTTTAGATGATTTCTGAAAATTTTCAAATTGTTTGCTGTGATTTAAATCAGCTGATTGTGAGACGAGTTTCCACGCATAGTTCAACCAGCCTACTCTATGGCAAAATATGACCCGATGGATCGATCTCTTCTATTTTTGTGCTGAAATCTATTACAACTACCCACTACAAAAAATATAACACATTTTTATTATTCAATATCATTTTTCAATAATATTTATTATTTATATTATTGGTTTTTTGTTTTCCTGCCACCAAAATACAAGTATCACAATCGATCTTTACTTAATTAAAACATAATATCGACTTCCTCGAGTAAACATGGAAGTGTCCAAAAAAAAACATATATGGTTTTGTTTACCAAATTTTATACTATTTTTTAAAACATCAATCAATATATAATTCTTTTTATTTCCCCAGGGTTAAGGGTAAGTTCTTTTTGTTATGAGATGGTCAGAAATGGATAATTATACTACGCTTTACAAATACCGAAAAATATTAAAAAATTTTGTTTATTTTCGTATAATACAGAAATGTCCATAAGAGAGCAGCGTGCGTTTGTTTACTTGAGAACATGTGATTAATTTTGACTAGTTTTTTTTTTTTGTTCTATATCACCATTCGGAATGCGTTTTCTTCATTAACTATTAAATGAAATGTTTATATTACCTCTCTTCTTATAGTTCTTACTGGAATGAAGCCTTTTCTCTAGTGAGGTCCGTCTTGAGTTGTAATTTCATTACCGTCTGGCCCATATTCTATCGTCAACTTGAAACATAGCGAAACTAGGCCGAATCATAAGAAGGGTTTTCTTTCACTGTTTATTATGGAGTATAACCATTTAATTTTGATAAATAAGGTAGGATTATATAGTGTTCATATTGCTTTTTAATTTTGTACTACTTTTACACTTCTCCAAAGTTTCAAAAAGGATATTTTAATAGAATTGTGGTAGCATCATTTTGTCAACTCGCCAGGTTTAATTTTTCAATTTTTTTATTAACAATACTTGTTATTCTCATCACTCTTAGTAACCCAGAATATTTTTATTATACAGGCAGTTTGTAATTATTATAAATTTATATTTTATTTACCGAAAAATAATTCTTTTTAATTCCGGTTTCTTTCCCAATTTGGTTTACATAATAGGTTTCTGTTCATTTTCTTATGACCTGGTATATAAGTATTTAATATTTTTATTATCTTTAAATGAATTTATATATTATTTATTAGTCTCTCATAGTATTCCTACACTGCACTACTTCCTTCTGCCATTTCCCTCATATAGTATTATTTTAATTTTTTATTATCATTTGATATTTAAAACTTCTATGTTTTTTAAAACGAACCCTGGGTTATCTTATACTATAACAAATATTTGCAAAAATATAAAATTAACTTAGGTATTAAATTTGGTTGTCTACACAATATAAATATTACAATAAATTAATAAAATACAGAATCAGTTAGTAGCATTATAGTCTATTATCATAGTTTTATAATTCCCAAACCTACAGCACAATTCTGTAATAAGTTACCTTCACTTTCACTTTTTACCTCAATGGGTACACTATAACTCACTTGTCACTGTATATCACTCGAATTGTTTATAATGTTTAGTGATATACTTTAATTTTGAGCTAGTTATAGGTTACCCATTTCTGACCTTTATGTTCTTACATGATTTAATTTATTGGGACCGGGTTATGTAACGTTACATAAAGCCCCCCCACTAGAACAAATTTATTTTGGTATTACTTGTTTATTAAAATAAATTGTTGATTGTTTCAATTCTCCTAATAGTCTTGGCTTTATTCTTCATAATATCTTCATTTATCTCAAACTGGTTGTAAACTGACTGGTAATTCAGACTGGTGGTAATTGCTGTTTTCTTACTCTACTCTCTCTCTCTTGGATGCAAATTCATCAATTATTTATTTCTGGGTAGTGGTACTTCCACATTTTATTTGATAAGGACTGGTCACACTGATCATATTAAACTTGTTTTAACACTCATTTCTATTTACTTCTATAAATTCGCTTTATCAATTAAGCTTCGGTCTGCTATCTTCCTTCTATTTTCTTCATCTATACTTCTGGAATCTAATATCACTCTTTTCAGCTATTTTATAATTATTATCCCTTAAATATTCAATTTCCCTAACATTTTTCCCTATCCTGTGCGGTGGTACCAGTCGGGTGGCCACCTTGGTCCATTACTGTAAGGTGTCCATCCTTACACCTTCTGAGACCAGGGGAACATCATCCCTGCTCATAAAAATTATTGCCGGAACATTTCTACGGTCAATACATAAAAATAAAAAAATTATAAGTAGTAGTCAATTAGCGACTAGTACTAAACACTTTTGGGATTCTTCATACTGTAGCTGTTTGCATTTATTTATATATTTCTTTTTCTTCTTGATTCCTCCTTCTTTTCCATTAACTAATAGCATATAACATTATTGATAGGCCTTATGTTAAAATTCTTTTGACTTTACTTCTTGTGACATATTTCTCCGTATCATTTCTTCTTATATAATCTTCAATTCCGAGAAATTCTAATTATTGTATTAATTATCATCCTCCTTCAGTTTCATTGGAGTCATTAAATTATTCTTTATTCTTCTTATCTGAGCACATTACCATCAATTGTTTTTGTTCATTTAATTTTGCTTCTGGTTGTTACCATAAAAAATATTACTTTTTCCTATTATTTCATTTTAAATCAATTCTTTATAACTATTATTTACTAATCAGTTCCTATTTTTTGTTAAATTAAATGGTTTCAAAATTCACTTTAAATTATATGGTTTCAAAATAACTTGAGTAAGATGTCCTTCCATGCTTTTAGAATTTTGGGGTTTTAGTCTCTTCATTCTAAATTATATGGTTTCAAAATAACTTGAGTAAGATGTTCTTACATACTTTTAGAATTTTGGGGTTTTCTTCTGCTATTCAATAGGTTGCTGGGTCGGTTTTCAGAATTTCAGTCCCCTTTTCTGGTTTGTTATCCTTTAGGTTAACCATGGTCCATTAACTCAGGTACTACCTTTACTCGGATTACTGGGGTATTCCTCATGATTTTGGTATTTGTTATATACCTCTCTTTCACCTGGCATCGTAACTTAGCTGATACAAAGTCTTCATAGAAGTCGCGGTTTTCCGTCATAGTTCGTTCCTTTTTGACTAACAAGTATTGTACCTCCTCTAACATAACATAGTTGCTCATATTTAATCTCATTTCATTCCCTTTTACCTCTGGATTATTTACCAAATATTTGAATGTTATATTCCGTCTTGAAGATATGACTGATATTGTCTGATACACTTCAATCGTCGACACATTTAATTGAGATCTAAACTTAATTAACTCCCTTTGTTCATTAATTGGAAAGTTAAATACATTAATTAATCCACCTGTAATCATCTCCCATTCTTCCTTGGCATTTATTATTCTCTTTCTACATGTTTTTCTTATTTCCTTGGTCTTCTTTTCCAGGTATTGATTATCCTCTTTGGTGTGGCTATTTTTATTTTCCGATGGCATTACACCTTGGTATTCTGTAATTTCTATTTCCTTCCTGCTCTCTTCTGTATTCGGACTTACTTTAATACCTTCTGAAGTGCTGTCTGATGTTTCATCCAAATTATTGAAACTATGGTCCATTTGTTTATTTGTCTCCTCCTTGTATGTATCTGCTTTTTGGCTAAGTGTATTAACATTTTCAAACTTCTCTCCAAAAGTTTCCCATATCTCCTTATTGAACTTCTCCATCTTACCCTCAATCCGCTTTAAGTTTTCTTCGTTTATTTTCTCAATTTGTTTCAAACTGTCCCTCAAGGTTTCATTCTGTTTCCTTGAGTTCTCTTCCTGTTTCTTAAAATTCTCATCTATTTTGTCAAATTTTTTGCTCAAGGTTTAATTTTGTCTCCTTGAGTTCTCATCTATTTTGTCAAATTTTTCCTCCTGTTTCTTAAAATTCTCATCTATTTTATCAAATTTTTCGCTCAAGGTTTCATTTTGTTTCCTTGAGTTTTCATCTATGGTTTGTTTATTGCTTTCCTTAATGCTATCAATTTTCTCCATCATCATCCTCATCATTTCTTGCCAATCTGGTTCTCTTCTGGCTTCCGCTTTTTCTGGTTGGTCCCCTTGGGCATCCTCTTCAATTATTTCCGTTTCCGGGTCCATAACTACTTCGGTTTCTTCTTTATCACCTGTCGGTTGGTCCATTTCACTGTCCGTGACTAATTCTATTTCTTGTTCCTGTCCACCTTCTTCCTTCTCCTTTTCATCTGCCCTCTTCTTCGATTTGCCTCGGGTATTATGCATTTCTTGTTTTCTCATAACTGCTGACGATAATTAGATTTTTTTGTATATATTTTTATTAAATATATCAAAATTCTTTTCTAATTACAGCCCTTTTACGTTAAGCGCCAATCTGTAACGTAGCGGTTTATGAGGTACTAGCGAAACGTCCACCTTTAGTCAAGCCCCACTATTGGGTTCGCCAATTCTATAACGTAGCGGTAAAGAGGTGTCCACCACTTATGAGTGTATTGCAATTACGGGTTTAGTTAATTCAGCCCCACTGTTGTAAGCGCCAATCTGTAACGTAGCGGTTTTTGTAGAGGTTTTAGCGAAAACTTTGTATGTTGCTTATTGGGTGTTCGTCTTATTTAATTAAGCTCCCAATGTTGTGTACGCCAATCTGTAACGTACTGCCTTGAGATATTAAAGTTTCCGCCTCTCCGCAGTCGCCACTTATGAATTATAATGACCAAAGTTTAAAAAATAAAGTATTTTGTAATGTTACTCAATCAAAAGCCGAAATCGAGAGTGTGTGATTTGGGGTCAAGTAGGGAAGTTGTTCAGCCTTATGAGGAAGAGAGAGTAAGTACCGATTATTTACACTCGGTTTAGATGATTTCTGAAATTTTTCAAATTGTTTGCTGTGATTTAAATCAGCTGATTGTGAGACGAGTTTCCACGCATAGTTCAACCAGCCTACTCTATGGCAAAATATGACCCGATGGATCGATCTCTTCTATTTTTGTGCTGAAATCTATTACAACTACCCACTACAAAAAATATAACACATTTTTATTATTCAATATCATTTTTCAATAATATTTATTATTTATATTATTGGTTTTTTTGTTTTCCTGCCACCAAAATACAAGTATCACAATCGATCTTTACTTAATTAAAACATAATATCGACTTCCTCGAGTAAACATGGAATTGTCCAAAAAAAAACATATATGGTTTTGTTTACCAAATTTTATACTATTTTTTAAAACATCAATCAATATATAATTCTTTTTATTTCCCCAGGGTTAAGGGTAAGTTCTTTTTGTTATGAGATGGTCAGAAATGGATAATTATACTACGCTTTACAAATACCGAAAAATATTAAAAAATTTTGTTTATTTTCGTATAATACGTAGTTACAGAAATGTCCGTAAGAGAGCAGCGTGCGTTTGTTTACTTGAGAACATGTGATTAATTTTGACTAGTTTTTTTTTGGTTCTATATCACCATTCGGAATGCGTTTTCTTCATTAACTATTAAATGAAATGTTTATATTACCTCTCTTCTTATAGTTCTTACTGGAATGAAGCCTTTTCTCTAGTGAGGTCCGTCTTGAGTTGTAATTTCATTACCGTCTGGCCCATATTCTATCGTCAACTTGAAACATAGCGAAACTAGGCCGAATCATCAGAAGGGTTTTCTTTCACTGTTTATTATGGAGTATAACCATTTAATTTTGATAAATAAGGTAGGATTATATAGTGTTCATATTGCTTTTTAATTTTGTACTACTTTTACACTTCTCCAAAGTTTCAAAAAGGATATTTTAATAGAATTGTGGTAGCATCATTTTGTCAACTCGCCAGGTTTAATTTTTCAATTTTTTTATTAACAATACATGTTATTCTCGTCACTCTTAGTAACCCAGAATATTTTTATTATACAGGCAGTTTGTAATTATTATAAATTTATATTTTATTTACTGAAAAATAATTCTTTTTAATTCCGGTTTCTTTCCCAATTTGGTTTACATAATAGGTTTCTGTTCATTTTCTTATGACCTGGTATATAAATATTTAATATTTTTATTATCTTTAAATGAATTTATATATTATTTATTAGTCTCTCATAGTATTCCTACACTGCACTACTTCCTTCTGCCATTTCCCTCATATAGTATTATTTTAATTTTTTATTATCATTTGATATTTAAATCTTTTATGTTTTTTAAAACGAACCCTGGGTTATCTTATACTATAACACAAATATTTGCAAAAATATAAAATTAACTTAGGTATTAAATTTGGTTGTCTACACAATATAAATATTACAATAAATTAATAAAATACAGAATCAGTTAGTAGCATTATAGTCTATTATCATAGTTTTATAATTCCCAAACCTACAGCACAATTCTGTAATAAGTTACCTTCACTTTCACTTTTTACCTCAATGGGTACACTATAACTCACTTGTCACTGTATATCACTCGAATTGTTTATAATGTTTAGTGATATACTTTAATTTTGAGCTAGTTATAGGTTACCCATTTCTGACCTTTATGTTCTTACATGATTTAATTTATTGGGACCGGGTTATGTAACGTTACATAAAGCCCCCCCACTAGAACAAATTTATTTTGGTATTACTTGTTTATTAAAATAAATTGTTGATTGTTTCAATTCTCCTAATAGTCTTGGCTTTATTCTTCATAATATCTTCATTTATCTCAAACTGGTTGTAAACTGACTGGTAATTCAGACTGGTGGTAATTGCTGTTTTCTTACTCTACTCTCTCTCTCTTGGATGCAAATTCATCAATTATTTATTTCTGGGTAGTGGTACTTCCACATTTTATTTGATAAGGACTGGTCACACTGATCATATTAAACTTGTTTTAACACTCATTTCTATTTACTTCTATAAATTCGCTTTATCAATTAAGCTTCGGTCTGCTATCTTCCTTCTATTTTCTTCATCTATACTTCTGGAATCTAATATCACTCTTTTCAGCTATTTTATAATTATTATCCCTTAAATATTCAATTTCCCTAACATTTTTCCCTATCCTGTGCGGTGGTACCAGTCGGGTGGCCACCTTGGTCCATTACTCCGCTGTCCATCCTTACACCTTCTGAGACCAGGGGAACATCATCCCTGCTCATAAAAATTATTGCCGGAACATTTCTACGGTCAATACATAAAAATAAAAAAATTATAAGTAGTAATTAGCGACTAGTACTAAACACTTTTGGGATTCTTCATACTGTAGCTGTTTGCATTTATTTATATATTTCTTTTTCTTCTTGATTCCTTCTTCTTTTCCATTAACTAATAGCATATAACATTATTGATAGGCCTTATGTTAAAATTCTTTTGACTTTATTTCTTGTGACATATTTCTCTATCATTTCTTCTTATATAATCTTCAATTCCGAGAAATTCTAATTATTGTATTAATTATCATCCTCCTTCAGTTTCATTGGAGTCATTAAATTATTCTTTATTCTTCTTATCTGAGCACATTACCATCAATTGTTTTTGTTCATTTAATTTTTCTTCTGGTTGTTACCATAAAAAATATTACTTTTTCCTATTATTTCATTTTAAATCAATTCTTTATAACTATTATTTACTAATCAGTTCCTATTTTTTGTTAAATTAAATGGTTTCAAAATTCACTTTAAATTATATGGTTTCAAAATAACTTGAGTAAGATGTCCTTCCATGCTTTTAGAATTTTGGGGTTTTAGTCTCTTCATTCTAAATTATATGGTTTCAAAATAACTTGAGTAAGATGTTCTTACATACTTTTAGAATTTTGGGGTTTTCTTCTGCTATTCAATAGGTTGCTGGGTCGGTTTTCAGAATTTCAGTCCCCTTTTCTGGTTTGTTATCCTTTAGGTTAACCATGGTCCATTAACTCAGGTACTACCTTTACTCGGATTACTGGGGTATTCCTCATGATTTTGGTATTTGTTATATACCTCTCTTTCACCTGGCATCGTAACTTAGCTGATACAAAGTCTTCATAGAAGTCGCGGTTTTCCGTCATAGTTCGTTCCTTTTTGACTAACAAGTATTGTACCTCCTCTAACATAACATAGTTGCTCATATTTAATCTCATTTCATTCCCTTTTACTTCTGGATTATTTACCAAATATTTGAATGTTATATTCCGTCTTGAAGATATGACTGATATTGTCTGATACACTTCAATCGTCGACACATTTAATTGAGATCTAAACTTAATTAACTCCCTTTGTTCATTAATTGGAAAGTTAAATACATTAATTAATCCACCTGTAATCATCTCCCATTCTTCCTTGGCATTTATTATTCTCTTTCTACATGTTTTTCTTATTTCCTTGGTCTTCTTTTCCAGGTATTGATTATCCTCTTTGTTGTGGCTATTTTTATTTTCCGATGGCATTACACCTTGGTATTCTGTAATTTCTATTTCCTTCCTGCTCTCTTCTGTATTCGGACTTACTTTAATACCTTCTGAAGTGCTGTCTGATGTTTCATCCAAATTATTGAAACTATGGTCCATTTGTTTATTTGTCTCCTCCTTGTATGTATCTGCTTTTTGGCTAAGTGTATTAACATTTTCAAACTTCTCTCCAAAAGTTTCCCATATCTCCTTATTGAACTTCTCCATCTTACCCTCAATCCGCTTTAAGTTTTCTTCGTTTATTTTCTCAATTTGTTTCAAACTGTCCCTCAAGGTTTCATTCTGTTTCCTTGAGTTCTCTTCCTGTTTCTTAAAATTCTCATCTATTTTGTCAAATTTTTTGCTCAAGGTTTCATTTTGTCTCCTTGAGTTCTCATCTATTTTGTCAAATTTTTCCTCCTGTTTCTTAAAATTCTCATCTATTTTATCAAATTTTTCGCTCAAGGTTTCATTTTGTTTCCTTGAGTTTTCATCTATGGTTTGTTTATTGCTTTCCTTAATGCTATCAATTTTCTCCATCATCATCCTCATCATTTCTTGCCAATCTGGTTCTCTTCTGGCTTCCGCTTTTTCTGGTTGGTCCCCTTGGGCATCCTCTTCAATTATTTCCGTTTCCGGGTCCATAACTACTTCGGTTTCTTCTTTATCACCTGTCGGTTGGTCCATTTCACTGTCCGTGACTAATTCTATTTCTTGTTCCTGTCCACCTTCTTCCTTCTCCTTTTCTTCTGCCCTCTTCTTCGATTTGCCTCGGGTATTATGCATTTCTTGTTTTCTCATAACTGCCGACGATAATTAGATTTTTTTGTATATATTTTTATTAAATATATCAAAATTCTTTTCTAATTACAGCCCTTTTACGTTAAGCGCCAATCTGTAACGTAGCGGTTTATGAGGTACTAGCGAAACGTCCACCTTTAGTCAAGCCCCACTATTGGGTTCGCCAATTCTATAACGTAGCGGTAAAGAGGTGTCCACCACTTATGAGTGTATTGCAATTATGGGTTTAGTTAATTCAGCCCCACTGTTGTAAGCGCCAATCTGTAACGTAGCGGTTTTTGTAGAGGTTTTAGCGAAAACTTTGTATGTTGCTTATTGGGTGTTCGTCTTATTTAATTAAGCTCCCAATGTTGTGTACGCCAATCTGTAACGTACTGCCTTGAGATATTAAAGTTTCCGCCTCTCCGCAGTCGCCACTTATGAATTATAATGACCAAAGTTTAAAAAATAAAGTATTTTGTAATGTTACTCAATCAAAAGCCGAAATCGAGAGTGTGTGATTTGGGGTCAAGTAGGGAAGTTGTTCAGCCTTATGAGGAAGAGAGAGTAAGTACCGATTATTTACACTCGGTTTAGATGATTTCTGAAATTTTTCAAATTGTTTGCTGTGATTTAAATCAGCTGATTGTGAGACGAGTTTCCACGCATAGTTCAACCAGCCTACTCTATGGCAAAATATGACCCGATGGATCGATCTCTTCTATTTTTGTGCTGAAATCTATTACAACTACCCACTACAAAAAATATAACACATTTTTATTATTCAATATCATTTTTCAATAATATTTATTATTTATATTATTGGTTTTTTGTTTTCCTGCCACCAAAATACAAGTATCACAATCGATCTTTACTTAATTAAAACATAATATCGACTTCCTCGAGTAAACATGGAATTGTCCAAAAAAAAACATATATGGTTTTGTTTACCAAATTTTATACTATTTTTTAAAACATCAATCAATATATAATTCTTTTTATTTCCCCAGGGTTAAGGGTAAGTTCTTTTTGTTATGAGATGGTCAGAAATGGATAATTATACTACGCTTTACAAATACCGAAAAATATTAAAAAATTTTGTTTATTTTCGTATAATACGTAGTTACAGAAATGTCCGTAAGAGAGCAGCGTGCGTTTGTTTACTTGAGAACATGTGATTAATTTTGACTAGTTTTTGTTTTGTTCTATATCACCATTCGGAATGCGTTTTCTTCATTAACTATTAAATGAAATGTTTATATTACCTCTCTTCTTATAGTTCTTACTGGAATGAAGCCTTTTCTCTAGTGAGGTCCGTCTTGAGTTGTAATTTCATTACCGTCTGGCCCATATTCTATCGTCAACTTGAAACATAGCGAAACTAGGCCGAATCATCAGAAGGGTTTTCTTTCACTGTTTATTATGGAGTATAACCATTTAATTTTGATAAATAAGGTAGGATTATATAGTGTTCATATTGCTTTTTAATTTTGTACTACTTTTACACTTCTCCAAAGTTTCAAAAAGGATATTTTAATAGAATTGTGGTAGCATCATTTTGTCAACTCGCCAGGTTTAATTTTTCAATTTTTTTATTAACAATACATGTTATTCTCGTCACTCTTAGTAACCCAGAATATTTTTATTATACAGGCAGTTTGTAATTATTATAAATTTATATTTTATTTACTGAAAAATAATTCTTTTTAATTCCGGTTTCTTTCCCAATTTGGTTTACATAATAGGTTTCTGTTCATTTTCTTATGACCTGGTATATAAATATTTAATATTTTTATTATCTTTAAATGAATTTATATATTATTTATTAGTCTCTCATAGTATTCCTACACTGCACTACTTCCTTCTGCCATTTCCCTCATATAGTATTATTTTAATTTTTTATTATCATTTGATATTTAAATCTTTTATGTTTTTTAAAACGAACCCTGCGTTGTCTAATACTATACACAAATATTTGCAAAAATATAAAATTAACTTAGGTATTAAATTTGGTTGTCTACACAATATAAATATTACAATAAATTAATAAAATACAGAATCAGTTAGTAGCATTATAGTCTACTATCATAGTTTTATAATTCCCAAACCTACAGCACAATTCTGTAATAAGTTACCTTCACTTTCACTTTTTACCTCAATGGGTACACTATAACTCACTTGTCACTGTATATCACTCGAATTGTTTATAATGTTTAGTGATATAATTTAATTTTGAGCTAGTTATAGGTTACCCATTTCTGACCTTTATGTTCTTACATGATTTAATTTATTGGGACCGGGTTATGTAACGTTACAATATTCACGCTTACTTTCCATTTTATAAACTCTGTCTCTAACACTCTAACTCTACACAAAATACAAAAACTAAAATCAAATGTTAAGTCATTAAACTTAAACGGCACTAAATTACGAAATGAATGCAATACAGTATTATCGCGCAGGAGATGCGACGCACTACTGAGTACTGTACTGAACTACATTGTGTTGTGTTTGTTTACGTCTCCTCAGTGCCGAGTGACTCATCGCACCGGACGTACGGGCACCACAAGAGATAAGATAAGCTTCGCTTACAAACTACAAACAGTAATGTCATTTCGGAAAACGTAGTTTTTTTGCATGTCTATACACTTAAATAAAACGTATATTTCGTATTTTAAATACAAATTTGCCGGTAGTCGGATCCCATTAAAACTTTTTTTCCTATTATAGCTCGTTTCATATTTTTTTCTAGGGGCCAGGGGGGTGGGGCCCCCCGCGCCACGGGGTCTGCAGGGGCCTTATCGCCGCCACTGTGTTTACTAATGAAAAATAATCGACTAGCCAAATGCAGTCCTACCAACCTGAGCTTTTAAATGTTTTAGAGTCCATGTTCTATTTTAATTGTTTTACAAAAGGAAGATAAACCATTTCACTGTATCAAATATTAATTTTTGCTTGAGTTGAATAAACAACCATTGTTTTATGAACCTTTAAAATTGTTGACTTTTATTGTAAACAATAGAAATACAGCTTAGTGAGTAACCAGAGACGGTTGGTACCAAAAGTCAAAAGTGGACATTCAAATGGAATGATTTTTACCAACCACACTATCTAATATTTTGCTACACATTACAACTTATAGTAAGTATCCTGTATATGTTTTGTCTATGTTAGTGTCTATGCAGGAAAATACTGATCAACTCACTGCAGCTGTTAATAGAAGAGTCAACGTAACTTCAAGAGTATCGAACTCAAGAAAGTGAATAAAAAACATTTTAAACAATATAAAGCAAATTGATAAACGACGATAAAAAGAGTAAGTGAACCGATTTATTCACGACCAGATTCAATAATAGATTGAATTGGGTGGAATAAATCACTAATACAAAACTTAATAATAATAAAAACGACCTTTCACCCTTTAATAATGATAATTAACAACCCTGAGAATAAGATTTTACGGGACGACGATCTCATCTGATTACAATGTTGATCTGATTCTGCAACATGATGTCAACAATTCTGCAGGTTCCAGGCTGGTCGTCCGACGTTGATCATTGAGCAGTTATCCTTGTTAGTTTTGCACTACTTTATACACTGGTTTCACAGGTATTACACCATTCACTTAGATAACTTGGTGGTAACTACACAGGTACCGTACACTAATACACTTGTTGAATACACAGTATATTCTTATTAAAGCTAAGTGCGTCCAACACCGGATTGATAACAAATCTCGACCGACTGTCCCGTACTGTGATGTTTAACACATTAGATTTCGCGATGTATTTCGACATTCAACGATTGATGCTGTATTAAGTAAAACTTGGATATGTTACTCGATTTTAATTTATCTTCTCTAATTTCTCTGAACATTATTCTTGTAAACGATTATTAAGTGTTTATAATATGTAGCTTCCACAGTGCTCAATATCGTGTTACCGTAACTGACTTTTCGTTGCGATTGAAGTATATTTATTTAAATTATCGACAAATTTCTTAACACACTAGATACGTGTCATTTAAGTGTAATCTCTCCGTAGACTAACTTAACTTCCTACCACTTCGTTTTTTATACATTGCTTTGAACTACCCTCACCAACTATCTACAAAATACATGCCGATTGGTCTGACATACCGCTAATTTCAAATTTACCCAATCTGTCTAGTGAAAACGTCCCGCATAAAAAATGACGCTTTCCGTTATTCGTCAACTATTTGCGCATGTAAACGTAGTGGGAAAACTTAGCGTCTATCACCATCTCGCTCTCATCTCTCTCTGTCTAATCTAACGGTTCCTTTGTTAGATGCACTTAACTTTTTACAATCTTAGGACAGCCTTCTGACACCCTTGAAAATAATACAATTTTATAACGGTTCGTCCGCTATGTTACTTTTTCATATTTTAGCCGTCTTACAGGCGTCAACTCAAGGTCATCTTTATGAACAACTACCGCCCTTACTACATTTTAATACTTATTACTTTGCAGTACCACCACTCTAATCGGTAGTTTTAGTCTTATTTTCTCCCCGCTTTCTACGAATTTATATTTCTCTATGGGTACAACATAACTTTGTCCCCGTAAAATTGTTGAGAGTGCAATTTTTACATTATAGTTTATTGTGTTACTTACTGTCAAATTGTAATAAGGTGACACATTTATTGTTGTGTTGGGCAAATTTTAACTTACAGAAATGTATAAGAATGGCTTTGTTTAATTCTGACTGTAATTAAAGTTGTGATTAATGATTTAATCTGGTGTCAGTTATTCTGTTTCTATTGTACAACACAAGAACCCATGTGGAGCTGATAACAATATTATTAATAATTATTTTGATGAAAAGACATAAACATTACAGTTTTCAAGATAACCATTAAAAACAGCTGATTAACATAAACAAAAGTTACAACAATCAAAATATTTAAATTTAAATTCAATAAGTATATCATTCAACATATTATAACTTCTGATAGTAAACTTTTATGTGTGAAATGCCTTTTAAGCTGTAATGGTACAGAAGTGAGGGGTTTATTTTATTAGTTAATAAATGGTAATAACGGAGAATCGCCCGGACCAAGTTTCAATTTTAACGCAGTGTGTAACTTTCGAAACACCCAGTTGCACGTTCGTTCTGTCCGATAGGCTTCATACGCCCAATCCAGGTGCTGTGGAATATGAAAGAGTGCGTGTCTGCCCGTGCGAACAGAGTAATTGTCACGAGCTTTTTGGTGAGCCGGAGAGCGCGAGTTTATGGTAATATACTCGCGCTAAATGAGATGTCACGTGACGCCCGCTCAGCCTATGAAAACGCAAGATGCCACGAGGAGAACGTTTTGGCCATCTTGAAAAACGTCGAATTTGGCGTCAGTCGGTATCCAAACTTCGGAACCGCGCAGAGGCGTTAGTGCGCGGTCCGCCTAAAATACATTAAACAATGTAGACCAACCAACCAGAATAGTGAAAATGTATTACGGATAACTATCAAAGTATCTTAAATCGACCAGAATTACTTAGCATCAGTCAGCTAAACCGGCCGGTTTAACGTAACAGGCTCTCGAGCCAAAAATTTATTAAATTTATGTAAAATGTGGTTTAAACTATAAACTAAATGGATCTAAAGTTGTGAAGTATCAAACCAAGTTCAGTGAACGAAAGTCAAACTGTATAAACATCTTTCGGCAGACAAAGTGATCATAAAACAAAATTCAGGAGTGTGGCCACCACGAATCGAACACAACAACAGGGACACCACCACAGTCAAGTAACAGTGTAACTTAAACTAATAATTATGAAAATTTTTATAAAAAACGCTAAATCTAAATTAAAGGGGGAAAAGGTATGAAAGTGTGTGTGTGTGTGAGCAATTACTGGGTTGCCTTTATTTTATTTTATTAATCATTTACTTTAATTATAAGGGGTAAGAAACGTGAAAAATTCTGTGTGTCTTGTTAAATGGGGTCTATGCCTCAATGTTCAAATCTGTCGGATTGAATTCTGAATATAATATAAAACAGAAGTTGCATTATTGTTTTATGCACTAAAGGAAGAATATTAACAGAATGTTCAATAAGAGTTGAGTTAATTAACAAGTGAAATGAGAGTAGAATTTCTTAGTAACATAAACCCTAAATCACTTATAGGTCACGAATTCACGTGAAGACCTTGGGACCCGATAAAGGTAAGAAGTGTATAAAATGTTTAATTTTATTAATTATTTTGTTACAATTAATAAGTAACTTAACAAAGCAAATAAATAATATGATCTACTTTCAGAAGAAATATTTTATAATTGTGAATAATATAATAATATAATTATGGTTCTTCATGTATTTCTAATCCAATCAATTTATACATTTATTTTAGAATGTATGAAAAATCTAAACACAAGGTATCAACTTATATAAATATTTCTTATAGCTTAAAACTTTATTATAAATATCACAGCACATAATATACAAATGTGTAAGCTATTTTGCACACACACAACATTTAAAATATTATAAGTATATAATCTTTATAATTTTTTAGAACATGTGATCTGCTTACCTTTCCCAATAATCCTGTTTTACGATTTTTATTAAAAACAGAGAAAGACAGAATTAAAATGAAAGGTAATCTGTTGAAATTGGAATTGTTTTTCCATCTGCTTTAAGCCTAAATATTCCATACTTTAATTTTTTAGAACAACAGTACTTTATAACTTGTTTCATTGCAATTTGACATTCTGTACTTTTTTTCAGTTAGTATTGAAAGCATACCGATAGTTGTAATGAAAAAAGTGTTAAAACTAAAAATTCTGAATTCACATTTTTTCACTGGAAGTGAAACATGACCTACATCTGGAATCAAATATGAACTGTGATGTTCATTGTAGTATGGTATTTGTGAAAATTATAGCCTATGTTATAGAGAGCAACAATATTATTACAAATTAATGATAGCGATAGTGTCAATGTCGTACCTTAGTGGCTACAGAAATTAATGAAGATCTCTCCCAGGCAGTAAAAAGTATCTGGTAGAGATCTTGTGGTGGTGTGGCAAAGTGATATATTTCTGTGATACATCCTGTAAAGTCTACCATAGCTTCAGAAATACTCCCACTTAGAAGATCTTTGTATGAACCTCGTAACCTAGAATACAGTCAGTCTGTAACAGTCTCCTCTGTAATCATGAATTCTGTACCTGATTGAAACTCTCTCTCTCTCTCTCTCTCTCTCTCTCTCTCTCTCTCTCTCTCTCTCTCTCTCTCTCTCTCTCTCTCTCTCAATCTCAATCTCTCTCCCTCTCCCCCCACAAACATTGAATCATTTCTATTTCTATGACAACATAAATTTCCTGAATAATGAATAGTAAAGAAAATGATAATTTTTTGTATATTGAAGGAGAAGAATGCAAGAACATCTTTGCAAATATGAAAAGATGGTGAAAGTGAGGACTTCCACATAAAAGTGTATGGTTTGCAAAGGATCATAAAGAGTTAGCTAATGAACAACTCTGATGAAAAAAAACAAAAGTACTGAACTTAAATACAAAAAAAAAAACTTTTTAAATGTTGACAATCTTCTACTTTGAAACAAAACATCAATATCAGCACTTACCCTTTGCTGCAAGTAAAATCTGTCCAGAAAATTTGATGTTCAAGGCTGCACATAGTGATGTCAAAAACAGTGTGTGGTGAAACATCTTGGAAGAAATGCATTTCAAGTTTTATAAAATCATGGAAAGTTCAGAAATATTGATGGTTAAAATACGAGATCAAGACAGGATTCAGGTCTCTGAAATGACCTTTCTGATTAAATATGCAAGAGGATCAGAATGAAAAGATGTATATGATCAGAACTGCAATTGTTCTGCATTTTCAATAAAACCAATGTCTACAGATGGAATTGGCAGCTCCATGTAGAAGTTATGTTAACATGAGATTACCAATATAGTTTATAGAGTCTGTCCCAGTAGATGATGACCTTCTAAAGGGCTATCAAAATGGTAGCCACAAAAATATTTATAAACCTTACTGTATTGTGATTTAATAATTTATAAATTAATTTAAATTGTACAACTACCATTTTATTTAATCTGTGAAGAACAAAAACCTACTTAGCATATGCTTTTTCTAATAATGGGCTCCAGTATTCATTTTTTTGTGATGAATGAAGGAATGCAGGTTCACCATTCTTCAGCATAGGAAGTCTGTCATCAACCACAACATCAATCCACTTACCATACTTCCAGAACCTGTTTAAGAAAATTGCTCTTTATTTTAATGTTGCATCATATATATTGTAATCTAACAGTATTTGGTTGTGTTTATTCTAACTTTATGTAGTCAATGTGTTGCTTTTAATTCGTTTATCGAGAAACGTTATTAAGTGAAAGTTGACTCCATTTGTGTAAAAACGGATTTGTTGCCGTAATCGATTCTGTCCTCGAGCACCCTGTTCTTCTATTAAGTAATCCGGTCCGTTCGCTGCCTGTAATTGTCCTGTAAATTCTCTATAATGACAACTCTTTCCAGTCAAAATAATGATATTTATATTTATTTCAATTGTTCAGAAAAGGATCTGTCGACTTGTGTCGAAACAAAATAATGGTCGGGTCGACTCTACTGCTCAATTCGATTATGACACTAACAACCTTCAGTAAACAAATTAATTGTAATAATTATATTAAATCTCAGGGTTTAAGGGTTCTTTGAGACTGCTATTGAATTCAGAGAATGCACACAAAAATACAATACATCACAAAAGGTAAGTAAAATTTAAAATCTTAATACTATATTTGCAAACACGCTTCGTTACTAAGCAACGACTAATGGTTTCGTTGCTGTAGCGGGCTGTGATATTTCCACAAGATGGCCGCTCACACATCTAACCTGTATGAGCTTTAATTTCGAGCTCACCCAAATTATTTTAAAATAAATGTTTTAGTGTTCACAGTTTTAGTTTTTAAGCTTTTCTTTTAATTAATGATCACTAGTGTCTGTTCTATTAGTGTAGATAGTGTCTACGGTAGTGTTGTGTAGTCGTATCTGTAGTGTGGCTATGAATTTGTTCGGTCTCACCCACAGAAGTTCTTTACAAACGTGCGTTCGCTCTAGGTAGCCTGGATTTTCTGAGTTTCTGGATTTAGTTTTAGTTTTAATTCAGTTATTTCTGATTTCTGGTCTTCCCTAGTGTTTACCACTTCTGTTGGTAATTATTATTGACTGCCAATAGTCCAAAAAACATTACTTGTATTCAGGCCTGTATTTAGGCATGTGCTATTCTGTGCTCGTGCACAGGGCTGCAAGATTTGGGGGGCGGCAAAATTTTTGATTTTTTTTTTTTAGATTCACAATGAAAGGATATTTCCAAAGCATTAAAATCATTATTGGTGACGAATAATTGGCAATTAATCGTCTTGTCACCAATAATTATAACATTTGGTCAACTATTGAAGGAATCAATTATTAAAATAATTTCCAATGTAATTGCAATGATTTATGAAATCAAATAATCTATGCCATTCATGTAGATTGTTGCGAGCAGTGTATACTGTTGAGGAAGCAAACGTTTCATTCCTGTCTGTCACTTGGTTATTTCCGCTTACTCATATGTCATAGTGCCATTCCAAATCCAGTATTCCGCTGCTGTTCTACTAGTGCTACTAGTCTGTATAAATGAGGTAGGGAAGGTTTTTGTTGGCAACAGTGCGCTGTCGGCTGCCGCTCTGGTCTGGCTCGCGCGCCGCTCTGTGCTACCGTTTTCCTATTCTATTCAACTAGGTTATGTTAGTTTTTATTAAACTGTGATGTGAAATGAAAAAAGTACGAGTTTATTTTTTACTTCTTTAGTTCTTTATTGGATTGCAAATCGATATTTAAGTATAAAATTGAAATGGACGGAAGATAAAAGACTAAGTGGGGCGGCATATAGACGGAAGGCAGAAGAAAAGAAACAAAAAGAAGATGACACCCTTAAAAAAGTAAAAAATTAGAATCGTTTTTTAGTTATGAAAAAACTGAAAACAAAATTTCTGAAGAACCAAAAATTCATGAACTACGCCATTTAAAATTACATTGTAACTTGTAATACCTACAACGCTACAACCGATATAACATCTTAACTTGTGTTATAACATAGGGAACCCGCATTAATTGGTTCTGCCAATTATACAGGCTGCCTTAGTTGTGACGAGCTGAAAATTAATTACAACACCAAAACAATTAATATAAAAGGAAACTGGGAAGGGGAGACTGTTGATTTATGCACTCAGTTTAGTCTGTACTAAAGATGACATCTCTTTATTACATAATGAGATTAATTGCTCTACTCAAAGTTCTCAACATATATGGTTCAACAGCTTACAGTTTACAAGATGATTATCTATTTTATTCTTTCACAAAGGGCCCTCAAAATAAAGATGTACATCAATTTAATTTATTCCACGGATCCGGGATAGAATATAGTATGTTAATAATGGTCACCTCCCCATATACAATCTTGAAAATTGTGCCATTTGAAGAATGGCCTTTATTAACATTTTTAAAACAATAATGCTTTCAGTTTAAACTTTTACTCTTTTACTACAAACAGTTTTATTAGATTACAGACTACATCTTACATATAATGTCTGTTTTTAAAAGTCTTAAAGTGGTTAGTTAAATTGTCTTTTGTTGGTTATAATTTTAGTATCCCATAACCATGGAAGACAAGCCTCCATGTCACCTGTGGTTTCCTGTAGTTGATGCAGATTTGGCTCTTCGGTCCTCGGTGTGTTTCCTGAAGGTCTGTCGTTACCTTAGTATCCGGTGACGGTGAAGTTCCTGACGTATGTTAAACCATTCTGGGTGTGGTACTCTCTTCTTAGATGACTGTAGTAATTCTTGTTGTTAGAATAAATAAAGCAAAAGTTTGTTTCACTGGTATTCACTTCACATGATTATTTATTAGTTGAATTTCACCTCATGGTTCTAGTACTGTATTAATTACATACTTTCTTATTTAAGATTTGATAGAGATGTCATCGGCGCACAATTTAGTTATTAAGATATTCTTTAGCGAACTTTCACATATTTATCTCTGCGTCGTGAAACAACGCTGTGCGCAGCTTACGGCGTGAGCGCTCCATTGCAAGTGGGTTAATAGTTAAGGGGTGAGAGTAGTAATCTCGCGCCATTTACTATTCAGCATAAAAGTAGTTCCATGTTCCTTCTTTATTTAAAGGATTAAAGTTTGACTATTTAATTAAGCAGAGATATTCTTAATTACAGACGTTATTAAAGTACATTACAGTGGTCTTGTTTAATTATTTAAATAATGTCAAATTTACAAGTATATTTAGTTTGTTTAGGGGTCGGAATTCAAGTTAATTCCGGTTAGCGCATGTCTATGCAGGATTAATTAACAAGGTTTACCCTTTCTGTACACTCGTATTCCTTTTTATTTTATTATTACAACTCTTTATTAAATATTATTATTACTTAATGATAGCAATAAGATTTAGTTAAAATGTGCGATTTTATTAAAAATTTAAAATTTCTCAGCCTTCACATTATCTATTTATTAATTACCATATTTTTATTAATGAAATCGTCACATACTCCGCAGCTTAAGAACAAACTCCGGCTTATTTGGTCAGCAATGTACCGGGAGTATGCTTGGGGATTACCGTGTGAAATTTCCTGGTACTCGTTTTCTTTTCTTCCGTGAACTTCCCTTTATCTCGTTTCTTAAAAGCTAACTTAATTTTATTTCTACTACTAATTTTCGTAACCTCACAACATCGTGGCCCAACTGATTACATATTGCATACTCTAACTCTAGTAGTTAGTTTTCTGCACTTTCTTTAACCCTTGTAAAGAACTATCTTTAACCCTTGTAAAGAATTTTTCAGTGCGGCGCCTATGTGACTGTGTTACGTTACATATATAATTCTTAATTACCTCTAATATAACCTAAAGCGGATCCCATACTCCTCTTTAGATTATTTCTAATCCTAATGAGATAAGCGGAACTTCACGAAGGGGAATCTTTATTTACTTTTAAAACGAACAGCTGTAACACACTAAGCACTAAGCAAGAAGGGACAAACACTTTACACAGGGGTGTTGTATATACACATGGTCGCGGCTATTGTTTACTTCGGTACCACTTTAAGATTTCATAACAATTGGGGTCGCTTCCTACAATTCTTAACACGATTATTTCCTTTTACTTATTTTACTAATACACTTTTATAACACGTTAGTATAGTTTAAGATATTATTAAACTTTTATTTAAAGGACTCATCATTTACTTAAAAAATTTTATAATTTATATTTTTTTTTATTTAGGACACGTTTATATACTTCGATTTAATTTTACTTAGTTTAAAGGTTAACATTTTGCTTTGTTACGGGGTAAGGGGTAGAACACTTTATTTAACAATAGAGGTAGTAGTTTTCGCACACTAAAACTTATTTTACTATTCGCATTAAATTCTATACAACGCTTTCTTTTTTTTTTTACACAAGAAAAATAAAAATATAAATCAATTGTATTCTTACTTTTTTTTTTACAAATAAACAATTAAATGTGAACTTTAATCATTTTACATTGGTAGAGAGAGAGAAATCTCACACAGGCTTCAATATACGTTCAACAAAGGGGGAATCCTTGGTTACCAAGCACAGGATAATACACGCTTCGTATAACAATAGAACTATCAAAGAGGGTGGCGTATTGTCTAACTCAACTTGCGGGAGGGCAACTATGACAGTTTTACACAGGCGGCAACAGGATATTTACCTGACCGAGTTTGTCGTCAAATTGACACGTTGATGAATGAAATTTTTGGACAAGTACGTACATGGTTTTGTTTATGTGGGTCAATCTGTTAATATAAGTTTACACATATTATATTTACAATTAAAGTTACCTATACTATATTACTATAATAATAATTATGATTTTTATTTTATTTAAAATTTTGACACATATTAAAGTACATGAGTGAATAGATCAACAACAGCTTGTGTGTGTGTAATATTGGGACACAATTACTTTTTTTTTTTTTTAAAGGAGCAGCAAATTTAAATTTAACAAAGCAGCAGCAGTAACAACAAAAGCAACAGCAACAGCAACAGCAAAAGCAACAGCAACAGCATAGTGGCACAATTTATAACATCTTAACTTGTGTTATAACATAGGGAACCCGCATTAATTGGTTCTGCCAATTATACAGGCTGCCTTAGTTGTGACGCGCTGAAAATTCATCACAACACCAAAACAATTAATATAAAAGGAAACTGGGAAGGGGAGACTGTTGATTTATGCACTCAGTTTAGTCTGTACTAAAGATGACATCTCTTTATTACATAATGAGATTAACTGCTCTACTCAAAGTTCTCAACATATATGGTTCAACAGCTTACAGTTTACAAGATGATTATCTATTTTATTCTTTCACAAAGGGCCCTCAAAATAAAGATGTACATCAATTTAATTTATTCCACGGATCCGGGATAGAATATAGTATGTTAATAATGGTCACCTCCCCATATACAATCTTGAAAATTGTGCCATTTGAAGAATGGCCTTTATTAACCTTTTTAAAACAATAATGCTTTCAGTTTAAACTTTTACTCTTTTACTACAAACAGTTTTATTAGATTACAGACTACATCTTACATATAATGTCTGTTTTTAAAAGTCTTAAAGTGGTTAGTTAAATTGTCTTTTGTTGGTTATAATTTTAGTATCTCATAACCATGGAAGACAAGCCTCCATGTCACCTGTGGTTTCCTGTAGTTGATGCAGATTTGGCTCTTCGGTCCTCGGTGTGTTTCCTGAAGGTCTGTCGTTACCTTAGTATCCGGTGACGGTGAAGTTCCTGACGTATGTTAAATCATTCTGGGTGTGGTACTCTCTTCTTAGATGACTGTAGTAATTCTTGTTGTTAGAATAAATAAAGCGAAAGTTTGTTTCACTGGTATTCACTTCACATGATTATTTATTAGTTGAATTTCACCTCATGGTTCTAGTACTGTATTAATTACATACTTTCTTATTTAAGATTTGATAGAGATGTCATCGGCGCACAATTTAGTTATTAAGATATTCTTTAGCGAACTTTCACATATTTATCTCTGCGTCGTGAAACAACGCTGTGCGCAGCTTACGGCGTGAGCGCTCCATTGCAAGTGGGTTAATAGTTAAGGGGTGAGAGTAGTAATCTCGCGCCATTTACTATTCAGCATAAAAGTAGTTCCATGTTCCTTCTTTATTTAAAGGATTAAAGTTTGACTATTTAATTAAGCAGAGATATTCTTAATTACAGACGTTATTAAAGTACATTACAGTGGTCTTGTTTAATTATTTAAATAATGTCAAATTTACAAGTATATTTAGTTTGTTTAGGGGTCGGAATTCAAGTTAATTCCGGTTAGCGCATGTCTATGCAGGATTAATTAACAAGGTTTACCCTTTCTGTACACTCGTATTCCTTTTTATTTTATTATTACAACTCTTTATTAAATATTATTATTACTTAATGATAGCAATAAGATTTAGTTAAAATGTGCGATTTTATTAAAAATTTAAAATTTCTCAGCCTTCACATTATCTATTTATTAATTACCATATTTTTATTAATGAAATCGTCACATACTCCGCAGCTTAAGAACAAACTCCGGCTTATTTGGTCAGCAATGTACCGGGAGTATGCTTGGGGATTACCGTGTGAAATTTCCTGGTACTCGTTTTCTTTTCTTCCATGAACTTCCCTTTATCTCGTTTCTTAAAAGCTAACTTAATTTTATTTCTACTACTAATTTTCGTAACCTCACAACATCGTGGCCCAACTGATTACATATTGCATACTCTAACTCTAGTAGTTAGTTTTCTGCACTTTCTTTAACCCTTGTAAAGAACTATCTTTAACCCTTGTAAAGAATTTTTCAGTGCGGCGCCTATGTGACTATGTTACGTTACATATATAATTCTTAATTACCTCTAATATAACCTAAAGCGGATCCCATACTCCTCTTTAGATTATTTCTAATCCTAATGAGATAAGCGGAACTTCACGAAGGGGAATCTTTATTTACTTTTAAAACGAACAGCTGTAACACACTAAGCACTAAGCAAGAAGGGACAAACACTTTACACAGGGGTGTTGTATATACACATGGTCGCGGCTATTGTTTACTTCGGTACCACTTTAAGATTTCATAACAATTGGGGTCGCTTCCTACAATTAAATATTATTAAACTTTTATTTAAAGGACTCATCATTTACTTAAAAAATTTTATAATTTATATTTTTTTTTATTTAGGACACGTTTATATACTTCGATTTAATTTTACTTAGTTTAAAGGTTAACATTTTACTTTGTTACGGGGTAAGGGGTAGAACACTTTATTTAACAATAGAGGTAGTAGTTTTCGCACACTAAAACTTATTTTACTATTCGCATTAAATTCTATACGCTTTCTTTTTTTTTTTACACAAGAAAAATAAAAATATAAATCAATTGTATTCTTACTTTTTTTTTTACAAATAAACAATTAAATGTGAACTTTAATCATTTTACATTGGTAGAGAGAGAGAAATCTCACACAGGCTTCAATATACGTTCAACAAAGGGGGAATCCTTGGTTACCAAGCACAGGATAATACACGCTTCGTATAACAATAGAACTATCAAAGAGGGTGGCGTATTGTCTAACTCAACTTGCGGGAGGGCAACTATGACAGTTTTACACAGGCGGCAACAGGATATTTACCTGACCGAGTTTGTCGTCAAATTGACACGTTGATGAATGAAATTTTTGGACAAGTACGTACATGGTTTTGTTTATGTGGGTCAATCTGTTAATATAAGTTTACACATATTATATTTACAATTAAAGTTACCTATACTATATTACTATAATAATAATTATGATTTTTATTTTATTTAAAATTTTGACACATATTAAAGTACATGAGTGAATAGATCAACAACAGCTTGTGTGTGTGTAATATTGGGACACAATTACTTTTTTTTTTTTTTAAAGGAGCAGCAAATTTAAATTTAACAAAGCAGCAGCAGTAACAACAAAAGCAACAGCAACAGCAACAGCATAGTGGCGCAATTTATAACATCTTAACTTGTGTTATAACATAGGGAACCCGCATTAATTGGTTCTGCCAATTATACAGGCTGCCTTAGTTGTGACGCGCTGAAAATTCATCACAACACCAAAACAATTAATATAAAAGGAAACTGGGAAGGGGAGACTGTTGATTTATGCACTCAGTTTAGTCTGTACTAAAGATGACATCTCTTTATTACATAATGAGATTAACTGCTTTACTCAAAGTTCTCAACATATATGGTTCAACAGCTTACAGTTTACAAGATGATTATCTATTTTATTCTTTCACAAAGGGCCCTCAAAATAAAGATGTACATCAATTTAATTTATTCCACGGATCCGGGATAGAATATAGTATGTTAATAATGGTCACCTCCCCATATACAATCTTGAAAATTGTGCCATTTGAAGAATGGCCTTTATTAACCTTTTTAAAACAATAATGCTTTCAGTTTAAACTTTTACTCTTTTACTACAAACAGTTTTATTAGATTACAGACTACATCTTACATATAATGTCTGTTTTTAAAAGTCTTAAAGTGGTTAGTTAAATTGTCTTTTGTTGGTTATAATTTTAGTATCTCATAACCATGGAAGACAAGCCTCCATGTCACCTGTGGTTTCCTATAGTTGATGCAGATTTGGCTCTTCGGTCCTCGGTGTGTTTCCTGAAGGTCTGTCGTTACCTTAGTATCCGGTGACGGTGAAGTTCCTGACGTATGTTAAATCATTCTGGGTGTGGTACTCTCTTCTTAGATGACTGTAGTAATTCTTGTTGTTAGAATAAATAAAGCGAAAGTTTGTTTCACTGGTATTCACTTCACATGATTATTTATTAGTTGAATTTCACCTCATGGTTCTAGTACTGTATTAATTACATACTTTCTTATTTAAGATTTGATAGAGATGTCATCGGCGCACAATTTAGTTATTAAGATATTCTTTAGCGAACTTTCACATATTTATCTCTGCGTCGTGAAACAACGCTGTGCGCAGCTTACGGCGTGAGCACTCCATTGCAAGTGGGTTAATAGTTAAGGGGTGAGAGTAGTAATCTCGCGCCATTTACTATTCAGCATAAAAGTAGTTCCATGTTCCTTCTTTATTTAAAGGATTAAAGTTTGACTATTTAATTAAGCAGAGATATTCTTAATTACAGACGTTATTAAAGTACATTACAGTGGTCTTGTTTAATTATTTAAATAATGTCAAATTTACAAGTATATTTAGTTTGTTTAGGGGTCGGAATTCAAGTTAATTCCGGTTAGCGCATGTCTATGCAGGATTAATTAACAAGGTTTACCCTTTCTGTACACTCGTATTCCTTTTTATTTTATTATTACAACTCTTTATTAAATATTATTATTACTTAATGATAGCAATAAGATTTAGTTAAAATGTGCGATTTTATTAAAAATTTAAAATTTCTCAGCCTTCACATTATCTATTTATTAATTACCATATTTTTATTAATGAAATCGTCACATACTCCGCAGCTTAAGAACAAACTCCGGCTTATTTGGTCAGCAATGTACCGGGAGTATGCTTGGGGATTACCGTGTGAAATTTCCTGGTACTCGTTTTCTTTTCTTCCGTGAACTTCCCTTTATCTCGTTTCTTAAAAGCTAACTTAATTTTATTTCTACTACTAATTTTCGTAACCTCACAACATCGTGGCCCAACTGATTACATATTGCATACTCTAACTCTAGTAGTTAGTTTTCTGCACTTTCTTTAACCCTTGTAAAGAACTATCTTTAACCCTTGTAAAGAATTTTTCAGTGCGGCGCCTATGTGACTGTGTTACGTTACATATATAATTCTTAATTACCTCTAATATAACCTAAAGCGGATCCCATACTCCTCTTTAGATTATTTCTAATCCTAATGAGATAAGCGGAACTTCACGAAGGGGAATCTTTATTTACTTTTAAAACGAGCAGCTGTAACACACTAAGCACTAAGCAAGAAGGGACAAACACTTTACACAGGGGTGTTGTATATACACATGGTCGCGGCTATTGTTTACTTCGGTACCACTTTAAGATTTCATAACAATTGGGGTCGCTTCCTACAATTCTTAACACGATTATTTCCTTTTACTTATTTTACTAATACACTTTTATAACACGTTAGTATAGTTTAAGATATTATTAAACTTTTATTTAAAGGACTCATCATTTACTTAAAAAATTTTATAATTTATATTTTTTTTTATTTATGACACGTTTATATACTTCGATTTAATTTTACTTAGTTTAAAGGTTAACATTTTACTTTGTTACGGGGTAAGGGGTAGAACACTTTATTTAACAATAGAGGTAGTAGTTTTCGCACACTAAAACTTATTTTACTATTCGCATTAAATTCTATACAACGCTTTCTTTTTTTTTTTACACAAGAAAAATAAAAATATAAATCAATTGTATTCTTACTTTTTTTTTTACAAATAAACAATTAAATGTGAACTTTAATCATTTTACATTGGTAGAGAGAGAGAAATCTCACACAGGCTTCAATATACGTTCAACAAAGGGGGAATCCTTGGTTACCAAGCACAGGATAATACACGCTTCGTATAACAATAGAACTATCAAAGAGGGTGGCGTATTGTCTAACTCAACTTGCGGGAGGGCAACTATGACAGTTTTACACAGGCGGCAACAGGATATTTACCTGACCGAGTTTGTCGTCAAATTGACACGTTGATGAATGAAATTTTTGGACAAGTACGTACATGGTTTTGTTTATGTGGGTCAATCTGTTAATATAAGTTTACACATATTATATTTACAATTAAAGTTACCTATACTATATTACTATAATAATAATTATGATTTTTATTTTATTTAAAATTTTGACACATATTAAAGTACATGAGTGAATAGATCAACAACAGCTTGTGTGTGTGTAATATTGGGACACAATTACTTTTTTTTTTTTTTAAAGGAGCAGCAAATTTAAATTTAACAAAGCAGCAGCAGTAACAACAAAAGCAACAGCAACAGCAACAGCAACAGCAAAAGCAACAGCAACAGCATAGTGGCGCAATTTATAACATCTTAACTTGTGTTATAACATAGGGAACCCGCATTAATTGGTTCTGCCAATTATACAGGCTGCCTTAGTTGTGACGCGCTGAAAATTCATCACAACACCAAAACAATTAATATAAAAGGAAACTGGGAAGGGGAGACTGTTGATTTATGCACTCAGTTTAGTCTGTACTAAAGATGACATCTCTTTATTACATAATGAGATTAACTGCTCTACTCAAAGTTCTCAACATATATGGTTCAACAGCTTACAGTTTACAAGATGATTATCTATTTTATTCTTTCACAAAGGGCCCTCAAAATAAAGATGTACATCAATTTAATTTATTCCACGGATCCGGGATAGAATATAGTATGTTAATAATGGTCACCTCCCCATATACAATCTTGAAAATTGTGCCATTTGAAGAATGGCCTTTATTAACCTTTTTAAAACAATAATGCTTTCAGTTTAAACTTTTACTCTTTTACTACAAACAGTTTTATTAGATTACAGACTACATCTTACATATAATGTCTGTTTTTAAAAGTCTTAAAGTGGTTAGTTAAATTGTCTTTTGTTGGTTATAATTTTAGTATCTCATAACCATGGAAGACAAGCCTGCATGTCACCTGTGGTTTCCTGTAGTTGATGCAGATTTGGCTCTTCGGTCCTCGGTGTGTTTCCTGAAGGTCTGTCGTTACCTTAGTATCCGGTGACGGTGAAGTTCCTGACGTATGTTAAATCATTCTGGGTGTGGTACTCTCTTCTTAGATGACTGTAGTAATTCTTGTTGTTAGAATAAATAAAGCGAAAGTTTGTTTCACTGGTATTCACTTCACATGATTATTTATTAGTTGAATTTCACCTCATGGTTCTAGTACTGTATTAATTACATACTTTCTTATTTAAGATTTGATAGAGATGTCATCGGCGCACAATTTAGTTATTAAGATATTCTTTAGCGAACTTTCACATATTTATCTCTGCGTCGTGAAACAACGCTGTGCGCAGCTTACGGCGTGAGCGCTCCATTGCAAGTGGGTTAATAGTTAAGGGGTGAGAGTAGTAATCTCGCGCCATTTACTATTCAGCATAAAAGTAGTTCCATGTTCCTTCTTTATTTAAAGGATTAAAGTTTGACTATTTAATTAAGCAGAGATATTCTTAATTACAGACGTTATTAAAGTACATTACAGTGGTCTTGTTTAATTATTTAAATAATGTCAAATTTACAAGTATATTTAGTTTGTTTAGGGGTCGGAATTCAAGTTAATTCCGGTTAGCGCATGTCTATGCAGGATTAATTAACAAGGTTTACCCTTTCTGTACACTCGTATTCCTTTTTATTTTATTATTACAACTCTTTATTAAATATTATTATTACTTAATGATAGCAATAAGATTTAGTTAAAATGTGCGATTTTATTAAAAATTTAAAATTTCTCAGCCTTCACATTATCTATTTATTAATTACCATATTTTTATTAATGAAATCGTCACATACTCCGCAGCTTAAGAACAAACTCCGGCTTATTTGGTCAGCAATGTACCGGGAGTATGCTTGGGGATTACCGTGTGAAATTTCCTGGTACTCGTTTTCTTTTCTTCCGTGAACTTCCCTTTATCTCGTTTCTTAAAAGCTAACTTAATTTTATTTCTACTACTAATTTTCGTAACCTCACAACATCGTGGCCCAACTGATTACATATTGCATACTCTAACTCTAGTAGTTAGTTTTCTGCACTTTCTTTAACCCTTGTAAAGAACTATCTTTAACCCTTGTAAAGAATTTTTCAGTGCGGCGCCTATGTGACTGTGTTACGTTACATATATAATTCTTAATTACCTCTAATATAACCTAAAGCGGATCCCATACTCCTCTTTAGATTATTTCTAATCCTAATGAGATAAGCGGAACTTCACGAAGGGGAATCTTTATTTACTTTTAAAACGAGCAGCTGTAACACACTAAGCACTAAGCAAGAAGGGACAAACACTTTACACAGGGGTGTTGTATATACACATGGTCGCGGCTATTGTTTACTTCGGTACCACTTTAAGATTTCATAACAATTGGGGTCGCTTCCTACAATTCTTAACACGATTATTTCCTTTTACTTATTTTACTAATACACTTTTATAACACGTTAGTATAGTTTAAGATATTATTAAACTTTTATTTAAAGGACTCATCATTTACTTAAAAAATTTTATAATTTATATTTTTTTTTATTTATGACACGTTTATATACTTCGATTTAATTTTACTTAGTTTAAAGGTTAACATTTTACTTTGTTACGGGGTAAGGGGTAGAACACTTTATTTAACAATAGAGGTAGTAGTTTTCGCACACTAAAACTTATTTTACTATTCGCATTAAATTCTATACAACGCTTTCTTTTTTTTTTTACACAAGAAAAATAAAAATATAAATCAATTGTATTCTTACTTTTTTTTTTACAAATAAACAATTAAATGTGAACTTTAATCATTTTACATTGGTAGAGAGAGAGAAATCTCACACAGGCTTCAATATACGTTCAACAAAGGGGGAATCCTTGGTTACCAAGCACAGGATAATACACGCTTCGTATAACAATAGAACTATCAAAGAGGGTGGCGTATTGTCTAACTCAACTTGCGGGAGGGCAACTATGACAGTTTTACACAGGCGGCAACAGGATATTTACCTGACCGAGTTTGTCGTCAAATTGACACGTTGATGAATGAAATTTTTGGACAAGTACGTACATGGTTTTGTTTATGTGGGTCAATCTGTTAATATAAGTTTACACATATTATATTTACAATTAAAGTTACCTATACTATATTACTATAATAATAATTATGATTTTTATTTTATTTAAAATTTTGACACATATTAAAGTACATGAGTGAATAGATCAACAACAGCTTGTGTGTGTGTAATATTGGGACACAATTACTTTTTTTTTTTTTTAAAGGAGCAGCAAATTTAAATTTAACAAAGCAGCAGCAGTAACAACAAAAGCAACAGCAACAGCAACAGCATAGTGGCGCAATTTATAACATCTTAACTTGTGTTATAACATAGGGAACCCGCATTAATTGGTTCTGCCAATTATACAGGCTGCCTTAGTTGTGACGCAATTAATCACAACACCAAAACAATTAATATAAAAGGAAACTGGGAAGGGGAGACTGTTGATTTATGCACTCAGTTTAGTCTGTACTAAAGATGACATCTCTTTATTACATAATGAGATTAACTGCTCTACTCAAAGTTCTCAACATATATGGTTCAACAGCTTACAGTTTACAAGATGATTATCTATTTTATTCTTTCACAAAGGGCCCTCAAAATAAAGATGTACATCAATTTAATTTATTCCACGGATCCGGGATAGAATATAGTATGTTAATAATGGTCACCTCCCCATATACAATCTTGAAAATTGTGCCATTTGAAGAATGGCCTTTATTAACCTTTTTAAAACAATAATGCTTTCAGTTTAAACTTTTACTCTTTTACTACAAACAGTTTTATTAGATTACAGACTACATCTTACATATAATGTCTGTTTTTAAAAGTCTTAAAGTGGTTAGTTAAATTGTCTTTTGTTGGTTATAATTTTAGTATCTCATAACCATGGAAGACAAGCCTCCATGTCACCTGTGGTTTCCTATAGTTGATGCAGATTTGGCTCTTCGGTCCTCGGTGTGTTTCCTGAAGGTCTGTCGTTACCTTAGTATCCGGTGACGGTGAAGTTCCTGACGTATGTTAAATCATTCTGGGTGTGGTACTCTCTTCTTAGATGACTGTAGTAATTCTTGTTGTTAGAATAAATAAAGCGAAAGTTTGTTTCACTGGTATTCACTTCACATGATTATTTATTAGTTGAATTTCACCTCATGGTTCTAGTACTGTATTAATTACATACTTTCTTATTTAAGATTTGATAGAGATGTCATCGGCGCACAATTTAGTTATTAAGATATTCTTTAGCGAACTTTCACATATTTATCTCTGCGTCGTGAAACAACGCTGTGCGCAGCTTACGGCGTGAGCGCTCCATTGCAAGTGGGTTAATAGTTAAGGGGTGAGAGTAGTAATCTCGCGCCATTTACTATTCAGCATAAAAGTAGTTCCATGTTCCTTCTTTATTTAAAGGATTAAAGTTTGACTATTTAATTAAGCAGAGATATTCTTAATTACAGACGTTATTAAAGTACATTACAGTGGTCTTGTTTAATTATTTAAATAATGTCAAATTTACAAGTATATTTAGTTTGTTTAGGGGTCGGAATTCAAGTTAATTCCGGTTAGCGCATGTCTATGCAGGATTAATTAACAAGGTTTACCCTTTCTGTACACTCGTATTCCTTTTTATTTTATTATTACAACTCTTTATTAAATATTATTATTACTTAATGATAGCAATAAGATTTAGTTAAAATGTGCGATTTTATTAAAAATTAAAAATTTCTCAGCCTTCACATTATCTATTTATTAATTACCATATTTTTATTAATGAAATCGTCACATACTCCGCAGCTTAAGAACAAACTCCGGCTTATTTGGTCAGCAATGTACCGGGAGTATGCTTGGGGATTACCGTGTGAAATTTCCTGGTACTCGTTTTCTTTTCTTCCGTGAACTTCCCTTTATCTCGTTTCTTAAAAGCTAACTTAATTTTATTTCTACTACTAATTTTCGTAACCTCACAACATCGTGGCCCAACTGATTACATATTGCATACTCTAACTCTAGTAGTTAGTTTTCTGCACTTTCTTTAACCCTTGTAAAGAACTATCTTTAACCCTTGTAAAGAATTTTTCAGTGCGGCGCCTATGTGACTGTGTTACGTTACATATATAATTCTTAATTACCTCTAATATAACCTAAAGCGGATCCCATACTCCTCTTTAGATTATTTCTAATCCTAATGAGATAAGCGGAACTTCACGAAGGGGAATCTTTATTTACTTTTAAAACGAACAGCTGTAACACACTAAGCACTAAGCAAGAAGGGACAAACACTTTACACAGGGGTGTTGTATATACACATGGTCGCGGCTATTGTTTACTTCCGTACCACTTTAAGATTTCATAACAATTGGGGTCGCTTCCTACAATTCTTAACACGATTATTTCCTTTTACTTATTTTACTAATACACTTTTATAACACGTTAGTATAGTTTAAGATATTATTAAACTTTTATTTAAAGGACTCATCATTTACTTAAAAAATTTTATAATTTATATTTTTTTTTATTTAGGACACGTTTATATACTTCGATTTAATTTTACTTAGTTTAAAGGTTAACATTTTACTTTGTTACGGGGTAAGGGGTAGAACACTTTATTTAACAATAGAGGTAGTAGTTTTCGCACACTAAAACTTATTTTACTATTCGCATTAAATTCTATACAACGCTTTCTTTTTTTTTTTTACACAAGAAAAATAAAAATATAAATCAATTGTATTCTTACTCTTTTTTTCACAAATAAACAATTAAAATGTGAACTTTAATCATTTTACATTGGTAGAGAGAGAGAAATCTCACACAGGCTTCAATATATGTTCAACAAAGGGGGAATCCTTGGTTACTAAGCACAGGATAATACACGCTTCGTATAACAATAGAACTATCAAAGAGGGTGGCGTATTGTCTATCTCAACTTGCGGGAGGGCAACTATGACAGTTTTACACAGGCGGCAACAGGATATTTACCTGTCCGAGTTTGTCGTCAAATTGACACGTTGATGAATGAAATTTTTGGACAAGTACGTACATGGTTTTGTTTACGTGGGTCAATCTGTTAATATAAGTTTACACATATTATATTTACAATTAAAGTTACCTATACTATATTACTATAATAATAATTATGATTTTTATTTTATTTAAAATTTTGACACATATTAAAGTACATGAGTGAATAGATCAACAGCTTGTGTGTGTGTAATATTGGGACACAATTACTTTTTTTTTTTTTAAAGGAGCAGCAAATTTAAATTTAACAAAGCAGCAGCAGTAACAACAAAAGCAACAGCAACAGCAAAAGCAACAGCAACAGCAGAGTGGCGCAATTTATAACATCTTAACTTGTGTTATAACATAGGGAACCCGCATTAATTGGTTCTGCCAATTATACAGGCTGCCTTAGTTGTGACGCACTGAAAATTCATCACAACACCAAAACAATTAATATAAAAGGAAACTGGGAAGGGGAGACTGTTGATTTATGCACTCAGTTTAGTCTGTACTAAAGATGACATCTCTTTATTACATAATGAGATTAACTGCTCTACTCAAAGTTCTCAACATATATGGTTCAACAGCTTACAGTTTACAAGATGATTATCTATTTTATTCTTTCACAAAGGGCCCTCAAAATAAAGATGTACATCAATTTAATTTATTCCACGGATCCGGGATAGAATATAGTATGTTAATAATGGTCACCTCCCCATATACAATCTTGAAAATTGTGCCATTTGAAGAATGGCCTTTATTAACCTTTTTAAAACAATAATGCTTTCAGTTTAAACTTTTACTCTTTTACTACAAACAGTTTTATTAGATTACAGACTACATCTTACATATAATGTCTGTTTTTAAAAGTCTTAAAGTGGTTAGTTAAATTGTCTTTTGTTGGTTATAATTTTAGTATCTCATAACCATGGAAGACAAGCCTCCATGTCACCTGTGGTTTCCTGTAGTTGATGCAGATTTGGCTCTTCGGTCCTCGGTGTGTTTCCTGAAGGTCTGTCGTTACCTTAGTATCCGGTGACGGTGAAGTTCCTGACGTATGTTAAATCATTCTGGGTGTGGTACTCTCTTCTTAGATGACTGTAGTAATTCTTGTTGTTAGAATAAATAAAGCGAAAGTTTGTTTCACTGGTATTCACTTCACATGATTATTTATTAGTTGAATTTCACCTCATGGTTCTAGTACTGTATTAATTACATACTTTCTTATTTAAGATTTGATAGAGATGTCATCGGCGCACAATTTAGTTATTAAGATATTCTTTAGCGAACTTTCACATATTTATCTCTGCGTCGTGAAACAACGCTGTGCGCAGCTTACGGCGTGAGCGCTCCATTGCAAGTGGGTTAATAGTTAAGGGGTGAGAGTAGTAATCTCGCGCCATTTACTATTCAGCATAAAAGTAGTTCCATGTTCCTTCTTTATTTAAAGGATTAAAGTTTGACTATTTAATTAAGCAGAGATATTCTTAATTACAGACGTTATTAAAGTACATTACAGTGGTCTTGTTTAATTATTTAAATAATGTCAAATTTACAAGTATATTTAGTTTGTTTAGGGGTCGGAATTCAAGTTAATTCCGGTTAGCGCATGTCTATGCAGGATTAATTAACAAGGTTTACCCTTTCTGTACACTCGTATTCCTTTTTATTTTATTATTACAACTCTTTATTAAATATTATTATTACTTAATGATAGCAATAAGATTTAGTTAAAATGTGCGATTTTATTAAAAATTTAAAATTTCTCAGCCTTCACATTATCTATTTATTAATTACCATATTTTTATTAATGAAATCGTCACATACTCCGCAGCTTAAGAACAAACTCCGGCTTATTTGGTCAGCAATGTACCGGGAGTATGCTTGGGGATTACCGTGTGAAATTTCCTGGTACTCGTTTTCTTTTCTTCCGTGAACTTCCCTTTATCTCGTTTCTTAAAAGCTAACTTAATTTTATTTCTACTACTAATTTTCGTAACCTCACAACATCGTGGCCCAACTGATTACATATTGCATACTCTAACTCTAGTAGTTAGTTTTCTGCACTTTCTTTAACCCTTGTAAAGAACTATCTTTAACCCTTGTAAAGAATTTTTCAGTGCGGCGCCTATGTGACTGTGTTACGTTACATATATAATTCTTAATTACCTCTAATATAACCTAAAGCGGATCCCATACTCCTCTTTAGATTATTTCTAATCCTAATGAGATAAGCGGAACTTCACGAAGGGGAATCTTTATTTACTTTTAAAACGAACAGCTGTAACACACTAAGCAGGAAGGGACAAACACTTTACACAGGGGTGTTGTATATACACATGGTCGCGGCTATTGTTTACTTCGGTACCACTTTAAGATTTCATAACAATTGGGGCCGCTTCCTACAATTCTTAACACGATTATTTCCTTTTACTTATTTTACTAATACACTTTTATAACACGTTAGTATGGTTTAAGATATTATTAAACTTTTATTTAAAGGACTTATCATTTACTTAAAAAATTTTATAATTTATATTTTTTTTTATTTAGGACACGTTTATATACTTCGATTTAATTTTACTTAGTTTAAAGGTTAACATTTTACTTTGTTACAGGGTAAGGGGTAGAACACTTTATTTAACAATAGAGGTAGTAGTTTTCGCACACTAAAACTTATTTTACTATTCGCATTAAATTCTATACAACGCTTTCTTTTTTTTTTTACACAAGAAAAATAAAAATATAAATCAATTGTATTCTTACTCTTTTTTTTTTACAAATAAACAATTAAAATGTGAACTTTAATCATTTTACATTGGTAGAGAGAGAGAAATCTCACACAGGCTTCAATATACGTTCAACAAAGGGGGAATCCTTGGTTACCAAGCACAGGATAATACACGCTTCGTATAACAATAGAACTATCAAAGAGGGTGGCGTATTGTCTAACTCAACTTGCGGGAGGGCAACTATGACAGTATTACACAGGCGGCAACAGGATATTTACCTGACCAAGTTTGTCGTCAAATTGACACGTTGATGAATGAAATTTTTGGACAAGTACGTACATGGTTTTGTTTACGTGGGTCAATCTGTTAATATAAGTTTACACATATTATATTTACAATTAAAGTTACCTATACTATATTACTATAATAATAATTATGATTTTTATTTTATTTAAAATTTTGACACATATTTAAGTACATGAGTGAATAGATCAACAGCTTGTGTGTGTGTAATATTGGGACACAATTACTTTTTTTTTTTTTTTAAAGGAGCAGCAAATTTAAATTTAACAAAGCAGCAGCAGTAACAACAAAAGCAACAGCAACAGCAAAAGCAACAGCAACAGCAGAGTGGCGCAATTTATAACATCTTAACTTGTGTTATAACATAGGGAACCCGCATTAATTGGTTCTGCCAATTATACAGGCTGCCTTAGTTGTGACGCACTGAAAATTCATCACAACACCAAAACAATTAATATAAAAGGAAACTGGGAAGGGGAGACTGTTGATTTATGCACTCAGTTTAGTCTGTACTAAAGATGACATCTCTTTATTACATAATGAGATTAACTGCTCTACTCAAAGTTCTCAACATATATGGTTCAACAGCTTACAGTTTACAAGATGATTATCTATTTTATTCTTTCACAAAGGGCCCTCAAAATAAAGATGTACATCAATTTAATTTATTCCACGGATCCGGGATAGAATATAGTATGTTAATAATGGTCACCTCCCCATATACAATCTTGAAAATTGTGCCATTTGAAGAATGGCCTTTATTAACCTTTTTAAAACAATAATGCTTTCAGTTTAAACTTTTACTCTTTTACTACAAACAGTTTTATTAGATTACAGACTACATCTTACATATAATGTCTGTTTTTAAAAGTCTTAAAGTGGTTAGTTAAATTGTCTTTTGTTGGTTATAATTTTAGTATCTCATAACCATGGAAGACAAGCCTCCATGTCACCTGTGGTTTCCTGTAGTTGATGCAGATTTGGCTCTTCGGTCCTCGGTGTGTTTCCTGAAGGTCTGTCGTTACCTTAGTATCCGGTGACGGTGAAGTTCCTGACGTATGTTAAATCATTCTGGGTGTGGTACTCTCTTCTTAGATGACTGTAGTAATTCTTGTTGTTAGAATAAATAAAGCGAAAGTTTGTTTCACTGGTATTCACTTCACATGATTATTTATTAGTTGAATTTCACCTCATGGTTCTAGTACTGTATTAATTACATACTTTCTTATTTAAGATTTGATAGAGATGTCATCGGCGCACAATTTAGTTATTAAGATATTCTTTAGCGAACTTTCACATATTTATCTCTGCGTCATGAAACAACGCTGTGCGCAGCTTACGGCGTGAGCGCTCCATTGCAAGTGGGTTAATAGTTAAGGGGTGAGAGTAGTAATCTCGCGCCATTTACTATTCAGCATAAAAGTAGTTCCATGTTCCTTCTTTATTTAAAGGATTAAAGTTTGACTATTTAATTAAGCAGAGATACTCTTAATTACAGACGTTATTAAAGTACATTACAGTGGTCTTGTTTAATTATTTAAATAATGTCAAATTTACAAGTATATTTAGTTTGTTTAGGGGTCGGAATTCAAGTTAATTCCGGTTAGCGCATGTCTATGCAGGATTAATTAACAAGGTTTACCCTTTCTGTACACTCGTATTCCTTTTTATTTTATTATTACAACTCTTTATTAAATATTATTATTACTTAATGATAGCAATAAGATTTAGTTAAAATGTGCGATTTTATTAAAAATTTAAAATTTCTCAGCCTTCACATTACCTATTTATTTATTACCATATTTTTATTAATGAAATCATCACATACTCCGCCGCTTAAGAACAAACTCCGGCTTATTTGGTCAGCAATGTACCGGGAGTATGCTTGGGGATTACCGTGTGAAATTTCCTGGTACTCGTTTTCTTTTCTTCCGTGAACTTCCCTTTATCTCGTTTCTTAAAAGCTAACTTAATTTTATTTCTACTACTAATTTTGATAACCTCACAACATCGTGGCCTGACTGATTACATTTTGCATACTCTAACTCTAGTAGTTAGTTTTCTGCACTTTCTTTAACCCTTGTAAAGAACTATCTTTAACCCTTGTAAAGAATTTTTCAGTGCGGCGCCTATGTGACTGTGTTACGTTACATATATAATTCTTAATTACCTCTAATATAACCTAAAGCGGATCCCATACTCCTCTTTAGATTATTTCTAATCCTAATGAGATAAGCGGAACTTCACGAAGGGGAATCTTTATTTACTTTTAAAACGAACAGCTGTAACACACTAAGCACTAAGCAAGAAGGGACAAACACTTTACACAGGGGTGTTGTATATACACATGGTCGCGGCTATTGTTTACTTCGGTACCACTTTAAGATTTCATAACAATTGGGGTCGCTTCCTACAATTCTTAACACGATTATTTCCTTTTACTTATTTTACTAATACACTTTTATAACACGTTAGTATAGTTTAAGATATTATTAAACTTTTATTTAAAGGACTTATCATTTACTTAAAAAATTTTATAATTTATATTTTTTTTTATTTAGGACACGTTTATATACTTCGATTTAATTTTACTTAGTTTAAAGGTTAACATTTTACTTTGTTACGGGGTAAGGGGTAGAACACTTTATTTAACAATAGAGGTAGTAGTTTTCGCACACTAAAACTTATTTTACTATTCGCATTAAATTCTATACAACGCTTTCTTTTTTTTTTACACAAGAAAAATAAAAATATAAATCAATTGTATTCTTACTCTTTTTTTTTTAGAAATAAACAATTAAAATGTGAACTTTAATCATTTTACATTGGTAGAGAGAGAGAAATCTCACACAGGCTTCAATATACGTTCAACAAAGGGGGAATCCTTGGTTACTAAGCACAGGATAATACACGCTTCGTATAACAATAGAACTATCAAAGAGGGTGGCGTATTGTCTATCTCAACTTGCGGGAGGGCAACTATGACAGTTTTACACAGGCGGCAACAGGATATTTACCTGTCCAAGTTTGTCGTCAAATTGACACGTTGATGAATGAAATTTTTGGACAAGTACGTACATGGTTTTGTTTACGTGGGTCAATCTGTTAATATAAGTTTACACATATTATATTTACAATTAAAGTTACCTATACTATATTACTATAATAATAATTATGATTTTTATTTTATTTAAAATTTTGACACATATTAAAGTACATGAGTGAATAGATCAACAGCTTGTGTGTGTGTAATATTGGGACACAATTACTTTTTTTTTTTTTTTAAAGGAGCAGCAAATTTAAATTTAACAAAGCAGCAGCAGTAACAACAAAAGCAACAGCAACAGCAAAAGCAACAGCAACAGCAGAGTGGCGCAATTTATAACATCTTAACTTGTGTTATAACATAGGGAACCCGCATTAATTGGTTCTGCCAATTATACAGGCTGCCTTAGTTGTGATGAGCTAAAAATTAATCACAACACCAAAACAATTAATATAAAAGGAAACTGGGAAAGGGAGACTGTTGATTTATGCACTCAGTTTAGTCTGTACTAAAGATGACATCTCTTTATTACATAATGAGATTAATTGCTCTACTCAAAGTTCTCAACATATATGGTTCAACAGCTTACAGTTTACAAGATGATTATCTATTTTATTCTTTCACAAAGGGCCCTCAAAATAAAGATGTACATCAATTTAATTTATTCAACGGATCCGGGATAGAATATAGTATGTTAATAATGGTCACCTCCCCATATACAATCTTGAAAGTTGTGCCATTTGAAGAGTGGCCTTTATTAACCTTTTTAAAACAATAATGCTTTCAGTTTAAACTTTTACTCTTTTACTACAAACAGTTTTATTAGATTACAGACTACATCTTACATATAATGTCTGTTTTTAAAAGTCTTAAAGTGGTTAGTTAAATTGTCTTTTGTTGGTTATAATTTTAGTATCTCATAACCATGGAAGACAAGCCTCCATGTCACCTGTGGTTTCCTGTAGTTGATGCAGATTTGGCTCTTCGGTCCTCGGTGTGTTTCCTGAAGGTCTGTCGTTACCTTAGTATCCGGTGACGGTGAAGTTCCTGACGTATGTTAAATCATTCTGGGTGTGGTACTCTCTTCTTAGATGACTGTAGTAATTCTTGTTGTTAGAATAAATAAAGCGAAAGTTTGTTTCACTGGTATTCACTTCACATGATTATTTATTAGTTGAATTTCACCTCATGGTTCTAGTACTGTATTAATTACATACTTTCTTATTTAAGATTTGATAGAGATGTCATCGGCGCACAATTTAGTTATTAAGATATTCTTTAGCGAACTTTCACATATTTATCTCTGCGTCGTGAAACAACGCTGTGCGCAGCTTACGGCGTGAGCGCTCCATTGCAAGTGGGTTAATAGTTAAGGGGTGAGAGTAGTAATCTCGCGCCATTTACTATTCAGCATAAAAGTAGTTCCATGTTCCTTCTTTATTTAAAGGATTAAAGTTTGACTATTTAATTAAGCAGAGATACTCTTAATTACAGACGTTATTAAAGTACATTACAGTGGTCTAGTTTAATTATTTAAATAATGTCAAATTTACAAGTATATTTAGTTTGTTTAGGGGTCGGAATTCAAGTTAATTCCGGTTAGCGCATGTCTATGCAGGATTAATTAACAAGGTTTACCCTTTCTGTACACTCGTATTCCTTTTTATTTTATTATTACAACTCTTTATTAAATATTATTATTACTTAATGATAGCAATAAGATTTAGTTAAAATGTGCGATTTTATTAAAAATTTAAAATTTTTCAGCCTTCACATTACCTATTTATTAATTACCATATTTTTATTAATTAAATCATCACATACTCCGCCGCTTAAGAACAAACTCCGGCTTATTTGGTCAGCAATGTACCGGGAGTATGCTTGGGGATTACCGTGTGAAATTTCCTGGTACTCGTTTTCTTTTCTTCCGTGAACTTCCCTTTATCTCGTTTCTTAAAAGCTAACTTAATTTTATTTCTACTACTAATTTTCGTAACCTCACAACATCGTGGCCCGACTGATTACATTTTGCATACTCTAATTCTAGTAGTTAGTTTTCTGCACTTTCTTTAACCCTTGTAAAGAACTATCTTTAACCCTTGTAAAGAATTTTTCAGTGCGGCGCCTATGTGACTGTGTTACGTTACATATATAATTCTTAATTACCTCTAATATAACCTAAAGCGGATCCCATACTCCTCTTTAGATTATTTCTAATCCTAATGAGATAAGCGGAACTTCACGAAGGGGAATCTTTATTTACTTTTAAAACGAACAGCTGTAACACACTAAGCACTAAGCAAGAAGGGACAAACACTTTACACAGGGGTGTTGTATATACACATGGTCGCGGCTATTGTTTACTTCGGTACCACTTTAAGATTTCATAACAATTGGGGTCGCTTCCTACAATTCTTAACACGATTATTTCCTTTTACTTATTTTACTAATACACTTTTATAACACGTTAGTATAGTTTAAGATATTATTAAACTTTTATTTAAAGGACTTATCATTTACTTAAAAAATTTTATAATTTATATTTTTTTTTATTTAGGACACGTTTATATACTTCGATTTAATTTTACTTAGTTTAAAGGTTAACATTTTACTTTGTTACGGGGTAAGGGGTAGAACACTTTATTTAACAATAGAGGTAGTAGTTTTCGCACACTAAAACTTATTTTACTATTCACATTAAATTCTATACGCTTTCTTTTTTTTTTTACACAAGAAAAATAAAAATATAAATCAATTGTATTCTTACTCTTTTTTTTTACAAATAAACAATTAAAATGTGAACTTTAATCATTTTACATTGGTAGAGAGAGAGAAATCTCACACAGGCTTCAATATATGTTCAACAAAGGGGGAATCCTTGGTTACTAAGCACAGGATAATACACGCTTCTTATAACAATAGAACTATCAAAGAGGGTGGCGTATTGTCTAACTCAACTTGCGGGAGGGCAACTATGACAGTTTTACACAGGCGGCAACAGAATATTTACCTGTCCGAGTTTGTCGTCAAATTGACACGTTGATGAATGAAATTTTTGGACAAGTACGTACATGGTTTTGTTTACGTGGGTCAATCTGTTAATATAAGTTTACACATATTATATTTACAATTAAAGTTACCTATACTATATTACTATAATAATAATTATGATTTTTATTTTATTTAAAATTTTGACACATATTAAAGTACATGAGTGAATAGATCAACAGCTTGTGTGTGTGTAATATTGGGACACAATTACTTTTTTTTTTTTTTAAAGGAGCAGCAAATTTAAATTTAACAAAGCAGCAGCAGTAACAACAAAAGCAACAGCAACAGCAGAGTGGCGCAATTTATAACATCTTAACTTGTGTTATAACATAGGGAACCCGCATTAATTGGTTCTGCCAATTATACAGGCTGCCTTAGTTGTGATGAGCTAAAAATTAATCACAACACCAAAACAATTAATATAAAAGGAAACTGGGAAAGGGAGACTGTTGATTTATGCACTCAGTTTAGTCTGTACTAAAGATGACATCTCTTTATTACATAATGAGATTAATTGCTCTACTCAAAGTTCTCAACATATATGGTTCAACAGCTTACAGTTTACAAGATGATTATCTATTTTATTCTTTCACAAAGGGCCCTCAAAATAAAGATGTACATCAATTTAATTTATTCCACGGATCCGGGATAGAATATAGTATGTTAATAATGGTCACCTCCCCATATACAATCTTGAAAGTTGTGCCATTTGAAGAATGGCCTTTATTAACCTTTTTAAAACAATAATGCTTTCAGTTTAAACTTTTACTCTTTTACTACAAACAGTTTTATTAGATTACAGACTACATCTTACATATAATGTCTGTTTTTAAAAGTCTTAAAGTGGTTAGTTAAATTGTCTTTTGTTGGTTATAATTTTAGTATCTCATAACCATGGAAGACAAGCCTCCATGTCACCTGTGGTTTCCTGTAGTTGATGCAGATTTGGCTCTTCGGTCCTCGGTGTGTTTCCTGAAGGTCTGTCGTTACCTTAATATCCGGTGACGGTGAAGTTCCTGACGTATGTTAAATCATTCTGGGTGTGGTACTCTCTTCTTAGATGACTGTAGTAATTCTTGTTGTTAGAATAAATAAAGCGAAAGTTTGTTTCACTGGTATTCACTTCACATGATTATTTATTAGTTGAATTTCACCTCATGGTTCTAGTACTGTATTAATTACATACTTTCTTATTTAAGATTTGATAGAGATGTCATCTGCACACAATTTAGTTATTAAGATATTCTTTAGCGAACTTTCACATATTTATCTCTGCGTCGTGAAACAACGCTTTGCGCAGCTTACGGCGTGAGCGCTCCATTGCAAGTTGGTTAATAGTTAAGGGGTGAAAGTAGTAATCTCGCGCCATTTACTATTCAGCATAAAAGTAGTTCCATGTTCCTTCTTTATTTAAAGGATTAAAGTTTGACTATTTAATTAAGCAGAGATATTCTTAATTACAGACTTTATTAAAGTACATTACAGTGGTCTTGTTTAATTATTTAAATAATGTCAAATTTACAAGTATATTTAGTTTGTTTAGGGGTCGGAATTCAAGTTAATTCCAGTTAGCGCATGTCTATGCAGGATTAATTAACAAGGTTTACCCTTTCTGTACACTCGTATTCCTTTTTATTTTATTATTACAACTCTTTATTAAATATTATTATTACTTAATGATAGCAATAAGATTTAGTTAAAATGTGCGATTTTATTAAAAATTTAAAATTTCTCAGCCTTCACATTACCTATTTATTAATTACCATATTTTTATTAATGAAATCGTCACACCGACTGCCATCATATGTTTAAATTTACCTATTATAATGTACTCAACTTGAGCTGGTATGTCTGTAAAATCACGGCTTGTTTCCTTGTTTGAGTCGTAAGTTTGTGGGGGGGGGGCATATTACTTAGAGCACAGGGTCACACAATACCTAAATACAGGCCTGCTTGTATTTAATTAGAATTGGTTTCATCAGAGCACATCTCCCCTCTGCGGTGGTTAACAATACAATTCAATTTTTTTGCTTCTTCATCAATGGTCTTTTGCCCATACAATACTGGCCTGTGATTGGTCAAAACTGATAGTTCATTAGGTCACATGGTCAGTTTACAAAAATCATATGTTCATTTGCCTATAATAAAAATACTCCTTTTTTAGCCTTAAGTTTCCTTAACCTTAAAATACATCATGTTTTTCTTTATATAATTATGAGCATTTTGATACCTTATTTACGTAAGTTGGTTATTATAAAGGTGATTTCCCACCTTACAAAATTTATAACTTTGGGCCTACACTTTACCTTCACATTTGCAATTTTACTTCACAATTCTTTAATTTATCTTAACATGTGCTATTATTATTAAACAACAAAGTGCATTGTATAAATTTGGTCCCCTTCTGGTTTCCTTACATTTATTTACTAATCTATTTGTTTCTGACATTATTCCTTTTACACTGAATTTGTGGCTTAGGCCATTAGTGGTTTTTCAATACTATTTTATAACTTACATATATTATTACTTAAACTCTGATTCTGAACCCTTTTTTTCTGATTTTACTATTTACTAAACGAGTCTGAACCCTTAACATTATTTAACAAATGGTTACAATAAAATCCTTTAACATATCATTCAAAATACTGCCTCCATGGCCTAGTTTACAATTATTAATTGACAAATAATATAATTAGTATTAATATAATAACCTGATTGTTTATACATAATAATACTGGAACTAAAATATTCAACATGTTAGTTGCAAGTAACCTGATAAGAACAGTATCATCCGGCATACTATGTTTTAAACATGGCCTACATGGTTAAACCTTGTATTTTACAATTAGCCACAATCATTAGTTAACTGGCATACTATTCAGCCATCCCACTAATCTTAACCAGTACTACTAATCAGTGATTAGATTATTGTTCATGGGTTTTTGGTTCCTAATGCATCACCTTCTGATTCTGCTCATAGGCTCCAACTATTTCTAACAACATGGTTCATGAATGTTACCTATAAGCTTTGGCATGAAACACAAATATAACTAGTCATGCCAAAACCTTTGTAAACATCTCAACATGATCTAAAACCTCCATCACAACTCACTATTAACGTGGACCATGGGTTTTCTTTATATAAAAGTATTTAACCCACACTTCTGCCATTACCCCTACACTGACACTTTTTGTGTTTGGGAATATCACTGGTGCTTCACTGACACTTTATTAGTTGGGTGTTTGTTTGTTCGCACTATCTAATACAGGGATCACTAGCTTTCACAGTCTGTTTCTGTTTGCTTAGTAACTACCTTTATCCCACACTCTTTCACATCAACATAATTACAAAAGGTTTGTATGTTATTTTATATTTATTTTACATTTTGATTGGTTTATTAACTACCTGCATTGTATTTTTACTTTTATTATTTATATGAGACAGTCTTTCTTTTCTATAACTAAAGTTTTTTATTGGTCTATGTTGGTAGCATAGGCGACTCTGCCTACTATCATTCCTACTGAATTGAGCAGTTCTAGCTTTGGGACAGGGTTACTATTATGTCGCATTACAATATCATAAATATGAATTAGTACATACATGTTATATGCAGGACAGATGTATATGAAATATGTAGTATTATGTGTGTGTGTTTTTTTTTTTAATTTTACTATCAGGAATAATTATAACCTAATGTTGAATAATAAATAAACAAAATGTTAACCTAAAATGAAAAATCCCAGCATATTTATATGTGAAGCTCTGATCATTAGGCACAACTTTGTAGAAGAGGGATTCAATTAGACTTAAGTTTGCGACAGCAGCCAGCAACCAGGCATTACCTGCAATTTTTTAAATATATTTTAGAATATTTTAGAATGTGATGTTTAATGCAGTAATTTTCAGTAACATACACACTCATCACCATACTAATTAACAAATAATTGGCAAATAGAAGAAATAAAACAAATAGAGTGCACTATCTACAGAGTGTGCTTGTAAGCAAACATCATATTGCTAGCTAACCCCATAAAATAAATAGACAGCAGGAGAATTTTTCGCACCCACATCCTATACTAAAGTCTTTCAAGTCAATCAGATCAATGCTTTTGTGTAAAGATATCATTAGGTGTGTATTTACATGCAGTCAGTCAAAGTTTCTAATTAAAATTGCATTGAAAGTTTAAGGAAACTGGGCTCAAATTATGCTTACAAATTTTTATGGTACACGAAAAGTGAGTCATATATCAATTTCACTGTTTTAAATTAAATTCACATATAAGAACATTTCTGAAAATTTTCAAGCTAGTATTGTTTTTCTTATGTGTATGTATTTTAAAAACAGTAGATCTGGTAAGTTTGCTGCTTTTCCACATAATTTAAGCATAATTATTACTACAGAAAATGATAAAAATATATATTTCAAATTTCCATTGTTTTAATTGTTTTAAGTTTATTTATAAAACAAGTAATTAATATACAGAGTTAATTAGTACATCATTAACTGTTTATTATATTAAGATTATTATAGGGTTAATATGCGATTCAAATTGTATTTTGAATACTCAACCATCTAAATATTTTGCATTAATTCAAAGATCTTAACACTTTCGCTACGGATGGTCCTCACCTGAGGCCCTGCTGTATGTAGCCCACTTACGGGAGGGGCTCAGGTGAGGACAGCTCTAACTTTTCTCCTTGTTGGGTTTGAACGACTCGTACGTGGTGGGGATTGCTTGTTTCTATTCCCGTCACTGACAGCTGAATTCAGTAAGCTTCTAGCTTTTGAACAATGCGCTTCGTTTCCAAATCCGTTTAGTAGTTTTTTTGTACTTATTTTTAAATTTCAAAGGTTTTTTCACTATTCATTTTAATAAATAATTCTATATTACATTATTTAATACACTTTAACATTATTTACTTCAGTTTTATATATATTTTTTCCAATCTTTAGAGAAACAGAATCCAGTTGTGGAAATTCAATTATTTTAGTTCATTCACAAGGTATAAGCAAAGTTTTATGTTGAAATTTATTCAAACGTAGCGTATTTAGATTAATTTTTCTAAATCGTTAGGTTGGACAAAAACGTAGCGTGTTTAGATTAAACTTTCTAAATCGTTAGGTTGAACAAAAACGTAGCGTATTTAGTTTAAACTTTCTAAATCATTAAGTTGAACAAAAACGTAGCGTATTTAGATTAAATTTTCTAAATCGTTAGGTTGGACAAAAACGTAGCGTATTTAGATTAAACTTTCTAAATTGTTAGGTTGAACAAAAACGTAGCGTGTTTAGATTAAATTTTGTAAATCGTTAGATTGGACAAAAACGTAGCGTATTTCGATTAAACTTTCTAAATCGTTAAGTTGTACAAAAAATAGCATATTTAGATTAAATTTTCTAAATCATTAGGTTAGACAAAAACGTAGTGTATTTAGATTAAGTTTTGTAAATACAGTAGTTAGGTAAAGTTTTTAGTAATAGTTAGGTAGGCTATAAATTAAATTAGTTTTATTTCAATTTCATAATATATAGTAGTAGTACCAAAATCGTTAAGATTTAATAAACAGTGTTACAACAAAATTTGTTCTCATTTCATTGTAACCTGGCAAAAATGTTATTTTTGTTTTTTATTGTAAAGTGCATGAATCGGCAATACTACAAGTGTGACACAAAATCTGAAGTAAATAAAAGTGTTTTAGAATCAACAAAATATATTATAGTTTTAGTGAAAATAGTTGGGTTTCAGATTCACACAGCCAAAACCTGAAGGTTGCAACTTATCTCTCCTAGTAGATGTGAACAGGAGATAAGCAAAATCACCAGCTACATTGGCATTATTTTAAGGGTGATCCGACCTTTGGTCATTAATATAATAGATATTTACCATATATCCGTCGTGCGACTTCGTTTTTCTCGTCTTATTTTGACGCGTTTCGGCAACGAATTGCCATCTTCAGAATCTTAATCACTCATATGAGATCGTTAAAAAATTAAAAACATTAAAATCATTACGGTAAAAGTGCACTTTTACGATACCGGGGTGAGTTTCCAATATCGTAAAAGTGCACTTTTACCGTAATGATTTTAATGTTTTTAATTTTTTAACGATCTCATATGAGTGATTAAGATTCTGAAGATGGCAATTCGTTGCCGAAACGCGTCAAAATAAGACGAGAAAAACGAAGTCGCACGACGGATATATGGTAAATATCTATTATATTAATATAAGCGACTTGGAGACAACTAACCTAAAATGTATTATTATTTGGTCATTAGCTTTCTAATTTGGCAGCTGTCAAGTGTAAATTTAAAGTTATAAGAGATAATTCTTTCTTCTTATCTTTTATTGTAATGTGCAGTCAAACCCCTACAAAACAATTTGGAATTTGGTTTGGAATTTGGAATTTGGTATAATCTCGATTTTTACTGGATTTTTACATTTGAAATGTTTTCAACGGAACAAAAATCTAAAATTTAGAATTAATAAAAATTGTTTACCATTTTATTTGGGAAATGTGTAAAGGTATAATGCGGTCTTAGCATAAGAAAACAGTACCGGACGGGTAGTATAACTAGCCCCTAGCAGGCGAACTTTCCTACTTACGGATGGGCCTCAGGTGAGGACCTTCTCGTAAATTCACTTCCGGTTGATTTTTTTCCTCCAAACTACTAAAAAACATTTTAAAAATGATAAATAATACATCAATGTGAAATATTAAAAAAATATATTCACCCGTAACTAAGGGATATTCAAAAATTACTGTCCGCAGTGAAAGTGTTAATGTTTGTTGATGTTTTAAGCTGTGTGCAAAGGTGAACAATTATGAGGACTTTGTTGACCTTAAAAATGATGCTCAAAAATTTGCAAGTGGTCAGATAGCAGCTAATTGCATGTGACTGGACCTTGTATAAGACAGTACTCATGACTTTTTCCTAGAAGAGAAACATTAGTGAAACATTATTACCATATTGCTGGTAGGAGTTTTCGCTATGTAAATTTGGTTTGTGATTTGGATGTAAACTTTGACACCAAATTACTTTTCACTAGTCATAATACTTTTCATTAATAAATACTAATGCAAAAGAATATTAATACTGTATTGCTTCTGTGGGCGAGTTGTCATTTCCAGTTAGCTAATATTATCCTGTGGCTACACCAAATGATTTGGGGATATATATGGAACAGCACTGATCAGAAGATTGACACACTAAAAAAACGATTTATTTCTTATCTATAATATCATGGGCATCAGTCAGCGTTTTTCATCATATGAGGCCAAGTCCGAACATTTTTGGCATTATGACTCTTAAAAATAGAAGAGTACTACAAGATGTATTGTTTTTGTAGAAGAGTATTCATAGCCTTATTGAGATAGACACTCTGTGATCGGTTACAAAATTGCTTACGCAAGCCACAGACTTGTTCAGATACTTGCAGCAGTGTGTTGGCTCCATTTGTGGGATCCATCAATATGATTAATAGTGTCTGCGACAGTGAAGGTGTTGACTGTTTCAGTCAGAATAGTACTACCTTTAGGAAGAATGTTATGAAGACACTCGAGTGAGACTTTGACTAGGACATCTAATCATTTTAGAAGTGTGTGTTGTGAAGAAATTCATGTTACTTGTAGTTTGTTTTATATATGTGTAGTATATTTCTCTTTCTTCTATAGTATATCAAGAAACATTCCCCTTGAAATATGTCCCAGTTGGGTAGAGTGCCTACACCAAGGTATTCATACTGTTCTAAGCAGTCTCTTCCTATTAGAATACAGTCATTCTGCTTCCAGATAGAAATGTTCAAGGTTGGGATGGGTATAAGGGGAGATGAGGAAGCCATTACTAAAGTTTATAAACAAAATTTATTATTACTATTATTATCATTATGTCCCCCAAAGTACTGGAGAGGATGAGTAATGCCGTATGGTCTCATTCCTTGATGAAGGGAAATATCCAGCCACACCTCCAAGTAGTGGGGGATGGGCAACACCTACGGGTGGCTAACATGGCTCTGGAGACCAAGTGACAGCTGGTACAAGCTGCCCCTCCTCTTCTTGTCATTGTCAAGTAGAGGTTAGGGCGCCCTCTTGCCCTTGGGGTGAGAAATTGCCCCTAAAGACGGAGGACCTTCCATTGGTCAACAACGTAGGATGTGGGAGGCAAGGAGAAACCACCACATTAAGGTCCTTATGGATATCTCAATACGGAAAACTGGTCTCTTTAGTCTGGTAAGACAGCCAGTTTATGGGAGAACACCCAGACAGAAAATCGGGCTGGACGTTAAGCCTAAATGTGGCAGTCCCACCATATGTCTTACCCTGTGATATGCTAGTAATATATCCAGGGAACATATTCAATACTAAAATGCCTCAAATGGAACTATAAGCCGAGGGGACGGAGAGGTGTGGGATGTCTGAGGAAGCGCTGGAGTGACCAGCTGGAATATTTGCCTATTTGAGACCGGAACAAACCATTCTTGGTTTAAACCTTGAGGATGATGATGAGTATCATTATTATTATTTATATATGGCATATAATAATATTCCTTCTGATTTCCACAGCAGGCCTATTGGAAGGAATCTCTTTTTCCCTGAAACGTTGAACTATTGAAACACATTCTCTGTTGGCATTTTTTTGTGATTCTGTCCTCCTGTGACAAAACATTTTCTTGTTGCACATAACATAATGTGATATTTTGGTCATAATGACCAATTCAGCATGATTGGTGTGACCCATTTTTGGTCTATGACCAACGCAACAGAAAATGTCTTCTTCACCTTCACTACATGGCTTGGGCTATAGCCCGTTCCGACTTCACAGTGTCTCTGACCATTTTTTCCATAGTCTTCCACTGTCTCTCATCCCCACTGGCCTATATTCAAATGCTTGTTTTGGAATACACGTGTCTAACATGCATTCCACATGGGACATCCAATTCTCCCTGTATTCCTTTATTCTCTCTAGAACTGACTGTAACTTCAGGTCTTTCCTTATGTCGTCATTTCATAGATCGATCTCTCAGACTACATCCCTTAACTGCTCTTAAAAATTTCATTTCCAAGGTCTGTATTTTAGAAATATCTTTTTGCAGGAAAGTCCATGTTTCACATCCATACATTACAGTCATCACAGCCATGACCTTATAGAACTTTAGCTGTGTCTCCCTCTATGTTTTATTCTTCAATAGTCATCTTATTGTTCCACAGATATAACTAAATTTATTTAACTTTCTCTCAATATTGTTGTCCTTCCTATATAGTATTGTTGTTGTCCTTCCTATATTGTTGGTCATCTGTGTATAGTAATGTGCTAAGTGATCGCTTATCCGAAATGTGTATACCTGCAGAACAGATGCTCATCCATTCTCGCAAAATTTAATCAATATACATATTAAATAAGCTTGGAAAGAGGCTAAAACCTTGTCTCACACCTTGATTTATGGCCACTTCTTGAGGTAATCTTTCCTTACCTAAATCTATAAGAATAGTTGTCTCTGCATACAGCCGCTTAATAATGTGGACGAGGTGAAGTGAAAAGCCTCTACATATTAAAATTTCCCACAACCTATGCAGAAAATGTGTTGAACAAATACTTCTACCCATTGAAGTTGTTTTTGTCTTATGCAAACTCTAACATACGAGGGGGTACCCAAAAATAACCGGAATTTTTTTTTTATAGCTATGTATTTAATTTTTTTTACAAAACAACCTTATCACCTTCAAAGTATTCTGCATTACACTTAATACATTTGTCCAATCTGCGATCCCATTCCTGGAAAAAACTCGTCTGTTGTGATGGCCGACAGCTCCTGCCTCGTTTTTTTCTTTACCACTTCCACGTCGTCAAAACGTCCTTTCATGTCCCTCTTCATTCGCGGAAGCAAGAAGAAATTGCACGGAGCGAGGTCAGGTGAGTAAGGGGCGTGGGGCAAGGGAGTCACGATGTTTTTTGCTAAAAACTGGTGCACTGAAATGGCTGCGTGAGCAGGTGCATTGTCATGGGTGGAAAAACCAGTCCCTCGTCTACCACAAATCGGGCCTTTTTTGTCCACATTGTTACGCAATCTTTTTAAAACCTCCAAATAGAAAGCCTGATTAACAGTCTGACCTGGTGGGACGAATTCAGAATGCACTACCCCTCTCACATCGAAAAAACAAATGAGCATCGTCTTGATGTTTGATTTCACGTGACGAGCTTTTTTTGGGCGAGGCAACAATGAAGTTTTCCACTGGCTTGACTGTTGTTTAGTTTCGGGGTCATAACCATAGCACCATGACTTGTCACCAGTAATGACCTTGGAGAAAAAATCTGGGTCAGTTCGGAGCTGGTCTTTCAATGCACGGCATGTTTCAACTCGATTCTCTTTTTGCTGTTCAGTCAGGACCCGAGGCACAAATTTTGCAGTGATCCTTCTCATCCCCAAATCTTCTGACAAAATTCGCTGAACCGAGCTCCAAGTTATTCCCAGATAACTTACTAATCTCTTCAATGGTCCGTCGTCGGTCTTCAAGCACGATTGCATGAATTTTTTTAACATTTTCGTCAATTCTGGAAGTTGACGGACGTCCAGAACGAGGTTTGTCATCAATTGACATTTCACCTTCTTTGAAATGAGCAAACCATTGGTACACTAGAGTTTTTCCTATAGCACTATCCTTTTAAGCTGATATCAACATCACATTTTCTGCAGCGTTTTTCCCAAGCAGGAAGCAAAATTTCACAGCAGTGCGCTGTTCACTTAAATCCGCCATGACAAAAAATGAGGAGCAAGCGAAACTGCTTTTACAAAACGAATTACTGTGACCGGACATAATCTTCTCAGGCGACAACAATGACGGCATTGAACTCGGAACGAGTTGCGCTACACTCGCCTAGCGGGAGAAATGCGTACTACATAAGCTCCACCAGTCGCAGCGCTATTCCGGTTATTTTTGGGTACCCCCTCGTAAGCAAAGAGCTATGGAAGTTGTGGCCTTCTCAAATCTCCATAACGTAACTGATCTGTACTATAAGTTTGCTCTCTTCATAAAACAATGCGGATGAGCTGGGCTTACCCTAAGGACCTCCTGTGTCATGTACTGACTCATTGGATAACAAATGCAAACGAAGTACAGATAGGGCTAACATTATACGAGTCCCTGTAATTTCCACTATCTCGAGTTAGGTCAAGGGCTTATGAGGCTGGAAGCACACCAATCATACAATTATACTGTCCCAACAACACATGATTCCATACAGCTTATGACACCAGCAGATGAACAAAGTTTTTTCTCTAGTGACTTTTTGTATACCATCTGTGTGGATGCAACTCAGATTTTACGATTCTAAATAACACCACTGTTATACAAAATTGTTAATATATGTTTAATTTAATTATTCGGAACAGCTGCAAGGCTAATCCTTGAAGTGAAGAAGAAGAAGAAGATTTAATTATTTATATAACAGTCTTACAACAATAGTACAATTATACATTTTTGTTATGACATAAATTTACATTTTAACCTTTGTCCAAATGAAATCCTGGGTACATTAGTGCAACCTACATGTTTGCTTGTTATTTCATCTGCTTTCTTATTCCTATCGCTATTATTATTGTTATTATTATTATTATTGTTGTTGTTGTTGGTATTGTTGTTTATCATCATCATCACCATCATTAATATTATTATTATTATATTCTTGGATTTCTGAAGAAGCTTTTTAAAAGCGACAACCGGTTAATGCTATTGTAACGTGACAAATACCTGGGATTTTATTTTATTAAATTTTTGGGATGTAGAGAAAATATTTGTAAATTTTATTTCCAACTGTGACCAGGCCACGTGTTGTATGGTAATACCAGTGTTGTAACAAAGGCGAAGTACATCTCAACCGTTGTGCAATCGCTAACCAGGAATGCACCCAGCCTCAGTTTCCAAGAACTTTGCGAGAATGTGGCCGTGCGCTCGTATGCATCACACGAGCAAGTGCGCGGACTGACGCCAGTTTTGTGCAACGCCAAGATGGCTAAGAGTAACAATTTCTGTTCACTTCATTTACCATGCTGGCGGATGTGAGCCTAAGTCGTGACGTCAGCCAGTGCTGCACAAATATCGTATACGAACAGCACACAAACAACTGCATGGTTTAAATAGGACATACAAGCGACGAAGAACCATGAGGCTTTGGTTTCCACCCAGAAAGACGAAATCCAGTTGGCCGTGAACATATAGCCGCTTTTTCCAGTTCACCTACAGATGTTGATCGTGTTGTATGGGCCCGGTCGGACGAACTTTATAAAATGTGAACAATCAGTATAATACCATTTTAACACCGACCGGGACCCAAGGAATTAATAGATAATAGACTTACTACATTTGTTAACTGATGAAACGAAGTTGGAAATCGACAAGTTAACGGGCAACGAATCGGGTGAACAAAAACCACGTGTTTGGCCGGAATCGCGACAGTGGACTATTCGATACAAAAAATGAATTTATAAAAATGTTAAGGGTTTACTAATATTCTGTGTGTAAAAAAAAGTGCAGGCTGGGCAGTCTCCATAGTCGTAAGTAGTCTGATTTAATTATAACAATATAAGATGTATGACCAAGAGGTACGAAAATTTTAATTCAATGTGATAAAATTTATTGGAAAATTAATCGTATAACTTTGAAGTATTTGATTATTAAAAATGTTAATTCTCTTCAAAAAATGAGTAGAGTCAATGTGACGATTTTAAATGTATCAAAAATCGCACAGATTAAAATTTTTAATTTTAATAAGTAAGAGTATCATACACCCTTACCTATACCCAGATTCCTGTATCAACTTGAAACCTTCCAGTACCAACACGCCAAGAAAAGTATTAAGTAGTTAATAATAATAATAATAATTACTTAAATAATTAAGAAATGCGACTAGAGAAATAAAGAAATCCCTAAGTCATAATAAAATAAACATAAAGTATTTATCTTCTAATTAATGAATAAATAATAATAGGAAAAGTACGAACTATTTTCTTAGCGCGTAAATACGCACTAGCTGACTGAGCCTTCTCCCCTAAACCGTACGCGCATTCGGCCGTAGAACGTCGCAATGAGTAGACGTGAGTTTTGGTGTTGTACACATATACGTATGTGTATGTTCTCTAGAAGTATATCCAGCGTGAAATCTTGTTATTGTGAATAATGTAGTGTCTAGAGTTTGTGAGAAAATATATAAATAAAATAGAAAAAGGTAGCCAACACATCTCTTAAAAACAAAATCAAATGTAAGTGTAACATAGTTAACTACTAGACTGTAGTACTGCAAAGTGAGAACTATAACTGTAATTAAAATAAAGAAAATGTGAACTACAAGAATCTGCACTAAGAAAAGTGAAATTACAACATTTGGAACTTCAAGTACACAACCTATCTTCGAGAGCTTCAAGTAAACTAAAAATCAACCCGATGTAGATGCACCAAGAACAACGTACTCAAACCGTAGAAGACGACTGGAGATGTCCCAAGAATACAACAACAACCTCAGGTGATATCAAAACACAACTTTTGTAAATTTCCCCTTAATAAGAAGTAACAAAGAACTTTAAAGAACTTTCGCAATGTAATGAACAAATTATCAGATTTGTATATTTTGTAATTTTGTAAGAAGTAATAGTAACCGTAATGTATATATTGATAAATTAATAATTTTGAGAAAATTGAGACCCGGATCCGTGGTATTAAAACTAACAGTTATATGAATAAATTTTGATATAACAAGAATAATATAATTAAGATCTTTGAAGCAGTAAAAGCTATTTACTAAAATAACTTTCTTTAAAATCAGGAATAATGTTTGATTAATATTTCCATAGCAATAAAGAGATGTTTTAGCTAATACCTAGTGAGTGAATAAGTTTATGCAAACCTTGTCAGTTTCCTATATCATACTTGTTTTGTAATTTGTTAGTAAGCGTTTTACTAACAACGGCAGCTGGTTTAGTTTACTGGTAAAGAATTAAACTAGTTCCCGATTTTTGTGTTGTCTTGCCAAGGGGCGGCACAAAATTGCGCCACTCTGCTGAATTTAAAATTGTGTAATTTACTTGGAAAAAAAAAAAATATTGTTTACAGAGTGTCACGTACAGAAAATTGCAACATAATTATGTAATTGTGGTTGTGTCATTTTATAATTCGTTAACGATAACTAGGACAAACATAAATTTATTCACTCAGAAATAAACAAAAAATAAATAAGTAAAATTTTAATTATGTAATAATAATATTAGTATCGCTAGTTTGCCGTATTAAGCAAGTCATAGCTGGTAAGTATTCGATAGAAGCCAGTCTGTTCATGTTAAATACGTGTTGTGGAATGTAAACTCTCCCCTTTGTAAACACCCCATCTCATTCATAACCCCTCCTCCCCATAAGAAAACAAAGCCACGTTAGACAAGCTCTTTCCTGTTTTTGTATTGTTCTGAATTACTACCCTATGCAACTAGACGACACCCCAAAACAGCTGATTCTTTGTGCTGTTTGTTAAATCAATGAACTTTCCATATATGAAATTTCTCTCTACTAAAATAGTATTATCGTTTTGTTTTGATTAATTATATATGTCAATACTGAGAATTTAATTGTTGTGAATAAGTTATGTTGATTAATTAAGATAAGATTACATCCCAAAGCTTAATATGAAATAAGATATATGTGTATGTGTTTAAATGAATTAATGTTATCTATTTTTAAACATTGAGAAAACGAAGTAAAGTAAGTGACATAAGATTTGTCGTTCGTAATACGTCGTGTGTTTAAAGTGGTTATTATAAAAAAATGACTCAATTTAACCCCGATTTCTTGTTGAAAGACGAATTAACCTATGAAGCATTATGGCATGGTCTCCCCTACTCTAATGTAACTGTCGCTGAACTTCGCAAGACGTTACGCGAAAATAAACCGGACAAACCTTCATTATTAAGTCGTTTGAGTGTTTTAGATTTCAATAGCGAAAAAGAAACGTGTTATCATAAGTATACAGAACTAACTTCGTACGCACAAACCCTGCGTGATGAAAAATCCCCCGCAGTAATATTACGCACCACCCAAAGAATTGAGCATCTATACCGTCGTATCACCAATCTGTTGACCTGGCCCGGTGATAAAGGTATCCCTCCTGATGTAAAAAAATTCGCCGAGGAAGCATTAAAACAATTACCTGAGATAATACGCGAATTACGTAGACGATCCGAATTGTTTAGATTAGACGAAATCGAAGAAGCAATGACGAAATTAAATATTTCACCTACCCAATCGCCGACTCAAGAACAACCGAACGGTACTGCAAAAATTCAGATTCTGCAGGAATCCAATATAGATCCATTCAAGGAACGGTTAAGTGGTAGTCAAGTAAATATTCAAGCAGTAAACGTTACGTCACTCCCTAATGAACTAGAAAATATGACCCATACCTACGAATTACCTTCTCATTCGCGGACTAATCAACCTGTGGAAAATCCTAGAATGATGAGTCAAATAAATTTAACTCCCGAGCTCTATGGAAAAATAACCCACCCTGTAGAAAGTATTTTGTCCAATATACAAATCACTGATGGGCTGAATATTACAAAGCTCCTTAATTTTATCAAACATATCTTAGAATTAAAGGAACTGCAACAACTAAGAGATAACCAGATTTTGCAAGTTATTTTGCCTAAGTGTAGATCTCCATTAAAAGATAGAGTGTTAGAATCCCTAAGGTATAATCAATCGGTAGAAGAACTTCATACCACACTAATAAGACATTTCATTCCCACCGGTATCTACGAAGAATTGAAGCGAAACTTAGTACTTCGTGCACAAGGTACATACGAGAGACTAGCTCATTATATTTCTGAAGTAAGAGAATCTGCTTTATTGTTACAAGTTAAATGGAGCGAACAACAGTTAGTAGACACTATCATAGTAAGACTATCCCCCGAGGAGCGATCTCGACTAGCACTCGTGAAGCCACCTACAACTTTTACGGAACTAGAACTATGTTGTATACATTCGTCCGACGTCTGGTATTCTGACCAGAATAGAAGTGTTTCTATGTCCCATAGTCAACAAAGAAATTCATTCCAAACTAGACCTATTGGAAATGATACCCGAAACTACCGCGATAAGCGATTCGTAAGTACACATAAAACAAAAAACTATCCCCATGTTTCATACTCTAAACCAAAACCCCGACAACCTACGAGCGAAGTAAGTGAGGAAAGAAGATGTTATAACTGTGGAAAGGCCGGACATATTAGCAAGTTATGTAAACAAAAGCGCTATAAACAGAAAACCGACCAATCAAAAAACATGTGAAGCTGGAAGAACGAAAATCCTACGTCTTCCGAAGCACCAGAAGGAAAGGTAACAACAATACTAAGCGTCAAATAAAGATGAGTAAAAATAAACGCAGAGATCCTTATTTAACAAAATTTATCGAGAAGTGCAACTCTATTGGTGCATGTAAAACAAGTATATGCCAACTACCCTATGTACAGATAGACCTTGGAGCAACGAAAACCCTTGGTTTAATTGATTCAGGATCTACCCGTAGTATAATCAGTAAACAGTTAGCCACCTTATTAGCTAATCATAAACTGATTAAACGTAGCCAAATGGTGAACATAAAGTGTACCACCGCAAATAAACAAAACCTAAAGATATCTCACAGTATTACGGTGAAATTAAAAATTCAGAATTTTACTTGGTACATTCCCCTACTAGTAGCTGAAGAGTTAGGACAGAACTTAATATTAGGCGCGGATTTTATAAGAAAAACTGCTTTAATCCTTGATATATATGCAAAACAATATTTTTTCAGATTTGATCGTACTCAAAAATATCAGTTCGACTCCCAATTAAGTAACGACACTGTTAGTGAAACCGCAAATATTCATTCAGAGCCTAATGAATCGAGTCTAAGTCATTTAAAAGGAAATGAGAGACTAAGAATCCAAAAGTTAATAAAAGATTTTTCTGCTGTACTCACCCCCAAGTTAGGATTAACTCATTTCATTGAATATAAAATAAATCTTAGTGACAACAAAGTAATACGACTCCACCCATACAAACTATCTCCGCCCAAGATGGAAATCATGAGAAACCACATTAACAAACTCCTTGATCAGCACGTCATTGAACCATCAACGTCTCCATATTCATCGCCTGCATTCCTAGTACCAAAAGGAACTGACAAACATAGACTAGTCGTGGATTATAGACAACTAAATAAGAGTATAGAATTTGAATCGATACCACTGCCAGACATACACAGTGCGTTTCACTATTTTACAAAAGCGAAAATCTTCACCATAATGGATCTTAACCAAGCATTCCATCAAATTCCACTAGCTGAGGAATCAAAACATTTAACTGCTTTTGCTGTCCCATTTAATCTATATCAATTTACGAGAGTACCATTCGGTATATCATAAGGAAGTTCAGTATGCAGTCGACTGTTAGAAAAAATTTTCCATGATGTTAAATTTAAATTTGTATATCATTATCTCGACGATATAGTAGTATATAGTGAGTCAATGGATCAACATATTGATCACTTGCGTGAAGTATTATCCCGGTTAAAGAAAGCCGGACTGACCGTAAACCCTAGTAAAGTTAATTTCGCAGTGAAACAATTCTCATTTTTAGGTCACATAGTATCAGCCGAAGGTAAGGTTACCATCGATCCCGAACATACACGCGCAATCCGAGAATTTTTACCTCCCAGAGAAGTCAAAGGTATAGCTAGATTTTTAGGTATGATTAATTATTTTCATAAGTATATACCCCACTTAGCAGATATAGCAGCCCCATTGAATGCCTTAAGAAAGAAAGGAACGAAATTCGAGTGGACTACTCAACATCAAGAAGCGTTTGAAACACTTAAAGAAAGCATTATATCCCCACCTGTATTGCAGTTAGCGGATTTCAGTAAACCATTTATCGTACAGACCGATAGTTCAAGTGTAGCATTAGGAGCCGTAATATACCAGGAAATAAATAATACTAGACTCCCGATCAGTTATGCATCCCGGACACTGACCGAGCAAGAAAGGAAGTTCTCAGCCTATGAACTGGAATGTTTAGCCGTAGTATTTGCTTTTGATAAATTCAAACCATTTTTGGAACACAAAGAATTTCTACTAGAAACCGATAATCAAGCTTTATCATGGTTATTAAATCACCCAAAGCAATTAGGTCGTATCGGACGATGGGTGTTAAGATTAAATTGCTACAAGTTCAAAGTGCAACATATTCGTGGAACTCAAAATGTAGTGGCCGATACTCTATCCCGCATGTTCCAACTACCCAATACAAGATCTGGAGAAGACAATATTGAAACTACTATCGTTAATACACTAATTACTAATTTTCCCCTTGCATTTAAGGATATAGCATATCACCAACAACAAGATCCGAAATTGTGTAAAATAATCGAACAAATAGAAAAAGGAAATAAATCTGACAAATATATCTTGAGTAAAAGAGTACTTTGTTTTAAGAAGGCAAACGGAAAATTACTAAGAATAATCGCCCCGGAAATAATCAAACCCATGTTAATGGAGTACTACCATTCATCTACAATTGGAGCTCATATGGGAATTAGGAAAACGATACATCGTATTCGCAAGGAATACCACTGGGAAAACATGAATAGTGAAATAAAAAAGTTCGTGAAAGAATGCGAAATTTGTGCGCTGAGCAAACCAGCAAGAACCAGTCAAGTCGGAAAACTAATCTCCGAAATACCTACCACTCCCTTCTCGAAAATATACATAGACTATTCTGGACCTTATCCCCGCTCTAAATCCGGAAATACTATGCTGTTAATTTGTGTAGACTCATTCACTAAATTCGTGTGGATGTATCCTATGCGTCGTGTATTAGCATCTACGACAATTAAAATTCTACAAGAACAACCATTTAAAGACTATGGCACTCCTTTAAGCTTAATATATGACAATGGACCCCAGTTTAAATCGAAAGAATTTAATGACATGTGTTTTAAATTAGGTATAAATCATATTACCGTGACCGAGTACAGACCGCAAGGAAATATAGCAGAAAGATACTTGCGTAACTTAAAATCAGCATTAATATCTTATCATGCTAAAGACCAGACAACCTGGGATCAAAATATTTCGTGGATACAATTTGCATTCAATTCAGCGTATCATGAAGGTCATAAATCAACACCATTTGATTTACTGTACAAGTACAAACCCAACCATCCTTTAACCACAAAGTGGAAAATCAATGAGTTATTACCCCGCGACGTGAAAGGGAATAACATACGAAAAATATGGAACGAAGCTCGTGCAAATCTGAGAGCTAATTTACAGAAATCAAGGAAGTATCATGAGAATAATAATAAGCTAATAAAGTATAAAATAGGTGATTTAGTCATGTATAAAACTCATCCTATGAGTAAAGCAGTTGATAGGATCACTTCGAAACTATCTTATCGATGGTGTGGCCCCTATCAAATTCGTAAGTTCATCACCCCCGTTACTGTAGCTCTGTATGAACCCAATACAGAAAATTACGTTCGCAGAAGTCATTTGTCTCAAATAAAAAAATGTTTTTCGTGTCAAGATACAGAAGGAAGACTACGAGAAAGATAGAAAACCTAGAATACTATCTAATTATTAAGAATAAAATATGTTATATAGACTTATACCGAAATAGGATAAGATTGTGTAACATCCTATACTATAGGTAACTATAAACTCAAAACCCCTCGTACGAATACAAGCGAGGCCTGATCAACCTTAGCTAATGTCCTGCGAGAATGGTATTATACATGAGAAATCTGATGACAAGTATAATGAAGATGAAGAGAAAGAAAGAAAGAAAAATAATCTTTAGCGCTGTAAACTAAAAGTAATTCTATTGTTCTTACAATACGGTATTATTATTAGTAAAATACTCATGAGTATAACTCCGTAAAACGAGTGAGCAATTCAAGAAAAAACCGGTAGTAGATATAAGAATTAAAATAAGGTAGATTTACGTTTTGTGTATTTTGTATAGTAGATGTAGTAGAATTTAGATGTGACATAAGTATAAGATAATCGATTGATGAATAGAAATAAGCTGAGAGAGAGAAATTTCAGTATGAAATATAATTGTTTATTAGAATTATATTATTACACCCCCCCGTTTTTCATAGTTAAGTGCAGGAGGATGTGACGATTTTAAATGTATCAAAAATCGCACAGATTAAAATTTTTAATTTTAATAAGTAAGAGTATCATACACCCTTACCTATACCCAGATTCCTGTATCAACTTGAAACCTTCCAGTACCAACACGCCAAGAAAAGTATTAAGTAGTTAATAATAATAATAATTACTTAAATAATTAAGAAATGCGACTAGAGAAATAAAGAAATCCCTAAGTCATAATAAAATAAACATAAAGTATTTATCTTCTAATTAATGAATAAATAATAATAGGAAAAGTACGAATTATTTTCTTAGGGCGTAAATACGCACTAGCTGACTGAGCCTTCTCCCCTAAACCGTACGCGCATTCGGCCGTAGAACGTCACAATGAGTAGACGTGAGTTTTGGTGTTGTACACATATACGTATGTGTATGTTCTCTAGAAGTATATCCAGCGTGAAATCTTGTTATTGTGAATAATGTAGTGTCTAGAGTTTGTGAGAAAATATATAAATAAAATAGAAAAAGGTAGCCAACACATCTCTTAAAAACAAAATCAAATGTAAGTGTAACATAGTTAACTACTAGACTGTAGTACTGCAAAGTGAGAACTATAACTGTAATTAAAATAAAGAAAATGTGAACTACAAGAATCTGCACTAAGAAAAGTGAAATTACAACATTTGGAACTTCAAGTACACAACCTATCTTCGAGAGCTTCAAGTAAACTAAAAATCAACCCGATGTAGATGCACCAAGAACAACGTACTCAAACCGTAGAAGACGACTGGAGATGTCCCAAGAATACAACAACAACCTCAGGTGATATCAAAACACAACTTTTGTAAATTTCCCCTTAATAAGAAGTAACAAAGAACTTTAAAGAACTTTCGCAATGTAATGAACAAATTATCAGATTTGTATATTTTGTAATTTTGTAAGAAGTAATAGTAACCGTAATGTATATATTGATAAATTAATAATTTTGAGAAAATTGAGACCCGGATCCGTGGTATTAAAACTAACAGTTATATGAATAAATTTTGATATAACAAGAATAATATAATTAAGATCTTTGAAGCAGTAAAAGCTATTTACTAAAATAACTTTCTTTAAAATCAGGAATAATGTTTGATTAATATTTCCATAGCAATAAAGAGATGTTTTAGCTAATACCTAGTGAGTGAATAAGTTTATGCAAACCTTGTCAGTTTCCTATATCATACTTGTTTTGTAATTTGTTAGTAAGCATTTTACTAACAACGGCAGCTGGTTTAGTTTACTGGTAAAGAATTAAACTAGTTCCCGATTTTTGTGTTGTCTTGCCAAGGGGCGGCACAAAATTGCGCCACTCTGCTGAATTTAAAATTGTGTAATTTACTTGGAAAAAAAAAAATATTGTTTACAGAGTGTCACGTACAGAAAATTGCAACATAATTATGTAATTGTGGTTGTGTCATTTTATAATTCGTTAACGATAACTAGGACAAACATAAATTTATTCACTCAGAAATAAACAAAAAATAAATAAGTAAAATTTTAATTATGTAATAATAATATTAGTATCGCTAGTTTGCCGTATTAAGCAAGTCATAGCTGGTAAGTATTCGATAGAAGCCAGTCTGTTCATGTTAAATACGTGTTGTGGAATGTAAACTCTCCCCTTTGTAAACACCCCATCTCATTCATAACCCCTCCTCCCCATAAGAAAACAAAGCCACGTTAGACAAGCTCTTTCCTGTTTTTGTATTGTTCTGAATTACTACCCTATGCAACTAGACGACACCCCAAAACAGCTGATTCTTTGTGCTGTTTGTTAAATCAATGAACTTTCCATATATGAAATTTCTCTCTACTAAAATAGTATTATCGTTTTGTTTTGATTAATTATATATGTCAATACTGAGAATTTAATTGTTGTGAATAAGTTATGTTGATTAATTAAGATAAGATTACATCCCAAAGCTTAATATGAAATAAGATATATGTGTATGTGTTTAAATGAATTAATGTTATCTATTTTTAAACATTGAGAAAACGAAGTAAAGTAAGTGACATAAGATTTGTCGTTCGTAATACGTCGTGTGTTTAAAGTGGTTATTATAAAAAAATGACTCAATTTAACCCCGATTTCTTGTTGAAAGACGAATTAACCTATGAAGCATTATGGCATGGTCTCCCCTACTCTAATGTAACTGTCGCTGAACTTCGCAAGACGTTACGCGAAAATAAACCGGACAAACCTTCATTATTAAGTCGTTTGAGTGTTTTAGATTTCAATAGCGAAAAAGAAACGTGTTATCGTAAGTATACAGAACTAACTTCGTACGCACAAACCCTGCGTGATGAAAAATCCCCCGCAGTAATATTACGCACCACCCAAAGAATTGAGCATCTATACCGTCGTATCACCAATCTGTTGACCTGGCCCGGTGATAAAGGTATCCCTCCTGATGTAAAAAAATTCGCCGAGGAAGCATTAAAACAATTACCTGAGATAATACGCGAATTACGTAGACGATCCGAATTGTTTAGATTAGACGAAATCGAAGAAGCAATGACGAAATTAAATATTTCACCTACCCAATCGCCGACTCAAGAACAACCGAACGGTACTGCAAAAATTCAGATTCTGCAGGAATCCAATATAGATCCATTCAAGGAACGGTTAAGTGGTAGTCAAGTAAATATTCAAGCAGTAAACGTTACGTCACTCCCTAATGAACTAGAAAATATGACCCATACCTACGAATTACCTTCTCATTCGCGGACTAATCAACCTGTGGAAAATCCTAGAATGATGAGTCAAATAAATTTAACTCCCGAGCTCTATGGAAAAATAACCCACCCTGTAGAAAGTATTTTGTCCAATATACAAATCACTGATGGGCTGAATATTACAAAGCTCCTTAATTTTATCAAACATATCTTAGAATTAAAGGAACTGCAACAACTAAGAGATAACCAGATTTTGCAAGTTATTTTGCCTAAGTGTAGATCTCCATTAAAAGATAGAGTGTTAGAATCCCTAAGGTATAATCAATCGGTAGAAGAACTTCATACCACACTAATAAGACATTTCATTCCCACCGGTATCTACGAAGAATTGAAGCGAAACTTAGTACTTCGTGCACAAGGTACATACGAGAGACTAGCTCATTATATTTCTGAAGTAAGAGAATCTGCTTTATTGTTACAAGTTAAATGGAGCGAACAACAGTTAGTAGACACTATCATAGTAAGACTATCCCCCGAGGAGCGATCTCGACTAGCACTCGTGAAGCCACCTACAACTTTTACGGAACTAGAACTATGTTGTATACATTCGTCCGACGTCTGGTATTCTGACCAGAATAGAAGTGTTTCTATGTCCCATAGTCAACAAAGAAATTCATTCCAAACTAGACCTATTGGAAATGATACCCGAAACTACCGCGATAAGCGATTCGTAAGTACACATAAAACAAAAAACTATCCCCATGTTTCATACTCTAAACCAAAACCCCGACAACCTACGAGCGAAGTAAGTGAGGAAAGAAGATGTTATAACTGTGGAAAGGCCGGACATATTAGCAAGTTATGTAAACAAAAGCGCTATAAACAGAAAACCGACCAATCAAAAAACATGTGAAGCTGGAAGAACGAAAATCCTACGTCTTCCGAAGCACCAGAAGGAAAGGTAACAACAATACTAAGCGTCAAATAAAGATGAGTAAAAATAAACGCAGAGATCCTTATTTAACAAAATTTATCGAGAAGTGCAACTCTATTGGTGCATGTAAAACAAGTATATGCCAACTACCCTATGTACAGATAGACCTTGGAGCAACGAAAACCCTTGGTTTAATTGATTCAGGATCTACCCGTAGTATAATCAGTAAACAGTTAGCCACCTTATTAGCTAATCATAAACTGATTAAACGTAGCCAAATGGTGAACATAAAGTGTACCACCGCAAATAAACAAAACCTAAAGATATCTCACAGTATTACGGTGAAATTAAAAATTCAGAATTTTACTTGGTACATTCCCCTACTAGTAGCTGAAGAGTTAGGACAGAACTTAATATTAGGCGCGGATTTTATAAGAAAAACTGCTTTAATCCTTGATATATATGCAAAACAATATTTTTTCAGATTTGATCGTACTCAAAAATATCAGTTCGACTCCCAATTAAGTAACGACACTGTTAGTGAAACCGCAAATATTCATTCAGAGCCTAATGAATCGAGTCTAAGTCATTTAAAAGGAAATGAGAGACTAAGAATCCAAAAGTTAATAAAAGATTTTTCTGCTGTACTCACCCCCAAGTTAGGATTAACTCATTTCATTGAATATAAAATAAATCTTAGTGACAACAAAGTAATACGACTCCACCCATACAAACTATCTCCGCCCAAGATGGAAATCATGAGAAACCACATTAACAAACTCCTTGATCAGCACGTCATTGAACCATCAACGTCTCCATATTCATCGCCTGCATTCCTAGTACCAAAAGGAACTGACAAACATAGACTAGTCGTGGATTATAGACAACTAAATAAGAGTATAGAATTTGAATCGATACCACTGCCAGACATACACAGTGCGTTTCACTATTTTACAAAAGCGAAAATCTTCACCATAATGGATCTTAACCAAGCATTCCATCAAATTCCACTAGCTGAGGAATCAAAACATTTAACTGCTTTTGCTGTCCCATTTAATCTATATCAATTTACGAGAGTACCATTCGGTATATCACAAGGAAGTTCAGTATGCAGTCGACTGTTAGAAAAAATTTTCCATGATGTTAAATTTAAATTTGTATATCATTATCTCGACGATATAGTAGTATGTAGTGAGTCAATGGACCAACATATTGATCACTTGCGTGAAGTATTATCCCGGTTAAAGAAAGCCGGACTGACCGTAAACCCTAGTAAAGTTAATTTCGCAGTGAAACAATTCTCATTTTTAGGTCACATAGTATCAGCCGAAGGTAAGGTTACCATCGATCCCGAACGTACATGCGCAATCCGAGAATTTTTACCTCCCAGAGAAGTCAAAGGTATAGCTAGATTTTTAGGTATGATTAATTATTTTCATAAGTATATACCCCACTTAGCAGATATAGCAGCCCCATTGAATGCCTTAAGAAAGAAAGGAACGAAATTCGAGTGGACTACTCAACATCAAGAAGCGTTTGAAACACTTAAAGAAAGCATTATATCCCCACCTGTATTGCAGTTAGCGGATTTCAGTAAACCATTTATCGTACAGACCGATAGTTCAAGTGTAGCATTAGGAGCCGTAATATACCAGGAAATAAATAATACTAGACTCCCGATCAGTTATGCATCCCGGACACTGACCGAGCAAGAAAGGAAGTTCTCAGCCTATGAACTGGAATGTTTAGCCGTAGTATTTGCTTTTGATAAATTCAAACCATTTTTGGAACACAAAGAATTTCTACTAGAAACCGATAATCAAGCTTTATCATGGTTATTAAATCACCCAAAGCAATTAGGTCGTATCGGACGATGGGTGTTAAGATTAAATTGCTACAAGTTCAAAGTGCAACATATTCGTGGAACTCAAAATGTAGTGGCCGATACTCTATCCCGCATGTTCCAACTACCCAATACAAGATCTGGAGAAGACAATATTGAAACTACTATCGTTAATACACTAATTACTAATTTTCCCCTTGCATTTAAGGATATAGCATATCACCAACAACAAGATCCGAAATTGTGTAAAATAATCGAACAAATAGAAAAAGGAAATAAATCTGACAAATATATCTTGAGTAAAAGAGTACTTTGTTTTAAGAAGGCAAACGGAAAATTACTAAGAATAATCGCCCCGGAAATAATCAAACCCATGTTAATGGAGTACTACCATTCATCTACAATTGGAGCTCATATGGGAATTAGGAAAACGATACATCGTATTCGCAAGGAATACCACTGGGAAAACATGAATAGTGAAATAAAAAAGTTCGTGAAAGAATGCGAAATTTGTGCGCTGAGCAAACCAGCAAGAACCAGTCAAGTCGGAAAACTAATCTCCGAAATACCTACCACTCCCTTCTCGAAAATATACATCGACTATTCTGGACCTTATCCCCACTCTAAATCCGGAAATACTATGCTGTTAATTTGTGTAGACTCATTCACTAAATTCGTGTGGATGTATCCTACGCGTCGTGCATTAGCATCTACGACAATTAAAATTCTACAAGAACAACTATTTAAAGACTATGGCACTCCTTTAAGCTTAATATCTGACAATGGACCCCAGTTTAAATCGAAAGAATTTAATGACATGTGTTTTAAATTAGGTATAAATCATATTACCGTGACCGAGTACAGACCGCAAGGAAATATAGCAGAAAGATACTTGCGTAACTTAAAATCAGCATTAATATCTTATCATGCTAAAGACCAGACAACCTGGGATCAAAATATTTCGTGGATACAATTTGCATTCAATTCAGCGTATCATGAAGGTCATAAATCAACACCATTTGATTTACTGTACAAGTACAAACCCAACCATCCTTTAACCACAAAGTGGAAAATCAATGAGTTATTAACCCGCGACGTGAAAGGGAATAACATACGAAAAATATGGAACGAAGCTCGTGCAAATCTGAGAGCTAATTTACAGAAATCAAGGAAGTATCATGAGAATAATAATAAGCTAATAAAGTATAAAATAGGTGATTTTGTCATGTATAAAACTCATCCTATGAGTAAAGCAGTTGATAGGATCACTTCGAAACTATCTTATCGATGGTGTGGCCCCTATCAAATTCATAAGTTCATCACCCCCGTTACTGTAGCTCTGTATGAACCCAATACAGAAAATTACGTTCGCAGAAGTCATTTGTCTCAAATAAAAAAATGTTTTTCGTGTCAAGATACAGAAGGAAGACTACGAGAAAGATAGAAAACCTAGAATACTATCTAATTATTAAGAATAAAATATGTTATATAGACTTATACCGAAATAGGATAAGATTGTGTAACATCCTATACTATAGGTAACTATAAACTCAAAACCCCTCGTACGAATACAAGCGAGGCCTGATCAACCTTAGCTAATGTCCTGCGAGAATGGTATTATACATGAGAAATCTGATGACAAGTATAATGAAGATGAAGAGAAAGAAAGAAAGAAAAATAATCTTTAGCGCTGTAAACTAAAAGTAATTCTATTGTTCTTACAATACGGTATTATTATTAGTAAAATACTCATGAGTATAACTCCGTAAAACGAGTGAGCAATTCAAGAAAAAACCGGTAGTAGATATAAGAATTAAAATAAGGTAGATTTACGTTTTGTGTATTTTGTATAGTAGATGTAGTAGAATTTAGATGTGACATAAGTATAAGATAATCGATTGATGAATAGAAATAAGCTGAGAGAGAGAAATTTCAGTATGAAATATAATTGTTTATTAGAATTATATTATTACACCCCCCCGTTTTTCATAGTTAAGTCCAGGAGGATGTGACGATTTTAAATGTATCAAAAATCGCACAGATTAAAATTTTAATTTTAATAAGTAAGAGTATCATACACCCTTACCTATACCCAGATTCCTGTATCAACTTGAAACCTTCCAGTACCAACACGCCAAGAAAAGTATTAAGTAGTTAATAATAATAATAATTACTTAAATAATTAAGAAATGCGACTAGAGAAATAAAGAAATTCCTAAGTCATAATAAAATAAACATAAAGTATTTATCTTCTAATTAATGAATAAATAATAATAGGAAAAGTACGAATTATTTTCTTAGCGCGTAAATACGCACTAGCTGACTGAGCCTTCTCCCCTAAACCGTACGCGCATTCGGCCGTAGAACGTCGCAATGAGTAGACGTGAGTTTTGGTGTTGTACACATATACGTATGTGTATGTTCTCTAGAAGTATATCCAGCGTGAAATCTTGTTATTGTGAATAATGTAGTGTCTAGAGTTTGTGAGAAAATATATAAATAAAATAGAAAAAGGTAGCCAACACATCTCTTAAAAACAAAATCAAATGTAAGTGTAACATAGTTAACTACTAGACTGTAGTACTGCAAAGTGAGAACTATAACTGTAATTAAAATAAAGAAAATGTGAGCTACAAGAATCTGCACTAAGAAAAGTGAAATTACAACATTTGGAACTTCAAGTACACAACCTATCTTCGAGAGCTTCAAGTAAACTAAAAATCAACCCGATGTAGATGCACCAAGAACAACGTACTCAAACCGTAGAAGACGACTGGAGATGTCCCAAGAATACAACAACAACCTCAGGTGATATCAAAACACAACTTTTGTAAATTTCCCCTTAATAAGAAGTAACAAAGAACTTTAAAGAACTTTCGCAATGTAATGAACAAATTATCAGATTTGTATATTTTGTAATTTTGTAAGAAGTAATAGTAACCGTAATGTATATATTGATAAATTAATAATTTTGAGAAAATTGAGACCCGGATCCGTGGTATTAAAACTAACAGTTATATGAATAAATTTTGATATAACAAGAATAATATAATTAAGATCTTTGAAGCAGTAAAAGCTATTTACTAAAATAACTTTCTTTAAAATCAGGAATAATGTTTGATTAATATTTCCATAGCAATAAAGAGATGTTTTAGCTAATACCTAGTGAGTGAATAAGTTTATGCAAACCTTGTCAGTTTCCTATATCATACTTGTTTTGTAATTTGTTAGTAAGCGTTTTACTAACAACGGCAGCTGGTTTAGTTTACTGGTAAAGAATTAAACTAGTTCCCGATTTTTGTGTTGTCTTGCCAAGGGGCGGCACAAAATTGCGCCACTCTGCTGAATTTAAAATTGTGTAATTTACTTGGAAAAAAAAAAAATATTGTTTACAGAGTGTCACGTACAGAAAATTGAAACATAATTATGTAATTGTGGTTGTGTCATTTTATAATTCGTTAACGATAACTAGGACAAACATAAATTTATTCACTCAGAAATAAACAAAAAATAAATAAGTAAAATTTTAATTATGTAATAATAATATTAGTATCGCTAGTTTGCCGTATTAAGCAAGTCATAGCTGGTAAGTATTCGATAGAAGCCAGTCTGTTCATGTTAAATACGTGTTGTGGAATGTAAACTCTCCCCTTTGTAAACACCCCATCTCATTCATAACCCCTCCTCCCCATAAGAAAACAAAGCCACGTTAGACAAGCTCTTTCCTGTTTTTGTATTGTTCTGAATTACTACCCTATGCAACTAGATGACACCCCAAAACAGCTGATTCTTTGTGCTGTTTGTTAAATCAATGAACTTTCCATATATGAAATTTCTCTCTACTAAAATAGTATTATCGTTTTGTTTTGATTAATTATATATGTCAATACTGAGAATTTAATTGTTGTGAAATAAGTTATGTTGATTAATTAAGATAAGATTACATCCCAAAGCTTAATATGAAATAAGATATATGTGTATGTGTTTAAATGAATTAATGTTATCTATTTTTAAACATTGAGAAAACGAAGTAAAGTAAGTGACATAAGATTTGTCGTTCGTAATACGTCGTGTGTTTAAAGTGGTTATTATAAAAAAATGACTCAATTTAACCCCGATTTCTTGTTGAAAGACGAATTAACCTATGAAGCATTATGGCATGGTCTCCCCTACTCTAATGTAACTGTCGCTGAACTTCGCAAGACGTTACGCGAAAATAAACCGGACAAACCTTCATTATTAAGTCGTTTGAGTGTTTTAGATTTCAATAGCGAAAAAGAAACGTGTTATCGTAAGTATACAGAACTAACTTCGTACGCACAAACCCTGCGTGATGAAAAATCCCCCGCAGTAATATTACGCACCACCCAAAGAATTGAGCATCTATACCGTCATATCACCAATCTGTTGACCTGGCCCGGTGATAAAGGTATCCCTCCTGATGTCAAAAAATTCGCCGAGGAAGCATTAAAACAATTACCTGAGATAATACGCGAATTACGTAGACGATCCGAATTGTTTAGATTAGACGAAATCGAAGAAGCAATGACGAAATTAAATATTTCACCTACCCAATCGCCGACTCAAGAACAACCGAACGGTACTGCAAAAATTCAGATTCTGCAGGAATCCAATATAGATCCATTCAAGGAACGGTTAAGTGGTAGTCAAGTAAATATTCAAGCAGTAAACGTTACGTCACTCCCTAATGAACTAGAAAATATGACCCATACCTACGAATTACCTTCTCATTCGCGGACTAATCAACCTGTGGAAAATCCTAGAATGATGAGTCAAATAAATTTAACTCCCGAGCTCTATGGAAAAATAACCCACCCTGTAGAAAGTATTTTGTCCAATATACAAATCACTGATGGGCTGAATATTACAAAGCTCCTTAATTTTATCAAACATATCTTAGAATTAAAGGAACTGCAACAACTAAGAGATAACCAGATTTTGCAAGTTATTTTGCCTAAGTGTAGATCTCCATTAAAAGATAGAGTGTTAGAATCCCTAAGGTATAATCAATCGGTAGAAGAACTTCATACCACACTAATAAGACATTTCATTCCCACCGGTATCTACGAAGAATTGAAGCGAAACTTAGTACTTCGTGCACAAGGTACATACGAGAGACTAGCTCATTATATTTCTGAAGTAAGAGAATCTGCTTTATTGTTACAAGTTAAATGGAGCGAACAACAGTTAGTAGACACTATCATAGTAAGACTATCCCCCGAGGAGCGATCTCGACTAGCACTCGTGAAGCCACCTACAACTTTTACGGAACTAGAACTATGTTGTATACATTCGTCCGACGTCTGGTATTCTGACCAGAATAGAAGTGTTTCTATGTCCCATAGTCAACAAAGAAATTCATTCCAAACTAGACCTATTGGAAATGATACCCGAAACTACCGCGATAAGCGATTCGTAAGTACACATAAAACAAAAAACTATCCCCATGTTTCATACTCTAAACCAAAACCCCGACAACCTACGAGCGAAGTAAGTGAGGAAAGAAGATGTTATAACTGTGGAAAGGCCGGACATATTAGCAAGTTATGTAAACAAAAGCGCTATAAACAGAAAACCGACCAATCAAAAAACATGTGAAGCTGGAAGAACGAAAATCCTACGTCTTCCGAAGCACCAGAAGGAAAGGTAACAACAATACTAAGCGTCAAATAAAGATGAGTAAAAATAAACGCAGAGATCCTTATTTAACAAAATTTATCGAGAAGTGCAACTCTATTGGTGCATGTAAAACAAGTATATGCCAACTACCCTATGTACAGATAGACCTTGGAGCAACGAAAACCCTTGGTTTAATTGATTCAGGATCTACCCGTAGTATAATCAGTAAACAGTTAGCCACCTTATTAGCTAATCATAAACTGATTAAACGTAGCCAAATGGTGAACATAAAGTGTACCACCGCAAATAAACAAAACCTAAAGATATCTCACAGTATTACGGTGAAATTAAAAATTCAGAATTTTACTTGGTACATTCCCCTACTAGTAGCTGAAGAGTTAGGACAGAACTTAATATTAGGCGCGGATTTTATAAGAAAAACTGCTTTAATCCTTGATATATATGCAAAACAATATTTTTTCAGATTTGATCGTACTCAAAAATATCAGTTCGACTCCCAATTAAGTAACGACACTGTTAGTGAAACCGCAAATATTCATTCAGAGCCTAATGAATCGAGTCTAAGTCATTTAAAAGGAAATGAGAGACTAAGAATCCAAAAGTTAATAAAAGATTTTTCTGCTGTACTCACCCCCAAGTTAGGATTAACTCATTTCATTGAATATAAAATAAATCTTAGTGACAACAAAGTAATACGACTCCACCCATACAAACTATCTCCGCCCAAGATGGAAATCATGAGAAACCACATTAACAAACTCCTTGATCAGCACGTCATTGAACCATCAACGTCTCCATATTCATCGCCTGCATTCCTAGTACCAAAAGGAACTGACAAACATAGACTAGTCGTGGATTATAGACAACTAAATAAGAGTATAGAATTTGAATCGATACCACTGCCAGACATACACAGTGCGTTTCACTATTTTACAAAAGCGAAAATCTTCACCATAATGGATCTTAACCAAGCATTCCATCAAATTCCACTAGCTGAGGAATCAAAACATTTAACTGCTTTTGCTGTCCCATTTAATCTATATCAATTTACGAGAGTACCATTCGGTATATCACAAGGAAGTTCAGTATGCAGTCGACTGTTAGAAAAAATTTTCCATGATGTTAAATTTAAATTTGTATATCATTATCTCGACGATATAGTAGTATGTAGTGAGTCAATGGACCAACATATTGATCACTTGCGTGAAGTATTATCCCGGTTAAAGAAAGCCGGACTGACCGTAAACCCTAGTAAAGTTAATTTCGCAGTGAAACAATTCTCATTTTTAGGTCACATAGTATCAGCCGAAGGTAAGGTTACCATCGATCCCGAACGTACACGCGCAATCCGAGAATTTTTACCTCCCAGAGAAGTCAAAGGTATAGCTAGATTTTTAGGTATGATTAATTATTTTCATAAGTATATACCCCACTTAGCAGATATAGCAGCCCCATTGAATGCCTTAAGAAAGAAAGGAACGAAATTCGAGTGGACTACTCAACATCAAGAAGCGTTTGAAACACTTAAAGAAAGCATTATATCCCCACCTGTATTGCAGTTAGCGGATTTCAGTAAACCATTTATCGTACAGACCGATAGTTCAAGTGTAGCATTAGGAGCCGTAATATACCAGGAAATAAATAATACTAGACTCCCGATCAGTTATGCATCCCGGACACTGACCGAGCAAGAAAGGAAGTTCTCAGCCTATGAACTGGAATGTTTAGCCGTAGTATTTGCTTTTGATAAATTCAAACCATTTTTGGAACACAAAGAATTTCTACTAGAAACCGATAATCAAGCTTTATCATGGTTATTAAATCACCCAAAGCAATTAGGTCGTATCGGACGATGGGTGTTAAGATTAAATTGCTACAAGTTCAAAGTGCAACATATTCGTGGAACTCAAAATGTAGTGGCCGATACTCTATCCCGCATGTTCCAACTACCCAATACAAGATCTGGAGAAGACAATATTGAAACTACTATCGTTAATACACTAATTACTAATTTTCCCCTTGCATTTAAGGATATAGCATATCACCAACAACAAGATCCGAAATTGTGTAAAATAATCGAACAAATAGAAAAAGGAAATAAATCTGACAAATATATCTTGAGTAAAAGAGTACTTTGTTTTAAGAAGGCAAACGGAAAATTACTAAGAATAATCGCCCCGGAAATAATCAAACCCATGTTAATGGAGTACTACCATTCATCTACAATTGGAGCTCATATGGGAATTAGGAAAACGATACATCGTATTCGCAAGGAATACCACTGGGAAAACATGAATAGTGAAATAAAAAAGTTCGTGAAAGAATGCGAAATTTGTGCGCTGAGCAAACCAGCAAGAACCAGTCAAGTCGGAAAACTAATCTCCGAAATACCTACCACTCCCTTCTCGAAAATATACATCGACTATTCTGGACCTTATCCCCGCTCTAAATCCGGAAATACTATGCTGTTAATTTGTGTAGACTCATTCACTAAATTCGTGTGGATGTATCCTACGCGTCGTGCATTAGCATCTACGACAATTAAAATTCTACAAGAACAACTATTTAAAGACTATGGCACTCCTTTAAGCTTAATATCTGACAATGGACCCCAGTTTAAATCGAAAGAATTTAATGACATGTGTTTTAAATTAGGTATAAATCATATTACCGTGACCGAGTACAGACCGCAAGGAAATATAGCAGAAAGATACTTGCGTAACTTAAAATCAGCATTAATATCTTATCATGCTAAAGACCAGACAACCTGGGATCAAAATATTTCGTGGATACAATTTGCATTCAATTCAGCGTATCATGAAGGTCATAAATCAACACCATTTGATTTACTGTACAAGTACAAACCCAACCATCCTTTAACCACAAAGTGGAAAATCAATGAGTTATTACCCCGCGACGTGAAAGGGAATAACATACGAAAAATATGGAACGAAGCTCGTGCAAATCTGAGAGCTAATTTACAGAAATCAAGGAAGTATCATGAGAATAATAATAAGCTAATAAAGTATAAAATAGGTGATTTAGTCATGTATAAAACTCATCCTATGAGTAAAGCAGTTGATAGGATCACTTCGAAACTATCTTATCGATGGTGTGGCCCCTATCAAATTCGTAAGTTCATCACCCCCGTTACTGTAGCTCTGTATGAACCCAATACAGAAAATTACGTTCGCAGAAGTCATTTGTCTCAAATAAAAAAATGTTTTTCGTGTCAAGATACAGAAGGAAGACTACGAGAAAGATAGAAAACCTAGAATACTATCTAATTATTAAGAATAAAATATGTTATATAGACTTATACCGAAATAGGATAAGATTGTGTAACATCCTATACTATAGGTAACTATAAACTCAAAACCCCTCGTACGAATACAAGCGAGGCCTGATCAACCTTAGCTAATGTCCTGCGAGAATGGTATTATACATGAGAAATCTGATGACAAGTATAATGAAGATGAAGAGAAAGAAAGAAAGAAAAATAATCTTTAGCGCTGTAAACTAAAAGTAATTCTATTGTTCTTACAATACGGTATTATTATTAGTAAAATACTCATGAGTATAACTCCGTAAAACGAGTGAGCAATTCAAGAAAAAACCGGTAGTAGATATAAGAATTAAAATAAGGTAGATTTACGTTTTGTGTATTTTGTATAGTAGATGTAGTAGAATTTAGATGTGACATAAGTATAAGATAATCGATTGATGAATAGAAATAAGCTGAGAGAGAGAAATTTCAGTATGAAATATAATTGTTTATTAGAATTATATTATTACACCCCCCCGTTTTTCATAGTTAAGTCCAGGAGGATGTGACGATTTTAAATGTATCAAAAATCGCACAGATTAAAATTTTAATTTTAATAAGTAAGAGTATCATACACCCTTACCTATACCCAGATTCCTGTATCAACTTGAAACCTTCCAGTACCAACACGCCAAGAAAAGTATTAAGTAGTTAATAATAATAATAATTACTTAAATAATTAAGAAATGCGACTAGAGAAATAAAGAAATCCCTAAGTCATAATAAAATAAACATAAAGTATTTATCTTCTAATTAATGAATAAATAATAATAGGAAAAGTACGAATTATTTTCTTAGCGCGTAAATACGCACTAGCTGACTGAGCCTTCTCCCCTAAACCGTACGCGCATTCGGCCGTAGAACGTCGCAATGAGTAGACGTGAGTTTTGGTGTTGTACACATATACGTATGTGTATGTTCTCTAGAAGTATATCCAGCGTGAAATCTTGTTATTGTGAATAATGTAGTGTCTAGAGTTTGTGAGAAAATATATAAATAAAATAGAAAAAGGTAGCCAACACATCTCTTAAAAACAAAATCAAATGTAAGTGTAACATAGTTAACTACTAGACTGTAGTACTGCAAAGTGAGAACTATAACTGTAATTAAAATAAAGAAAATGTGAGCTACAAGAATCTGCACTAAGAAAAGTGAAATTACAACATTTGGAACTTCAAGTACACAACCTATCTTCGAGAGCTTCAAGTAAACTAAAAATCAACCCGATGTAGATGCACCAAGAACAACGTACTCAAACCGTAGAAGACGACTGGAGATGTCCCCAGAATACAACAACAACCTCAGGTGATATCAAAACACAACTTTTGTAAATTTCCCCTTAATAAGAAGTAACAAAGAACTTTAAAGAACTTTCGCAATGTAATGAACAAATTATCAGATTTGTATATTTTGTAATTTTGTAAGAAGTAATAGTAACCGTAATGTATATATTGATAAATTAATAATTTTGAGAAAATTGAGACCCGGATCCGTGGTATTAAAACTAACAGTTATATGAATAAATTTTGATATAACAAGAATAATATAATTAAGATCTTTGAAGCAGTAAAAGCTATTTACTAAAATAACTTTCTTTAAAATCAGGAATAATGTTTGATTAATATTTCCATAGCAATAAAGAGATGTTTTAGCTAATACCTAGTGAGTGAATAAGTTTATGCAAACCTTGTCAGTTTCCTATATCATACTTGTTTTGTAATTTGTTAGTAAGCGTTTTACTAACAACGGCAGCTGGTTTAGTTTACTGGTAAAGAATTAAACTAGTTCCCGATTTTTGTGTTGTCTTGCCAAGGGGCGGCACAAAATTGCGCCACTCTGCTGAATTTAAAATTGTGTAATTTACTTGGAAAAAAAAAAAAATATTGTTTACAGAGTGTCACGTACAGAAAATTGCAACATAATTATGTAATTGTGGTTGTGTCATTTTATAATTCGTTAACGATAACTAGGACAAACATAAATTTATTTACTCAGAAATAAACAAAAAATAAATAAGTAAAATTTTAATTATGTAATAATAATATTAGTATCGCTAGTTTGCCGTATTAAGCAAGTCATAGCTGGTAAGTATTCGATAGAAGCCAGTCTGTTCATGTTAAATACGTGTTGTGGAATGTAAACTCTCCCCTTTGTAAACACCCCATCTCATTCATAACCCCTCCTCCCCATAAGAAAACAAAGCCACGTTAGACAAGCTCTTTCCTGTTTTTGTATTGTTCTGAATTACTACCCTATGCAACTAGACGACACCCCAAAACAGCTGATTCTTTGTGCTGTTTGTTAAATCAATGAACTTTCCATATATGAAATTTCTCTCTACTAAAATAGTATTATCGTTTTGTTTTGATTAATTATATATGTCAATACTGAGAATTTAATTGTTGTGAAATAAGTTATGTTGATTAATTAAGATAAGATTACATCCCAAAGCTTAATATGAAATAAGATATATGTGTATGTGTTTAAATGAATTAATGTTATCTAATTTTAAACATTGAGAAAACGAAGTAAAGTAAGTGACATAAGATTTGTCGTTCGTAATACGTCGTGTGTTTAAAGTGGTTATTATAAAAAAATGACTCAATTTAACCCCGATTTCTTGTTGAAAGACGAATTAACCTATGAAGCATTATGGCATGGTCTCCCCTACTCTAATGTAACTGTCGCTGAACTTCGCAAGACGTTACGCGAAAATAAACCGGACAAACCTTCATTATTAAGTCGTTTGAGTGTTTTAGATTTCAATAGCGAAAAAGAAACGTGTTATCGTAAGTATACAGAACTAACTTCGTACGCACAAACCCTGCGTGATGAAAAATCCCCCGCAGTAATATTACGCACCACCCAAAGAATTGAGCATCTATACCGTCGTATCACCAATCTGATTGACCTGGCCCGGTGATAAAGGTATCCCTCCTGATGTAAAAAAATTCGCCGAGGAAGCATTAAAACAATTACCTGAGATAATACGCGAATTACGTAGACGATCCGAATTGTTTAGATTAGACGAAATCGAAGAAGCAATGACGAAATTAAATATTTCACCTACCCAATCGCCGACTCAAGAACAACCGAACGGTACTGCAAAAATTCAGATTCTGCAGGAATCCAATATAGATCCATTCAAGGAACGGTTAAGTGGTAGTCAAGTAAATATTCAAGCAGTAAACGTTACGTCACTCCCTAATGAACTAGAAAATATGACCCATACCTACGAATTACCTTCTCATTCGCGGACTAATCAACCTGTGGAAAATCCTAGAATGATGAGTCAAATAAATTTAACTCCCGAGCTCTATGGAAAAATAACCCACCCTGTAGAAAGTATTTTGTCCAATATACAAATCACTGATGGGCTGAATATTACAAAGCTCCTTAATTTTATCAAACATATCTTAGAATTAAAGGAACTGCAACAACTAAGAGATAACCAGATTTTGCAAGTTATTTTGCCTAAGTGTAGATCTCCATTAAAAGATAGAGTGTTAGAATCCCTAAGGTATAATCAATCGGTAGAAGAACTTCATACCACACTAATAAGACATTTCATTCCCACCGGTATCTACGAAGAATTGAAGCGAAACTTAGTACTTCGTGCACAAGGTACATACGAGAGACTAGCTCATTATATTTCTGAAGTAAGAGAATCTGCTTTATTGTTACAAGTTAAATGGAGCGAACAACAGTTAGTAGACACTATCATAGTAAGACTATCCCCCGAGGAGCGATCTCGACTAGCACTCGTGAAGCCACCTACAACTTTTACGGAACTAGAACTATGTTGTATACATTCGTCCGACGTCTGGTATTCTGACCAGAATAGAAGTGTTTCTATGTCCCATAGTCAACAAAGAAATTCATTCCAAACTAGACCTATTGGAAATGATACCCGAAACTACCGCGATAAGCGATTCGTAAGTACACATAAAACAAAAAACTATCCCCATGTTTCATACTCTAAACCAAAACCCCGACAACCTACGAGCGAAGTAAGTGAGGAAAGAAGATGTTATAACTGTGGAAAGGCCGGACATATTAGCAAGTTATGTAAACAAAAGCGCTATAAACAGAAAACCGACCAATCAAAAAACATGTGAAGCTGGAAGAACGAAAATCCTACGTCTTCCGAAGCACCAGAAGGAAAGGTAACAACAATACTAAGCGTCAAATAAAGATGAGTAAAAATAAACGCAGAGATCCTTATTTAACAAAATTTATCGAGAAGTGCAACTCTATTGGTGCATGTAAAACAAGTATATGCCAACTACCCTATGTACAGATAGACCTTGGAGCAACGAAAACCCTTGGTTTAATTGATTCAGGATCTACCCGTAGTATAATCAGTAAACAGTTAGCCACCTTATTAGCTAATCATAAACTGATTAAACGTAGCCAAATGGTGAACATAAAGTGTACCACCGCAAATAAACAAAACCTAAAGATATCTCACAGTATTACGGTGAAATTAAAAATTCAGAATTTTACTTGGTACATTCCCCTACTAGTAGCTGAAGAGTTAGGACAGAACTTAATATTAGGCGCGGATTTTATAAGAAAAACTGCTTTAATCCTTGATATATATGCAAAACAATATTTTTTCAGATTTGATCGTACTCAAAAATATCAGTTCGACTCCCAATTAAGTAACGACACTGTTAGTGAAACCGCAAATATTCATTCAGAGCCTAATGAATCGAGTCTAAGTCATTTAAAAGGAAATGAGAGACTAAGAATCCAAAAGTTAATAAAAGATTTTTCTGCTGTACTCACCCCCAAGTTAGGATTAACTCATTTCATTGAATATAAAATAAATCTTAGTGACAACAAAGTAATACGACTCCACCCATACAAACTATCTCCGCCCAAGATGGAAATCATGAGAAACCACATTAACAAACTCCTTGATCAGCACGTCATTGAACCATCAACGTCTCCATATTCATCGCCTGCATTCCTAGTACCAAAAGGAACTGACAAACATAGACTAGTCGTGGATTATAGACAACTAAATAAGAGTATAGAATTTGAATCGATACCACTGCCAGACATACACAGTGCGTTTCACTATTTTACAAAAGCGAAAATCTTCACCATAATGGATCTTAACCAAGCATTCCATCAAATTCCACTAGCTGAGGAATCAAAACATTTAACTGCTTTTGCTGTCCCATTTAATCTATATCAATTTACGAGAGTACCATTCGGTATATCACAAGGAAGTTCAGTATGCAGTCGACTGTTAGAAAAAATTTTCCATGATGTTAAATTTAAATTTGTATATCATTATCTCGACGATATAGTAGTATGTAGTGAGTCAATGGACCAACATATTGATCACTTGCGTGAAGTATTATCCCGGTTAAAGAAAGCCGGACTGACCGTAAACCCTAGTAAAGTTAATTTCGCAGTGAAACAATTCTCATTTTTAGGTCACATAGTATCAGCCGAAGGTAAGGTTACCATCGATCCCGAACGTACACGCGCAATCCGAGAATTTTTACCTCCCAGAGAAGTCAAAGGTATAGCTAGATTTTTAGGTATGATTAATTATTTTCATAAGTATATACCCCACTTAGCAGATATAGCAGCCCCATTGAATGCCTTAAGAAAGAAAGGAACGAAATTCGAGTGGACTACTCAACATCAAGAAGCGTTTGAAACACTTAAAGAAAGCATTATATCCCCACCTGTATTGCAGTTAGCGGATTTCAGTAAACCATTTATCGTACAGACCGATAGTTCAAGTGTAGCATTAGGAGCCGTAATATACCAGGAAATAAATAATACTAGACTCCCGATCAGTTATGCATCCCGGACACTGACCGAGCAAGAAAGGAAGTTCTCAGCCTATGAACTGGAATGTTTAGCCGTAGTATTTGCTTTTGATAAATTCAAACCATTTTTGGAACACAAAGAATTTCTACTAGAAACCGATAATCAAGCTTTATCATGGTTATTAAATCACCCAAAGCAATTAGGTCGTATCGGACGATGGGTGTTAAGATTAAATTGCTACAAGTTCAAAGTGCAACATATTCGTGGAACTCAAAATGTAGTGGCCGATACTCTATCCCGCATGTTCCAACTACCCAATACAAGATCTGGAGAAGACAATATTGAAACTACTATCATTAATACACTAATTACTAATTTTCCCCTTGCATTTAAGGATATAGCATATCACCAACAACAAGATCCGAAATTGTGTAAAATAATCGAACAAATAGAAAAAGGAAATAAATCTGACAAATATATCTTGAGTAAAAGAGTACTTTGTTTTAAGAAGGCAAACGGAAAATTACTAAGAATAATCGCCCCGGAAATAATCAAACCCATGTTAATGGAGTACTACCATTCATCTACAATTGGAGCTCATATGGGAATTAGGAAAACGATACATCGTATTCGCAAGGAATACCACTGGGAAAACATGAATAGTGAAATAAAAAAGTTCGTGAAAGAATGCGAAATTTGTGCGCTGAGCAAACCAGCAAGAACCAGTCAAGTCGGAAAACTAATCTCCGAAATACCTACCACTCCCTTCTCGAAAATATACATCGACTATTCTGGACCTTATCCCCGCTCTAAATCCGGAAATACTATGCTGTTAATTTGTGTAGACTCATTCACTAAATTCGTGTGGATGTATCCTACGCGTCGTGCATTAGCATCTACGACAATTAAAATTCTACAAGAACAACTATTTAAAGACTATGGCACTCCTTTAAGCTTAATATCTGACAATGGACCCCAGTTTAAATCGAAAGAATTTAATGACATGTGTTTTAAATTAGGTATAAATCATATTACCGTGACCGAGTACAGACCGCAAGGAAATATAGCAGAAAGATACTTGCGTAACTTAAAATCAGCATTAATATCTTATCATGCTAAAGACCAGACAACCTGGGATCAAAATATTTCGTGGATACAATTTGCATTCAATTCAGCGTATCATGAAGGTCATAAATCAACACCATTTGATTTACTGTACAAGTACAAACCCAACCATCCTTTAACCACAAAGTGGAAAATCAATGAGTTATTACCCCGCGACGTGAAAGGGAATAACATACGAAAAATATGGAACGAAGCTCGTGCAAATCTGAGAGCTAATTTACAGAAATCAAGGAAGTATCATGAGAATAATAATAAGCTAATAAAGTATAAAATAGGTGATTTAGTCATGTATAAAACTCATCCTATGAGTAAAGCAGTTGATAGGATCACTTCGAAACTATCTTATCGATGGTGTGGCCCCTATCAAATTCGTAAGTTCATCACCCCCGTTACTGTAGCTCTGTATGAACCCAATACAGAAAATTACGTTCGCAGAAGTCATTTGTCTCAAATAAAAAAATGTTTTTCGTGTCAAGATACAGAAGGAAGACTACGAGAAAGATAGAAAACCTAGAATACTATCTAATTATTAAGAATAAAATATGTTATATAGACTTATACCGAAATAGGATAAGATTGTGTAACATCCTATACTATAGGTAACTATAAACTCAAAACCCCTCGTACGAATACAAGCGAGGCCTGATCAACCTTAGCTAATGTCCTGCGAGAATGGTATTATACATGAGAAATCTGATGACAAGTATAATGAAGATGAAGAGAAAGAAAGAAAGAAAAATAATCTTTAGCGCTGTAAACTAAAAGTAATTCTATTGTTCTTACAATACGGTATTATTATTAGTAAAATACTCATGAGTATAACTCCGTAAAACGAGTGAGCAATTCAAGAAAAAACCGGTAGTAGATATAAGAATTAAAATAAGGTAGATTTACGTTTTGTGTATTTTGTATAGTAGATGTAGTAGAATTTAGATGTGACATAAGTATAAGATAATCGATTGATGAATAGAAATAAGCTGAGAGAGAGAAATTTCAGTATGAAATATAATTGTTTATTAGAATTATATTATTACACCCCCCCGTTTTTCATAGTTAAGTCCAGGAGGATGTGACGATTTTAAATGTATCAAAAATCGCACAGATTAAAATTTTTAATTTTAATAAGTAAGAGTATCATACACCCTTACCTATACCCAGATTCCTGTATCAACTTGAAACCTTCCAGTACCAACACGCCAAGAAAAGTATTAAGTAGTTAATAATAATAATAATTACTTAAATAATTAAGAAATGCGACTAGAGAAATAAAGAAATCCCTAAGTCATAATAAAATAAACATAAAGTATTTATCTTCTAATTAATGAATAAATAATAATAGGAAAAGTACGAACTATTTTCTTAGCGCGTAAATACGCACTAGCTGACTGAGCCTTCTCCCCTAAACCGTACACGCATTCGGCCGTAGAACGTCGCAATGAGTAGACGTGAGTTTTGGTGTTGTACACATATACGTATGTGTATGTTCTCTAGAAGTATATCCAGCGTGAAATCTTGTTATTGTGAATAATGTAGTGTCTAGAGTTTGTGAGAAAATATATAAATAAAATAGAAAAAGGTAGCCAACACATCTCTTAAAAACAAAATCAAATGTAAGTGTAACATAGTTAACTACTAGACTGTAGTACTGCAAAGTGAGAACTATAACTGTAATTAAAATAAAGAAAATGTGAACTACAAGAATCTGCACTAAGAAAAGTGAAATTACAACATTTGGAACTTCAAGTACACAACCTATCTTCGAGAGCTTCAAGTAAACTAAAAATCAACCCGATGTAGATGCACCAAGAACAACGTACTCAAACCGTAGAAGACGACTGGAGATGTCCCAAGAATACAACAACAACCTCAGGTGATATCAAAACACAACTTTTGTAAATTTCCCCTTAATAAGAAGTAACAAAGAACTTTAAAGAACTTTCGCAATGTAATGAACAAATTATCAGATTTGTATATTTTGTAATTTTGTAAGAAGTAATAGTAACCGTAATGTATATATTGATAAATTAATAATTTTGAGAAAATTGAGACCCGGATCCGTGGTATTAAAACTAACAGTTATATGAATAAATTTTGATATAACAAGAATAATATAATTAAGATCTTTGAAGCAGTAAAAGCTATTTACTAAAATAACTTTCTTTAAAATCAGGAATAATGTTTGATTAATATTTCCATAGCAATAAAGAGATGTTTTAGCTAATACCTAGTGAGTGAATAAGTTTATGCAAACCTTGTCAGTTTCCTATATCATACTTGTTTTGTAATTTGTTAGTAAGCGTTTTACTAACAACGGCAGCTGGTTTAGTTTACTGGTAAAGAATTAAACTAGTTCCCAATTTTTGTGTTGTCTTGCCAAGGGGCGGCACATCAATTATTACAAAAACCTATAAATCACGCTAACATCTTACGTTCGTGCGAGAATCCTGGATCCAGATAGAATCTTTGCAGGTAGGTGGAATTGAATTATATGTTTATATCTTTTAATAGTGTAATTAACTTCACACTATAAGGTAAAACTTTACATTTTTTAACCCGTAGAAAACTTTGTGTTCCGAGCCAGTAGTGAAATAATTATATTTATTATTATATCTTTACTACTACTACTACTACTACCACTACTACTGTGTGCGTGCGTGCGTGCGTGCGTGCGTGCGTGCGTGCGTGCGTGCGTGCGTGCGTGCGTGCGTGCGTGCGTGTGTGTGTGTGTGTGTGTGTGTGCAATTAAATATTATACAAGTAAGTGAATTGTACGAATATTTTATACAATAATTTATAATAATATAAAGTAATATACTATTTTTTGTATTATTTTACAATTATTACATGTTCATTTTTATCATTTCTAAGCACAAAATATTTTGGAACTAACCAAACTTCCCTTGTTTAACTGTGAACTTTGCTCCCTCCATAAACAATCGTGGCTCTCTGCTAATATCCTGTAATTTCAGAAATCTACTATTATGCTAGGAAATTTCAGTTTTGAAAGTAAACAAACTATTTCATAATTCAACAGCAAAATAATAGTGTAAAGGTGCAGTAAGATTTTTAATTAGTATGTTATACAATAATATTGTACAGGAGAATATGAAATTCTGAAATTTTGGTGTCATAATACAAAAGAGATTGAAATATGACTAATTTAGGTAAATAGAAAAACATAGCCGTCACCAGGGGTGCCCATCCCCCCCAAGGCCCAATGCGCAAATCCCCCCCCAAAAGTCTCAGCACTCCCCCAAATTGAAAAGTCCCCCCCCACTGCCCGCCGGTCTTCAAACTTAGCACACACACACATTTTTACATTCCCGATTTATTATTCACATACCCTCTGAGTCTTGACAGGATGTTGCTGCAGGCTGCCAGGGTCAGTTTTCCAAATTCCAAAACAAAATTTACTACTAGTTGTACTGGTAGAGACATTTATGTTGCCAGTTCGTTAAAACAATCATAAAGATATGCAATTGCTTTAGTTTTTTACTAATAGCTTAGTTTGTTCACAAACACGGTAAAAATTTCCATCAATGTTGGATTTAAAATGTTATTCTTGAAAAAATCCCCCCCAAAAATTCTCAATGCGCAACTTGCGCTATGATCACCCCCTGTGGGCACCCCTGGCCATCACATAGTATATGCGTCTTCTAGGCCAGCAGTACATCTTAACACTTGTAGTAAAAATTTCCTTATATTTATAATAAATTTCACATAAACTGCCAAATGAATATTTGCTTATAATTTAATGTTTATAATTTAAATTGCTTATAACAGACAATGGGGCATCTGAAGTCATAAAATTTGTATTTACAAGGTAAACATTTTCTTTTTTTCATCACTGCTTGGTGTCTGTACCATCATTTATGACCAATCATTAAGGAATAGTTTTTAGGTAAATAAATATTTTTATATATAATTAATATTTTTTCAAATTTATGTTGATAATTAAATATTCTTCATACATTGGTGATTAACATATATTTTTAACGTTTAAATTGTAAGTTTTGGGGAATAACCTCCACATGCCATATGTAATGTTGCAGTGTTGCATGATAATGGTGTAAAATAATGGTGTAACTTGCTTCACTTTTGCAAGAGGATGAGTCATTATGTTTTAGTTTACTCAGTTAAGTGCCTATCCTTCCTATATAAAACGCGCATTTCCTAGTATTTTATATTTCTGTTACCATAACCATAGTGTGAGGCTAAACACTCGATAATACTCACTGTAGCTATTACAAACTGACATAGTTTCATATTTAAGTGGCCCTAATGACAAAGAAGAAAGTACACATACAAAGAATTTGTTTCACTATTACTTCAGAAAAGATTAAGTAACACAACTGGCAACTCAATAATACTCCTGGAAATTATTGTAAACAGTAATGTAGTCACGATGAAGGGTGGGAGGTGATTGTTCATTTTGTAAGCACTAGATTTTTAGTATTCAAGAAAACAAATTTGAGCATATTTTGTGTGGACCAAAATTTAAAATTATACAACTCACAGTGTATGGTAAATGCATAATAATGTTAACATAAAGAAGAATTTTGTAAATTAAAAACCTTCAAGAATGGTTCCACTGCATATTAATTGTTAATGACTTGTATGAGCACCTGTGTCAAAGACCCAGACAGCTACTATGACTTCCAATATCTGCCAAGAGGTGGCACTATAAGAAGAAATATTTTATACTGAAGTGACACAAATATATACTACGCAACACAGTGAATAGTAACCTTCTTCACAAATTTCACTGTTGCAACAATATTAAAATACCATTTAAAAATTATTTGTTACATAATTATATTGTTATATCAGAAACTTTAAATTTTATAATTTCTTTAGCAATTTAATGTTTACTAAAATTTAGAAATTTACTAAAATAAATAAAAAAGACAACAGTTGTAATAGTCTAAAGGCTGACTAAATAGAGTCATCTTAACAAAGTACACAATAGAAAATCAACTAAGTTACCTTAGGTCTTTTCCATATAGCTACAAATTTAGTCTCTTCGTCACCAAATAAAGAACTGTTGTCTGCTTTAAAATCTGGATCTTCAAATAGCTTTCTTTTGGTAATGCATTCATCACGTAACTTGTAAAAATCTTGTATTACAGGGCCACGAGGCTTATAACCAGATCCTTTTTCACCGAGCTGAAACCAAAAATCAGAATTTTAAATGTAGCTTGTTTTCTCTATCACTATAATTCTATAAAATTTACAGTAGTATCGTGTAGTAAATAAACTTTCTCGTTTCAACTTTGTACATTAATATCTGTTGAATATCTTTCTAGTTAAGCATTTCTTCCTTGGATTTTGTTCCATGGGTCCCATGACCCATGTACTACAAAATGTATCCTTCCTTGGAATGTATCTGTGTATCAAATACTATGGTAATACACTTTTCTGACTATAAAGCAATCTTTAGATAAAAATTTGCAGGCAAAATTTAATTGAAAACTTTATCTGAAAATTGGTGTTTCATTATCAGAATTGCATTATATTGAATATCTTGTAGACCTACTATCTCCTGGACTCTTTCAAAACATCTCTCAATTAGGGTTAAATGACTTGCACATATATTTTTTTTCTAGATGTCTAGCTTTTCCTTAAACATTTTACACTTATGCTAAACATGACTTTAAAATTTCTTCTAGAGGGATGTAGATCATAGTCACTCCTTTACATATGTTCGTACCTCTGGTATACTTCAGTTGTATCAACCACTTATTTACCTTTCACATACATCTTCTCAGGTGATCCTATAAAATATCGAATGTAATTTTCTTCTTCTTCTTCTTCTTCTTCTTCTTCTTCTTCTCCTTTTTATTTTGCACTACAGCCCAATGTGAGCCCTGGCTTCCAACACGGATCTTCTCCGATGTAATCTATCCATTGCATATCTCAATGTAACCCTTCATCCACATTGAATGTAACGGATGTTGATAATATCAGTTTTAAGGCTTCTTTGATTTTCCTGGTTTCTTACCAAATTCCCACTTTCACATAGCTCAAACATTTTTTGACGTGTATAATAGTATTGAAAGTTAAAGGCATCCGGGCAACAACCACTTTACACATGGGCGAGTCCACTTTGAAATTGTGAATGGCGGAAGAGTAATGGAGAATCGGCTGCTATGCAAATGAAGGTGTTGCCAACATGCATGTCACGTTTTAGTATCGTTGTTAACTCTTGTTATGTCAATCTTGCTTTTGTTATTATTCGGCCTATGTCAGTTTATTAATTGTAATTATTCATTTTAATGAACAGTTATTCATTTTAATCGTTTTTTAATTTTGTAGTTTAATTTTTATTTGTAGTTTAATTCTACAATTAGGCCTACGTATTTTTATAATTACCGTAGTTGAGTTATCACCTGATGACGCGATAAAATGGATACTTCAAGCTCGACTAGCAGAGACAGGAGAGTTATTCACAGTTCAGCACGGGAAATAATGTTTAATGTCTTATGAGAAAAGGAGCCGCTTACGGAATAAAAATTCCCGTTAAAAGAGTTTTCCGAGTTATTGCAGTAACTGAAATATCCAACCGCACATTATCGCGTAAGAAAGGAGGGAAAAATTAGAAGTAGGATAATTTAAGGGACCAAAAAAGACCAAACCCCGGGTTAGTCTAAAGGCAAGTAGGCCTATGGACAACTTTGACTCCCATGTTATAGGCCTACGTCAGACTGTTGGGCTACATTTCACATAAACTTTGTCATTGATTTACTGGAAAAAACTAAACCAAAATTGCCTATAGGCTACATACCAGTAATATAAAAAACATTAGGTCTATCATATGATTATACTAATTCTGATGTTATTTTACTTTATAAAAAGGTTTTGGAATGAGTATGGGACTGCCACTTGTTGAATGGAAGTTTAAAAGACAATTTTATACAGGTTAAATTCTTGGATTTCGTTGTCCATGACGTGTCCGTTACTCAACTAGACAAAATATAATTATTTCACTACCGACTCGGAACACTAAGTTTTTTATGGGTAAAAACGTAAAAGTTTTACCTCATAACATGAACCGGTTTTCGCTTTTAAAAAGCTTCCTCAAAGTTTTAAAAACTTTTACGTTTTTACCCATAAACGATTACTCAATGATCGAGTTTACCTGTTGCCTTTCTTCTACATTTGTTAACCAAACCTTTGTTCTTTAGACATGCACTGCTATAAATATCCTAAACCACACGCTTAATTAAATTATTAACAATGGCAGGTATCCGTAAAAATGTAATTAATAATAATTTTACTCCATCGAATCTTAGCTTTAGCAGAAGGCTTCTTTATTTTATTTTTATTTTCTTAACTTTTTTTGAGATAATGTCAGATGTCCTCTTAAAAGTAAAATGTAATATCTACTACGTCCGTCTTCGCCGACTTTTATGTTAGTGAATAAATATTGGTTACATACTTTATAAGTTTTTGAAGCGTTTTCAAATTTACGAGGTTCAGTGTACATCTTTGTGTCTCTGTTGGTTCTTGTTTTAAAACGATGTCACTTTTTTCATGCAGAACTGTACCGGTACCATACCATTCTTCACACTTTAAATTAAATTTGAAAGAAAATTTTGTTTAACAACAACAAAATACTACGGAAAATTTAGACGCACTCAAAATTTAATTATTGTAAATAACGTCAAATTTAATACTTCGGAAGATAATTTACATACGTCAGCTGTTGCAGCGTTTATAAATTTTCATTTCTGAAAATATATCGATTATACGAAATTTGGTACACAGAAACGTATCCTCTTCCAGACTACTGCAATTAAATTCGCACCATAAACCTATTGTCAGACTTGACACTCTACCCTAAATTTTAAAAGTACCGTAATCAGCAAATATTTTAGACTATGCAAAAGTTATGTAGCCTACTGGCGAACGAAAACAGACCTTGCGCTTCAACACAAGCATGTGATTGCAGTAGCGTTGATCAAAATATATTTTAAAGTGAGACTAAAAAAAACAATAAATCTTAAAATTCTTTTTATAAATTTTTCCCTTCAGAAGCATACCTATGCTAACTTAATTTACTGCAGGTAGTTTTATGAGCCACTTAAAAGATCTCAGTACTTCCGATTACTTATCTAAACTTGACATGGCACAACGAATCCTCTAAACTACCATGGAAATGACTCTTTATTTGAGAAGACGGCACAAGAGGTTCTTACCAAGCACTGACAATATTGTTTGTTATTAACTGTTTGTGAGAATAGTGTACATGTTTAGATGACGAACTCTTTACTGGTAAGATTTTAGAACATCTCACCGTTTTTAAACGTTACAAAATATCTAAGGCAAAACTTCCGCATTTGCAATAATTTTCTAAAAATGACAATTTTAGAATGCACAGTACTGTATCTACATACATTTGTTTTGATAGAACTTTTGTTTGGAATGTTGCCGATAATTCTTACATATGTAGGCTATAATTTCTTGTCTTGATTTTTCCATAGTTTTAATTATTCACAATAAACAAATCACATAGTTCTATATCATTCAAAACTTGGTCGTCATCATAAATGCAGACAAAAATTTATTTTACTTTTTATACTCGGACATTAGGTAGCACTTTTACATATTTACAACAGGCCTAGTGGTTGACTGACTGATCGATTGTGGTGCTTGCAATATCTTTGCACCCATGATCCTGTGCGCTGTCTCATGATAGGCCATGGTCTCAGAGGGATATCAGTCACTTTTGGTGGGATGCTAAGGCCTAAGCGGGTGGCCTTCGCAACATGGCTCAGGGCACAAACTCGCGAGAGTCAAGGCCTGTATAACATAATAGCTGAGAAGGGTTTAACAGGTTATTATTATTTTTGTAGACGATAGTTGTACCGTTGCCTGTCTCCAGATCTGAGGTGATGGCTCTGTGGCCTCTCATGGAGGTCGTCTATAGAAGATTTTGAGCCTACTGACAGGGTGATTGGCCACGGTCACCATAGGATGGGTCTGCCCCCTTTTACTGGGTATTGTAGCCAAGTCTGGTGGCTTTCACAAGGAGGTCTGCCCAAAACCTTTTAGAACCCTTCTTTGTGGACTATAGCAGATCTGAGATGCTTTAGCAGGCTCCTGTTCCCTCGGAGAGGGACAATTGCACCGTTACCTACCCAACATCTGTGGAGATGGTTCCACAGTCTGGAGTTGATTCATGGTAATGCTGGCATGAGCAATAGGTTGTAGCTGCTGTAGGGCATCAGTGAGATGCCTTGACGATCACTAGCGCTCTACTAAAGGAGGCTAAAGGCACAGTTTTGTGGAAGCTCAGGACTTGACAACTGCTCAAACTGCCTGGCAATCTTTTGGTTCTGTAGGTATCCAAGTTTAGGTTACAGAAGCCATGAAGAGGGTTCTACCCAATGGAGATTACAATCAACAGATCAGAAGCAATATTGGTTATTCAGCTTTATAGATAATTTGTCTAATAGGGCGAGTCTAGTATTTATTAGAATCAAGAAATTTAGGAATAAGAGAGGATTTAAAATTTAGCAGAATTAATGTGAAGTCCTCAAAAACCTAAACATAAACTAAACAGCTGTAAAGTACCATATAATACTTATTTTGAGCTATTTTTAAATGTTTGTAGTTTGTTAGATAATAGGCCTACATACAGAGAGGTGCTATAGAGAAAGACATATTTTAAAGGTTGGATATTGTTTTTATTAGAGAGATTTTTAGTGTAGTAGGTTGCTTAACTTAAAAAAAAAACATGCAATTATATCGAAGTTATACCCACAACTGAGAAATAAATATAAAGGAAGCTGGGAATAATAAATACAGCATGTTTTTTTTTTTGCTGTAACTACCTTACTTTTAATGTTTTTTTTACAAAAAAAAGGATATGGCATCCTATTATTTCAGTCTAGGATAGTAAAAGTTAAAAATTTCCTACTGTTAGGTTAAAAGTGGTAATACGTGGCTGAAATTAATACACACAGTACCTTTACTTACTTCTTACTTCTTGAGTCAGGCATCCAGCATCAGGTGATGCTGATGGCCCAATGTTCAGCGTAGGCTGCAGCTGCTGGCCCCATAAAGCCTTGTTTTTGAGGATATCTTACAGTTTTCCATTGTCACCTATAAGAGTTCTCAGTCTGTTTCTCTTGGTATTGGTGGCTATGCAGTCCAGGAGGATATGAGCTAAGGATTCTTCTTTTTGCTCATATGCAGGCTTTGCAGTCTGGAGAGGTCCTCTTCAAACTGGACCAAATGTTGTTGTGTGATTATATGTCCTGCTCTGGCCCTTGCTGTTAAGGCAACTTTAGAATATTAAAATATCAATTGAATTTTTTAAAAGATGTTTTAGCAGTAACAATTTATGGCTCAAGTGCTACGTTTTTAATTAGAGAAATATTGCTGAAATAGGCCTATTACTTCTTAATGCAGTATGGTTATGGATAATGATCATATTCATAAGTAATTGAGGTTCATGTAATTAAATTAATTGCCAGTAATTTTTATACCTTTTAAAGTCAAATCATGTTTAAGTACTCAAAAATGTTGTCAGCCGGAAAAAGTAAATAATACATGAATAAGTAATTAATAAATGCATAAATAAGTAAATAATAAAAAGTAACTGACATGCATAAATAAGTATGTTGATGGGCTTTGTATATTGAAGGACCCTCTTAATTCTTAAAGTAATAAATCAAAAGCAAGTTCTTAACCTTTCACGGTTGGTGTCAACATTGTTGAAGTTGCTACTATTATCTGGTCTCTTAGGCCGTAGTCCATATCTTACAGCCCGGCTAATGGTAGCAATTTCAACAATAAAATAATTAAATGTTTGATAATACTGAACCAGGGCTTTCTGGGAAAGATAGTCTAATTTTTTAAGGATCATAAATGAAGAGGACTGCAGATAAATTTTTATAAAAAAATGATTATATACTGAGATCTCATACTATATTGAACTTGATGAAATTAAAGTTACAAATACGGTATTTATTCCAAACTGATTCAAACTAAATGTCTGTCAGTTACAAACTCCTATATGCTGACAAAGTTTGTCCCTTTTATCATTTTGCCATAAACATAAACAAAGTGGTAGTTAGTAAGGCCTGAGCACATTAGTCAGGACACAGAAACCAATAAGGAGGAAAAATGATTATAGATCTTCCATACACATGGCCCGAAAACTGAAACCACAAGCCAAATGAGAGTTTGGTTTCTAGATGTCTAGAGCACTGATGTTGTTATCCCTTCTACAAGCTGAAAAGATTAGTTCTAATTTTAGCTGTTGTATTGAATAATATACAAGGTGTTATAAAAATTAATGAGTGGTGGTTAGTTAACTGTTATTTCCTGTGCAGCTTCCTTCTTGAATGAGAACAGTGGGTTCAATTACATACTTATTAAATAATATGGGAAAGATAAGTGCATATGGGAAATATGGGAGTGTATCTAGTTTTGTTCCTTTGTGATTATATTTACACCTTCTGTTGTGGGAGCGACTTCACTTCATTTACATTTACCATACACAACTGGGATGTGCCCTTTTAAGCATGAATACAGACAATGTAATTCTGTTTAATGTGTCAGATGCTTTGCATTATTTGTAGAATAATTCTGTTCATTATATCTGTGCCGTGGGAATTAAAATAGAATACCACGGCATATGCTAATTGTTTTTAACCCGTCCATATTTCGCGCAGGCTGGCGTCGTCTGCTACTGGCCTGTGGAATTCCGCCGCGCGGCCAATGTGAACCGTGAATAGCAGTTGTACGCTATCTGTTGCCGAACCCCAAAACACGCTGGTCAGCTGTTCAGCGCTGGCCACGCGGTGCATCGCAGCTCTGACCTGTTGGCATTCTGAATTCAGGCATCGTGACAACCACTGGTCAAGGTCCGGCGGCGGAATAAATCATTCTTTATAATGTGTTCATCTTCTATCATGGGCGAGTAGAACCATAAAGTGCCTCTGGTAAGCTTCTTTAGTTATTTAATTGTCACTTAATAAAGGGGAATGTGTTAAAGTATATTTATTGTTTGCATGAAGTTGGATTAAAAATTGTGTGTGATCCTGAGCTGGTTGATTCTTGATTTCAAGCCACGTGGCAATTTTCAAGTAATATGTTCAATGCTAAGTTAAAAATAAAATCCATAAACTATTTATAGTTGTTAATTGATATTCTGTAAAGCAAATGTGCCGAAGAAATGTTTAACAAACACCAGCAATACATTGACAGAAATTAACGTAACTTAAGCCACGTGGCGAAGTCTTAAATGAAAGTAAATTATGTTATGGAATTGTAACAGCTGTTGTTTGAATAAGAGCATGATATTTTGTTTACAATTTAATTGTTAATTAATGCAATTCTATTTAATTGTTAAAGCACGTGTAGGTAACTTCATTGTAATTGCAAGTATAAGGTGCTCATGATTGAATGGTCCGTATGTGTGGGGTTAAGGTCGAGCAAAAAGGAGTTGATTTATTTTTTGTGTGTGATGGCGTGCTACAAAAAACATGTGTTTTAGGGTTCCCGCCCCAGCCAAAAGTTTTTGGGAGCAATCTGATGGTGATGACTCCACCTTTCACCATCAACTGAGCAATGCTGACAGGCTCTCCTTTTGCTGTCGGACACACACCAACGGGCCCTGAATTACACCTAGATGAACCCGGTAACATCATAACTCCAGGTGAAAGATTTCAATTATTCAACTCGACCTCCGCGACACAAGTTTTGCTGTGAATAAATAGTTACTATGATAAACGCAAAATTATATTTCCGTTTTTTTTTTTTTCATTTTAACTTGAAGTTAGCACAACCGATGATCAGAACTGAACATGCCATTTCATGATGCACCAAGTTAGACTCTAGTGCTTTAATATGTAATCTTTATTAATAATGTTGATAATTGTTTTGCGGGGCCAGCAGGCATTTACAGACCGATTGTTCTTTTATCTTTAAACACTGATTTTTTTTAAACATCTGGTTGCCCTAATATAACATGCGCTTTCATGATCTGCCAAACCTGTGTATCTTGTGCTCATGTTTTAATATATCACCCTTACTTATTACGAGCTTTATAGTTTTCTTAAGCTGGAGACATTCACTGACAATCCGTATTTTCCATTTTGGTAATTAATGATTGATTTCACAAATGCTTTCATTCCACCGGTACACGTTAGTGCAAGATCTTCATAGTTAAAGCATGCGGGGTGCTGTCGGTCATATTTGGAATTGGGCTGAACTACAATAGTAAATTTGTATATAAGAAACAGGCATTTACTGATGTTTTTTGATTATTCATTTGGTCACATTTATTATTAAGAGTTCTTGTTTTCGGGTTCCAGTCGGGCTGTTCATGTTTGCAACCTTGGTGAGCACTTGGTTGTCACTGTTAAATTATTTCATGACATTTACTCCATATGTGTATTATTTATTAATTGTTGAGAAGGCACATGAAGATTTAATATAAAAAAGATTAGTGCTCAGTGCATTTTATGCTTCCTTCTAGACCATGTGTCTCGTCTAAAAAAAAAAAATTAAATATTTTTTTTGCTAATAAAAATTTGTTAGGAGAAGATTCATATCTGGTTATATTACTCATGAAGCTAATATAAGCATATACAAAGTATCTGGCTATGTGAATTGTTTTCTTAAACAATTATATTCATTCCCTGTTTTAAAATCTTAAATATAGAGGTGTTATGCATTTAACTTTTCAGATGTTTTAAAAAGTGGATAAAACTGCACATAAATGGAAGTCAAACAATATAGATGAGGACTATCAAAGTGCTGCTGGGGACAAGCAAAAATCAAGTACAATTTCTAAGCACTTGAAGCATATTCTATTGTCTGGTACAATCAATATTTAATTACAATCACTGGATACAAAACCTGCTTGCTTACTTCATGTGTTGTCTCTAAAGAAAAATTGATTGATGTAATCATGATGGCCACCCCAGCAGCTATTTAGTAACAAAACACAACATTCTTGGATTTCGTTGTCCATGACGTGTCCGTTACTTAACTAAATATAATTATTTCACTACCGACTCGGAACACAAAGTTTTTTGTGGGTAAAAACATAAAAGTTTTACCTTATAACCTGAACCGGTTTTCGCTTTTAAAAAGCTTCTTCAGAAACTGCCGCTGGGAGCACTGTCCGTCCTTGTTGTTGGCAACGGTATCGATTTTCGAAAGATCGATGTTGTGTGTGTGGGGTGTGATATGTTCGAATAATGTGTGTGATTTGAATTCCATCTGTTCATTTAGGTTGTCGTTTTTATTGTTTTCGTGTGTTTGTATATTTCCAATTGTTCTAGAGTGTATAGTTTTCGGCCTTTTGTGTGTACGTGTAGAATGTCCATGTTATTGTCGATGTTTTTGTATGTGTGGTTTGCTTCAATGAGGTGGTTTGCAAAGGTGGATTCTGTAGTGGAGTGGAGTGTCTTTGTGTGTTCAATGTATCTTTGTTTGAAGCCACGTCCTGTCTGGCCTATGTAGAATTTGTTGCAATCTGAGCAATTTAGTTTGTAAACACCAGGTAGATCGAATTTGTTTTGAGCTTTGTGTGTGTGTGTGTGTGTGTTGTTAGTAGTTTTGTAAGCGATTCTGTATCCTGCTTTTTTGAATTTGTGGGATATTTTTTCAGTTTGTTTGTTGATATATGTTAGTGTTATGAATTTGTTGTTTTCTATCTTTGTCTGTTGTTTGTTTTGTGTAGGAGTTTACTGACTATTGTTCTGTCATATCCGTTGGATTCTGCTAGATATTTTATCATGTTTAGTTCGTCTTTGTAGTCTTTCACTAGTGGGATGTTGCTTATTCTGTGTATCATGGTTCTGAAGGCAGCTAGTTTGTGTTGTATTGGGTGATTGGAGGAGTTGTGTATTAGTGTGTCAGTTAAAGACCCTTAAGAGAATAAAAAAGTAGGAAAAATAAAAACAACTGATTTCCAAAGGAAAGTAAAACAGTGGCATTGTAATTATCACAAAGTAAGCATACTTTTAAAAAGAACATAAAAGTTTCTGGGTATATTTATATTGTACAAATCTGTAAGTAAATCATAATTTTTCTTTACCATAAAAAGATTGTAGTATAGGCCTATTACTTTTATTAGGATTTGGTTTGATTTATTGGCACTTGCTTACACTTAATATTAACACATTTACTTATGATACCTTTATAAGATAATTGTTTCAAAATATTACTCTCCAGGCTCATAAGAGATAAAAAGTTCAGCCTACCTTCTGATATGGTTGAGTGGAGCCTATTTGTAATAAGTTTCAACTTGAAAATTGATCTTTCACCAACGTGTAACCATAATTGACAAATACATTTGAAGTGCCATTTCCACGTTAGGAAAACATTCCTTGATGTTCTTTTCTGTAAGGAGTTTGTACACCCATCGCTCGTGACTGATGACAGTTTTCTCCTTTTCACTTCTTCAATGTACTCATTGCAAAAGACTTGAAATGAATTAGTTCATTTCACAGGTTGTTTTCCAAAGCATAACCATATGCTTCTACTAAAATTTGAGCTGCTTTTATGATCTCTTCATTGACAGTAATGCTGTCTAATTTACTAAGAAACCCAAAACAAGTATCAACTAATTTGTATACTGCTAGCCTCTGCCTCAATGATGACACAAATCAATCTATAACAGGAAGGAAACCCTGGCTTCAAAATGTTTCTGAGGGTGTCAGTTCAGTTTCTGGTGCCTAGCTAGTATCAAGAGGTGCCAAATGCATGTTTATTTTGCACTTGTGCTGTGTCTTTGTTGCATATTTAGTACAACCAGATAATTCTGCCCATTTCATATCATACTTTTCAAAGCTATCCCATTTAGTTTCTATAAAGATTTTCAATTATGTGAGTACTGTGACATCTGTATTTACGTCTAACATGGGGTTCTGCGTAGTTACATTAGTTTTGTTAACTTGTTCCAAGATATCATCCCAAAATGATGCATAGAACCCTATTTCCAACGTAGACATTTTTTATCCAGCCCAGAGCATTGCAACGAGATTTTACTGAATCTTCATTGTCCTCTGAGTCTGAGATTTCAAATTGTGAATTTTTTATCTCCTTATACCGTCATATTAAAGTTTTAATGGCATCAGCATGACATGACCAGCATGTTGTTGGTGATCCTCTTCAGTACTAGAATGGGTTCACCATGATCAGCCTTTTTCAAACTTACGGTTAGCACTCGGTATCTATGTGTAAAACCCATGAAATAGACACAAAGCTCTTCCAAAAAATCGAAAAAACATTACAGCACACACCCAACACTCAGCAGCAGCCTGTCCCACTAGATTAACCCATTCAGTAAGGTACCATGATCCCCCAATGGGGATATTTCATTTTTTAGAGTTAAAGTTGGAAATCCCGAATAAAAATGAACAGCTGACCTTATTGTAGTGTTCTCCACATATTTGTGTTTGATTTTATGTGCAGAATTTGCATTTATCAACAATTTTGTATTTATTACATTGAATTGAAATGATCACTGCCAGGTAAGTTGACTAAAAGTGCGTACTTCATTATTATAAAATTATTATCTTTGGTAATAATGAATTTAAACATTTAATTTCAATAAGTTACTTAGTTTATAGGTTATAAAATACAAATGCATGCTTCCACATGTGCTCCTTGGTTAGATTAGGAATGTGAAGCTTCAAAACTCAGATACCCATTTGTGGATCATGGCACTTCCCATGTAAAAGCATTTAGTTCCCTCTTCTATTAGTTTGATTCAATTTTTTCAGAGATGGGAGACCAACAGTTTGTAACCCTTGCTGAAATTGAAGCAATAATAAATGACCCAGAATTCCTTCTTTCTGTTTATTCGGAATCGCACATCGAAATTGTACAGTTGCCACCCGATACAATTGAAGAAGTATCTGATTTAGAAGATGTTGATGAAAATGATTTGGATGACTGTCTGCCTAAAGATATACCAGGGAAACATGAGATTCATTTCACTGAGACAGATGCAACCCACGATTCTAGTGAAAGAAATGCAATGACACCTCAAAAGAAAAAAATAAATTCTTCAAATATATCATATTTACAGGAACCATGTTCTTCAAGACAGGTTATAAAATCAATGACAATTGCACATTCACAGAGGCAAAAAAAAATAAAGGCCAAAGTAACTCTAAAAACCAAGAAGGGCCAAGTATCCCTAAAGCAAAAACTGACTGGCAGAAAAAAGATCCTAATTTCATTGTAACATTGCCCTCAGGAGAGTATATCGTAGACCATAGAGAAAAATAAAAGAAGAGCTTGTTAAAAAGACTCCTGTTAAGGTTTTTGAAACATTATTTGATGAAAACATAATGCAACATATCGTAGAACAGAGCATGCATTATGCTAGACAGAACAATCATCATGATTTTGTTTTCACCTCTGATTGCTTGAGAAAGTTTCTTGGATTTTTATTATTTACAGGATATCACTCCCTTACTCAAGAAAAAATGTATTGGAGCGAGGATGAAGATCTATCGATTGATTGTGTCAGAAAATGTTTTTCAAGATATAGGTATCATGAAATCAAACGCAATATTCATTTCAATGACAATTCGAAAGTACCTGAAAATAGAGCAGTGAAATGCTTCAAGATAGCATTTGTATGAAATGCTAAATAGTAACTTCATGAAGTTTGGTGCGTTCTCACAAAAACTGAGCATTGACAAACAAATGGTTCGATACTACGGACATCATTTTTTAAAACAATTTATCAAAAGGAAGCCAATAAAATTTGGTTTTAAACAATAGGCTCTGTGCTGCAGTGAAACTGGGTACTGTTTGCATACTGAACTGTATGAGGGAAAGCAAAAGGGAATCCTGCCACAACCCACCACATTGGGAGCTTCAGTTGTTTTGAGGAAAGTGTCTTTAGTGGATAACGCACAAAATCATGCTTTTAATTTTGATAACTTTTTTACAACCCATGAATTGATGAAGAGTCTAACATAGAAGGGAATATGTGCAACAGGTACATCACAGCTAAGAAGAATGAACAACTGTCCTGTAAAGGATGATAAAGTGATGGCTAAGCAGGAAAGGGCTACCTATGATTACTCTTTTGATGAACAAAACAAAATATTTGTGGTGACATGGAAAGACAATAACACAGTAAAAGTCATGTCCAACAATGAAGGACTTCATCCAATGCAAAAAGTATCTCGCTGGTCGAAGAACGAAAAGAAAAGTGTAAAAATTGACCAGCCATACTGCATTTCAACTTATATCAAAAGTATGGGTGGAATTGATAAGATGGACTAGATGATAAATAAGTACTGGATCAAAATTAGAGGCAAAAAGTGGTGTTATCCAATTTTTACCTATTTGGTTGACATGGCATTGGTAAATGCCTATACAGTATACTATACACAATGTCAAACGAGAAAGCGCCTCTGCTTGATTTCAGAAGATCCATTGCTCGGGCTTATTTGGCTATAAGTCATCTATATCTGATCCAAACAATGCAGGAAGAACTTCTTTCCTTAAGAAGACTACAAATCGTGTGCTGGAAGCTGTAAGGCTTGACCCCATAGGACACTTCCTTGTAAGAACAGATGGAGGTAAACAAAGGAAATATGCTGTTTGCAAAAGTAACATTAGAAAACAATGTCTCAAGTGCAACATTGGCCTTCATGTTGACTATTTCCAGACTTGGCATAAACAAAAATAAGCTTATAATAACTATGTTATTGAGACTTATAATACTTAATTTCTTTTTCTTGAACATGATTTATGTTTAAAAATCTTTATAATTATGTAAATAAAATGAAATAAAACTCTTATTGAGATTTACAAGAGTTGTAATCAATTGTACCCTAGAATCCCCATCATCCCCATTTGACATTTTTTTTAAATCTTAATTTTTCCCCAAAAATGTATTTTTTTTTACAAAATATAATTTGTATGTTCTATTTATAACATTTACCACAAAATATAAGAAAAAAATTAAAATAAAAAATTTGGCACTTAATGGGTTATAGGTGAATGTTCAGCGCAAGGTAAAATGTAAGTGTCCACTCTACCCTATATATGGTTTATAATACCATCTTTTCCTCTAATAACTTCTACTGTTCTCTAAAACACAAACTAAATAATTTTTATTAAAATTGACTGTTCTTTTCTTTTCTTTTTGTTTGTGGTGTGGCCCCTAAGCTGCAGCCTATGTAGCCATGCTTAAATCCAGCATTGGGTCTACATCTGCTTAACTTCTATGTGAAAATGAAGACAATTCCAACATCACACAGAAGGCATATTAGTTTCAATGGGAGTTTACCAAACTCCAGAAACATTTTTTGTCTACACAGATTAAACCGAGTGGGCCAAAAGTCACTTGACACTAGACTTAACCCTTATGTAGTAATGACTCTGAGTTAATAAATATTAAAAGTTAATTACTTATTTTTTGCGTACCGTATCACTTATTATATGATATATAATTACCTTAATATCCACTTTAGTGATACACAGTTTCGTCACTGATGACGCGTTTCGGGACTAAGTCCCATCCTCAGATACATAATTAATAAACTAAAATATTAAAATCACGACCATGATACTGGTCAAGTCAAAAATAAATAAAATAAATTATAAATCGCATGTAATAAGTTTTGCTAACCACGGCTGGAGCTCCCGCATGCGTTCACCCGCAACCGCGATTGTCACGCGACTGGTCAAAGATTAAGACAAACTGATTGCAGTGTCGAACAGGTAATTTGACGCAAAATTTACCTGGTCATTTAATAAACTGTTTTTGGTGTTACTATCTTTTAAAGCTTTATAAATTTCAAATTCCTCCAGACTATCCATCCGTCTACCCTTTTTACAAATATGCAACGCTGTTAAATTACGAACTTCGAAGGAAATTTAACAGCGTTGCATATTTGTAAAAAGGGTAGACGGATGGATAGTCTGGAGGAATTTGAAATTTATAAAGCTTTAAAAGATAGTAACACCAAAAACAGTTTATTAAATGACCAGGTAAATTTTGCGTCAAATTACCTGTTCGACACTGCAATCAGTTTGTCTTAATCTTTGACCAGTCGCGTGACAATCGCGGTTGCGGGTGAACGCATGCGGGAGCTCCAGCCGTGGTTAGCAAAACTTATTACATGCGATTTATAATTTATTTTATTTATTTTTGACTTGACCAGTATCATGGTCGTGATTTTAATATTTTAGTTTATTAATTATGTATCTGAGGATGGGACTTAGTCCCGAAACGCGTCATCAGTGACGAAACTGTGTATCACTAAAGTGGATATTAAGGTAATTATATATCAAATATTAAAAGGTTTAGCAAGGTTCAGTCATTAACTAGATATATTTTTAAAACATTTGTGTTTACATTTTGACAAAATTTATTGTAATAATTATGTAGGTAATACTGAAATACAGTAATTAATAGGCCTACATTGAGTGTTTTTATATGAATTTGTGTGTATATGTTACATAAAGAATTAAAAAAAAAAACTATTACACTGTCATCTTCTAGTCATATGTCATCTATTGACATAAAGACACTTATATGACTGTTGACACCTTGTTTATTTGTTGGTATCACAAACAATTTTTTACAAATACAAATATAACACGGAAAATATAACTTAATTTTAATGCACAACTGTGATTTTCAATTATTAACAATTCTTTAACACTTAATGGTTAAAATGGCTCACCTGTTCTACAATTTGATCAATAATTATTGTTTTTAACATGATAATGTTTTTAGGGTGGAGGTCATTCCAGAAAATGCGTGATGCAAAATGTGTAACGTCATCGAAAAATGTAATGCTCCAGGTGATGTTAACACTATATTTTTTCCACACTTTCGATTCCCCACAGTCTAGAAATCTTCAGTCTGTGTCATTTTAACATGATAATGTTTGTTATATAGTAGATATCAACATAGAACATTGCTGAACAGGAGAGTCTGCAGTTTATGCACATTATACGTTTCAAAAGCCTAAAAACATTATCATGCTTCGATGTTTCGGTTTCGTCAAAATTTTTGTTCTTATTGCTTTCTTGCCTCAAAACCATTACCTTTGTTTTATAGTAAAGATTTTCATACTGTATTGTTTGTAAATCTGATGAAGCTTAAATAGATCATCAGATTTTGTAAAATCTGATACAGACCAGATTCTGTATTTTAAATTACAAGCAAGTTGTCAGTAAACAATAACACATTCAAATATTTGTCTCATGATATCTTAATACCAGGATTCACTAGATGTTTCCATTTCCATACTAGATCATCGATACAAATGTTGAAAAGAGTAGATAATATACTGCACCCTTGTCTTAACACCTTGATTGACAGATATTTGTTGTGATATCATAAGATTATTTTTAATAGCTAGTCTTGTTCCATTATACAGTCCTTGAATAGTTCTTATAAGTTGTTGTGGATATCCCCCTTCTTCTACTACTTGCCACAGCATATTCTTACCAACTCTATTAAAGGCCTTCTCAAAGTCAATGAAAGCTACATCCATTCATTGAACTCATGATGCTTTTAATTATTTGTGTAATAATAAAAGCACTGTCTGTACAAGATCTGCTCTTCCTGAAACCGTTCTGTTCTTCCAAAATAAAATGCTTGGAAATAGTTTGCAGATGATGGTTTATGATTCTTTCATATATTTTATAAACAGTATAAACCAAACATATTCCTATGGTTATTACAGTCATTCCATTTTCTTTTCTAAAATAGATGTCATTCGAGCAGTTAGCCAATCTTGTGGACCTGTTGTCTTTTCCAACACATATTATAGAAATATAATATTTAAAGTTTAAGCAAAATACCCCATACTTCAATAGGGGTCCCCATAATCCTGCATTCAATCCATCCTGTCCTGTTGCTTTTTAATTTTTAGTTCTTCCAAGGGCTCCATCAAGCATGTTCATTGTTATTAAGTCTCCTTCCTAGCTAACAAAGTTGTTGGTTTCTATATTACTATGGTTTGCTTTAACATCATCATTATACCAGAGATCTTTATAATCAGCTATCCATTTATGTTTAGGAATGATATTTATCATTTTCATTTTTATTCATGCTTTTTAGCATTTTATGGGCTAAAAGTTGTCTTCCATGTACATTATGTTCAGTGCTTCCTATAAAGGGATTCCATGATTCATCATGTACCTGTTTTACTAAACCCTTAGCTCTGTTTACTTTCTCTCTTTATAGATATATCTAGTTTCATCTTTATTTAGTTGTAAATATATGTGTATGCTCTTTCCTTCTCTTCTATTGCTTTACCACTTCATCATTCCACAGTCTAAGACCCCTTCTACTCTGTATCTTCGTCTTTTTACGTATTGCCTCTTTTACTGCTTCTTTTATACAACCTCTTATATTCCTCCATTTGGTTTCTACGTTTTTGTCAGTTTCCACTTATAACTGCTGATTTAAACAATTTTGATAAAAGGTTTTAATACTGTCATCGTGTAGTGGCTAATTTTAAATACCTCCTCATTCTGTTGATATGAGGTTACTTTCTCTTTCATCGAGCAAACATGACAATCTTAGCAATAAGGAGACAATGGTCTGAACATACGAGGGGGGACCCAAAAGTAACGAGAATTTTTCTCTGGCAGTTGGTAGAACGCTAGTTCCGACTTCTCCCGCTAGGTGCCTTCACTAGACACCATTTTGTATCAGTTGCCCTAGCGGCATTGTTGTGGAAACATTAGCGCGGACAGTGTGACTATTTTTTGTAAGCGCTGTTTCACGTTTTTGGCGATTTGTCAATGGCAGACATTAAATACCAACGTGCTAACATCAGGTTCTGTTTCCTGTTAGGGAAATCAGCAGCAGAAACTGTTGCAATGCTTCGGACGACTTATGGGGAGGAAGCTTTGAGCCAGGCAAGGATTTTGAGCCAACAAGAAAGCACACGCGGAACGAATTTTGCTGCAACACGTTTCATCTTCAGATCTTCAGTCAAAATTCGTTGGCATGAACTCCAGGATATTCCAGTCATTTCCTCCAATTCATCGATTGTTCTACGACGATCAAACATGATCGCAACATGGATTTTTTCAATGTTTTCGTCTGTTTTGGAAGTTGAGGGACGTCCCGGTCGTGGTTCGTCTTCAATTGACATTTGACCACTTTTAAAACGAGAAAACCACTCGTAAATCCTTCCCTGGCTCAAAGCTTCCTCCCCATAAGCCGTCCAAAGCATTGCGACAGTTTCTGCTGCTGATTTCCCTAACAGGAAACAGAATCTGATGTTAGCAGTTGGTATTTAATGTCTGCCATTGACAAATCGCCAAAAACGTGAAACAGCGCTTACAAAATATAGTCACACTGACCGCGCTAATGTTTCCACAACAATGCCGCTAGGGCAACTGATACAAAATGGTGTCTAGTGAAGGCACCTAGCGGGAGAAGTCGGAACTATTATGATTATGATAACTAATTGAACCGTAATTCATGAACATCTTGAATTTGCTGGCTAATCTTATTATTTGCCTGAATGTAATCAATTATACCCCTACTCTCTCTAGCACTCCAGGTATACTTATTAATATCTTTTTTTATAAAAAATATATTAGTGATTTTAAGATCATTGCTAGTAGCAAATCTTATAAAGGAATTTCCATTACTACTTCTATGTTGTTCTCCAAATAGTCCTACTGCCTCTGACAGTGCATTATATTTACAACTTGGCCATTAAAATCCCCACTTACAGTGAGGTAGTCTGTTCTGTTCCATTTATCAATGTGTGTCTTTAATGTTCCATAGAATTCCTCAGTTTACTCTTTCCATCCCTCCTCTGCAGCAAAAACTCCTACAACTCATGACTTCCATTTTTGATCTATTAATATTGATAAGATTAATAGATCACCACTCCACTGCTAATAAATTAATAGATCAAGTTACTCCACTGCTTACTCGTTTTTGTTGGTCAACTACACTATAGATCACTGTGAACCCATTGATGTTCACAATGGATTTAATTCCTCTTAGGTTCTTCTTAGTTTCTGACATTATGGCAATATTATATTTCTTTGCCTTAATTCTCTGCACAGTTCTTCTTTTTTAATAATACTCAGATGCATAGCTAGGGGGCCAAGAGGGTAGCTCCCCCGGGTGACATAGACAGGAGGGTGGCAAAGTGAGCATAGACTTGAAAAAATTGTTTTCAGTTTATAAAACTACAAACAACTTGTTTCTTTGATATGACTATTCCTTTCATAAAAGAAGCATAGCCAGCCAGCTTGCCTGTTGTCATAAACCTTGGGTGATAAACAGTATTAGTCTATTTTTTTCATTTCTATTTCTATTATTTTCAAGCATCATAATTACGGTTTATTATGATAACAAATTACGCTGTAATAAATATTACTCTAAAAGGACATTGTTATACCAGGTGGAATTCAAAAAAGCAGATGCGGTGAAAGCAATATCCACTCAGCTGGATGAAGTGATCGCTGCACTGGAGAAACTGAGGGATAACCGACTGAAACAACTGATACGAGGGAAGATGCAGCAATAATAATTAATGCAATAGAAAACTTTAATTTTCTGACCTTGCTCTTTTTTCTGGACATAATATGTTATATATATTATATTCTTTCTTCTATGAACAAAATCCAGAAAATCTTGCAGACCAAAGAAATAAGTTTTATTGAAGCATTGACACTTCTGGAGACGTTATCGGACAAATTAAAAGTTTGCAGGAATGAGCTGTGTTACAATGTCATTACTAAGGCAGTGCATGTATGTAATGAATGGGGTGTCAGTATCACAAAAAGGATAAGAAGGAAGCGCACGATGTGAGGGGAGTATGCAGACGATTCTGCATTAACCGTTCGGCAAGAAATGCGACGTTCTCTAATAGAAATTTTGGACATACTTAAAATTTCAAGCCGTTTGTCTAACATAAAGAGTTAGAAAATCGCTTTGAGTTGCTCTGTAAATTTGAGGTTTACGTAAATGATGGGGATATACATTTTAAGGAACAGCTTTCCCAAATCAATATTAAGTGCAATGTGCTTGCAAAACTGTATCCACATGACCTAAAGAGTGAAGAATTGTTCAGTGACTTGAAAGACACCAAGTTTTTTATTTTTATTAATAAGGGCAAACATTAACGAAGAACAAATGGACTTTACACCTTAGGGACTGCTACAAAACATTTCTTCAATGGGATTAGAAGCCTACAAAACACTAGCAACAGCTTTAAAATTTGTTTTCTTACTTTACCAGTGTCTGTGTCTTCTTGTGAAAGATTGTTTAGTAAACTTAAATTAATTAAATCGTACCTATGATCAATAATATCTCAAGACGGAAACATTAACCTGTAATGGTAAGTGATTTCTTTTAATGTAGTTCTCTGTTTAACTTTATATTGCTCTAGGATATTGTTTTGACGATGCACTTTAGACCTACAAGGAATCGGCATGATTATTAGAACATTTTTTATATTACTACATTTTTATATTGTACATTTGTTACTAATAAATGTATACAAACTGAATACTGTTAATATTCTAATATGTAATTTATTAATTTTGACTTAACAAATATTCTTAAGACGTTTGCTAGACATGATTTCATACAAAAATCTACAGATCTGCATTTATTAAGTACTTTGTTCATTTGATGGGACTTAATTTTTGTTCTTGTGTCCCCTTTTAATTACAAAGGCGAGGTGGCAGACAATCTCCTTGCCGCGGGCGCCAAAAAGCCTAGCTACGCCACTGATAATACTCTGTACAATTGTACATTCCTTGTCACAAATTTTAATCTTCCATTTATTCCAAATTGCTTGTTCATTTTGGGTTGCAGTCATTTATCATTAACTCTGTCTGGCTGTTTAAAGGTTCTGAATACATTAATTTCCCCCATTATAGGGTACCAGCCTATAGATGGGAAAGTCATGTGGAGGTGTTGCCTCCATAGAGGCCATGACTTCCAGTAATTTTTATTCAGGGTTGTCTTTCCCTAGCCTTTGATACCCCAGCACTGACCGCAAGGCAGCAGCAAAATATAACCCTATAACAATAGGACACAGTATTACAGCCAGCTAAATCCAATTAGATTCATGTCTGTAATATTCCAAAGATAAGCTGGAAGGATCGTTTCCCTTATGCTCTAACTACGGGTAGCTACTGCTGCCCTCCACCAAGAATATTTATCAACTTTCGGACATAAATATTTATTGACAGGAATATTTATCCATATTTATATTAATAAGATATAATTGAACAAGCAAAACTTCTCAGTTTTAACTTGATTGTTTGGCATTTGCCTATCTGTATATCTCTGTTTGGGAGATGTCTAATGATAACTTTTCCATCAATTAGTTTTTATAAAACTTAGCATGCATGTCTATACTTTTACCCCACAGGCCCCTTTTGTGTTTTAGATTGATATTCCTCCCCAAAAATAAGTGCAAGTAAGGCAAAAATGAGACATGTCAAATTATTAAAAAATTACAGAAAATCCATTTGCGGTGTTAGGTTATAGGGATTTTAACTAAAATCTTAAATATATCAATTTTCAAAACATCAAGATTTTAGACACATGGGTCCAAAATTTTAAAAATCCATGCCAGGTGTCAGACTAAAGGGAATTGTAATCTAAATAAAAATATAGCGACTTCAAAAATGTTTGAACTTTGGGGTCACCACAAGCCAAAAATGAAAATCAGAAACATAGTTTTAAAAAATTTTAATTTATTAAATAGATGTTATCTATTAATAAATCTATTTTCTTCAAAACAGTGAGCAAGTTCACACCTCAGGGATCTTACTAATTATAATATGCCTATTGTATTAATACTCATTGTGTATAAGAATTACTTTTGAATTGCTTCTACACACATCCTGATGGTGACACGATAAATTCTATTGAAGCATCAACACAAATGTTTCAAAATTGTGTATAGTCAATGGCAGAACCCTATGAATACCTTTCATCACTAGAAGTTGTTAAAAAATGCATTTTTTCAAATGCTTTAGACCATTTTATATATTAATTTTATTAATAAAAACAATATAATTGTAAAAACACTTTCAAGTCAATTAAAAAAAAAAAAACAATGACCATAACCACTCAGAAAAATAATAAACATGACTTTATTTTTACAAAGCATAATTAAACTTCTCATTAACATACATAATTCACATATATAAATTAAAAAATAAAATGTACATTTGTATAACATACAGAGATATACATAACGTATTAAGTAAACATGAAAATAGTAATACATAATTCAATATACATTCAATTCCAAATTATCTGGGGCTATATTAATTGTATTTTGGGTAAACCATATTGAATTCATTCTGTTAGAAGAAATTGATCCTCGCACCTAACCTTAAATCATTTCAAACCTTTGTCATTATGACAGTGTTATGAAGTTAACTAAAGGAAAACTGAAACAGATGTAGTTATAATAACACTTTCACTATCTAACTTACGGATAAGTGTTCGATACCAATAGTGGGTAAAAAATAATAGTAATAACTTTTTAACAATAAGCATATTTGAACATTCTTACAATGTGACATTCTTGTTGTTATTGGTATTCAAGTCACTTCATTATTTATAAATTAACGAAGTCACACAATGGAGCTCAGGTAATTTATTCATTCTTACAATCTTTTTTCAGCTATAACATATTTTGCTATATTATATGTAGTCATGTATTGCCATCTATGCCAATTCTAATATACATTTGATGTGTACTGCATCTATAATTATTTAAAATATAATTAAGGGATTATTATATTATTCATATTGTAAATTGTAATTTGTATGAATTATGGTTTGGAATATTCTAACATATATGTCTATGTACTTAAGTAAAATAATATGTAAGGAATGTAATTATTTTGTTGATGTAAAACAAACTGTTTCAACTCCCTCACACACACACACACACACACACACACACACACACACACACACACACACACACACACACACACACACACACACACACACACACACACACACACACACACACACACACACACACACACACACACACACACACACACACACACACACACACACACCTCAATTAATTGATCTTGTTGTGTTTGATTTGTCTCCTTTATCCTTACACAGATCCTGATGATGACAATATTGTCAAAACATTGAGGTAAATAATGTAAAATTTGTGTTACCTATACTTATTGACAGATCCTCGCTAAGCTTCCAGCAAAAATATTTTATGGTTTCATTTAAAATTGTAACATATGATCATAAAACTTGAATAAATACTATACAAATATAAAATTAATTATTTTTAGTAATAACAAATCTCTTTGTACGTACTGTTAAATTTGTAAATTTTCATTATACACCTAAACAAACAATATGTACATATAAATGACAAAAGCCAGTTATATTTGAAAAAATGTTACTCTTTTGTACAGAATAGTAATTAAATGCAATTAGTTAATCACAAATGCCACTTGTCTTTATGAAATACACTATGTTTTGACTAAGCTGCATATTTTATGCTTCTCATTACTGAAAAATATGCACTTCTTAAAACACACACACACACACACACACATATCATGAGTTCCGGTAAGCTATAGTACAAATTTGCTGTTAAGAAGAGTGCAAATATATTTTATTTTTATAATGGTTATCACGCATACAAATTCACAAATGTAAAACTTGTATACAAATGAATAAATACATACTGCATGAGACTGGACTCCATGTCTCTGAGGGAGGATTTAAAGTAAGAGTGTGTGTGTGTGTGTTGGTATCGTTTGTTTGTCAACCCAATGATTCATGACAGCTGCCACACCCTGTTCACAGTGCAAACTGGCAACCACTCACAAAGGCAATGAGACATTACACATTTTGTAATATTACTTCAATCTGGTTTTCACCATTGTGGTATTAAGTCCTTTCAAAGGCTACATATTTCACGTACCTCAGGGAACAGAGATCAGTCTAAAGCAGTACTCATTTCTCCAGTACATATAACGTAATGGGGCGAATTAGAAGGGTTTTTTACTTCATTAATTTTGGTTTTCATTTTTTAAAATACTTTCAATTCATTTTATATATGTGTCCAGTCCTTGGTTGAATTTAACTCGCAGTGTAAACAATGCAAAGGTACGCTGTAACTGTGTTGAAATATGTGAAAAGAATGTGTTGCACACTTCCGAGAACTTTGCGGTTGTGTGATGTCCACTCACAAATGCACAAGCACCCACATCTGTGGAGCGCCTAACTTTACATAAACGAAAGTAAAGGCAGTGAAATATCGTCGACGTACAGCACACGTAAATCCTGTGTGCCAGGTGTACAGCTACTAAAAACTTGGACAACTAAGGCTGTGTGCGGCAATGAAATTTGTTCGCCGGCAAGGCAGTGATGCCCGCCCAGATGTAACATCGAAAAATAAAGTTCTCTTCCCAGTCGAATAACACCTTCAGACCGCGCGGTCATAAAAAATCTTAGCTCGAGCCTATTAAGGTCGGCCGACCAAACAAGTGTACCAGAGATGTGTAAAGCAGTATAAATTAATAATATATACAGTAAAATCAGTGCGAAGTCTAATACAAGTGAAACCACAATGTTTTGAACATCGAATTAGAGAACTCTGGGTGACGCGCCATGCGGCCGGTAGAAACGAAGCTGCACACGTAACTGTATCCATTCAAATATATTATTATTTTAAATAAAAAGGGGGTAATTTGTATGTGTGTGCGTGTGGGCAAACTGGGTAGCTTTCTTTAAATTAAGAATTAATATAAGTAATAATGTCTGAGTAAATCTTTTGTTGTGGTGTAGATTTGAAAAGAAAATTAATAAAATGACAGTAAAAGTTTGAATAGAAACATTTGTGAAACAAGTAAAGTTAAAAGTAGTAAAAGGAAATAATAAATATAATGGTCTAATAAAATTTGAGTTGTTTTACATAAATGCGAGTTGAGTATGTTACTGAGTTAACCTTGAACCCTGCTTGTATTACGCTGTTCGTGCGACGGACTTTGGACTGGAAGGTGAGTTATCCTGGGTAAGCAAATATTTAAATGGTATAAGTCTCTTATTAATTTGAGTTAACACAAATGGCGCTGTGAACAGAGACTCGATTTGTAAAATAATTATAAATCGGCACCTAAAAGCGAATACAAGTATGGTTGAAGGTTGAATAACGATACGGAAAAATTACGTAAAGTACGCAAGACAATGAGTTGAGATTAGAGTAAATATAAGATGTTGTAGAAATAAGTCTAAGAACAGTATAGGTAAATTAAGAAAATTAGTAAATTTACAATATAAAAATGGCAGACAATAATGAAGTCAGCTTCTCTGACAGTCAAACAGAAAGTCAGATAAGCAGCGACTCGGGAGTTCAAACGAATGACAGTAATCTAGAGAATCAGTTAACCGAATCGAAAATAATGGAAGGTGTGACGAGTCAATCAACACCGACCTTAGTTAAGAGAGAAAGTAGTAGTGATATGATGACTATGATGCAGTTATTGTTGAATAAATTTGATAGCAAATTTGATGAACAGAAAAACGAAATGCAAGAATTTAAAAGTAGTGTCAATGAGAAATTAGATGTACAGAATAACAAATTTAACGAATTAAATAATCGTTTTGACAATAACAATATAAAATTGAATGAAATTAAGACCGAAATTAAAAGTGAATTTAATTGTAAATTTGATGTACTTAAATTTGACATTGATGAAGTAAAAATGAAATGCGAAAATAGTTGTAACGAATTGAAACAAGATATTGAGAGAATAGTAGAGTCAGTAGAAGAACGGAGTAAAAGTAAAAATAATAATGATAATAAAAAATTTACAAATGATGACAATAATGTCGAAAATGAGAATATAATTAAAAATGTGGTGTTAGAGAGTAAGGTAACAAATGTTAACAATGATATTGAAAATGGTAATGTGATTGAAAGGGTGGTATCAGAGAGTGATACGTTGAAAATAGATAGTGAAACAGTGAGTGAGAGAGAGAAAGTGATATGTTGTAACGAGGTAGTAATTAGTGTTGATGAATTAGAAAAAGAATGGAAAGAAAGAGTAGCTGAATGTGGAGGGCAGAGGGTAAATTTTCCCCTTATTTGTGATGAACCAAGGTGTTCAAAAATGTTATTATTGAAGGGCAAGAGACCCTTATTAGTGAAAGATTTGGATTATTTCGCTTTTTTGTATAAGTTTGTACCCTCTGTGTGGAATGATATTAAAAGTATGATATGGTGTTATGATGAGAGAGATTTAGATAGAGAATTGTGTGTTGATAAAGAAATAGAATTATATAAGTTGCAGAGAAATTATAATGAGTTGAAAGAGAGGTTAAATGATCCAAAGTACTTACTTGTTAAAATAGAGAGTGAGAATTGTTTTGATGATACATGTTTAAAGAATAATAATTTACATTATGTTGTAATGAATGAGAAAATAATTGACTTGATAATGAATATAATTTCTAATGGAGACTGGACAGAAATAAATAATGTTGACCTGGTATATGATTATTATGGTAAAATGAATAAACTGAAATTTTATGGTTACTATACACAAGATAACCGTATGTGGAATGCAAATAAAATTGAAAATTGTTATTTGAAACCCAGACTAATTTTTGACGATGGAGGCTGAGCCTTAAATTCACAAATGGACAATTTTAAATAGTTTGTTTTATGGTTTTTGACCTCGCAACCTTGGACATTGAAGTGTGATATAACTGAATAAATAAGGGTGAAGATTTGTAAATAAATGTTTAGTAAATTTATTTGTGTGTATTGTAGAATGTCAGGTAAACAATGTGTATGTAGATGGTTGTTGTAATAATAATATTAATATTTTGCAGCTTAAATAAATAACAAAAATAATTTGGAAGAAGATAATGAATGAGTTGTAGTTATTGCAATGGGTGAAAGTAATTAAAATGTTGAGTTTTCAATAATTGATTTAATTAAATAATCTGAGAGGTTTAAATATTCTGATTGATTTAAATGCTGTATAATTGAATTTTCTAATGAATTTAATAGTAATTAATAAATAAATGTTAAATTGTGTGGTATGAAATAACATTGTTGTTAAATGTTTCAGAGGTTACGTGGAGATATTGGTGTGTATATTTTGTGTTTGTGTTAGTAGATGAATAATGTACTGTAAGTATAAAGCTTCTAATACCAATTAGATAAAATAAAATGTTTACTGGTGTGAAAACAAAAATTTTGCTTCAATAATATAAATGAATTGAGATAATGGTATTAAATAGAAACTGTAATTAAAAGGTAATAATAATTGAAAGGTGAATTAAAGTTATATTTGGTTTGAACTGTAATAAATAAAAACTGATAAATATGTTAACTACAAGATTTATAGAAACCAAAAAATTTGAAGGAATTATATATGTCAGTATATGATGTAACTATGAATGTTGAAACTGAGAGTGTTTATAACACCAGTCTGGCAGACTATTGTTAATGTAAACAGGTGGGTTGTATGTTGTGACTAATGTCTACAGTCATGCTAAATTGACAATAACAAAATGTTGTAGTCTGCTGAATCATTGCCAGCAGCAAAATCTTATTGTGACATAAAAGAATTGAAGTTAATTTTTTACAGACAAAATAATAATGAGGTAATTATTGCAACTTAGAGTTTGAGAAATTAAATATAATTCAATTATTTTGATAATGAAATTAGTTGGAAAGATGATTTTAATAATATATTCATATTTATTCTGATTCAAATTTCAAATGTAATTGTTAAAGAAATGGAATATGTACTTTACTTAAATTGGAACCTGAAGGAAATTTTGTGTGAATGCTATTAAAAATGTTTGGGAAACTTAGAGGTGCATATTATTGTTCATATAAATTTTATTAATGTCAATCTATATTTTACGTTTAACTGTAGATTCCCCACTTAAGTGCGGCCATGACCTCACCAGATCATGACCGTGAAAGTAGTTAATTGTGGCAAATCATAAATTTTACTTGATATAACCGGCTTGTGGTTTGTTTTATTTTGTTAACCCGGTGGTTTGTTAGATTTAGTAGGGGGGTTATTTTTTGGGGAAATCTACCTAATTTTGGAACAGGTCTATTTTCACCCAGATAGGGGTGGTAGTCCATTAGGGGTGTATAAATAAAAAATAGTAGGTGTAATACCGAATTTTATTGTAACGCTGAAGCAAGGATGGGGGTGGAATAAAAGAAAAAAATGTCCACTCCTTCCGCATCAGTCCTTGTGAAAGCAACTGGGCACTACAGTCCAGGGGGGTAATAGTGAGTGTGGATGGACGGTGACTCAGTTACAGGTCACGAGGGAGATGTGGTTTACGGCTAGGATGAGGCTGGAAAAGGCCAAGAAACCTAGCGCAGAACACATGAATATGTAACGGGTATCAGGGGTTAAGGGATTAAAAGGGGGGTAGTAGAAAAAAAAATAATATTTTTTGTGCCTGCCATCAAATTGATGTTTTAAATTCTGATTGTATTATTGTTTGTGCGTATTAATAGTGTTATTGAATTATATTGTTTAGGATATATGTATAATCAAATGTTAGGATAAGGCAGTCCATGTTTTAGTTAAATATTCAATTTATTTGTTTTTTTATCAGTAATAATAACGAAGAGAATTAATCTATTCAGATAAGAGATTTTTTTGTTTTGATACAATCTGATTTTGAACTTAAAAGAATAGTGAATTTAAAGATGAATATTTTGTGATTTTAAATGATGTTTGTTTAAAAAATATTATAGGTGTATGTATGCGCCCAGTATTTGCCAAAGGCGACCCAGTTTGTATGTGAGGGGGAACATATCGGTTGAGGATCTGGCATGATATAAGCCAGGGATTTGGATTTTTTGGGGAAACATGTTAGAAGGGGAGGTGCGCTGTGGTGCGTATCTGTTCGATTTTTCGGTGTTGGGATCTCGTTCAGATGCGTCCATAGTCGCCGAGCCAGGGGGTCGTTTACCCATGAGGTGTAAGAGTAAAAGGGGGTTGTTGGCACCAGTTCCTCACCGGTCCTCTTAGGGGTTTTAGCAATGAGATTTCTTCTGTTTCAACAGAAGACCTCTCATTGGGGGGGGGTATTGTAATGGGGCGAATTAGAAGGGTTTTTTACTTCATTAATTTTGGTTTTCATTTTTTAAAATACTTTCAATTCATTTCATATATGTGTCCAGTCCTTGGTTGAATTTAACTCGCAGTCTAAACAATGCAAAGGTACGCTGTAACTGTGTCGAAATATGTGAAAAGAATGCGTTGTCAACTGTAGCACACTTCCGAGAACTTTGCGGTTGTGTGACATCCACTCACAAATGCACAAGCACCCACATCTGCAGAGCGCCTAACTTTACATAAACGAAAGTAAAGGCAGTGAAATATCGTCGACGTACAGCACACGTAAATCCTGTGTGCCAGGTGTACAGCTACTAAAAACTTGGACAACTAAGGCTGTGTGCGGCAATGAAATTTGTTCGCCGGCAAGGCAGTGATGCCCGCCCAGATGTAACATCGAAAAATAAAGTTCTCTTCCCAGTCGAATAACACCTTCAGACCGCGCGGTCATAAAAAATCTTAGCTCGAGCCTATTAAGGTCGGCCGACCAAACAAGTGTACCAGAGATGTGTAAAGCAGTATAAATTAATAATATATACAGTAAAATCAGTGCGAAGTTTAATACAAGTGAAACCACAATGTTTTGAACATCGAATTAGAGAACTCTGGGTGACGCGCCATGCGGCCGGTAGAAACGAAGCTGCACACGTAACTGTATCCATTCAAATATATTATTATTTTAAATAAAAAGGGGGTAATTTGTATGTGTGTGCGTGTGGGCAAACTGGGTAGCTTTCTTTAAATTAAGAATTAATATAAGTAATAATGTCTGAGTAAATCTTTTGTTGTGGTGTAGATTTGAAAAGAAAATTAATAAAATGACAGTAAAAGTTTGAATAGAAACATTTGTGAAACAAGTAAAGTTAAAAGTAGTAAAAGGAAATAATAAATATAATGGTCTAATAAAATTTGAGTTGTTTTACATAAATGCGAGTTGAGTATGTTACTGAGTTAACCTTGAACCCTGCTTGTATTACGCTGTTCGTGCGACGGACTTTGGACTGGAAGGTGAGTTATCCTGGGTAAGCAAATATTTAAATGGTATAAGTCTCTTATTAATTTGAGTTAACACAAATGGCGCTGTGAACAGAGACTCGATTTGTAAAATAATTATAAATCGGCACCTAAAAGCGAATACAAGTATGGTTGAAGGTTGAATAACGATACGGAAAAATTACGTAAAGTACGCAAGACAATGAGTTGAGATTAGAGTAAATATAAGATGTTGTATAAATAAGTCTAAGAACAGTATAGGTAAATTAAGAAAATTAGTAAATTTACAATATAAAAATGGCAGACAATAATGAAGTCAGCTTCTCTGACAGTCAAACAGAAAGTCGGATAAGCAGTTAACACAATAACAGTACAAGAAATTACAGTTGACACAAGAAATATACCGTATATGTCACAAGGATAAATGGACAATTTGCCATAATGTCTTGTGTCTTGTCATTGGTGTTTTACAAAGGCTCTGACCAGTATATAGAAGTTCATACTTTACTGTTAAAATACCTGTAATTCTTATGCTTACCAAAAAACAAAACAAACAAACAAACCAAATATTTGCCTAATTCATTGAAAATAATATGCTTTACTTTCTATGTAGTTAAACTACTAAACCACCTATGCTCACTGCAATAACAAATTTTCAATTATATTACTCGTATATATATTATTTGTATAAAGTGAGATTCATCTGCTGTTTTGATCATCAAGAAAGAGTGGTCAAGTACTTGACTCAGTGTTCGCACACTCAAGAATAATTGTTGCAGAGACAAAATTTCAAAGTTGATTTTTATCATAAACATACATTTATCAAATGTACAAAAGCTGGAAAGCTATATTAATAAAATGTATCAAATATTGTACATATACATATCACAAAACAGTATAGAGCACTTCGCATTATTTAAGTATCTCCAAGCAGAAAAAATACAGAAGTGTAACAGTCAAAAATGTTTTACGAGTACAATGTCTTTTCAAGCCATTCTTCCTTTGAAAATGTTGCAGTTCCTGTTGAATCAGGATCCCTTTCTTTAAAAAGATCTGTAAAACACAAAAAAGTCATAGTACAATACAAACATAATATTTGTTTTTCGTATTGTTTGTACTTTCAGTGTGAACTTACTTGTTGTATTTACTCATACGTCGTTTCGGAGTGGTGTGCTCCTTCATCAGTGAGTTTGGATCCGGAATGTGCAAACTGTTGGTAATTTTATATATAACGGTTTTAGTTAACAGGTTGTGTGTGGGTGGAGGTGGAGGGGATTGGCGCTGGAGTTTGAATTGTTGTAGGTGTTGTTTATTACTGTGTCAAATAGTGTGTTTGATTTGAATTGCAATTGGTCATTGAGATGTTGTTGGGTTGTGTTTTGTTGTGTTTGTATATTTCAAATTGTTCTGTGGTGTTAAGTTTACGACTTTTGAGTAGGAAGTGTAAAATTTTAAGGTTTCTTTTTATATTGGTGTAACTGTGGTTTTCTGTCTGGATATGTGTGGCAAATGTTGATTGTATGTTATAATTGGTGATTGCTTTGGTGTGTTCATAAAATCTGGATGAAAAAGATCTTCCTGTCTGGCCTATGTAGAATTTGTCGCAATCATTGCATTTTAATTTATAAACTCCTGTTTTGTTGTGTATGTCAGTGTTTTTGTTTGTGCCGTTGAGGTACCTTTTGATGGTGTTGTTGGTTCTGTATGCTATTTTGTAGTTGTATTTTCTGAAAGTGTTGGCGATTCTGTGTGTGTTAGAGTTGTAGTATGTGAGTGTGATGTATTTTTTGTTGTTGTGTGTTGTTTTTATTTTGTGGTTTGTTGTTTTTGTTTTGAATCTGCCTATGTAATTTGTTTATTAAATCCTGGTTGTAGCCATTTTGTAGGGCTATGTATTTTATGGTGTTAAGTTCATCTTTATAGTCTTGTTTATTCATTGTTTATTTATAGTCCGTTATACATAAAATTACTGACAGTTTGCACATTCCGTATCCAAACTCACTGATGAAGGAGCACACCACTCCGAAACGACGTATGAGAAAATACAACAAGTAAGTTCACAGTGAAAGTACCAACAATACTAATAATTATTAAGTAGTGAACAAAGAAGTGATGAACATTCAAAATAGTATATAATATTTGTATTAAAATGTTTAAAATAAAAAAAATTGTTTAATATGTTTATATGATTATCTTTTAATACACAATTACATAAACCTTTTATGTTAAGGTGAAACTAATATAGTAAATTCCTTATTAAAATATTAACAAAAACTTAGTAGAAACTTAAGTGTTGTATTAAGACTGGGTTGATATAATAGGTTTAATCTTTTTAAAAATTATTTTTTAGCACTAATGTTACTGGCACAATAAAGTTAATTCAGTTATTAAGCCACTCTCAGAATGATAATCTCAACCAACCAAAACAAATTAATCAAATAAATATAAACAAATAATGAACTGAGTAATGATTGTCAGTTGCGTAAATCATGTTACAACATGTGATGATGTTGATTTTGTAAAATGTTGTATACTAAAATGTTTTGTTGACTAAAAGTGTATAAAAGTGGGCAACAGCTTCCTAGCTTAATGAAGTCATGAAACTTCCCAACGTAAATATAGTAATTCATAAATAGCGTGTTTTGTGAAATATCTAAAGTAATGAAAACAATTACGGTCAGAAGCATTCTGCCATTACCATCAGTGCATTTGGTGTACATTCTGGATATGAATTTTCCCAGTACAAATGAGAAGAGTGCGAGTAATGTGTCTTTTATGAGAAAATCATACCAGGAAAAGGAATTTCATAAAAATCAAGTTGATAGCTATTAATATAACAAAAATTTTTATTTGAAATTATAAAAATACATTAGAAGAAGTAGCTGTATGAACATTCCTCGTGTTCACAGACTCACTGCAGTCTCTCCAATTATTGTCTGTTACTCTTCTTAATCAGTAGTGTAAACAAATTTCATGAGTATGATATACAACAACTTAACAAAAATAATGATCTGCAATTTTCTGAAGGTCACATAGGAGTACAGAATAATTCACATTTTATTGTTGCAATTTCATCCTTTGACCATAGGCTACATTGAAAAATTCACTCAATTCTTAGTTTCAATTTCGCTTTTGCCAGTAATTTCAAAAGTATTTGAAAAGCTCCTCAAGAGATTAAAACCAATTATACAGAATACCAAACTAATTCCTGACCATCAAGTCGGTTTTAGACAAAAGCATTCGACAATAGACCATGTGCATCGAATTACAGATGTAATTGAGAAAACCTTAGAAGAAAAACAAATTTGTTCTGGACTATTCATTGATGTTGCACAAGCCTTTAACAAGGTGTGGCATAAAGGATTAATTTACAAGTTAAATAAAATGTTACCTAGACAATATGTAGAACTCCTTACCTCGTATATATCTAATAAATTGTTTAGAGTTAAACAAGAAGAAGCATATTCAGACCTAAATGACATGCAGGCGGGAGTACCACAGGGCAGTGTTCTTGGGCCTGTCTTGTACGTATTATTTACCTGTGACATACCAAACTTAGAACAAGCAAAATTGGCTACTTTTGCTGATAATACAGCTTTGTTTACAACAGGGCAAGATGAGGTTATGTCAACCCGATTATTGCAGAAAACTAGCAATACCATATATGAATGGACCAAAAAATAGAAAATTAACCTTAATGAAGCAAAGTCGGCACACATAAATTTCACCAATAAAAGATTGAATAATCTTCCATCATTGGTCATAAATGGATCGGTAGCTTCTTACGAAAACAAAGCCAAATACCTGGGTATGGCTTCGGGCCTGGGTATGGCCCGGTTTGGATACCAAACTGAGATGGAAATAGAATGTAAAAAAGAAAAAGAGGAACTTAACATAAAATCTTGACAATATAAATGGCTCATAGGAAAACATTCCAACCTGTCTTTATACAGTAAAACTCTGATTTATAATCAGATAATTAAACCCACCTGGCTGTATGGAATTCAACTCTGGGGGTGCCTGAAAGATAGTAACATCAGGATAATACAAACATTCCAAAACAAAGTTTTGCAGACCATGGTGAATGCACCATGGTATGTTAGAAACGCAGATATCCACAGAGATCTAGGTATTCCAACAATTAAAGAAGAGATTAAAAGGTTTGCGAAGAAGCATGAAGAAAATGAAGAAGTTCTTCAGCTACTGGACAATCAACACATGTTCTGAAGACTGAAGAGAACAAAGCCATTTGAACTTGTGTAGTGTTTTGTGTTATAAAAGCAGAGCATTGTGCGAAGGTGAGAGTCCAGTTACGAACACCAGAACTAACTAAAGGATGTCATTGGACTTAATTTGGCTTATATGTATTTAGTATTAAGAGGCATTAGAGATAAGTTGATGGTTGGTCTTACAGACCAGTTTTAACATGTTAATTCAATAAAAAATCTCATTTTAAATTGTATTATTTCTGTTATAAAAAATACGTTATTTTATTCTTTAATATTATTTGTGTCTCAACATTAAGTTCTACAACCATTAGGAAAATGGTGTCCAAACTTCCTATAGAATAATTAACTAGTATATTTACATACTTTATTATGACATCTCTATAAGACATTTAATCATTTAATGGTATAATTTAGTATTTTAATGGCATTATTTAGTATACATTAAATTTTTATTTTCAGAATGTTATTTATACAGGACTTTGTTGTTACGTGTAACGTGAAGTACTGTGTTTGGTGCCTATTTGTTCTACTTGCTGAATTAACTGGTATAAGTTTAATTAAACAAGTATTTTGTGTTAGATCATTTTAGAAAAGTAGCTGGTTAATTATTAACTCTCTCATTAGCATATAGTTTTAGTGACATCTGAAGTTGAAGAGTCTGTTTTGTCAGCTGCACTAGGGACAGAAATCAAATAATTCTGAGAGATAATAAAATTTGCTTTTAATAAATATATACCAGCAGTTCAGGAAATGCACTGGTAAAATATGAGAGTTAAGCCGTTGCACTTCATAAATTAGGAAAACTAAAAATAGCTTTCACATGTGTGTTCCTGTGAATACCAAGTTCAGAGTTCCAAGTATAGAGTTATGCAATATGTTCAGTTTATAAAACTAATGATCGACAAGGCTATAGATACAAATGTTGTAGGAAAACTTAAAGAGACATATTTACCTATCATAGTTTTTAACCTAACTGCGCACATTATGAAGTCATCAAATGATATTTTGCCCTCTTTACTAGCATATCGACGACCTAAAATGTTCAATATGTGATTGTTGAGTCTGTATCCTGCAGAATTCAGTGCTTCTCTTAGTTCAAATGCAGTCAGGTAGCCAGAACCATCCTTATCATATATTTTGTACACATTCTGAAAAATATAAGGAAATCATAATACAGATGAAAATAAAACATTCTGAAAAATATAAGGAAATCATAATACAGATGAAAATAAAAATAATCAATAAACTCTTCTACGTGTGTTAAGCTAGTACCAGTATAAGTTTATATAAGTTAACAATTTCATTGTTTACAAAAATTAATTCTTATAGAAAATATTATACGTACAATGACTGAAGACAGTTTTGGCTAAAAATAATAATTTTAAACTACAGGAAGAAGCATTTATGATTTTACATTATACTGGTAAAATCTGTGATACACTGGTAACCCAAAACATTTTGTAACGTTTTTTGAAAAGATAGTTAAAAATCATGTTTTTACTGTTAAAGATATAATGATGCCATAAAAATATAATAATGAATGGTGTAAAACACATATGTTCAGAGGTGTAAACATTTTTTTATTTTTTAAAATATTTTACATAAAATTAAATAAAACCTAAGTAAGAAAACTAAATACTGGTAGTACAAAATAAGTAAACAAATTCAAGCGTAAAAACAAATCATGTGAAAGTAAGGAGCAAATTAAACTGGATCAATAATTAGATTTTTGTTTATGTACACGATAACATAGAAGTACAATATACACCAAAATTTAATGAACAAGAATATGACAGACAGTAAGAACATGATGAACATGATATTATATGTCAAACATGAAGAAGGAGAAGGCCATAATATATTATATAGAAATGAAGATATAACAATAATTTTACTAAATTATATCAATGAAAAAATAAGGTTATAAATGAGTACTAGTGACTATAAACATACAAATATATTTTTTCTAAACTGCTAAAGTTCCTTAGTTTTTGCTATATCTAGTCAACAAAATTTAAATAATGTGGTATGCCACTGTTTGCAAGGTATTTTCATTTGGAGCTGATACAATCATATTATTTAAAACATCTTATTGTTTAACGATTAAGAAATTATAATTAAACAAAGGAAAGGTGCCAATTTCTCACTGGTTTCTATGAGTTTCATAACAAAAGTGATATCCCCTTACAGAGGATAAGTATGTATAATATACTTTAAAAGTGAGAGAGAATTTGAATACTTTTCCCTCCTTTTTTATTGACACAATTCACACATTTTCATTCTTTCATAACTTACCAACTGTGAATAAAATGAATCTGTTCAATAGCATTATAACAATGACTTCAGAAACATAATGTGCAATAATTTGAAACCAATCTGCTCAAAAACATCCTAACTATCAACTCACTTATGTACTGTAATTTAATCTTTAATTGTGTGTGTGTGTGTGTGTGTGTGCACGCGCGCAGATCTTATTAAATGTCATGGAAAAAGACACACTGGGCCAAGGTGATTGGAACAAAGTTAATATCATATCCAAAAATAATTCAATACTGTTTGTAAAGTGTGTTTAACACTTTGAAGTCTGGAGCAATGTGCAGCCCCTGTGGACTGGGCGTTTTTATGTAAATCTAGGGATCTGTTACTTTTCCTTGTAACCACAACTGACATTCTGTTTATTTCATATAAAAGCCACTTTCATCCTCTAAATAGTGGTATATAATACTGACACATTTGTGCGAAAATACAAATTGTAGGAGTAAACTAATTAAAATACTTTTTTGCATTTAAAAAAAAGTTCAACATAAGTATTAAAAATATCGGTATGGAGAACCATACATGACTTCCATGTTCTAAGATTTATATTGTAACATCACAAAATGTTACATAACCATGATGCTCACCAGAAGGGTGAAATATGACACTAGAGTTGTAAAGTGAATGATTATAATGAATGTAACAAGAAATATGACACTAGAGTTGTAAAGTGAATGATTATAATGAATGTAACAAGAAATATGACACTAGAGTTGTAAAGTGAATGATTATAATGAATGTAACAAAGAAGAGAGGAGACCAGCAAAGAAGAAAGAAGAGGAGGGATCCCAAGAAGCAGTGATGAATACACTGCATGACGCTACAACTTAAACACAATGACTGACTAGGACTAATGGACAAACAAAGTTCACAAATAAGCTGTCAAGTGAGCCAGTTCAAGACATTGATGTGTAGAGTCATATAATATAAACAAAATAACCAATGACTTTAATAAGGTAATAACAAATAACAGCATTTTGGCTGAAAGAAATAGAACAATGATACAGAAATAACAAAGACTATTACTATACTAGATGTGGCCACAAAACTATAAAAAATAGCTTTACCAACAAAGATGTAACAATATATATTAAGGGTAATTATAAATGGAAGCGTTATGTGTAAATAAGCAACTTCCTAAATAAATGAGATGTAAGTAAAGATAATAATAAGCAGGGAATAAACCTTGTACTAAAACTGAATCCAGACCCTGTATAAACGAGTTTATGTCAGTAAAATAATAGGGAACCAGGACCCCTAATTAACATAAACTTACAGAATAGTAAATATAACGAATGAGGTGTGAAATACCACCACTTGATTAATATTATATGCCATAAAAATAAGTAGGCCATGTAAAAATGTAATTAGAGAATAAGGAATTTTCAGAATAATGTATTGTCATAATTATACTAAGATTTAATATTGTTCAGCTATAAGCAGCTTTTAGTTTTAATAATGTATGTACTTTTATTCATGTAATAACATTCAAAAGAGAACACAGATACAAATAATCAAATATCAAAGATAGGAAAATAGTCGCATTTTGCATTATTAGCAGACGACACTAAGACGGCATTATTAGCAGACGACATGTTTCAGGACGGTATTTCTATGTATTGTCAGTGAAAACTAGGTTCAAACCGGCATTAAGCCACATCAAAATAAAGATCAGAAACTAAGCTTTAATTTGATGATAATAGCTTAAAGAATGGAATTGTAATAATTTAATAATTAGTGTTAGCATCATTTTTTAACAAGATTTAAGAAAGTGCCAGTGAATACTAACAACAATAATAGTGGAGTACAAAAGACGCGTCGGTGGTGTTTATTAAAAACATTACATCACTATGACATACTTTTGTACCAATCACAAAAGAGTTTACTTAGCAAAAATTATTCCTAGATGTGATCGAGAGCGGGGTATATAATCAAAGGGACGTTAAGAAATTGGCATTCGCATCATTATCCATGAGCTAACCAGTTCCGTCTCTGCGTTGTTTTATATTTTAATAATCTACAACAGTACAATTGTAGTAAATACCTTAAATTTTATCAAATTAACCACTGGAAAGGTAATCATCTCCAACAAGTTCGCGTTCCCTGTTTGTGTGATTCTCTCAGTTTGTTTGGGTTGCTCGGGTTCTGCAAGGAGGCGTTCCCTCTTGTTGGTTTTCCAAGATATTATTGGTTGCAACTTCCATTTTGGCTGTTGGTTGTGTCTCCTGTACCTCTATATTTACTTCGGTGTTTGCCAGTGGACCTTCTCCTTGGCTGGCCTTGTACCTGGTATCGTGTCTATGTGTGTGAGGCATGATCGTTCTATTGTATTTGCCAGGCTAATTTAATATTAAAATATATTATTTATGTATATTTTTAAAGCCGCACTCGTTGGTCGCCAATCTGTAACTAAACTAGATCCTCCCTCTATATAATATAATTATCGATTTGTTGTTTAATGGGGTCTCTTGTATATTTCACCAAAAACAATAGGTCTTGAGAACTCTATAATTCAGGGCTGTATGCGAAACATTATTTGATTATGTTGGAAGTTGCGGCTGTTATCGTTTGCCATAGAAAAAAATTACCCTTGTTAAAACATAAAATGTTTCAGGTAAACTACCCCTTTCCCTTAACCGATCTTCACCAAAAACAATAGGTCTTGAGAACTCTACAATTCAGGGCTGTATGCGAAACATTATTTGATTATGTTGGAAGTTGCGGCTGTTATCGTTTGCCATAGAAAAAAATTACCCTTGTTAAAACATAAAATGTTTCAGGTAAACTACCCCTTTCCCTTAACCGATCTTCACCAAAAACAATAGGTCTTGAGAACTCTACAATTCAGGGCTGTATGCGAAACATTATTTGATTCTGTTTTGAATTTGCGGCTGTTATCGTTTGCCATAGAAAAAATCTACAGACACACAGACACTTTTCGAAAAATGACTTTTTTCTTGTTTTGAGGGAAGTACAATCAGAATCTGCAATTATCTTGAACACGATTTTTTTTTGCCATCACCATACTTCCATTTCCTTATGGAACATGGTAGTAAAAAAATCAAACTACATTAGTATGATTTCTCACATATACTGTAACATGTTATAATAAAGAGAAATTGTGTGTGTCGTGTTTGTATTGTCGTGTTATGTCGGGCGTTACACTCCGCGCACTTTTATTACTTACTGATGACTGGATCCTCTGCGGTGATGTCGTCCTGCAAAACAACTTAATCCACTATGTGTTTGTGGGCGCCACTTGAAATCCTTTGTTCCAAGAATTTGTTATTAAAATTAACTTTTGATTTTCTTAGCAGTTAGTTTAATTCTATGAAAAATGTGAACAAGACAGTTTGAGTTTGAAAAAATAATGTATGTTTTAATGATTCTTAAAAAATCGTCTGAAGGACTAACATTCGTGAAAAAGTAAAATTGCAGTTACAAAAAATTATAAATTATTATTGACAAGTTTTTTCTCCAATCAAGTATCGGCTAATATGTATTTTATTTTTACTCAGTTGAAAAGCATGAGTTTAATGTACGAAAAATCTTTACTCTCAGGACGTGACTCCTTTGAACTACCAAGACAGATCAATAAGATGCTTTACAAAATTTAAGTGATTTGAAGGTGTGTGGCATGTGTAGTACAACTGTGTGACAAATGTAACCAGGTAAAAATGACTTTAACTTTGAACTTGTTCCTTACCTTGAAGGCACCTATGTGTCCGTACCTATCGTGATAGTCGATTATTAGTGGTCTCTCTATTGCTGGTGGAATTACTAACTTCCAATTCTCCTGGTGTGGGGTATTCCTTATAAACAAAGTGTCGTTGTGTATACAGTAATATCTATTTATGATCTCATCGCCTTCCAGTACCCTTTTTCTAATATTTCCTAATTTTGGGTCGGCCTCTTGTTGTGCCTTTACATCGTTTAAAATATTTTTTAAATCTTCCCTGCTCTTAATAATATGGTATACCTTCGCTATTTGTTCTTTTTCGCCGTCAAAGGTTTGGTCTTGTATATTGATGCGGGATAGGACGTCGGCTGCTACGTTTTGTTTTCCGGGTATATATTCCCACGTGATATTATATTCTTGCAGGGCCAAAACCCATCTCGTCAGCCTTCCGTGGTTCAGCTTACAATGCTTTAAAAATGATATTGATTTGTGGTCACTTCTAACCGTGATGGGGTACCCTAATATATACGTCCGAAATTTACCGCATGCGAAAACTACACTCAACAATTCTTTTTCGGTGGTATTGTAGTTTTGTTCGCAACTGTTCAGCACGTGGCTGGCGAAGCTAATTACTAAATGGTTCCCATCCTGATCTTCCTGATATAGGGCTGCACCTAAACTTACGTTACTGGCATCACAATTTAGAAAAAATGGTTTTGTAAAGTCGGGGTGATGTAACATTACTGCTTCTAAAAATTTTTCCTTTATTAGATTGAGCACTCCATCTTGCTCTGGTCCCCAAGTCCATTTGTCTTTAGCTGATAACTACTTTTGGAACCTGGCAGTTAGTTCTGAATAATTGGACCGAAACTTCCTGTAATAGTTACAGATTCCTAAAAATGATTGAAGCTGTTTCCTGTTTTTTTGGGGTGGGGAACTTCTGTATAGCCTCTACTTTCTCTTTGGATGGAGTAATCCCTTGTTCGGTTAGATTAAAGCCTAAAAATTTCACCTCATTTGCAATGAATTGGGACTTTCTAATTTGAGGGTGATATTATTCTCTGATAGTTTCTCTAACACCTGTTCAACCCTATTACAGTGGTCATCCCAATTCGCTGAAGTTACCAGTAAGTCGTCGACATATACTGTCGTAAATTTCAGCACTTCCTGCCCCAATATTCTGTCCATTATCTTTACAAACACCGCCACAGAATTTATCAAACCAAAGGGTAATCGCTTAAACTGATAGTTTCTGCCCTCGAATATGAACGCCATATATTTCCTACTATCAGGGTGGAGTTCCACCTGCCAGTAGCCGCATACTGTATCCCATGAACTTATATACTTTGTCCCGTGAAACTTTTTCAATAGCTCTTCTATCTCCCCAGGTGATGTGCGGTCGTTAACAATCATCTTGTTAATCTCCCTAGCATCGAGACATATACGTACCTGTCCATTCTTTTTCGGCACAGCTATGATTGGGCTGGTAAAGGGCGAATGACTATACTCGATTATGTCGTCCTCTATCATCCTGTTCAATTCCTCTCTGACTTCGTTCTTTAGCGAGTAGGCGATCAGGTATGATTTCCTGTTAAATTCCACCGGTGTTTTGAATTTTATGGTGCATTGATAATCTCTGGCTTTACCTGGGGCATTTGAGAATATATGTTTGTAATTGTTATATACTGTAATTAACTGTTCCGCCTGTGTTTCGCTGATCAGACCCCTTGCTTTCGTCCTTTGGAAATCCCGTATTTCTTCTAATTTTTCTAACCACAACTCTGGGTTTTCCTCCTGATATAAGGGCATGTTTAATGGTCGATCGGCACAATAATAATGGTTCACTATCGCTTGATAAGGTGCGTTGTTTGTACTATCTCCTTGGGCATCAATTAAATTATTGGTCCAAACTCCCTCATTTGTTTTTAACGTTATAATCTTACCTACTAAATCTATTATTGCATTATATGGCCTAAGTATATCGCAGCCTATTAGGATACTCTTGGGTAAATTATTCGCCACTAATAACCCTATTGGTAACGTTACCCCATTACTAGTCATCTCTAATGACACCTGTTTCTTTATCGATTTATTCTGCCTCCCCGTTGCTCCGACTAGAATAAGGTTATTTATAGGCAGAGTGGGTATGGGTAAATTACTGTTTTGTTTAATTCTCTCCAACTCCACACTATCGATAAGCGATACGTTTGATCCTGTATCAATGAGTAATATTGCTTCTATACCATTGATATTTGCCTTGATTTGTACTATACCATTATTCCCTTTATTATGATTTTTAACTATATTGTCACTCTCTTCTAATAATTCCTCCCTGATATCTCTAAGATAATTATTCGTTCTTAGTGTCATTGTCCTGTCTATATTTGTATTCAGTCACCCCATAATATTGGTTCAGTGAAGGGTGGTTTTCCTTTTTCACTGCCGCGTTTAGTTTAAATGAGCCCCTGTCTCATTGGCCCGGTCTCCCGGAACATTGGGTTGCTGACCTGTCTGTGGTTCCTGCCTGACCTCGGGATTACCACTAATAGGTTGTCTATTCATTGTATTACTCTGGTTACCTTGCATCTGTTGTGGGTAATACATGTAAGTAGGTAAATTGGGTGGATATGGCCGTTGACTATTGGCCATTGTATAGTTTACCTGGGGCCTATATTCCTGATTCCTCCTATCACCTCCTCCTTGATTACCTCTGTTTCGATAGTTATTACGCTGACCATAATTATTCCACCTATAGTTATTTCCGCGATAACTATTTCCCTGATTATAGTTCCTACTATAATTATTTTCGGGGCAATTATTTCTGTTTGGTCCCGGATAGTTGCGGTTATTTGGACCTTGAGTGTTATTATTTCGGCTATTTGGTGGGGTGCTATTGTTCTGGCTATTCTGGTTAAAGTTATTGCCGTTTCCACCTCCATTCCGGTTTGGTCCGTTATTGCTGTTATTATATTCTACTTTACGACTGGGGGGTTGGTAATCCTGGAACCTTCCAGTGGATTCACAGTTTTCTAATAGTTTAGTTAAATCGGTTATTTTACTGAGCTGTTGGTACAATTGGGCATCTTTAATACCGTAGCTGTAATGTCCAGCTAACTGTCTCACCAAACATTCTTCCGGGATCGGCGGTATCAACTTTCGTGCCAAACATATCTTTCCCAGGAAATAAGACGTTGGGGACTGTCCATTGGACGCGTCGTATTTGCCGTAGAATATGTCCATTCGTACTCTGTTTGCGCAGTTTCCGACCAATACTTCTCTTTGAATTGGCGTTTAAACTCGGCTAAATTCGTGATTTCGGGTCGTACCGCTATCCACCAGTTATCCCTCGTGTTTCGAAACGTCTCGTCTAACATTTCCCTTATTCTGTCCCACCTTGTTTCTCTATTTCTTTCAATAAACCCTTCCATTCTCTCTAAAAATTCCATCGGGTTTCGACGATAGTTTTGGAAGTTGATTACTTCCCTGTTCTCGCTATGACACGTATGAGTATTTAGTATAGGCGTGTCCCTCAGCGCTTCTAATCTTTCCTGCAGGTTTTTCTCTCTCTGATCTGTATGATCTGATCTGTATGTTATTTCTGTTAGTTTTTATTTGCTCGTCCAGCCTGTTAGCTATGTCATACGTTCTCTGTATCCTCTCGCTAACGTCTTTCCGGACTTCTCCCACCTCCTGCATGATTTCGTCCTGGTTCTGCCTTACCTTGTTTTCGAGAGTTCTAACATCTTGGTTGGTCCCTACGGTTTGCTCCTCTATATTTTCAAAACGGGTATTAATTCCCTCCTGTAATCTTTCTAACTGTTTCTCCATAGTCTCGACCTTCCTGTCACTATCGATTTTATTATCATCGATCTTTTTGTTTACTGTTTCGTAATTAGTGCTAATTTCTTTTTTCAGGGACTCTATACATTTTTTATTCTCCTCCTGAAATAGCTCCAGCTTTTTCCCATTGTCATTTATTTTCTCGGTTATATACTCCCTTAAAGATTCTATTTTTTTGTCTAATTCCTCCTTATCCTCCTGCCTGTCTCTTCTCAGGGATTCTATGCTTTCTTTTATTTCCTCCTTATCTTCCTGTCTATTTTTTCTCAGGGATTCTATACTTCCTTTTATTTCCTCCTTGCTTCCTTTCATTTCCGCCCTGTCTTCCTGTCTATTTTTATTATTATCCTCCTTCAGGGATTCTATATTTTTGTTTAGCGTTTGGAACATCATCATTATTACATTCACGTCAACGCTCCCTGTTATTTTCTCTGTTTGGTCTACCATTTGTATGGGTTCCTCTCCCGTTTGTTCCTCTAATTCATTTCCTGTTTGTATTGGTCTTTCCATTTCTAGTGTGGGCGGTTCTAATTCCGTTTCCTCGACTTGTACTGCCTCTCCGTCTTCCACACTTAATTCTGGCTCTACATTCTTCTTCACCTTTTTTCCCTTTGGTTGCGGCATCTTGATTTGTTGGTAGTTGCCGGGCTTGTTCCTTTTTTTCAAGCCTCACTAGTTGGGCTGCCAATTTATAATAAAGAGAAATTGTGTGTGTCGTGTTATGTCGGGTGTTACACTCCGCGCACTTTTATTACTTACTGATGACTGGATCCTCTGCGGTGATGTCGTCCTGCAAAACAACTTAATCTACTATGTGTTTGTGGGCGCCACTTGGAATCCTTTGTTCCAAGAAATTGTTATTAAAATTAACTTTTGATTTTCTTAGCAGTTAGTTTAATTCTATGAAAAAATGTGAACAAGACAGTTTGAGTTTGAAAAAATAACGTATGTTTTAATGATTCTTAAAAAATCGTCTGAAGGACTAACATTCGTGAAAAAGTAAAATTGCAGAGTTACAAAAAATTATAAATTATTATTGACAAGTTTTTTCTCCAATCAAGTATCGGCTAATATGTATTTTATTTTTACTCAGTTGAAAAGCGTGAGTTTAATGTATGAAAAATCTTTACTCTCAGGACGTGACTCCTTTGAACTACCAAGACAGATCAATAAGATGCTTTACAAAATTTAAGTGATTTGAAGGTGTGTGGCATGTGTAGTACAACTGTGTGACAAATGTAACCAGGTAAAAATGACTTTAACTTTGAACAACTCACGTTCCGATGGGTAATTATTCTCGCACTGGACACTTCTCTCGGGTAGTTTTCAATCTCGCCTCTTCGTGTTGACGTTCCTTGTGCACTGAATTTATTTAAAGTCAAAATGCGATTTTTTTAAAACTTCCGCACTTTTGTAAAACAGTTTGGCAGTGAATTTATGCTTGAATCCCGGCGGGAAAAATCAGCTGTCTGCGTGGTTTCTAAATTAGCCGCCACAGCGCTGATGCTTCTCCTGCAGTTTGATAGAAAGGCTTTGTGTACGTTACGTTATTGGGATTTTGTCAAAGTCAGTTTGTCTTAGCGAATACAGCAGAATTGATTCTCTATTAAAATTTTGGTCCCTCCTGGGCCGCTGATATTCTGGCTGCGTGTGTTCTATTAAATGTGCCGTGTTGCTGCTCTATTTCAGCAACACATTGGCGTATACTCTTGTAGGTTAAGTCAGTCTATTGTCAATGTACGGGAAAAGCCTTTCTTCTTTCTTGTGTCAACTTCTCGTCTTCGGTTTCACCTCGGTTGTGGTGATCAGTGTCGTGGGTGATGCGTCTCTTCTGGATTCAAAGCATGAAGTGTTTTTCGGTCGAATTTGGTCTTCCTTTTATACTCTGTAAGGCTCATTGTTTTAGCTTTTCGACATGAACTTCCAGTGTATTTGTGTAAAAATTCCTTCTAGAACGTTCGAGAATAATGAAATGGAACCTCATGGAACAAATTTAACTTCCGTAGAAGCTTTAGAACAAAAATTTCTTATTCTTCACACTAAGGATATTATAAAAATTATTCTGGTATTTGTCAAACAATTTTACATAACTACTTACAATCTGCATGCCCTTACTATTTTTGGATTCTCTGCTTTCAACTGAATCTAATGATACTAATTACGATTGGTTTTTGTATAAATTAACTATAATAAAATAACACAACATACAACTCTTACCTTGGAATGTTCCCATAAAAATTCAATTTTTCAACTAAAAAATTGTTGTGAAGTTGTTTGGTTTCTTCTACAACATTAATACACAATATTATCATCTTTCTATAACAAAATAAATAAAGTTTAACACATATAATATACAAATAAGTTCAGTTTTACATGGTCCATGCCTATGGCCTATGTTGTTGTCACTGTTAGAATACAATAATTAGTCTTTTTTCCTTAATATATATGGGATTTTTCTAGTATACACTGAGAGTTTATTATATTGTCTATCTTTTGTGATACCTGGTTTATCCTGATACATATTATTTTTATTGTAAGCCTACTTAGCATCATATTGGTTTGCTTAAGTGGTCCTTTTTCTTGGTGTGACAAATTTCACTCTCATAAGTCAAATTCTTTAATAATTGAGCTTATTTTCAACTGAGTATGTTTGTTTTCATGGTACACTACAGGATTGTACCCTTTTCTTTTATTTTTGTTAACATTTTGTAATCATTAAGTCAAAATGACTGTTTTTTTGTGATGGTTGCTTGGCCTTAGCCATATATGGTATAGGTAAATAGTTTGCTAACTCGACTATTAAAGTGTTTAAGTTAGTCAAATATATTAGTATAGTCACATTATATTGTATTTCAACTTTATAATGCAATTTGGTTGCATTTTGTCAACATTAAATTCATAAATATTACAATATTATAGGTCTACTACATGTTTTCAGTTAATACTGTTTTTGGCTATTTTAACTGATTTTTATTCACTTTACAGCTTTCTTTATTTAAGATAAATTGTTCATCTTTGTCTACTTGACAATTACGTATAGTTTTTATCTCAATTTGATAATAATTAATTTTTACATGAAATCTGAGTGATTGGTCTCAAATCCAACACCTTAATATTTTTTTGTCATAACATTTATATATTTTTTATTTTAACTTAGATCCTTTCTAATAATGTATTCAAATCAATTAATACATTTATTTTATTTACATTACATAGTATAATAATGGATCTTGCCCATTAATTCACAATAAATAGTTTTTTATACCCTATTCAGAGTTACAAAACTTAATAATTAATGACCTTATTTTGGTTGTTTCTGATATTATTTGTCTCTCTTATAGTATATTATTGGTTTTACACTGTTCTTCACTTGAATAATATATATGGGGTTTGAGTGTTAGTCATAGTCAGGTCGTTTTTTCATGTTGATGGTATTAATTATTAGACAATATTACAAAATTTTTTAGGACTTCTTGGGTTCGATACTGTTCACCTCACTTTCCTCTTATGATAAATTGCTATGCAAATAATTTCCTTTATGGAACGTTCTGTGATGTTACATATGCCTCTCCGTTAAAATTGATAATTTTTGGAAAAACATATCTTTAGTTTTGATGAAATTATCATTTCTATATTAACCTTTTATTAGCTTCTTTATATTTCATTCTTTTATCTTATAATTAAATTCCTGTACTCCTCCTTTAATATATTAATCCATCTCAATATTCATATTTCGTTCTTTGTCGTATCTCCTTTTCCTTTCCTTTTTACCTTGATGTTAATTATGTAATCTTTGATATAACTCCCTAACAATTCCCTAACTTTTATAGTGGGTTGGAAGTCAGGGTGGCTCGCTATGGCATACATTCTCCGCCCTTCCCTAACTACAATCACTGAAATCAGAGGCAACACATCCCTGTCCAGAAAAATAATAATTGCACTTTCGCAACAAATAATAATAATAAAAAAATACAATATTCAAAGATCATAGGCTCCTACACATAAATTCCCTTTCTTAAACTCTTCTGATTATTTCTCAATTATATTAATATATCGTTCTCCGCAGGTAAAATTATCGTTTAAAATCATTCAATGTTAATAGCTATATTTATATTCATCATTACCTCCTTATGTAACACACTGTTTCCCTTTTTTTTTTCATTTATCATTTCCCTTTAATATCAATTATATGACAGTATTTCTCCTCCTTTTCTCCCCCTTAGTAATATCAATTGTTATTTGATTGTTTAATAATTTATTTAACTAATTATGTCCTTTCCTTCTTTCCTTTTCCTCCTCCTCTAAGTACGGGTAAGCTGGTAAATATACGTTGACTTGGCTATTGGAAATAAATCTATATCTTATATATATCTTTTTGCTTTTGGTGTAGGGTGTCCTTCTCGTATTGTTTATATTATTAATCTCTCCTTCTCTAATTGTGGGTAAGTTGGAAAATTTACGTTAACATGTTTTTATTCATGGTACCTTCTCAACGATGCTGGATTTGACTTGTGTTTTTACTCATGGTACCTTCTCAACGATGCTGGATTTGACTTGTGTTTTTATTCATGGTGCCTTCTCAATGATTCTGTATTTGACTTGGGTTTTTAATCATGGTACTTTCTCAATGACGTTTGGTTATACGTACCCTTTACTTTGTTACTAACAGTGTCGGTTACCTCGTATGTATTGTTTTCGTTGTCTTTTGTGATCGTGAAAGGTCCTGTATATAAAAGTAACAATTTCCTTGTTATGCCTTGTATAGCACTGGGCAATTCTCTATTTCTGACTAACACCTTTTCTCCTACTTTATATTTAATTGCCTTGGGCTGGGATTGGATATATTTTTTCCGTTGCTGTTCCGTTTTTTCTAACACCTTGTTATAAAATTTGGTTCTTTCAAATTGGTATTCGGGTTCGTCGGGAAAACTAATAATCTCTTTTATCTCTCGTGGTGGGGGTCTTTCGAACATAACTGTGTACGGTGACACCTCTATGGTATTGTGATATGAGAAATTGAGAAAATCCTCGGTTGATGCTACGTATTCATGCCATCTTTTCTGTTTGTTATGGCAGTATGTTCTCAGCAACCGTCCTACTTCCCTCAACACTCTCTCAGTTGGGTTACTATTCGGGTGATATACGGATGTCTTATACGTTTTTATCCCGTGTTCTCCAAGGTTTTCTTTCCATAATTTTCCCTTAAACTGGGTACCGTGATCTGTAATTATAGAATATGGTCTGCCTACCTCCATTATATACCATTCTATTATGATGTCTATAATTTTCCTGGTCGTAGCCCTAGTTATTGGATATAGCTTGGTATATTTGCTAAAATGGTCAAAGATGATTACGATAAATTTATATCTGTGTCTCCCACCGCTGCGTGGAAATGGTCCACAGATATCGAGAAATACCTTTTCCAATTTTTCGGTGGATGTTATGGGTATCATGACCCTTTCCTTTCTGTCGTTATTACATTTTACTTTCTGACAAATATCGCATGACTGTATCGCCAGTTGCACCTTTTTATTCATCCCTTTGATGTATGTTTGCTCTTCCAATGCCTTCCTTACCTTGAAGGCACCCATGTGTCCGTACCTATCGTGATAGTCGATTATTAGTGGTCTCTCTATTGCTGGTGGAATTACTAACTTCCAATTCCTTATAAACAAAGTGTCATTGTGTATACAGTAATATCTATTTATGATCTCATCACCTTCCAGTACCCTTTTTCTAATATTTCCTAATTTTGGGTCGGCCTCTTGTTGTGCCTTTACATCGTTTAAAATATTTTTTAAATCTTCCCTGCTCTTAATAATATGGTATACCTTCGCTATTTGTTCTTTTTCGCCGTCAAAGGTTTGGTCTTGTATATTGATGCGGGATAGGACGTCGGCTGCTACGTTTTGTTTTCCGGGTATATATTCCCACGTGATATTATATTCTTGCAGGGCCAAAACCCATCTCGTCAGCCTTCCGTGGTTCAGCTTACAATGCTTTAAAAATGATATTGATTTGTGGTCACTTCTAACCGTGATGGGGTACCCTAATATATACGTCCGAAATTTACCGCATGCGAAAACTACACTCAACAATTCTTTTTCGGTGGTATTGTAGTTTTGTTCGCAACTGTTCAGCACGTGGCTGGCGAAGCTAATTACTAAATGGTTCCCATCCTGATCTTCCTGATATAGGGCTGCACCTAAACTTACGTTACTGGCATCGCAATTTAGAAAAAATGGTTTTGTAAAGTCGGGGTGATGTAACATTACTGCTTCTAAAAATTTTTCCTTTATTAGATTGAGCACTCCATCTTGCTCTGGTCCCCAAGTCCATTTGTCTTTAGCTGATAACTACTTTTGGAACCTGGCAGTTAGTTCTGAATAATTGGACCGAAACTTCCTGTAATAGTTACAGATTCCTAAAAATGATTGAAGCTGTTTCCTGTTTTTTTGGGGTGGGGAACTTCTGTATAGCCTCTACTTTCTCTTTGGATGGAGTAATCCCTTGTTCGGTTAGATTAAAGCCTAAAAATTTCACCTCATTTGCAATGAATTGGGACTTTCTAATTTGAGGGTGATATTATTCTCTGATAGTTTCTCTAACACCTGTTCAACCCTATTACAGTGGTCATCCCAATTCGCTGAAGTTACCAGTAAGTCGTCGACATATACTGTCGTAAATTTCAGCACTTCCTGCCCCAATATTCTGTCCATTATCTTTACAAACACCGCCACAGAATTTATCAAACCAAAGGGTAATCGCTTAAACTGATAGTTTCTGCCCTCGAATATGAACGCCATATATTTCCTACTATCAGGGTGGAGTTCCACCTGCCAGTAGCCGCATACTGTATCCCATGAACTTATATACTTTGTCCCGTGAAACTTTTTCAATATCTCTTCTATCTCCCCAGGTGATGTGCGGTCGTTAACAATCATCTTGTTAATCTCCCTAGGATCGAGACATATACGTACCTGTCCATTCTTTTTCGGCACAGCTATGATTGGGCTGGTAAAGGGCGAATGACTATACTCGATTATGTCGTCCTCTATCATCCTGTTCAATTCCTCTCTGACTTCGTTCTTTAGCGAGTAGGCGATCGGGTATGATTTCCTGTTAAATTCCACCGGTGTTTTGAATTTTATGGTGCATTGATAATCTCTGGCTTTACCTGGGGCATTTGAGAATATGTGTTTGTAATTGTTATATACTGTAATTAACTGTTCCGCCTGTGTTTCGCTGATCAGACCCCTTGCTTTCGTCCTTTGGAAATCCCGTATTTCTTCTAATTTTTCTAACCACAACTCTGGGTTTTCCTCCTGATATAAGGGCATGTTTAATGGTCGATCGGCACAATAATAATGGTTCACTATCGCTTGATAAGGTGCGTTGTTTGTACTATCTCCTTGGGCATCAATTAAATTATTGGTCCAAACTCCCTCATTTGTTTTTAACGTTATAATCTTACCTACTAAATCTATTATTGCATTATATGGCCTAAGTATATCGCAGCCTATTAGGATACTCATGGGTAAATTATTCGCCACTAATAACCCTATTGGTAACGTTACCCCATTACTAGTCATCTCTAATGACACCTGTTTCTTTATCGATTTATTCTGCCTCCCCGTTGCTCCGACTAGAATAAGGTTATTTATAGGCAGAGTGGGTATGGGTAAATTACTGTTTTGTTTAATTCTCTCCAACTCCACACTATCGATAAGCGATACGTTTGATCCTGTATCAATGAGTAATATTGCTTCTATACCATTGATATTTGCCTTGATTTGTACTATACCATTATTCCCTTTATTATGATTTTTAACTATATTGTCACTCTCTTCTAATAATTCCTCCCTGATATCTCTAAGATAATTATTCGTTCTTAGTGTCATTGTCCTGTCTATATTTGTATTCAGTCACCCCATAATATTGGTTCAGTGAAGGGTGGTTTTCCTTTTTCACTGCCGCGTTTAGTTTAAATGAGCCCCTGTCTCATTGGCCCAGTCTCCCGGAACATTGGGTTGCTGACCTGTCTGTGGTTCCTGCCTGACCTCGGGATTACCACTAATAGGTTGTCTATTCATTGTATTACCCTGGTTACCTTGCATCTGTTGTGGGTAATACATGTAAGTAGGTAAATTGGGTGGATATGGCCGTTGACTATTGGCCATTGTATAGTTTACCTGGGGCCTATATTCCTGATTCCTCCTATCACCTCCTCCTTGATTACCTCTGTTTCGATAGTTATTACGCTGACCATAATTATTCCACCTATAGTTATTTCCGCGATAACTATTTCCCTGATTATAGTTCCTACTATAATTATTTTCGGGGCAATTATTTCTGTTTGGTCCCGGATAGTTGCGGTTATTTGGACCTTGAGTGTTATTATTTCGGCTATTTGGTGGGGTGCTATTGTTCTGGCTATTCTGGTTAAAGTTATTGCCGTTTCCACCTCCATTCCGGTTTGGTCCGTTATTGCTGTTATTATATTCTACTTTACGACTGGGGGGTTGGTAATCCTGGAACCTTCCAGTGGATTCACAGTTTTCTAATAGTTTAGTTAAATCGGTTATTTTACTGAGCTGTTGGTACAATTGGGCATCTTTAATACCGTAGCTGTAATGTCCAGCTAACTGTCTCACCAAACATTCTTCCGGGATCGGCGGTATCAACTTTCGTGCCAAACATATCTTTCCCAGGAAATAAGACGTTGGGGACTGTCCATTGGACGCGTCGTATTTGCCGTAGAATATGTCCATTCGTACTCTGTTTGCGCAGTTTCCGACCAATACTTCTCTTTGAATTGGCGTTTAAACTCGGCTAAATTCGTGATTTCGGGTCGTACCGCTATCCACCAGTTATCCCTCGTGTTTCGAAACGTCTCGTCTAACATTTCCCTTATTCTGTCCCACCTTGTTTCTCTATTTCTTTCAATAAACTCTTCCATTCTCTCTAAAAATTCCATCGGGTTTCGACGATAGTTTTGGAAGTTGATTACTTCCCTGTTCTCGCTATGACACGTATGAGTATTTAGTATAGGCGTGTCCCTCAGCGCTTCTAATCTTTCCTGCAGGTTTTTCTCTCTCTGATCTGTATGATCTGATCTGTATGTTATTTCTGTTAGTTTTTATTTGCTCGTCCAGCCTGTTAGCTATGTCATACGTTCTCTGTATCCTCTCGCTAACGTCTTTCCGGACTTCTCCCACCTCCTGCATGATTTCGTCCTGGTTCTGCCTTACCTTGTTTTCGAGAGTTCTAACATCTTGGTTGGTCCCTACGGTTTGCTCCTCTATATTTTCAAAACGGGTATTATTTCCCTCCTGTAATCTTTCTAACTGTTTCTCCATAGTCTCGACCTTCCTGTCACTATCGATTTTATTATCATCGATCTTTTTGTTTACTGTTTCGTAATTAGTGCTAATTTCTTTTTTCAGGGACTCTATACATTTTTTATTCTCCTCCTGAAATAGCTCCAGCTTTTTCCCATTGTCATTTATTTTCTCGGTTATATACTCCCTTAAAGATTCTATTTTTTCGTCTAATTCCTCCTTATCCTCCTGCCTGTCTCTTCTCAGGGATTCTATACTTCCTTTTATTTCCTCCTTATCTTCCTGTCTATTTTTTCTCAGGGATTCTATACTTCCTTTTATTTCCTCCTTGCTTCCTTTCATTTCCGCCCTGTCTTCCTGTCTATTTTTATTATTATCCTCCTTCAGGGACTCTATATTTTCGTTTAGCGTTTGGAACATCATCATTATTACATTCACGTCAACGCTCCCTGTTATTTTCTCTGTTTTGTCTACCATTTGTATGGGTTCCTCTCCCGTTTGTTCCTCTAATTCATTTCCTGTTTGTATTGGTCTTTCCATTTCTAGTGTGGGCGGTTCTAATTCCGTTTCCTCGACTTGTACTGCCTCTCCGTCTTCCACACTTAATTCTGGCTCTACATTCTTCTTCACCTTTTTTCCCTTTGGTTGCGGCATCTTGATTTGTTGGTAGTTGCCGGGCTTGTTCCTTTTTTTCAAGCCTCACTAGTTGGGCTGCCAATTTATAATAAAGAGAAATTGTGTGTGTCGTGTTATGTCGGGCGTTACACTCCGCGCACTTTTATTACTTACTGATGACTGGATCCTCTGCGGTGATGTCGTCCTGCAAAACAACTTAATCTACTATGTGTTTGTGGGCGCCACTTGGAATCCTTTGTTCCAAGAAATTGTTATTAAAATTAACTTTTGATTTTCTTAGCAGTTAGTTTAATTCTATGAAAAAATGTGAACAAGACAGTTTGAGTTTGAAAAAATAACGTATGTTTTAATGATTCTTAAAAAATCGTCTGAAGGACTAACATTCGTGAAAAAGTAAAATTGCAGAGTTACAAAAAATTATAAATTATTATTGACAAGTTTTTTCTCCAATCAAGTATCGGCTAATATGTATTTTATTTTTACTCAGTTGAAAAGCGTGAGTTTAATGTATGAAAAATCTTTACTCTCAGGACGTGACTCCTTTGAACTACCAAGACAGATCAATAAGATGCTTTACAAAATTTAAGTGATTTGAAGGTGTGTGGCATGTGTAGTACAACTGTGTGACAAATGTAACCAGGTAAAAATGACTTTAACTTTGAACAACTCACGTTCCGATGGGTAATTATTCTCGCAGTGGACACTTCTCTCGGGTAGTTTTCAATCTCGCCTCTTCATGTTGACGTTCCTTGTGCACTGAATTTATTTAAAGTCAAAATGCGATTTTTTTAAAATTTCCGCACTTTTGTAAAACAGTTTGGCAGTGAATTTATGCTTGAATCCCGCCGGGAAAAATCAGCTGTCTGCGTGGTTTCTAAATTAGCCGCCACAGCGCTGATGCTTCTCCTGCAGTTTGATAGAAAGGCTTTGTGTACGTTACGTTATTGGGATTTTGTCAAAGTCAGTTTGTCTTAGCGAATACAGCAGAATTGATTCTCTATTAAAATTTTGGTCCCTCCTGGGCCGCTGATATTCTGGCTGCGTGTGTTCTATTAAATGTGCCGTGTTGCTGCTCTATTTCAGCAACACATTGGCGTATACTCTTGTAGGTTAAGTCAGTCTATTGTCAATGTACGGGAAAAGCCTTTCTTCTTTCTTGTGTCAACTTCTCGTCTTCGGTTTCACCTCGGTTGTGGTGATCAGTGTCGTGGGTGATGCGTCGTCTCTTCTGGATTCAAAGCATGAAGTGTTTTTCGGTCGAATTTGGTCTTCCTTTTATACTCTGTAAGGCTCATTGTTTTAGCTTTTCGACATGAACTTCCAGTGTATTTGTGTAAAAATTCCTTCTAGAACGTTCGAGAATAATGAAATGGAACCTCATGGAACAAATTTAACTTCCGTAGAAGCTTTAGAACAAAAATTTCTTATTCTTCACACTAAGGATATTATAAAAATTATTCTGGTATTTGTCAAACAATTTTACATAACTACTTACAATCTGCATGCCCTTACTATTTTTGGATTCTCTGCTTTCAACTGAATCTAATGATACTAATTACGATTGGTTTTTGTATAAATTAACTATAATAAAATAACACAACATACAACTCTTACCTTGGAATGTTCCCATAAAAATTCAATTTTTCAACTAAAAAATTGTTGTGAAGTTGTTTGGTTTCTTCTACAACATTAATACACAATATTATCATCTTTCTATAACAAAATAAATAAAGTTTAACACATATAATATACAAATAAGTTCAGTTTTACATGGTCCATGCCTATGGCCTATGTTGTTGTCACTGTTAGAATACAATAATTAGTCTTTTTTCCTTAATATATATGGGATTTTTCTAGTATACACTGAGAGTTTATTATATTGTCTATCTTTTGTGATACCTGGTTTATCCTGATACATATTATTTTTATTGTAAGCCTACTTAGCATCATATTGGTTTGCTTAAGTGGTCCTTTTTCTTGGTGTGACAAATTTCACTCTCATAAGTCAAATTCTTTAATAATTGAGCTTATTTTCAACTGAGTATGTTTGTTTTCATGGTACACTACAGGATTGTACCCTTTTCTTTTATTTTTGTTAACATTTTGTAATCATTAAGTCAAAATGACTGTTTTTTTGTGATGGTTGCTTGGCCTTAGCCATATATGGTATAGGTAAATAGTTTGCTAACTCGACTATTAAAGTGTTTAAGTTAGTCAAATATATTAGTATAGTCACATTATATTGTATTTCAACTTTATAATGCAATTTGGTTGCATTTTGTCAACATTAAATTCATAAATATTACAATATTATAGGTCTACTACATGTTTTCAGTTAATACTGTTTTTGGCTATTTTAACTGATTTTTATTCACTTTACAGCTTTCTTTATTTAAGATAAATTGTTCATCTTTGTCTACTTGACAATTACGTATAGTTTTTATCTCAATTTGATAATAATTAATTTTTACATGAAATCTGAGTGATTGGTCTCAAATCCAACACCTTAATATTTTTTTGTCATAACATTTATATATTTTTTATTTTAACTTAGATCCTTTCTAATAATGTATTCAAATCAATTAATACATTTATTTTATTTACATTACATAGTATAATAATGGATCTTGCCCATTAATTCACAATAAATAGTTTTTTATACCCTATTCAGAGTTACAAAACTTAATAATTAATGACCTTATTTTGGTTGTTTCTGATATTATTTGTCTCTCTTATAGTATATTATTGGTTTTACACTGTTCTTCACTTGAATAATATATATGGGGTTTGAGTCTTAGTCATAGTCAGGTCGTTTTTTCATGTTGATGGTATTAATTATTAGACAATATTACAAAATTTTTTAGGACTTCTTGGGTTCGATACTGTTCACCTCACTTTCCTCTTATGATAAATTGCTATGCAAATAATTTCCTTTATGGAACGTTCTGTGACGTTGCAATGTAAAATTAATTACTATACATAAATTAAATTCAGTCAGCCTTTAGAATCTCAATTATTTTGCTGTCATCCAGAGCATGTGCATTCTTGTGTGTTCTTGTCAAGTCACCGTTCTTACCACAAATGTGTAACACATGTTCAGCTAAAATAATTAGACATGAAACAGGTGTCTGGATGCACTGTATCAAAAGATTTCATTGCGCATGCATAGCTTTGACACGTTGTTTTCAAAACAATTATTTTGTGTTCAGAACAGCTACATAGTTTATATGTCATGGTTGATAACCTCACATCCTACTTTCTCCACTGCCCCCCCCCCCAATAAGGATCTGTACAAAGAATTTCATGTCTTACTATTTCATCTGTATAAGCCCATAATTATTAGATCCCACATTTGTTAAAGAGGGGTGGTGCAATCAGTGGTGAGTTTTACAACTAACAAAAGAATAAATATAATTATTTCACTACCGACTCGGAACACATAGTTTTTTATGGGTAAAAATATTATCCATAAATTCAGTATATACAGAAAACCAACTAACACTGACACACTAATACACAACTACTCCAATCACCCAATACAACACAAACTAGCTGCCTTCAGAACCATGATACATAGACTTAACAACATCCCCTTAGATGAAAAAGACTATAAAGACGAACTAAACACGATAAAATATCTAGCAGAACCCAACGGATACAACAGAACAATAGTCAATAAACTCCTACACAAAATACAAAACTAACAACAGACAAAGACAGAAAACAACAAATTCATAACACTAACATACATCAACAAACAAACTGAAAAAATAGCTCACAAATTCAAAAAAGCAGGATACAGAATCACTTACAAAACTACTAACAAAACAGAACACACACTATTAAAACACACACAAAGCACAAAACAAATTCGTTCTACCTGGTGTTTACAAACCAAATTGCTCAGATTGCAACAAATTCTACATAGGCCAGACAGGACGCAGCTTCAAACAAAGATACATTGAACACACAAAGGCACTACACTCCACTACAGAATCCACCTTTGGAAACCACCTCACTGAAGCAAACCACACATACAAAAACATCGAAAATAACATGGACATTCTACACGTACACACAAAAGGCCGAAAACTAGACACTCTAGAACAATTGGAAATATACAAACACATGAAAACAAATAAAAACAACATCCTAAATGAACAGATGGAATTCAAATCACACACATTATTCGAACATATCACACCCCACACACATAATATCGCTCTTTCGAAAGTCGATACCGTCACCAACAACAAGACGGACAGTGCTCCCAGCAGCAGCCTCTGAAGAAGCTTTTTAAAAGCGAAAACCGGTTCAGGTTATAAGGTAAAACTTTTACGTTTTTACCTATAAAAAACTTTGTGTTCCGAGTCAGTAGTGAAATAGTTATATTTAGTTAAGTAACGGACATGTCATGGACAACGAAATCCAAGAACAAAAGAATGTACTAACATAACAGTGCAGATGACAAATGAATCCTATTTGTTAGACCAGAGGTAATAGAGCATGAAAACACAAACAAATTCTGTTCAGGCACAATCCACAGCAGCAAACTACTGGCTCTAGTACAGTTCACGCAAAGACCTCAATGTGTTGAGGAAATTTTATAAAATATTAACTTCTTAAAAGTATTTCAGTAAAAGACTGTAATTTTTTTTAATAAGTATATCTCATTATACAATTTTTGTGATAATCCAAGATCTGTAAGTTTTGAAATAAAATTAGGCATTCCTAAACTTATTTTCATTTCTAATTGTCACTTTCCAGTTTTTAAAAGAGTTGTTAGAATAAATAAAAACTAATTAGCTAGTGAAACTTGTATGAACACTTTAAACAATATTTTGTTTTTTCTAGTTTAAACAAGATTTTACAACTGTGATAAAAACCAAATGAAGTAATTTTTTTATAAGTGGGCTATAAATATTAAAAATAAATACAATACAAATAATGTGATGTTGACTTACAGAACATTTGCAAGTACTTTTCTTTTTGTTTTACAGGAAATTAAGAGAAATGGTAGTAAATTATTTCAGCTACTATTCAAGTACTACTGGTTTGGGGATATTTTGTATTTCATCAAGATGTGCCAGGGAAAGATTCTGCCTAGTGTAATTGACAGAAAATAAACTCATTATTCTGAAATAAAACTTATAGTTTACCTTATTTCTTTTCCATCTTGTGACTTCGTTATAATGTCATACACGACATGTTTCGGGAAACATGTTCCCATCTTCAGGTTTAAAACTTCTCGCTCTCACATGAAGAACTTTGCAACGCAAATAAAAAACTTTGACTAACATCATTAAAACACACTACATTAATAAAATGTCACAACGTACAGCATGAAGAATCAGTGCGCACTGTTCGGGTTCATAATCGCAACTGTTGATTTCTCATTTGTCTGTAATCTGATAAACATGTTGTAACGCAGTATCGTACAAGCTGTTCGAGTTAAACGACAATAATTGATCGTTGAGAACTTGGTTTTTTTGTGTTCTCGATGCTTTGTAGATTTCAAACTCTTCTAAAGCGCTCATAATTCGCCCTTTGTTGCAAATATGCAACGGTTTCAAATTTTTGGCGCAACTAGTGTATCCGTGGTTATTATTGATCAAATGTAACGCGAAGTTTGAGGTAGTATATCTAATGCTGCCCTTCGGTATGTGTTCACTAAATCTATCTTTAAATTTTCTCGCTGTCTGGCCAATGTAAAACATGTCACAATCATCGCACACAATTTTATACACACCCGAGTTATTTTCAAGTTCTGAACGTTTATTATGTCTGAAGAAATTCCGTAAGTTATTCGTGGTTTTAAAAAATACATTAATGTTTAGTTTTTTAAATTCGTTTTTTATAATGTGTGGAAGTAGATTAGTATATTCAGTCGCGATGAAAGCGTTCTCTGTATTATTAGATTTAATCACTTTATTTGCTTTGGATTTATGTTTACGAATTAGTTTGTCTATAATTGTGTCTTTATATCCATTCCTTACGGCAATGAATTTGACAGTGTTTATCTCTTCCTTCAGGTCTTCTTGGCTTAGTGGGAACGACAATAATCTGTGTACGAAAGCATTGAAGGACGCCAATTTTCGCGTGTGTGGGTGATATGAACCTGCATGAATAACCATGTCTGTAGTTGTGGGTTTTCTGTATATCCCAAATTTAAAAGAATCGGTGCATTTTTTGATGCATACGTCCATAAAATTAAAATTATTACATTTCTCTGTCTCTATAGTGTAACGTAACGAAAATATGGTCCCCTACGTTACATAAATAAGTTTATAAGTTTTAAAATACATAAAAAAATAATAATTATCCATGCTAGTAAAAGGTCAGAAACACAACCCATTATTGAATAAATGAATTATTCCCCAATAAGAATACAAGGTAGAAAGAAAAAAATTAATAATGTTAATAAATACAAACTTCAATGTTCAGTGAAAGGTGTAAAAGATAGACATTGATAAATAATGTAAAAACTAACTTAAACTGTTTTATAATAATCGATGATTTAAATGAAAGGAGAATGATTAAGTATTACATGATTTATTTCATAAAAATGTACCTGTTATTACGTTGTATCATGTTGTATTATTATCATGATAGTTATGTTATTTTGTGTGTGTAGCAAGTGTAGTAATTCTTTTAATAGAATACCAATTAATTAATATTAATTTCATTTTATGTGTTATCAATATATCATTATAGAGATGTTGTTAAACTTTATATAGTTAAATGTTTGTGTACATGTACTTAGTTAATAGGCTGATTATAATTGTAAACTTGGCCAGAAAGGCTATGATTGTTAATGAGGTACAAAAGGGTTTAGTGTAATCATATCATAAACAAATGAAGGATTCTATAACAATGCAAGTAGTAACAAATTAAAATCAGAAGTAGATAAAAATGTAATAATAGGCCTAAAACCAGTAACATTATATAGTAAGTCAGGTCAGAAAGGTTAGGTAAAGAAATTTGTAAAAAATACTAAATAGAATATAATGAGTGAGGAGAAGTTAATAATAATTGCTGATAACAGATAAATTAGTAACAAACAATATGTAAAATTATAATAGGATATAATGTAAATTTAGTAAAGGATTATTTTGATGAGTGTAAGAACATTGTATGATAATGGTTATAGTATAATATATAATATCCAATAAGAAGTGACAGGATGGTTGTCAAGGACGACGAGAGATATAAAATTTGTTGATTCTATTATTGAATATTTATCCATGAACGAAGACGGTTTAGTTTGGATGCACTCAGAAAGGAATTGATTAAATTAAATTAAAACAATACAATTGGGAAACAAATTAAGTAATAAATCACCATAGTATGGTTCACTGACATTCAACCGTCTTATATAACCGAACAATCATAAACCTGTACATGAAAATTGACAAAAAATCTAAGTGAAGAACTCAGCAAGACGAGCCAACGTCCAAGCGTACAAGTTCACAACTTTGAAGGTTAGAAAGATTGTAGCTCACATAAATTTCAACAAAACATGCATAAACAATTCACTAACACCTAAATATGCCCAAATCAAAATTAAACATAACAACCAGGCCGCCCGAATAACACAAAACATCGCACAAAGAACATACATAAAAGAATCAATTAAACAACTATATAAGAAAAAAGACGCTCTTAACCGCAAAGCATTAACACTACACCTACACATCGCCAACACATACGGACACAATTACATGACTGAACTAATACATCACACAAATGAATGGACAAAAACACAAATACATATCATACAGACAAAACACGACAGAAAAATAAAAAACCTGACACCAATCAAAACAGATATAATTCCCTCGCACAAATTCTACCCACGTACAGTAAACCTCACGAACGTCACACTCACAAAAAACGAACAAACACTCCTTGATAAAGGCCTAAAACATAACATACATTACAAACATAACAACCAAACACTAACAAAGCTCATAATTGACACAGAAACAAATATACAAAACACAGCACCAGAACATCAAGACACATTAAGACATAATATAAACAACACAATTGGAGTACATAAGACACCAGACAACAACAACCACAACTCAGAAATACACACAGCCATCAAACTGAGGGAAAAGGCACACAAACACAACATCACATTTGTAAAAGCTGACAAAGGCAACACGACTGTAATTATCCCCACAGACAACCTACACAAAAAAGTACAAGACTTCATAGAACAGAACAACATCACAGAACTAAAACACGACCCCACCGACAGATACCAAAACTCAGTAAAATAAATAGACAACAAAACCAAACACATTATGACACATAAACAAAAGCCCTACATGAAACAAATCCGACCATCAGCACCTACACTCCAAGCGCTTCCCAAAATCCATAAAGAAGACATTCCGATCCGCCCCATTATCAACTACCGTAATGCCCCTGCACACAAACTGGCAAAATATCTAGACAAAATTATTAGACAACACACACAAATAGACAACAACATTGCAGTACAAAACAACACTGGCCTAGTAACAAAAATAAAAGACATACACATCCCCCATAACGCCACATTAGCCTCCTTTGACATTAAAAACCTGTACACAAACATCCCCATCTCTGAAACAATCACCATCCTACAAAACAAACTCAAACAGAACAACACACCAGATGAACTTATCAATGAAATAACAGAAACTCTGAACATTATCACAAAACAAAACTACTTTACTTATAACAATAAATACTACACACAGAACGATGGCCTACCCATGGGCTCCCCCATATCCAGCATTCTAGCAGAAGTCTTCCTCCAACACTTAGAAAAAACAAAAATACTCACAAACAATGACAGACACTCACATAAAATACTATATTGGCACAGATACGTTGATGACATTCTAATACTATACAAGGGAAACAAAAGACAATGTGAACAGCTACTAACGCACATAAACAAAATACATAAAAACATAACCTTCACTGCCGAATACGAACACAACAATACCATAAACTTCTTAGACCTCTCCATCACAAAACTAGAACACAGGCACAAATTCAGTATATACAGAAAACCAACTACAACTGACACACTAATACACAACACCTCCAATCACCCAATACAACACAAACTAGCTGCTTTTAGAACCATGATACATAGACTTAACAACATCCCCTTAGATGAAATAGACTACAAAGACGAACTAAACACGATAAAATATCTAGCAGAATCTAACGGTTATGACAGAACAATAGTCAGTAAACTCCTACACAAAACAAACAACAGACAAAGACAGAAAACAACAAATTCACAACACTAACATACATCAACAAACAAACAGAAAAAATTGCCCACAAATTCAAAAAAGCAGGATACAGAATCGCTTACAAAACTACTAACAAAACAGAACACACACTATCAAAACGCATGCCCAAAGCACAAAACAAATTCGATCTACCCGGTGTATATAAACTAAATTGTTCAAATTGCAGTAAATTCTACATAGGCCAGACAGGACGTAGCTTCAAACAGAGATACATTGAACACACAAAAGCACTCCACACCACTACAGAATCTACCTTCGCAAACCACCTCATTGAAGCAAACCACACATATAAAAACATCGACAATAACATGAACATTCTACACGTACACACAAAAGGCCGAAAACTAGACACTCTAGAACAATTAGAAATATACAAACACACAAAAACAAATAAAAACGACATCCTAAACGAACAGACACAATTCAAATCGCACGCATTATTCGAACACATCTCACCACACACACACAGCTTCAATCTTTCGAAACACTACCTCGTCGCCAACAACAAGACGAGCAGCGCTACTAACGACAGCCTCTGATGAAGCCTTCTATAGGTGAAAGCCGGTTTAGGCTGTAAGGTAAAACTTTACGTTTTTACTTATAAAAAACTTTGTGTTCCGAGTCGTCAATATTATAGTGATATTTAGTTAAGTAACGGACACGTCATGGACAACGAAATCCAAGAATTTAGTCAAAAATGTTACGTTCAGAACTCCAATCAATTACCATTAAAACTCTACAATGAATAAAAGGAAGGTATTCCAAGTCATAAAAAAAAATAAATAAATAAATATAAGTTTATTTTGACCCAAATCATATTCAGGTAAACTAAACTTCTTTTGGAGGGGAAGCATATGTAACGTAACGAAAATATGGTCCCCTATGTTACATAAATAAGTTTATAAGTTTTAAAATACATATAAAATTAATAATTATCCATGCTAGTAAAAGGTCAGAAACACAACCCATTATTGAATAAATGAATTATTCCCCAATAAGAATACAAGGTAGAAAGAAAAAAAATTAATAATGTTAATAAATACAAACTTCAATGTTCAGTGAAAGGTGTAAACGATAGACATTGACAAATAATGTAAAAACTAACTTAAACTGTTTTATAATAATCGATGATTTAAATGAAAGGAGAATGATTAAGTATTACATGATTTATTTCATAAAAATGTACCTGTTATTACGTTGTATCATGTTGTATTATTATCATGATAGTTATGTTATTTTTTGTGTGTAGCAAGTGTAGTAATTCTTTTAATAGAATACCAATTAATTAATATTAATTTCATTTTATGTGTTATCAATATATCATTATAGAGATGTTAAACTTTATATAGTTAAATGTTTGTGTACATGTACTTAGTTAGTAGGCTGATTATAATTGTAAACTTGGCCAGAAAGGCTATGATTGTTAATGAGATACAAAAGGGTTTAGTGTAATCATATCATAAACAAATGAAGGATTCTATAATAATGCAAGTAGTAACAAATTAAAATCAGAAGTAGATAAAAATGTAATGATAGGCCTAAAACCAGTAACATTGTATAGTAAGTCAGGTCAGAAAGGTTAGGTAAAGAAATTTGTAAAAATACTAAATAGAATATAATGAGTGAGGAGAAGTTAATAATAATTGCTGATAACAGATAAATAAATTCAATTTAACTAAAATCTCAAAAATGCAATGGTGCAATGATACCGAAAGGTAATATTTAATAACAAGAAAATAATACTTGTAAGAGTAAGTAGATTAAGAGGAATGACAGCAAAATGCATACAAATTAGTAACAAACAATATGTAAAACTATAATAGGATATAATGTAAATTTAGTAAAGGATTATTTTGATGAGTGTAAGAACATTGTATGATAATGGTTATAGTATAATATATAATATCCAATAAGAAGAGACAGGATGGTTGTCAAGGACGACGAGAGATATAAAATTTGTTGATTCTATTATTGAATATTTATCCATGAACGAAGACGGTTTAGTTTGGATGCACTCAGAAAGGAATTGCTTAAATTAAATTAAAACAATACAATTGGGAAACAAATTAAGTAATAAATCACCATAGTATGGTTCACTGACATTCAACCGTCTTATATAACCGAACAATCATAAACCTGTACATGAAAATTGACAAAAAATCTAAGTGAAGAACTCTAATAATAAAACTCAATGTAATGAATAATTATTAACTTAATTAATCAACCAAAGCAGAGAAGTAACTACCTGAATAGAGTTATATAGGCCTACTCCAATATTATAAAGAATGAAAACAAATCACAAAATTCTACTTGAACGACATTTTCCACATTTCAATAGAAAAAGCATAGTTGGACACAAAATACGTTGAAACATGTAACCACAAAACTCGGACATTGGTGAACAAAAGGAGCGGCATTTCTGCATCATCCCAGGACCAAGAATTCAACTTTTATTTCGAACTTGGAGTGAAGACTGGCGAGGATTAATTCATCTGCATTCCGTTATTGACCAAACACTACGACGAGGTTAGCTGTCATTGGCCTTACCGAGTCACGATGTCCAGCGGACGGTAAAACTACACTTATTTTAAATAATATTTAATAAGAACTTAATCCTATATTGTAATACCTTGTAATCCTATTTATGCATTTTCTGACCTTACTAACAGTTGAAAGAACCTTCACTCCCTGTGTTTAAAGAAATACAAAATCATAACTAAAATAATATATAACCCTGAATCCGATCGATAATAATCGATTCCTTCTAATACTATAGACTTTTGTATCTCCGTAAAGGAAGAACTTTGTTGGCAAGAAATATAAAACTCATAATAAAGAGTCCTTTCAGAATTTAACGATATCTTCTCATTTATATAATATTTAGTGTAGTGTGAACAAGTTATAATAAGTAGAGAGTGTAACGTAGGAATTATTGTACGAGGGTAACTAACCTACAATTTTCAGCTGTCTGTGAGCCACAGCGCTACTCGCGGACTGCTTTTATATTAAAGAGAATGAGAAACCGATAAGAATTCCTTCTCTTCTCTTCAAACGCGGGCTAGGCTTGAACGAGAAAATTAGAATTACACACTTAATACATAATTTTCAATCACAACAAAACAAATATTATATATAATAATTAAAGAGAAGACGTAAGGGTTAAGTTATAAATTGGCGTTTCCAACGTGGAATTTATTTAAACATTATTATACCTTACCATGTTGCGATAAGTTATAAATTGGCACTCAACTTGTGTAGGGTTTACGTTAAGTAAAACGTTGATTTTATAAATATTACTTAACTCGAGCAGGCAACTGTTGGAGACAAAAAATGCATAATACCAGAGGTAGGTCGAAGAAGAGGGCAGAAGGCACGGAGAAGGAAGAAGGTGGACAGGAACAAGAAATAGAAGTAGTCACAGATAGTGAAATGGAACAACAGATGGGCGATAAAGAAGGAACTGAAGTAATTGTGAACAAGGAAAAGGAAGTAATTGAAGAGGATGCCCAAGGGGACCAACCAGATAAAGCGGAAGCAAGAGAAGAACCAAGTTGGCAGGAAATGATGAAATTCATGGCCGAACAATTTAGGAACCAGGAGGAAGAAAACAAGAAGAATTTTAGGAAACAGGAGGAAAACTCGAAGAGACAGGAGGAAAAATTCGACAAAACAAATGAGGAAAATTTAAAGAAAATAAATGAGTAAAACAAGGAAAATTTTAGGAAACAGGAGGAAACCTCAAAACTGATGAACGAGAAGTTCGATAAGAACAATGAAAGCTTAATCCAAATTAACGAAAGGTTTGACAGGAATGATGAGGGTTTAAGACAAATGAAGGAAGAGATGCGACAAATAAATGAAGAGAATTTAAGGCGAATTAATGAAAGAATTGAGAATATCCATGTGACAAATAACCAAAAGGTGGACCAAAACAATGAAGAAAGGAAACAAGAAATAGCCGAAACAAATGAGAAGTTAGAAAAACCCAACGAAACAGTGATACAAGTCCGTGAGGAAATACAAAATAAAATCAATGACATAAAAAGTGAAAATAAAACGATGGTTGAAGGACTCCAACAGGAGACTGTAGAATGATGCGAGAAGATCAAACAAGAGATACATCAAATACAGGAGGAGAATAAAGAAGGAATAGCACAAGTACAGACTGACATTGGTGAACGAATGGAGAGAGTATATGGTAATTTAAACAATGTCGAAAGCCAAGTAAGTGCGAATAAAAAGAAGATCGAGGAAATCCGTCGACGCGAAATACAGATACAAGAAAAAGTGGATTCATGGCGGGATAGAACATGCCAAAATAATCGTAGCACCAACAACGATAACCGGGAATCAATCAATTTTCGGAATTACAAGCGTAACCCCATGGAGTTTTTGAAAAGTGTAGAAGAGATGATAACAAGGAATAAAGAGAACCGTTGGATATTATCCGAGGAATGATCGACGAAATGTTTAAGGATACCTACGACAATTGGTGGACGGCAGTGCGTCCCGATATTCAAGATATAACAGATTTCAAAAAACAGTTCAGGGAAAAGTATTGGTCGGAGACGACCCAAAATATGGTAAGAAATAATTTAAGCAATGGTCGGTATGAGGCAAACGTAGGACAATCTCCCACATCATACTTTCTAGGCAAGGTGTGCATGGCCCGTAATCTGGAACCCAGAATTCCTAAGGAGTGTTTGGTGATACAACTCTTATACCATTATGAGGAAGGGATAAAGAACGGCCGTATATATAGCCAGATTAAAACTATCCAAGCCATGGCTAAATTTTTAGAAAATTATGAACATGAGGGACAGTATCAACGGAACCGCATGTTAAACACTAAATACAATAGATACAATGGCAATGACCATCAACAAAATTCAAACCATATTAATAATAATCAAACAAACCAAAATAGTAACCCGAACAGAACTCAGACTAACCAACCAAATAATAACCAAAGGAATAATAATTATCGGGGTAATAACCATTATAATTACCGCGATAATCGGAATAATAGAGGAGATGGGGACAACCGACCCAATAACTACTGACACAATGTAAATTACATATACTCTCAACCTCAAAATAATCAAAGACGGTATTACCCGAGGACACACACGAACTACAACTATTATAACCAGTCACAATGCGGGGAGGAATACCAATACGGAGGAAATTGTGGACCAATGGACAACAATCCTGGGGACAGACAGGAACCACTACAGAACCAGCCTCAAAACTCACCGGAAAACAGGGAGGATGAGGGAAGCCCTTATTTAAACTAACAGAGGCAGTGAGAACTGAAGACCACCCATCACTGAACCAATCTCTTGGGGACCAACGACCAATGACCAGACTATAACTATCATCACCAACCATTAATTGAAAAATATTAGGGAAGACCTATTAGAAGAGGAGGATGCCCATGTACACAATAATAATAATAATGAAATTATATATATAATTGCTAAGCTAAATGGAATACAGTCGACAGTTATGATAGATATGGGGTCCAACATCTCGTTAATTGATAGTACCGAACTGGAGAGAATCCAGCGAGAAGGTCAAATACCTATACCCACCTTACCTGTGAATAATATAATAATAATCGGAGCCACTGGACGGCAAAATAAAACGTTTAAGAAGCAAGTATCGCTCGATCTCACAAATAATAATGTGACAATACCAATAGGATTCTTAGTCGCAACGGGGTTACCGTTCAATGTACTGATTGGATGTGACATATTACGACAACATTCGGCAGTAATAGACTTAAATAGAGGAATAGTATATTGAAATATACAATAACTATAAACATATATTCTCCAACACTCCAGGTAAAGTTAAGGGTTACCAATGTGAAATCAATTTCAAGGAACCTGTAGACTTTCGCAGAAAATCCTACCCGATAGCCAATAAAAAACGAAGTTCGAGAGGAAATAAATCGTATGATCAAGGATGACATCATAGAATATAGTCAATCACCCTATACCAGCCCCATAGTGGTGATCCCAAAAAAGAATGGGAAAGTGAGAATTTGCCTGGATGCTAGGGAGATAAATAAAATGATTATAAACGATAGAACGTCCCCTGGCGAGATTGAGGAAATTCTGAAAAAATTTCACGGTACCAAATACATTAGTACCTGGGATACTGTATGCGGATATTGGCAGGTAGAGTTGCACCCAAATAGTAGAAAATATATGGCGTTCCTTTTCGACGGAAGGAACTACCAGTTTAAAAGGTTGCCTTTCGGATTGATTAATTCTGTTGCGATATTCGTAAAATGTATGGACCAGATATTGGGACAAGAAACTCTGCAGTTCACCACAGTATACGTAGATGATTTACTAATAACATCTTCTAATTGGGATGAACATTGCACAAGGGTGGAACAAGTACTGAGAAAGCTGTCTGAGAATAATGTAACACTTAAACTAAACAAGTCAAAATTTATTGCTAACAAAGTAAAGTTTTTAGGTTTTAATTTAACAGAGATGGGTATATCGCCCTCAAAAGAGAAGGTAGAAGAAATTCAACAGTTTCCCTACTCCAAAAAACAGAAAACAGTTACAATATTTCCTCGGAATTTGTAACTATTATCGCAAATTCCAAGATAATTATTCAGAAATAACGGCTAAATTCCGAAAACAACTATCGTCCAAGGACAAATGGGCATGGGGACCGGAACAAGATAAAGTTCTACAACTAATAAAAGAGAAATTTCTAGAGACAGTTATGCTGCACCACCCTGACTTTAATAAACCCTTCTATCTAAATTGTGATGCAAGCAATGTAAGCTTAGGAGCCACTTTGTACCAGGAAGATGAAGAAGGTCATCACATGGTTGTTAGCTTCGCCAGCAGGGTGCTGAACAACTGCGAATGCAACTATAACGTCACTGAAAAAGAGTTGCTAAGTGTAGTATATGCATGCAATAAGTTCAGGACCTATATACTTGGATACCCAGTGACCATAAGGAGTGATCATAAATCCATCTCATTCTTAAAACGATGTAAGCTCAGTCATGGCTGATTAACTAGATGGGTACTTGCACTGCAAGAATATCACATTAATTGGGAATATATACCTGGAAGGAAAAACATAGCAGCCGATATCTTGTCCCGAATCAACATACAAGACCAATCGTTCGATGGAGAAAAGGAGCAAATAGTAAAGGTTTACAATATCATTAAAAGTAGAAAAGATCTGGAAACCATCCCAAATGAAATTAAACAACACCAAAAACTGGATCCCAAACTAATGAACATATGCCAGAGAGTGCAAAATGCAGACGAAATCCTTACTAAATATTATTGTGTACATGATGATAGGTTATTTATTAAAGTTACCCCTATCAAGAAAGCTGGAAGTTAGTAATTCCACCAGCTGTGGAAAATAAATTAATATTAGATTACCATATAAGATATGGACACATGGGAGCCATAAAAATAGTCAAGCCCTGGAAGAACAAGTATACATAAAGAATATCAACAGAAAGGTACAAAAATCCATTCAAACCTGTCACATTTTCCAAATGGTTAAAAGTAACACGAAAAGAAGGAAGGGGTAATGATTCCCATTATATCCCACCATAAGCTGGAGAAAGTATTCCTGGACATATGTGGACCGTTCCCACGCAGTGGAGGGAAACATAGATACAAATTTATTATTATTATTTTCGACCACTACACTAAGTATACTAAACTTTATGCTATCAGCAAAGCCACTACCAAGAAAATACTGAAGAGATAGTCATTGGACATTACATACCAGAGATTGGTAAACCTACGTCCATTATCACAGATCATGGTATGCAGTTTAAAGGAAGTAAATGGAGGGATAGTTTTCTAAGACATGGTATTAAAACATATAAGACATCAGTCTACCACCCCAGCAGCAATCCGTCGGAGAGAGTGCTGAGGGAGGTTGGCAGAATACTCCGAGCTTACAGTCATGATCAACAGAGGAGATGGCACGAATACTTGTTACCTACTGAAGAATTTCTCAATATATCATACCATCAGTCCATAGAAAATACACCTTACACGGTGATGTTTGAAAAGCCTTCACCTAGGGAAATCCAGGATATCATCAATTTTCCAATTAACCCAGAGTATCAATTTGAAAGTATTAAATTCTATAATAGAGTAATGGAGAAGGCAGAACAACAGAAAAAGAAGTATAAAAAGAACCACCCAAAACCAATAAAATACCAAGTCGGTGAAAGAATATTAATAAGGAACAGAGAGTTACCCAGTACTCTAGAGGGAGTAACGAAAAAATTATTATTATTGTATACAGGACCCTATGTAATAACAAAAAATAATAACAATAATACTTACGAAATAATGAACCATACCACAAAAAAGATTAAGGGAACATACAATCAGGAATCTATAAAAAAGTATCATGACGAGCCACCACCACCAATCATCAATGACTAACAAGATGGACGAGAATATATTAAGAAAAAACCACAAAATTCTAAAATAAGTAAGAACGTCTTACTATGTGTTTACGAGATATTAGTTTGAATATATATTAAGAATAAACCCCAAAAAATTAAAAAGCTATATAAGAAAAACTTACTCAAAATACTTAGAAACAATGTGATTTAAGATAAATGATGAAACGCCAAGAGAATTGAAGAACAGATTACATAATTAGTTATAAACAATATGATTTAAAATGGAATAAGAAAAAAATATATATATAAACAATTAATGGTAATGTGATCCGGCAAGAAGGTAAAATAAGAAGAACAATGGATAATTTAATGACTATAATTACGATGAAACTAAAGAATGATAATAATTAATGCAAATACAATTTAGAATTTCTTGGAACTGAAAATGACAAAGGAAGAAGTAGTATGGAGAACATCTGTCACAAGAAAGAAGGTCAAAGGTGTTTACAAATAATGACTGTCAAAAATGTTATCTGAAAATAGCTACTGAAAATAAGAAGGAATCAAGAAGAAAAAGGAATATATATAATTAAATGTAAAACGCAACCGCGTAAAGGATCCCAAAGATGTTTATTATTAGTCAAATGAAGAGACTATTATGATATTATTTTAATTTTTTTTAACTGTCTGTAGATGAATTCCAGCAGTATTATATTGAAGTGTAGTATGGCCAGCAGAGTATGAAGCCAAAAAGTGCCTCTCTGAACTGTCTCAGCTCACGTGTTAGGGAATGTTAGGGAAATTGAATATTTAAGGGATAATAAAACAGCTGAGAAGATTGATATCAGATTCCGAAAGTATGAAGGAAGAAAAACAGAAGGAAGATAGCTGACAGAAGATCAATGGAGAAACGCATTTGTAGAAGTAAATAGAAATAGGAGAGTGTTAAAACTAAATTTTACTGATTATTGTGACCAATCATTGTCAAGTAATGTTTAAAAAGAAAGTGTGACCAATCATTGTCAAGTAATGTTTAAAAGAAACGAAGCAAGAGAATTAATATCATTAATGAATTTCCATCCAATAGAGAAAAGTGAATACTAGTCAAAAATAAATATCACTATAATATTGACGACTCGGAACACAAAGTTTTTTATAAGTAAAAATGTAAAGTTTTACCTTACAGCCTAAACCGGCTTTCACCTATAGAAGGCTTCATCAGAGGCTGTCGTTAGTAGCGCTGCTCGTCTTGTTGTTGGCGACGAGGTAGTGTTTCGAAAGATTGAAGCTGTGTGTGTGTGGTGAGATGTGTTCGAATAATGCGTGCGATTTGAATTGTGTCTGTTCATTTAGGATGTCGTTTTTATTTGTTTTTGTGTGTTTGTATATTTCTAATTGTTCTAGAGTGTCTAGTTTTCGGCCTTTTGTGTGTACGTGTAGTATGTTCATGTTATTGTCGATGTTTTTATATGTGTGGTTTGCTTCAATGAGGTGGTTTGCGAAGGTAGATTCTGTAGTGGTGTGGAGTGCTTTTGTGTGTTCAATGTATCTCTGTTTGAAGCTACGTCCTGTCTGGCCTATGTAGAATTTACTGCAATTTGAACAATTTAGTTTATATACACCGGGTAGATCGAATTTGTTTTGTGCTTTGGGCATGCGTTTTGATAGTGTGTGTTCTGTTTTGTTAGTAGTTTTGTAAGCGATTCTGTATCCTGCTTTTTTGAATTTGTGGGCAATTTTTTCTGTTTGTTTGTTGATGTATGTTAGTGTTATGAATTTGTTGTTTTCTGTCTTTGTCTGTTGTTTGTTTTGTGTTTTGTGTAGGAGTTTACTGACTATTGTTCTGTCATAACCGTTAGATTCTGCTAGATATTTTATCGTGTTTAGTTTGTCTTTGTAGTCTATTTCATCTAAGGGGATGTTGTTAAGTCTATGTATCATGGTTCTAAAAGCAGCTAGTTTGTGTTGTATTGCGTGATTGGAGGTGTTGTGTATTAGTGTGTCAGTTGTAGTTGGTTTTCTGTATATACTGAATTTGTGCCTGTGTTCTAGTTTTGTGATGGAGAGGTCTAAGAAGTTTATGGTATTGTTGTGTTCGTATTTGGCAGTGAAGGTTATGTTTTTATGTATTTTGTTTATGTGCGTTAGTAGCTGTTCACATTGTCTTTTGTTTCCTTGTATAGTGTTAGAATGTCATCAACGTATCTGTGCCAATATAGTATTTTATGTGAGTGTCTGTCATTGTTTGTGAGTATTTTTGTTTTTTCTAAGTGTTGGAGGAAGACTTCTGCTAGAATGCTGGATATGGGGGAGCCCATGGGTAGGCCATCGTTCTGTGTGTAGTATTTATTGTTATAAGTAAAGTAGTTTTGTTTTGTGATAATGTTCAGAGTTTCTGTTATTTCATTGATAAGTTCGTCTGGTGTGTTGTTCTGTTTGAGTTTGTTTTGTAGGATGGTGATTGTTTCAGAGATGGGGATGTTTGTGTACAGGTTTTTAATGTCAAAGGAGGCTAATGTGGCGTTATGGGGGATGTGTATGTCTTTTATTTTTGTTACTAGGTCAGTGTTGTTTTTTACTGCAATGTTGTTGTCTATTTGTGTGTGTTGTCTAATAATTTTGTCTAGATATTTTGCCAGTTTGTGTGCAGGGGCATTACGGTAGTTGATAATGGGGCGGATCGGAATGTCTTCTTTATGGATTTTGGGAAGCGCTTGGAGTGTAGGTGCTAATGGTCGGATTTGTTTCATGTAGGGCTTTTGTTTATGTGTCATAATGTGTTTGGCTTTGTTGACTATTTGTTTTACTGAGTTTTGGTATCTGTCGGTGGGGTCGTGTTTTAGTTCTGTGATGTTGTTCTGTTCTATGAAGTCTTGTACTTTTTTGTGTAGGTTGTCTGTGGGGATAATTACAGTCGTGTTGCCTTTGTCAGCTTTTACAAATGTGATGTTGTGTTTGTGTGCCTTTTCCCTCAGTTTGATGGCTGTGTGTATTTCTGAGTTGTGTTGTTGTTATCTGGTGTCTTATGTACTCCAATTGTGTTGTTTATATTATGTCTTAATGTGTCTTGATGTTCTGGTGCTGTGTTTTGTATATTTGTTTCTGTGTCAATTATGAGCTTTGTTAGTGTTTGGTTGTTATGTTTGTAATGTATGTTATGTTTTAGGCCTTTATCAAGGAGTGTTTGTTCGTTTTTTGTGAGTGTGACGTTCGTGAGGTTTACTGTACGTGGGTAGAATTTGTGCGAGGGAATTATATCTGTTTTGATTGGTGTCAGGTTTTTTATTTTTCTGTCGTGTTTTGTCTGTATGATATGTATTTGTTTTTTTGTCCATTCATTTGTGTGATGTATTAGTTCAGTCATGTAATTGCGTCCGTATGTGTTGGCGATGTGTAGGTGTAGTGTTAATGCTTTGCGGTTAAGAGCGTCTATTTTCTTATATAGTTGTTTAATTGATTCTTTTATGTATGTTCTTTGTGCGATGTTTTGTGTTATTCGGGCGGCCTGGTTGTTATGTTTAATTTTGATTTGGGCATATTTAGGTGTTAGTGATTTGTTTATGCATGTTTTGTTGAAATTTATGTGAGCTACAATCTTTCTAACCTTCAAAGTTGTGAACTTGTACGCTTGGACGTTGGCTCGTCTTGCTGAGTTAAATTCTTGGATTTCGTTGTCCATGACGTGTCCGTTACTTAACTAAATATCACTATAATATTGACGACTCGGAACACAAAGTTTTTTATAAGTAAAAACGTAAAGTTTTACCTTACAGCCTAAACCAGCTTTCACATATAGAAGGCTTCATCAGAGGCTGTCGTAAGTAGCGCTGCTCGTCTTGTTGTTGGCGACGAGGTAGTGTTTCGAAAGATTGAAGCTGTGTGTAACAAAAGCTGTATAAAAGTTGTAACAAAACCGACAGATACCAAAACTCAGTAAAACAAATAGTCAACAAAGCCAAACACATTACGACACATAAACAAAAGCCCTACATGAAACAAATCCGACCATCAGCACCTACACTCCAAGCGCTTTTTGTATAAAAGCTGACAAAGGCAACACGACTGTAATTATCCCCACAGACAACCTACACAAAAAAGTACAAGACTTCATAGAACAGAACAACATCACAGAACTAAAACACGACCCCACCGACAGATACCAAAACTCAGTAAAACAAATAGTCAACAAAGCCAAACACATTATGACACATAAACAAAAGCCCTACATGAAACAAATCCGACCATCAGCACCTACACTCCAAGCGCTTCCCAAAATCCATAAAGAAGACATTCCGATCCGCCCCATTATCAACTACCGTAATGCCCCTGCACACAAACTGGCAAAATATATAGACAAAATTATTAGACAACACACACAAATAGACAACAACATTGCAGTACAAAACAACACTGACCTAGTAACAAAAATAAAAGACATACACATCCCCAATAATGCCACATTAGCCTCCTTTGACATTAAAAACCTGTACACAAACATCCCCATCTCTGAAACAATCACCATCCTACAAAACAAACTCAAACAGAACAACACACCAGACGAACTTATCAATGAAATAACAGAAACTCTGAACATTATCACAAAACAAAACTACTTTACTTATAACAATAAATACTACACACAGAACGATGGCCTACCCATGGGCTCCCCCATATCCAGCATTCTAGCAGAAGTCTTCCTCCAACACTTAGAAAAAACAAAAATACTCACAAACAATGACAGACACTCACATAAAATACTATATTGGCACAGATACGTTGATGACATTCTAATACTATACAAGGGAAACAAAAGACAATGTGAACAGCTACTAACGCACATAAACAAAATACATAAAAACATAACCTTCACTGCCGAATACGAACACAACAATACCATAAACTTCTTAGACCTCTCCATCACAAAACTAGAACACAGGCACAAATTCAGTATATACAGAAAACCAACTACAACTGACACACTAATACACAACACCTCCAATCACCCAATACAACACAAACTAGCTGCTTTTAGAACCATGATACATAGACTTAACAACATCCCCTTAGATGAAATAGACTACAAAGACGAACTAAACACGATAAAATATCTAGCAGAATCTAACGGTTATGACAGAACAATAGTCAGTAAACTCCTACACAAAACACAAAACAAACAACAGACAAAGACAGAAAACAACAAATTCATAACACTAACATACATCAACAAACAAACAGAAAAAATTGCCCACAAATTCAAAAAAGCAGGATACAGAATTGCTTACAAAACTACTAACAAAACAGAACACACACTATCAAAACGCATGCCCAAAGCACAAAACAAATTCGATCTACCCGGTGTATATAAACTAAATTGTTCAAATTGCAGTAAATTCTACATAGGCCAGACAGGACGTAGCTTCAAACAGAGATACATTGAACACACAAAAGCACTCCACACCACTACAGAATCTACCTTCGCAAACCACCTCATTGAAGCAAACCACACATATAAAAACATCGACAATAACATGAACATACTACACGTACACACAAAAGGCCGAAAACTAGACACTCTAGAACAATTAGAAATATACAAACACACAAAAACAAATAAAAACGACATCCTAAACGAACAGACAATTCAAATCGCACGCATTATTCGAACACATCTCACCACACACACACAGCTTCAATCTTTCGAAACACTACCTCGTCGCCAACAACAAGACGAGCAGCGCTACTAACGACAGCCTCTGATGAAGCCTTCTATAGGTGAAAGCCGGTTTAGGCTGTAAGGTAAACTTTACGTTTTTACTTATAAAAAACTTTGTGTTCCGAGTCGTCAATATTATAGTGATATTTAGTTAAGTAACGGACACGTCATGGACAATGAAATCCAAGAATTTAACTCAGCAAGACGAGCCAACGTCCAAGCGTACAAGTTCACAACTTTGAAGGTTAGAAAGATTGTAGCTCACATAAATTTCAACAAAACATGCATAAACAATTCACTAACACCTAAATATGCCCAAATCAAAATTAAACATAACAACCAGGCCGCCCGAATAACACAAAACATCGCACAAAGAACATACATAAAAGAATCAATTAAACAACTATATAAGAAAAAAGACGCTCTTAACCGCAAAGCATTAACACTACACCTACACATCGCCAACACATACTGACACAATTACATGACTGAACTAATACATCACACAAATGAATGGACAAAAACACAAATACATATCATACAGACAAAACACGACAGAAAAATAAAAAACCTGACACCAATCAAAACAGATATAATTCCCTCGCACAAATTCTACCCACGTACAGTAAACCTCACGAACGTCACACTCACAAAAAACGAACAAACACTCCTTGATAAAGGCCTAAAACATAACATACATTACAAACATAACAACCAAACACTAACAAAGCTCATAATTGACACAGAAACAAATATACAAAACACAGCACCAGAACATCAAGACACATTAAGACATAATATAAACAACACAATTGGAGTACATAAGACACCAGACAACAACAACCACAACTCAGAAATACACACAGCCATCAAACTGAGGGAAAAGGCACACAAACACAACATCACATTTGTAAAAGCTGACAAAGGCAACACGACTGTAATTATCCCCACAGACAACCTACACAAAAAAGTACAAGACTTCATAGAACAGAACAACATCACAGAACTAAAACACGACCCCACCGACAGATACCAAAACTCAGTAAAATAAATAGACAACAAAACCAAACACATTATGACACATAAACAAAAGCCCTACATGAAACAAATCCGACCATCAGCACCTACACTCCAAGCGCTTCCCAAAATCCATAAAGAAGACATTCCGATCCGCCCCATTATCAACTACCGTAATGCCCCTGCACACAAACTGGCAAAATATCTAGACAAAATTATTAGACAACACACACAAATAGACAACAACATTGCAGTACAAAACAACACTGGCCTAGTAACAAAAATAAAAGACATACACATCCCCCATAATGCCACATTAGCCTCCTTTGACATTAAAAACCTGTACACAAACATCCCCATCTCTGAAACAATCACCATCCTACAAAACAAACTCAAACAGAACAACACACCAGATGAACTTATCAATGAAATAACAGAAACTCTGAACATTATCACAAAACAAAACTACTTTACTTATAACAATAAATACTACACACAGAACGATGGCCTACCCATGGGCTCCCCCATATCCAGCATTCTAGCAGAAGTCTTCCTCCAACACTTAGAAAAAACAAAAATACTCACAAACAATGACAGACACTCACATAAAATACTATATTGGCACAGATACGTTGATGACATTCTAATACTATACAAGGGAAACAAAAGACAATGTGAACAGCTACTAACGCACATAAACAAAATACATAAAAACATAACCTTCACTGCCGAATACGAACACAACAATACCATAAACTTCTTAGACCTCTCCATCACAAAACTAGAACACAGGCACAAATTCAGTATATACAGAAAACGAACTACAACTGACACACTAATACACAACACCTCCAATCACCCAATACAACACAAACTAGCTGCTTTTAGAACCATGATACATAGACTTAACAACATCCCCTTAGATGAAATAGACTACAAAGACGAACTAAACACGATAAAATATCTAGCAGAATCTAACGGTTATGACAGAACAATAGTCAGTAAACTCCTACACAAAACACAAAACAAACAACAGACAAAGACAGAAAACAACAAATTCACAACACTAACATACATCAACAAACAAACAGAAAAAATTGCCCACAAATTCAAAAAAGCAGGATACAGAATCGCTTACAAAACTACTAACAAAACAGAACACACACTATCAAAACGCATGCCCAAAGCACAAAACAAATTCGATCTACCCGGTGTATATAAACTAAATTGTTCAAATTGCAGTAAATTCTACATAGGCCAGACAGGACGTAGCTTCAAACAGAGATACATTGAACACACAAAAGCACTCCACACCACTACAGAATCTACCTTCGCAAACCACCTCATTGAAGCAAACCACACATATAAAAACATCGACAATAACATGAACATACTACACGTACACACAAAAGGCCGAAAACTAGACACTCTAGAACAATTAGAAATATACAAACACACAAAAACAAATAAAAACGACATCCTAAACGAACAGACACAATTCAAATCGCACGCATTATTCGAACACATCTCACCACACACACACAGCTTCAATCTTTCGAAACACTACCTCGTCGCCAACAACAAGACGAGCAGCGCTACTAACGACAGCTTCTGATGAAGCCTTCTATAGGTGAAAGCCGGTTTAGGCTGTAAGGTAAAACTTTACGTTTTTACTTATAAAAAACTTTGTGTTCCGAGTCGTCAATATTATAGTGATATTTAGTTAAGTAACGGACACGTCATGGACAACGAAATCCAAGAATTTAGTCAAAAATGTTACGTTCAGAACTCCAATCAATTACCATTAAAACTCTACAATGAATAAAAGGAAGGTATTCCAAGTCATAAAAAAAAATAAATAAATAAATATAAGTTTATTTTGACCCAAATCATATTCAGGTAAACTAAACTTCTTTTGGAGGGGAAGCATATGTAACGTAACGAAAATATGGTCCCCTATGTTACATAAATAAGTTTATAAGTTTTAAAATACATATAAAATTAATAATTATCCATGCTAGTAAAAGGTCAGAAACACAACCCATTATTGAATAAATGAATTATTCCCCAATAAGAATACAAGGTAGAAAGAAAAAAAATTAATAATGTTAATAAATACAAACTTCAATGTTCAGTGAAAGGTGTAAACGATAGACATTGACAAATAATGTAAAAACTAACTTAAACTGTTTTATAATAATCGATGATTTAAATGAAAGGAGAATGTTTAAGTATTACATGATTTATTTCATAAAAATGTACCTGTTATTACGTTGTATCATGTTGTATTATTATCATGATAGTTATGTTATTTTTTGTGTGTAGCAAGTGTAGTAATTCTTTTAATAGAATACCAATTAATTAATATTAATTTCATTTTATGTGTTATCAATATATCATTATAGAGATGTTAAACTTTATATAGTTAAATGTTTGTGTACATGTACTTAGTTAGTAGGCTGATTATAATTGTAAACTTGGCCAGAAAGGCTATGATTGTTAATGAGATACAAAAGGGTTTAGTGTAATCATATCATAAACAAATGAAGGATTCTATAATAATGCAAGTAGTAACAAATTAAAATCAGAAGTAGATAAAAATGTAATGATAGGCCTAAAACCAGTAACATTGTATAGTAAGTCAGGTCAGAAAGGTTAGGTAAAGAAATTTGTAAAAATACTAAATAGAATATAATGAGTGAGGAGAAGTTAATAATAATTGCTGATAACAGATAAATAAATTCAATTTAACTAAAATCTCAAAAATGCAATGGTGCAATGATACCGAAAGGTAATATTTAATAACAAGAAAATAATACTTGTAAGAGTAAGTAGATTAAGAGGAATGACAGCAAAATGCATACAAATTAGTAACAAACAATATGTAAAATTATAATAGGATATAATGTAAATTTAGTAAAGGATTATTTTGATGAGTGTAAGAACATTGTATGATAATGGTTATAGTATAATATATAATATCCAATAAGAAGAGACAGGATGGTTGTCAAGGACGACGAGAGATATAAAATTTGTTGATTCTATTATTGAATATTTATCCATGAACGAAGACGGTTTAGTTTGGATGCACTCAGAAAGGAATTGATTAAATTAAATTAAAACAATACAATTGGGAAACAAATTAAGTAATAAATCACCATAGTATGGTTCACTGACATTCAACCGTCTTATATAACCGAACAATCATAAACCTGTACATGAAAATTGACAAAAAATCTAAGTGAAGAACTCTAATAATAAAACTCAATGTAATGAATAATTATTAACTTAATTAATCAACCAAAGCAGAGAAGTAACTACCTGAATAGAGTTATATAGGCCTACTCCAATATTATAAAGAATGAAAACAAATCACAAAATTCTACTTGAACGACATTTTCCACATTTCAATAGAAAAAGCATAGTTGGACACAAAATACGTTGAAACATGTAACCACAAAACTCGGACATTGGTGAACAAAAGGAGCGGCATTTCTGCATCATCCCAGGACCAAGAATTCAACTTTTATTTCGAACTTGGAGTGAAGACTGGCGAGGATTAATTCATCTGCATTCCGTTATTGACCAAACACTACGACGAGGTTAGCTGTCATTGGCCTTACCGAGTCACGATGTCCAGCGGACGGTAAAACTACACTTATTTTAAATAATATTTAATAAGAACTTAATCCTATATTGTAATACCTTGTAATCCTATTTATGCATTTTCTGACCTTACTAACAGTTGAAAGAACCTTCACTCCCTGTGTTTAAAGAAATACAAAATCATAACTAAAATAATATATAACCCTGAATCCGATCGATAATCGATTACTTCTAATACTATAGACTTTTGTATCTCCGTAAAGGAAGGACTTTGTTGGCAAGAAATATAAAACTCATAATAAAGAATCCTTTCAGAATTTAACGATATCTTCTCATTTATATAATATTTAGTGTAGTGTGAACAAGTTATAATAAGTAGAGAGTGTAACGTAGGAATTATTGTACGCGGGTAACTAACCTACAATTTTAGCTGTCTGTGAACCACAGTGCTACTCGCGGACTGCTTTTATATTAAAGAGAATGAGAAACCGATAAGAATTCCTTCTCTTCTCTTCAAACGCGGGCTAGGCTTGAACGAGAAAATTAGAATTACACACTTAATACATAATTTTCAATCACAACAAAACAAATATTATATATACTAATTAAAGAGAAGACGTAAGGGTTAAGTTATAAATTGGCGTTTCCAATGTGGAACATATTTAAACATTATTATACCTTACCATATTGCGATAAGTTATAATAATAAATTTAATGTTTCCGTTTATATTGTTCATGTGTTTGAGCATTATATCGATTTGTCTATTTGTGCCGTTGAATATTATAAAGGTGTCGTCAACGTATCGGGTGTATGAAATGATAAGTTCGTGCAATTTGTTATGAGCAGACAAAAGATATTTATTTTCGTAATAATTAAGGTATATTTCTGCCAATAGACCACTGAGCAGGGAACGCATCGCTAATCCTTCTTTCTGCTCGAAAAACTTGTTATCAAAAGTAAAATAATTCTGTTGTAACATGACTCGTAACAATGACAATAGTTCTTGAATTTGCTGTTGGCTTAATACTGCGGCATTAATCAAGTTGGTTTGAAGTATGTTTATAGTCTCATTTACCGGTATGTTAGTGAATAAATTGGTAATGTCAAACGAGACTAGTTTATAGTTCGGGTCAAAATTGACGTTCCTTATGTTGTTTATAAATTCCAGGCTATTCTTTACGCTATGAACGTTCGTTAGTTTGATACTATTTTTTAAAATGAGTTGTAGTTTTTTAGCTACTATATAACTAGGTGCAGATGTGTAATTAACTAAGGGTCGTATGGACATGTGTTCTTTGTGTATTTTGGGCAAGCCAGTGAATATGGGGGCCCACGGTTTCATCTTTTTAATCTGGCGTCTAGTGTCTTTGTCAAACAACGTTATGCATTCATTAATAACGGAGTTTAATCGTTTTGTATATTTTGTAGTGGGGTCGTTCTTTAGGCGTCTAATGTTGTTGCAGGTAATGAATTCGTAACCCTTTTTTATGTAATCTGAATTATACATGATAACCAATGTATTGCCTTTGTCGGCTTTTGTTATTACTGCTTCATTTAATTCGAGTTTTTGTTTAATACTTTTTGCTGTCTTAAATTCCTCTTTGTATTTTGAAGGCATTATATCGTTGTTGCTGATTTTTAGTAGACGTGTTAGTTTGTTGTTGATTATGGATCGTGCCTCCTGTTGTGTTCCTTGATTTTTAATGTATTTTAGAGCGGCTGTGGCGTTTGTTACTTCTCGTACTAAATTATTTTTATTAAATTTGGGTAGGTTATAATTTAATCCTTTTGATAATAACTGTATCTCATCTTCGTTGAATGTCATTTTAGTGTGATTGTCTACTCGTTTGTGGAAAACATGTTTACATTTGATGTCCCTGTGTGTATGTTGTTCGCATTGTAATTTAGTGAATTTCTTATTGTACGTGGCTATGATGACTTTTGTTGTGTTTGTTAGCTGTGTATTTACGGTTTCGATAACGTTGTTGATAATAGCCATAGCGGTGCAATGTATTTAAAACTTCAAAATCCGCTCAATATACCGTACGATTTAAACTTATTTTCTTAATATAAAGCTGTTTAATTTACTATGGAGACAGAGAAATGTAATAGCTTAAATTTTATGGACCTATGCATCAAGAAATGCACCGATTCTTTTAAATTTGGGATATACAGAAAACCCACAACTACAGACATGGTTATTCATGCAGATTCATATCACCCACACACGCAAAAATTGGCTTCCTTCAATGCTTTCGTACACAGATTATTGTCGTTCCCACTAACCCAAGAAGACCTGAAGGGAGAGATAAACACTGTCAAATTCATTGCCGTAAGGAATGGATATAAAGACACAATTATAGACAAACTAATTCGTAAACATAAATCCAAAGCAAATAAAGTGATTAAATCTAATAATACAGAGAACGCTTTCATCACGACTGAATATACTAAATTCTTGGATTTCGTTGTCCATGACGTGTCCGTTACTTAACTAAATATCACTATAGTATTGACGACTCGGAACACTAAGTTTTTTATAAGTAAAAACGTAAAGTTTTACCTTACAGCCTAAACCGGCTTTCACCTTTAGAAGGCTTCATCAGAGGCTGCCATAGGTAGCGTTGTCCGTCTTGTTGTTGGCGATGGGATAGTTATTCGAAAGATTGAAGCTGTGTGTGTGTGTGGTGAACATTCTACACGTACACACAAAAGGCCGAAAACTAGACACCCTAGAACAATTAGAAATATACAAACACACAAAAACAAATAAAAACGACATCCTAAACGAACAGACACATTCAAATCGCACGCATTATTCGAACACATCTCACCACACACACACACACACAGCTTCAATCTTTCGAATAACTATCCCGTCGCCAACAACAAGACGGACAACGCTACCTATGGCAGCCTCTGATGAAGCCTTCTAAAGGTGAAAGCCGGTTTAGGCTGTAAGGTAAAACTTTACGTTTTTACTTATAAAAAACTTAGTGTTCCGAGTCGTCAATACTATAGTGATATTTAGTGAATATACTAATCTACTTCCACACATTATAAAAAACGTATTTAAAACACTAAACATTAATGTATTTTTTAAAACCACGAATAACTTACGGAATTTCTTCAGACATAATAAACGTTCAGAACTTGAAAATAACTCGGGTGTGTATAAAATTGTGTGCGATGATTGTGACATGTTTTACATTGGCCAGACAGGGAGAAAATTTAAAGATAGATTTAGTGAACACATACCGAAGGGCAGCATTAGATATACTACCTCAAACTTCGCGTTACATTGATCAATAATAACCACGGATACACTAGTTGCGCCAAAAATTTGAAACCGTTGCATATTTGCAACAAAGGGCGAATTATGAGCGCTTTAGAAGAGTTCGAAATCTACAAAGCATCGAGAACACAAAAAAACCAAGTGCTCAACGATCAATTATTGTCGTTTAACTCGAACAGCTTGTACGATACTGCGTTACAACATGTTTATCAGATTACAGACAAATGAGAAATCAACAGTTGCGATTATGAACCCGAACAGTGCGCACTGATTCTTCATGCTGTACGTTGTGACATTTTATTAATGTAGTGTGTTTTAATGATGTTAGTCAAAGTTTTTTATTTGCGTTGACAAGTTCTTCATGTGAGAGCGAGAAGTTTTAAACCTGAAGATGGGAACATGTTTCCCGAAACATGTCGTGTATGACATTATAATAAAGTCGCAAGATGGAAAAGAAATAAGGTAACCTATAAGTTTTATCTCAATAATGCGACTTGGAGACCATAAATCACAAATTATGAATCATTATTCTGAAGTGACAACAGATACTGTTACTTGGTAGTAGTGATTCTACCGCTTGGTAATGTGTTGGGTGGAAATTGAACAGAACAAATACAGTTAACATATAGTAATTCATTTCAGAAGGATCTTGTAAGAGGAGTGAACAACAAAATGTATTTACTGCTTAATTTGCTGGGGAAAGTACTTATATTTACACATCAACAACACCATGATTAGTACATAATGCATACCTGCCAGTCCCTGATATCTATCCATAAATGCTTGAATTCTTCAAAACCAAGTTTTCCTGAACGATCAACATCCATCATAGCTATCATACTGCGGCACACATCCTTTGAGAATCCGTCTTTACCTACTATTTCTAAATTGAAAATAAAATAATTTATATTTTTACATGTTGAAAACTGCCCAAATTTTCTGAAATAAAAAAAAATATTGAGACTGAAAATAAAAATTTTTACTTTTTGAAGTGAGTACTTAATGTTTGGCACTATGGTGCTTGGCTCACTCCTGTATATCTCATGCTCCTAGGGCAGAAAACTGATTCAATGTGTAATGAAATAGAGGAAATGAAAAAGCAGTGTTGCCAGGTCAGTCAAATCTTTTTTCCCAATAGCTATCCAAAATTTCTCCACTGCCACAAATATGTGTGCTTTAAGCAAAGCATAATATTTTAAAGAATGCTCATATTGTAAATGTTTAAATACTATTACAAAAATAATGTAAATATAAAAAATAATTATATTTATGATAAAAGAAAATGTACTCACATGCTGAGAGATCAAGGTGAAACTTAGACTTAGTTCATTATTAGCATAATATATTTACAGACCTTTTCAATCCACATAAACAAGTTAAAATCAGTGACACCTATTTTTTATTATAATATTTACAGTATTGTAAATGAGAATATTTGGATATATGTTTAAAATGTTAAAAGAGTGTAATTTTGTATGTTTGTTTTAGTTGATCCGTGGTTTGATTCTGGTTTTTATATTGTATTTGGCTGGAAGTTTTTTTTTATCTTACAAAATTTTATTTAGTAATTTAAGCATTTTATAATTTATAAAAAATTTAATTATTGTACTGCGTATGTTAATTATTATATAATATAAATATTATAAATATATAAACATATAGTCACATTCTACTTTTCAACTAAATATTGTGTAACTTATAGTTACATAGTGTAATTGGGGCTAAATTTACATAATAATTTTATAAATTCTATAACATGTGAAGATGAGGCCCCTTAGGGTGAGGCGATTGCCAGTGAGAGTTTCATAACCATGGTTATGAAGCATAACGAGAGTCTATTAATAGCCAGTGATTAACACCGCTACTATTCTGTTGACGAAAATCAGTTCGTGGCAAGTTGAAAAGGTGATACTAAGCCCAACGGAATTTTCCAGTACTGAGGACGAGACGTATGGCAGGGAGCGGGATGAACTGGTTTTCCGAAACGCCACCGAACAGAAATTTTAACACTGAACGCCAGTCGACGATCATCCTTTGCGCTGTGCAGCAGCAATCGCGGGCGCCCGCATAGACCGCATAAACCGCAAATCAAAAAATGTGAATTTTAATATATTTAAAAAATAAAAACAGTGTTAGGAATAAATTGTTCAGTCATATCAGTGACCATTGGGAATAAATTGACAGTTCGGCCATAAAATGTAAAAGTGAAAACAACAAAACAGTGTACACACAAGGAGACTGCCCATGTGACGAAACCCTATGCACCATTAAAGGAAAGTAAATATTTCAACAATAATTAAATACTCGCTTTTCACAAAATTTTACAAGTTGAGCTCAACAAAACCTAAAAGTATGGAAGTGTGTATGATTGTGTGAGTGAAGAATATGAAAATAATAAGAAGTGTTGAGTTTGCATAACCTTTAATATACGTAATCTATTTTGATATAGTAGTTATTGGTGATCAGTTTTACGCCTTAAGGTGGAATAAGTGTTTTCATGACCTGTTTCATGTTGTCAAAAGAAAATAAATAATGTTATATTTTACTTGATATACGCATTTTGTTATTTGTATTTGCCTATTGTTCTCTGCCGAAGTACACTAAATGACGTCCTGGATCAACCTTTACACATATAATCAATATTCAATTTAATTATTAATTACTGAACATACTTCAGTTGACGTCCAAACAGGGACAGTTTTAATTATTAATTACCAATCATACTTCAACAGGAAAAAATTATAGGTGATATAATATAATTCTATTAATGTTCATTGCAAATGTCAATTTATTATGCTAAAATACATACAAACACTACTATGCACTTGTCTCATTTAATTAAGTGCTGTTTCTTATTTTAATCTTAATTCTTTGTAGCAAAATCTTGCTTACTCCAAATACATATGAGCAACCTTTTACACGTTGAATCAGTTCATTTGCCACTTGACAATGAAGTTACCACTTCTGGCTTGTCTCCCATAACACGCCCTTTTTTTGTACCATGAAAGTTTTTAAAATAGTATGGTGTAGCAAAAGTCCACTGTAATAAAAGTTCAGTCTTACTAATAGGACTACCTTGGATGCATCATCTGTTTACTTTCACTTCTTTCATAGTTGATGAATTGTTTTCTCAAAGACAGTACTAGTGCAATCCTATAGCAAAAACCCTATATGTGCAGCTATCATAAATGATTCTTCAAGTTAGATTATAATGCACTACAGACTTTTTACAGACTTACTTTCAATGTTATGCTCATCAAACTACTAACAGTCTAATGCACTACTCTCTTCAAGAATCAACACCACACTTACCCTAATCATTAGTTATCCTTCTGTATTCATTTTGTTAAACTTTACTTATGATATACAAAATGTCTCTGTCATACATACTGTTTTCTAAAACAGCTTTCAGCCCACCAACTTATAAATCTACTAACAAAAAAAAAAATGAAGAAAGAGAGAAAGTAAGAACATACAAAAGCCTGTAGAATAAATAAGGAAAAGGATTCCTCCTTGAGTGATTCACCATAAGCAATTGGTCGGAAGGGCATTTTTGCAGGAATTGCAGACAGATTCTGGGGAAACAAACAATTAAAAAAGATAATTTATATATTGTAACGAACCAGTCTTATTCTGTTTTATTTCTTTATATGTGTAGGTGAACTTATGTGTGACTCCCGTGTATTAACGTTAAGTCCCACCTTGGATGCTTCAATTTGTTATCAATATACTATATTAGTTGTATTTCTTATTTAATTACAGTTACAGGTTGTAGTTAATTTTAAAAAAATTAAATTAACCAATTCGATCAGTTTAAAAGGAAAATGTTTATTATGTTGTTGTAGATGAGACCTCCTGCGACTCAATATTAATTAAAAAAATTATTTATTATATCGTTGCTGCAACTCGTATGTTGAACATAGCCCTGTGTTAATCAATTACTAAGTGTTTTACCAGAGAATAACGCTATATTACGGGTATTATAGTTAATAATTCGGTAATTCTCTCCAACCCTATTCGGTCCGTATTATTTAAATTGATTCAAGTGTGGCGAAGGGAATACGTTAGTTCGGCACTCTCCCGTTTCCACCATCTGTCTGCAACAAGCACTGCTATTCGTAATTGACTCGCTTTTATAGGTTAGTTAGTTTCACTTGGTAGTTTAATCACCTTCTTTATCTGTAAATTACTCCCCAATCAAAATACAATACCTATTCTACAATAACACAGAACATCATCACATACAAGAAGGATTCTTTATTTATATTATTTTTTAAATTCCAACAGTTGTCTTCATAGATTACCGGATCGTAATATCAATCGTACAATGCTGAATCGATTTGTTAATGGACTAGTACTGTATAATACAATTTAAATATAATTTTCGTTTTATCTCTTATCCCAGGGTACATTTTAACGATTAGTAAGGCCAGGTAATGCAAAATTAAGGTTACTAAGTATTACAAATGGTTATTAATTCTTAATATATAAAATTAAATGTAAGCTGGTTTGTTACCGTGCAACATGATACTCGAGGTAGCCGTGTCTGTTTATAACCGCATGAAGGTGTACTGGTTAGGTTACTTTGACCAAAAAATGCGTCCAGATTCTCAATAAAAGTGGAAGGTGATGTCCCGAAGTGTAACAGGAGTTCTTCTGTTCTTCGTTCCTCTTCGTGATCCTGGTGGTTGCCAGTCCCCGTGGAATTGGTGTAGTATTACAACATCGTCAATCTCTTGAAAGTGAGGTTTAGTTCTTCAGTACCAAAAGTTCCTTGTGTATGTTTGGTTTATATTGGCATTAATTTGGACTTCTTGTTCATTCAAGAAGATTCATGGTTTAATTGTCAATCAGGTTCATCATCATTCCTTTAATGGAATTAACTTAAAAAGGATTTATTAATTCCGTAAACTTGAGGATGTGTAGAATTATTTTTCCTGAAAGCTAGTTCAGTAATTATTATTCAGTTCTGTTTTAATGGATTGGCTTTAATACATTGGATTGATTAAGGTTGATTCAATTTTATTTTATTTTATTTTTAAATGTTTAAATTTGTCTACTGAACTGTTCCCAATAGCATATAACAATCGAATGTTGAAATCAACAAAATTTCTTGCATTTCAGTTACCCTAACAACCATTACTTTCTGTCATTTGATAATATTTGATATCCTAGAGCCAAAATTAGAAAATATTACTACTCTTATTTAATAAAATACTCCATGCTTGGAATTACACCAAATCACATAAAACTCTCACTTAATCTGCCTTATTAAACCATATACATTTTACTACAATTTCATCTGACTGGACTTATTAAAAAGGTATTAATTTCCTTTTACAAATATTAAATTTAGGCCTATTGGTTTTATTACACATGTTATAATTTTGCTTTGTTTTCAATTTAATTTTTCTTTACCTGACCTACTGTACAAATAGTCACTGGCTTATGGCCACTTATATCAATTTTAATTTCCTGGTTTCAATTTATTATATTATTTAGTTCATCATTGAACCCTCATTGGTTTTTTACATAATTACAAGAACTACTTGCCAACTTATTAACAATTATTGCATACCTGGCCAAGTTTACAAATATTATTTTAAACATCTTCATTAATCAATTAAAGTATATACATTTAACATAATATCATACCTAATAAATGTACTTATACTTAATTATTTAAATACAATTTTAACATGAATAAAATGAGTACCTATGACTAAGTACTTCCTTAAAGCAACAGCTCCACACTTACTACATCCAAAACATAAAATAAATATCCTGTAAACACTATATCATGATACAGTACAACACCAAGTACATTTTATAACACATTAAATATTAATTGAACAGTATATTATACTCAACTCCTACACATTAAACTACTCCCATTAGACACAATGTTTATGTTTTACATCTCATACTACTCATTACATATTTTAGATTTAAGTACACTTTTGATGTTTTATTACTTAGTAACCTTACTAGGTACCTCTAATGCATTCTTCAGGTGAGATGGGCCCTCTTGTATTTAATTATAACAGGCTTTGGGCATTGTTTTAAATCATGTTTACACAGTTTTTTATGTAACGTCGGGAACCTCAACTCTGTTACGTTACAGTATATACATTTTGTTATTTTCTGGAACCACAGAAAGCACAATTAGAATGAAGTAAAAGTTGTTTATAGTATTAGTAGTTGTTAATGATTAATCCCCAGAAAACAAAACAACTAACTTAATGACACTTATTTATTCAAAAACACAAAATAGTTTAATCTATTCATAAATTGTAAATATGTTTAAATATTCAAAGATGCTAATCCAGTAACTAAAATGACATTGGCATAATATTACACTAATAAATTAAAAATATGAAATCAGTTAAAAATTTGACACAGAAAGTAAAACTGTATTGATATTCTACTGTAAATTAATTACAGGTATTGTAATTAAAATCTGCTCCACGTTGGATCAGCCATTATCTGTGCTGTTGTTTTTTACTGATAGAATACAATAGAATACACAGGTATTGTAATTATTTAATAGTATAATACAATTAATAAATGTACCTACTGTTATTATGTTTTTTTTTTTTTTTTTTTTTTTACCAGTAAATGTAAAGAAACTCTTTCTCTCAGGGTTAATGATTATTAAGTTATTTGAACGTATTTACGATTCTATCTATTATTTTCTTTTCTTTAAACCAAACCAGATTCATTTAATATGTAGTATTTTGATAATTAACCATGTAAGAAATAAATAATAAACTAATGTAACTTAACCGACTCTGAATTCTTCCAGCTGCCACGGGTTCACTTCTGGTTGTTTTTTACTTTTTTTCGAAAGCAATATTAGGCTTGGCAACCTGTTCCTTTACACAAATTTCTTATTGCTCTCACCGCTGAATGCCGCTCTCCAGGACTACTGCAACACAGATGTCTCCTCGGAACACTTAACTATCCTTTATGGCCACTTAAACTCTTCTTCAGTCCAAGGTTTTCCTCTTCTGTCATCGTTCTATCAAGGATATTGTTATATTTCTCATATTATTATTTATTTATTAAATATTATAATCAAAACTCTAGTATCACAATTCAAATTCCTTTACTGTATTTTCTTTTCCTTGTTACATTAACTTGATGATGTACAAATGTTATTTAATATAATTTAAGACTCTTCATGTAGTTACTATTAGATATATAATTAGACTCTTCATGTTACTCTTAATGAATTTAATTGAAGACTCATAACGTTACTCTTAATGAATTTAATTTAAGACTAATAACGTTACTCTTAATGAATTTTATTTTAGACTAATAAACATTTTCTTCCTCACTATACAATACAATTTTTTTAACAATTTACAAAATTGCCCCTATGATAATTCCCTAATTTCTTTACATCTGTTTATCATATACCTATTAAAACATATATCATTTTTTTATTTCTTATTAAACATCTTTATTTTACCTCTAATATTCGTAATTCTATTGGTTATTTATTAAATTATAATTTTATTACTCTTTACTCTTCTTATAACATTCATTCCAATTTCATATATTATTTTCTGAACATATAACTAAATATGGTTTTATATCATATAGGAATCGACCTCTATGCTGACTGAATAAGTCGATATTCCCAATGTTTTTTTGTTTACATTCAATACAAAATCTGCATCCTTTCTCTTTTAAAATTTATTATCTCCCTATTATGTACTGTGTGCATTTTAACAGCAGTACATAATACCTTCCCTTATTTCATAATTTCAGATACAATTTTAGATGAAATTTTGAAATAACCAACATAGTCTAATCTTAACATTTAAACATCTGATTAATTAGGTATTTGTACCTCACAAAATTCTTTTAACAAATTAGTTTTTTCTTTTATTACTATTACAAATATGGTTCCTTATTATCATGAATCATGATATATTAAATACTTATTGATGACTTAAAATAACGTTAATTAAACCAACTGGTTTTACATCAAAATAATAAATAACAATTGTGCCTAATTTTATGGCTAAAAAACTCAAAAACATGACTAAAACATTCTTTTTCTTTCGGACCTCACCTTCCCAATCCGGGGCATACATTTCATTTGTTCTTTATTGCAGAATTCATTTATTTCTTATCTGACTTATACAGGCAAAGTTGATTAATATTGTAGGTTCCTTTAATTTTTTCATCCTGGTATTTTATTACTACCGTATTGTTATCATTCACTGTATTAATTATGAACGGGCCTACATAACATAAAAATAATTTTTTCATCAACTTTTCCTTACTGCTGGGAAGTTGTCTGTTACGAACCAGTACTAACTCTCCTATATGATAATCTATTTGTTTATATCTCTTCTTGTGTTGTCGTCTGGCTCTTTCCTCTATCACTTTAATCCGACTCTCCATAATAACTTGTATGTCCTTCTGTGGTTGAGTGAACCATGTAAAATCAACTAAACTTTCGATAATTCTGGGTGGGCATTTCTTATACATTGCCTCATATGGTGTCACACCAGTACTATCATGATTGGCTAAATTTATAAACTCCTCTGCTTTACTAACATATTCGCTCCATCTATTATGTTGATCATGGCAATATGTGCGGAATAAACGACCCACTTCTTTGAGCATTCTTTCGGCCGGGTTACTATTAGGATGGTAAACCGATGTTTTATACGTACGAATTTTTATGGCTCTCATAGCATTCCACCACTTGACACCTTTAAATTGTGTTCCATGATCAGATATAATACTATTAGGCAATCCTACCTCCTTTATAAACTTTTCTTTAATTATTTTAACTATAGTGTAAGTATTGGCCTTAGTGATGGGATATAATTTTGTAAATCTAGTAAAACTGTCCATGATAATCAATACGTACTTGCTACGTCTCCTACCGCTAGTTGGGAATGGTCCACAAATGTCAATAAAAACTTGTTCTAGCGATCTCAGTGCTTGATTATTTATCCACCTTCCCTCATATCTAACATTAGCTAACTTGACTTTTTGACAAATATCACATGTTTCTATGGATCGAATTACTTTCTTTTCTACTTTATTCATATAAAAGTGTTCCTTGAGTGCTGACACTACTTTCTTCTGGCCTTGGTGTCCATATCTCTCATGATAATCAACAATTAATTTATTACATACCTCTTCTGGCACTAAAATTTTCCAATCAGTATTTCTTTTGTCGGTGTTCCTAAACATCATTCCTTCATGAATCATATAATGTGATGTAGTGTTGGAAGTGCTTTCCATCCTTTTCCTCAACTTTTGTATTCTAATATCGGTTGGCTGTAATTTCTTTATTTCTTCCATGACGAGTTTTAATTCTCTTTTATTCCTAAAGCATGCCAAAACTTTACGTGCTTCTTTGGCCATTCTTTCTTCTTGATCACCTACTCTGGATAATATATCCGCTACTATATTTTTATTGCCTGGTAAGTACTCCCATTTTATATGATACTCTTGTAACTGGAGCATCCATCTTGTGAGCCTTCCATGTGACATCTTACAGTTTTTAAAAAAGGTTATTGCTTGATGATCGGTTCGTACTACTACCTCACTGTTTAATAAGTATGTTCGGAATTTAGTTATTGCAAATACAACACTCAATGTCTCTTTTTCAGTTATTGTATAACTAAATTCTGCTTTAGTTAGTGTACGGCTTGCAAAAGCTATTACCTTTGGTTCTCCCTTGTCATTTTCTTGATATAACACCGATCCTAAACTTACTCCACTGGCATCACAATTTAAATAAAAAACTTTACTAAAATCTGGGTGACTTAACATGACGCACTGTAAAAATCTCTGTTTCACTTCATTGAATACTTCCTCATCCTTTTCGGTCCACTTCCACTTATTCTTCTTACAAATTAAATGTTGATAATGATGTGTTAGGTCGGAGTAATTACTTTGGAAACTTCTGTAATTATTATAAAGACCTAAGAAACTTTGTAATTGTTTTACATTTTTTGGACATGGGAAATTCTGTATTGATTGTATTTTATCAGGATCCGCCGATATGCCGGTATCCGAAACTATAAACCCTAAAAACTTAATCTTGCTGGCAATGAATGTTGACTTGTCTAATTTTAGCGTAATTCCATGTTCTCCCAACCTGGTAAGTACCTTATCAATTCGATGACAATGTTCTTCCCAACTGCTTGATGCAATTACCAAATCATCGACATATACTGTAGTAAATTCCAAAATCTCCTTACCCAATACTTCATCAAGACATTTTATAAATATAGCCACACTATTGACCAGACCAAAAGGTAATCTTTTAAATTGATAATTCCTACCGTTTACTATGAAACTCACATATTTTCTGCTTTCTGGATGCAATTCTACTTGCCAATATCCAGATACAGCATCCCAACTACTAAAAAATTGTACGTTATTAAAACATTTTAAAATTTCTCCTATGTTCTCAGGCGACGTCTTATCAGCAATTATCATCTGATTAATTTGACGTGCATCTAAACACAATCTTAATGACTTATCTTTTTTGGGAATTACTACTAATGGGCTAGTGTGTTCTGACTGACTTAGTTCAATGATGTCTTCACGAAGCATTTTGTCGATTTCTTCCTGTACTTGCTCTCTTAATTTGTATGGTATGGGATATGATCTTTTGTTAAATGTCACATTTTCTCTTAGTGGTAACTTACATTGCACTCCTACTATTTTGCCAGGTTTGTTTGAAAATACTTAATGTTTCAAATAAATTTCCATTAATTGATCTATTTGCTCTTTGTTTAGTTGATTATTATGATTACAGAATTGTCTGATTTCTTGCATTTTCTCCTCCCACATTGGATTATTTATTGTTAACTGCTGTAATGACTTTCTATTGATTAGTCTATCCTTATATAAGTATTTAAATTTATCACTTAATTTGGTTGAATTGACCATTTTCCTTACCTCTTCATTTCTATTTATAATTTTTATAGGTATTTTTTGTTTATCGTATGTAAATACCACCTGATGAGTTTCTAAATCAATAATAGTTTCATACTTCCGCAAGTTATCACATCCGACTAATATTTCCGTTTCTATATTTTGATATACTACAAATGTTAATGGTATCACCCTTCCATTGAATTGTACATTCATCATTATTTGTTTGCGAGCAGTTTGATTGACTCGTCCTGTTACACCCACTATAGTAATTTTGCTCACAGGTAATTCATAAATTCTATTAGCCTTTCCTTCGGATGACGTGATTCCCTTTTCGATTTCCTTTAATTCATGGTATTTAGTCATACTCATCAATGATATTTCGGCACCAGTATCAATAATAAAATTTTGATTGGTTCTCCCATATTGACCGGTAATAGACACTACATCACTTTCAATTACATTTTTACTGATTCTATCGTTGTCCATAAAATCCTGACCTAAACTGGTTATCCAAGACAGTGATCGGCTATTTGACTGTGGTTGACCACTGCACTCACTCACAGTCTTCTCTAGTTTTCCTGATTTTCATTTATGGTTACTCTCTCCTCTCTCCTTCCTTCCTTTGACTATTTTCTGACTGGAAAGGGAACAATGTTGCTCTCCATTTCTTAACTGTTCATAGTTGTTGTTCACCTCACTCTGTCTCTCCTCACGGCGAGAATATCCATTTCGATCAGTCTCCCTTGGGTAACGACTATTGTAGATTCGGGAATCATAATTTCGGCGTATAAAATTTGCTCGATAGTTATTTGAAGCGTGGTTGCCCCTATAATTATTATTGTAATTATTATTATTATCATATCTCCGGTCATTCCGGTTATCGTTTCTGTAGTAATTTCTTCCACCTTCCCTATCTTGGTATCTTGGAACATTTCTCTGGTCGTTCCTTTCTACTATTTGATTTCTATCACGGTTTTGTTCTTCCAGATATCTGTTAGGGTAGCTGTCTCTTCTCATATTCCCTTGTTTAGCACGACTGTCATAATTCATTTTCCTCTCATAATCAGTTAGTAATAATGTCATCGCTTCTATAGTATTGGCTTGACTGGCAAATTGTTCTAAGCTTACCGTTTCAGGAAAATGGTGACTCAAAGCTTCCACCACATATCTGTCATCCATGGGTGGGTCTAAATATCTTGCCCTGCAAACATGCGATAAAAAATACGAGGTCGGTGTTTGTTCTATGCTTGGGTTGTACCTACCATATACTATGGTCTCCCGCACCCTTGTCTGTATGGATCGCGTCCAATATTTATTTTTATAGCTGTTCACAAATTCCTGGTAGCTATTCAAGGTGTTTCTAACAGCATCCCACCAATAATCATTCATTTCATGGAACCCCTGATCTAACATTAGTTTAATTCTCTCCCATCTATTTTCCTTGGTACTATGCAAATATTTCTTCATTCTATTTAAATACTCCATAGGGTTTTTTATATATCCTTTCATATGTGGCACCTCATGACTATTATTCTTGTCTTCTCATATAACACATGTTTGATTACCATTTTGTTCTATTTCATTGACCCTTAATACTAATTGTCCCATGGTATCCTCTATTTTGGTATTACTGCTGTCCAACTGTTGTCCCATGGATTGAATATTGCTCGTGACCTCCTGTTTGTGTTTGACCAATTCTCTCGTCATCTGTTCCATGACTTCTTGTTTATTTTCTCCTAATTTCTCTTCCACTTCAATAATTTTATTTATTACCTCTCCACGTAATTGAGTTAAATTTTCATTAGTTTTCTCAACTTTCTGGTTAGTTTCTGTAATTCTATTCCTTATTTCTGTTTTATACTTATCTAACTGTTGTTTCAATTCCTCTTTATTTTTCTCACTCTCTTCCTTCAATTGTCCTTTTAATTCCTCCTTATCTTCCCTCATTTGTTTCTTGAGTTCTTCAATATTTTGTTTTAATGTTTCATTATTGCTATCAATTTTTTTATGTAATTCCTCATTATTTTTATCATACTTTTCGTTTGTTTGTTTATTATTTTCTTCTATTCTTCCGAATTGCTCCATCATAATCCTCATCATTTCCAGTAAATTTGCATCCATTGGTTGGTTTAGTTTCTTTGGTTGGTCCCCTTGGCAATCCCTTACTATTATTTTCATTTTAGTTTCTTCCTCTTCAGCACTATTACTCCTTAATTCATATCGTTGCTCTGGTTTGTTAGCCATTTTACAACCTTTAACTTAATTTTAATTACAAGGAAAAAAATTTTTATGCTAATTAAATTTAACAAAATTGTGTTATTTGGTGCTGGTTTAAAGAAAATCTTTGCTTTCACGTATGGGCGCCATTTTCGTACCGTAAATTAATTATAGGTATTGTAATTAAAATCTGCTCCACGTTGGATCAGCCATTATCTGTGCTGTTGTTTTTTACTGATAGAATACAATAGAATACACAGGTATTGTAATTATTTAATAGTATAATACAATTAATAAATGTACCTACTGTTATTATGTTTTTTTTTTTTTTTATTTACCAGTACATGTAAAGAAACTCTTTCTCTCAGGGTTAATGATTATTAAGTTATTTGAACGTATTTACGATTGTATCTATTATTTTCTTTTCTTTAAACCAAACCAGATTCATTTAATATGTAGTATTTTGATAATTAACCATGTAAGAAATAAATAATAAACTAATGTAACTTAACCGACTCTGAATTCTTCCAGCTGCCACGGGTTCACTTCTGGTTGTTGTTTACTTTTTCAAAAGCAATATTAGGCTTGGCAATCTGTTCCTTTACACAAATTTCTTATTGCTCTCACCGCTGAATGCCGCTCTCCAGGACTACTGCAACACAGTGTCTCCTCGGAACACTTAACTATCCTTTATGGCCACTTAAACTCTTCTTCAGTCCAAGGTTTTCTTCTTCTGTCATCGTTCTATCAAGGATATTGTTATATTTCTTGTAATATTATTTATTTATTAAATATTATAATCAAAATTCTGGTATCACAATTCAAATTCCTTTACTGTATTTTCTTTTCCTTGTTACATTAACTTGATGATGTACAAATGTTATTTAATATAATTAAAGACTCTTCATGTAGTTACTATTAGATATATAATTAGACTCTTCATGTTACTCTTAATGAATTTAATTGAAGACTCATAACGTTACTCTTAATGAATTTAATTTAAGATTAATAACGTTACTCTTAATGCATTTTATTTTAGACTAATAAACATTTTCTTCCTCACTATACAATACAATTTTTTTAACAATTTACAAAATTGCAAAATTTACAAAAATCCTTTCTCTTTTAAAATTTATTATCTCCCTATTATGTACTGTGTGCATTTTAACAGCAGTACAATATAAGTAATTGATAGAAGCATATAAAATATAGAATTAAAGGCTCTTAAAATTCAAAGATTATAAAAATAATTGCATTTTTTAAATCAATTAATTCAATTAGTCAGATTGTTCTAAACTGAATGAATTTGATTTTGTAATCTAATTATGATGTTAAAACTTTCAATTAGCAAAGGGAAATTCCAATTTGACATTATCCAAATAATACAAGAAAAGAATTTCAAGTAACAGATTAAACAAATGATTCAGAATACATGAGTAGATAAATATAGTACTTAGTAAATTTAATAACGAACTGTTATAAGTTGTTGAACTATTGTTTATTGATGTATGCTATATGTAATACACTATTTCCAACTACAGAACACTAATTTTTAGATAACATTTTTAATAGCCTACAATTCACTATGGTAATATGCTTCATTTAATACTCTGATAGTCGTGGGCAACAAAATCAATTAAGAAGCATTATTCTTGAAAAAGTAACTGATTACATATGGTAACTGTTCAGTTACTTTTTTATATTTAAACCTTTTAAGGTAGATCATTTAGGTCGATAAGCAATTCTTCTAAAACAACCAAAATGGTTACTTTGTCTCGTTTATCACATTGATATTTACACCTATGTGCTCTCTCTCTCTCTCTCTCTCTCTCTCTCTCTCTCTCTCTCTCTCTCTCTCTCTCTCTCTCTCATGCATATGTGTACACGCGTGCGCGCGCGCGCACACACACACACACACACACAATCATTTATCAAGAACCATACAGAATTACAAGCATAGTATGTAATGGATACCAGCACATCTTGAAGTTACTCTAGAGGTCTGCCTAATACCAGAAACATATTTAAATATGATTATTTTGTCTACAATTCACCATTGCATTAAATAAAATTTAAAAACTACCAACACTTACACAAGATTATTACAACACTCTAATATGAGAGTGCTGTATTAATAAAATCATACATGCTCATGGACACACTGTACACAGGTTTCACTGATTGTGTGAGAGTTAATTCACTCAGTATTAACAAATGTTATACAGATAACATTGTATAATTATTTTGTTGATCCATCCTCTTCGTTCATTTTATAAAATATTATTATATATATATATATATATATATATATATATACTTTCACAATATGAACTTACTTTCTTTATCACTTCCCCATACATTTACTATTTACTCCCACTGAGGAAGAGGCACATCACCTCGAAACGTATGGGGAAGTGATAAAGAAAGTAAGTTCATATTGTGAAAGTATATATATATAATAAGGATTTATAGTTGGTCACACAATTTTCTTCTTTGCTTGTCCAGAAAATTATCTTGGACTTTTATTTCATTCATCTGTGTTTTCGATTTGATATAGGTACTTTTATTTTGCCTTTTGATACTGCTTATAACAAAGACACCCTGGTCATGTCACAGTTTCAAAACACCAAACATTTAGGGAACTAATCAAGGATACAAAGCTTACGTATAGAGACAGAATATGCTTGATGCAACATGCTCTAAGAAACATAAGAAAATCAGCACACACACAACTACAAAAATCCATAATAAGAAGATAAGAGATCTACAAGTTGGGTAAATCATATTTAGGCCTACTAATGATTAACAAATAACTTCCTGAATCCTAAAATTGATGTTGATAAAAGGTTTTAAGTAATGGTTCTGTAACTACCATGAGTTATTCATAGTACATAATTTTATTTGTAAGTTTGATTTTATAGCTCTGTACAACAATACACACACAAAAGCTCAATGTATCACTGTTTAAATCACAATAACAATGAAAGTAAGCAGGAAAGATAACGTCGGCTTAGTTGTAAAATCACCTAACTCCACAAAAATCACATTTGGGTTTTTTTTGCCATGGGAACGACTTATTTGATCCGCATTTATGTTTAAAACCACATAACTCCAAAAAATTTAGTTTAAGGAAAAAATGGGAAATTTCAAATCACCTAACTTTTAGAAGGGAATTTTTGTCTTTGCAAACATTCTATCTCCAGAGGTTCCATTGTGTTGATACTGGGAGAAGTGACAGGTGGTTTTGTTAACGTTCATAGTGTTATTGTTTACATCTTTAATTGAAATAATGGACCCCATTTATAAAGTAAGTACCCATTTATCTTTTACAATAAGCCTAAATGCTAATATTTTTAATTAATGAAATAAATAAGGCGAAAACACAATATTGGATTTGGAAGTTTTGCCTTTGAGGTTAAACTGAAACCAATAAATTATGGAGTTGTTTGTTTTAAACACTCATGTTTATTTTAACAAATAAAATTGCTTTTTATTTATGAGTTAGTAATAATCTTAATACCTTCATGACACCTGCAGGTGTTTATTACAAAAAAAACTCTTAGAACTAAGTTTTGTCTTACAGAAATTTTATGGTCTGGGAGTTATTTGTTTTGCTTTTATAATGTTTTGGAGTTGAGTGTTTTGTAGTTAGAAGATAAGTGGTTTTAATTTCTTACTGGTAAAAAGGAATTACAAATATTGGAGTTATGTGGTCAGTTCAAGCATTGAAAAATGCTAAACTGATCCACATTGTCTTTTTTTCAGAATACGAGGATGGGTACGAGGGGAGAAAAAATTCTCAAGCTGCTGAAATTAACAAACAGTGAAGAAAGTAAATAAGAAATACCTTCCAATAATATACCTAATGAAGAAAGTAATAATATTGTTCCACTTAATCCAACCCCTTCTGATAATAATTCAACTGATACTATTTATGAGCATTTGGTTGTTAACAAAATAAATGATACAAAGGTGCAGCAGTTGTCAACAAAGTAAATGACAATATTACTGTTGTTAATGAAGTGAACAACAACAGCACTGTTGTTAACAAAGGAAATGACGATGCTATTGTTGTTAATGAAGTAAATGACAACACTATTGTCGTTTACCAAGTAAATGGCATAGCTAATTTCCAACATGACATCATTACAATCCAAGATGAGAACGGTGACAATTTACATTTTTGGGTTAATGACTATGGCGAAATACAACAGATGATACAGACTCAAGATGTAGTTGTTATGGAATTGGAAGCTCCCACTGTTCTACCTGATTTAGCCCCACCAGAAGAGTCCTTAAACAACTCTTTTTCAATTGAAAATAATGATTTTTCAATAGAAATGCCTACAGAAGAAGCTATAGAAGGAGTTGTAGAAGAAGCTACAGGAGAAGCAACAGAAAGAGCTATAGAAGGAGTTACAGAGGAAGCTACAGAAGAGGTGCAATATGAAGGAGTTATAGAAGGAGTTACAGAGGAAACTACAGAAGAAGCAACAGGAGGAGCTACAGAAGAGGTGCAAAATGAAGGAGCTTTAAGAGAGAAACGTCAGCGGAGAAAAAGGCACCAAGTGAATGAAGATGATTGGGAATATAAAAGAGCTAAAATTTTGAGGGAAAAAGAAGAGTATAAAGGCAGAAAAATTGTTGATGGTAAATCATTGTTTGTTGTTCACAAATCCAAAAGAGAAATGAAGCCAATAACTTGTAAATGTAAAACACCTACGTTCAGTTGTTCAGCTCTATTGGAGGATGATAGAAAATGTTTATTCACTAAGTTCTGGAGTATGAATTGGAATGAAAAAAAGATCTTTATAGGAGGACTGACAGAAGTAAACTTAACAGAAAGAGCAAGAGAGAGAAAAGAAGAGCACAACTCAAGGAGGAAGTTTTCTTTTAAGTTTTATTTAAACATTAATAATAAAAAGTTAAGAGTTTGTAGGAAAACTTTTCTAGACACATATGATTTAAAGGGTTGGACTGTAAACCAATGGCTCAAGGAAAAAACAGGCGATGATGAAAATGCATTAATAGAAGATGAAGATAATGGAGATAAAACATCGGGCAATGTTATAGTTGAACAGAAAAGCGGGATGCCTACAAAACAAGAGCAGCTGAACAAAAACTTTAACAGTTTAAAAGAGTTTTTAATGTCTTTACCGACAGTAGAATCTCATTACTGTTGGAAGTCCTCAACAATATGGACCAATAGACAATGGACAATATAGAACCAATATGGACATCTAAAACACAAATTCACATGTACTACTCAGCAATCTGATGCAAGGAAATAAATGTTACTGCATTGTCGATGCATAACATAAGGCTTCGTAAGGGGGGGGTAAGGTTTTCATAAGGCTTTTGAAGATTTAAATTTAGCCTTGTTTAAGCCCAAAAAGGACCAATGTGACACATGCCGAGCTTACACATTAAAACATATAGATGAAGAAGTATATAAAAACCATCTGAGAAAGAAAGATGATGCCCAGAAAGAAAAAGAAAAAGACAAAACAGAAGAAGAAAATGTTTACACATTAGACCTTCAAGCGTTGCTATTATGTCCCAAATGTAATGTATCCGCATTATATTACAGGCGAAAATTGGCAGTTCATAACTTTTGTATCTTCAATTTAAGAACTAAAGATGGATATTGTAATATGTGAAACTGAGGGAAGGCTTACAGCAAATGAGTTCTCAAGTATTTTGTATGATTTTCTTGAATCTGAGAACGTTTCTACCGGTGCCAAGAAGTTCATACTCTACAGTGACGGATGTACCTACCAAAATAGGTGTGCAACCTTATCAAATGCATTACTCCATCTTGCAGTAAAATATAAAGTTAAAATTGAGCAAACGTTCTTAGAAAAGGGGCACAGCTATATAGAGTGTGACTCCATGCACTCTGTTATCGAAAGGCACTTAAAAAATAGGGATATTAATGTTCCAGCTGATTACATTACAATTTGTAAAAATTCAAGAAGAAACTCTAAGCCATATGAAGCTTAGCATTTGGACCACACTTTCTTTAAGGACTACAATAAGGCAATGAAATACAAGTCGATAAGGCCTGGTGATCCCAAAGTGATAGACATTCGGTGTCTCCAGTATTCTGCAAATGGGAAGATCCATTACAAGCTAGACTACCAAGACTCATATAAAGAGGTTCCTCTGCCTGAAGATCATCAAATAAGAAGAATTTCTAGAAGATCAAACAAACAAAATGAAGATAATGCGAACACTAGTGTAGGAGAATTCAATTTCCCGAGGTTGTACACAGTTAGACAGAAGATACCACGTGAAAAGTTCAACCATCTTCAAGAACTTAAATTAAGTATACCAAAAGACTTCCATTTATTTTATGACAGTTTACCTTTTGAATAATTTAAATCATTTTATTTTGAGACCAATTTTTGCTTTGTTTTTTGTTTATCATCTGATTACCTTTTGAATAATGTTAACTTGAATAATTATTAGTTTATTTATCATAAATATTTTTTATTGAGAAATCCTCTCAAGTATTTAATTTATTTAAAATCAATTTCCGTTAACTTACATTTACCCAAATGCGTATACACCCTTACCTGTATGGCCGAAATGGTGAAATGACCAATTTTATGTACTTACTCTTAATATGATTTTTTTTGATAATGTGAAATCTTGAGGGTTTTTCATCAAATTGTTTAAAACCTGAATGTAGTTTCAAAAAATGTTATAAAAAATGGCAAAAACTCAAATTTTGTAAATAATGTATTCAATAAAATAATAAAATAATTTTCTTAAATACATTTTAGTTTTTTTTGTAATAACCTTATTTTACCACTAAAATTACAAGTTCAAAAAAGTTACAAGTCAAAATAGCTAACAATAAGTTAAAAACAAAATGCTTATTAGGCCACATAACTCCTGATACATTATTGTAATTGTTAATAACATAATAACTTTTTTTGGACAAAACTCATAACTCCATGAACAAATCACTTACAGTATCTCCATATATCTGAGTTAGCAAAACTCTTAACTCACAATTTGATTTGATCCGGAGATATTATTCAGCCTTTATTTAAAATATCTGTTAAAAAGTGTTAAATTACTTGAAATAAAGTGCAAACAAATAATGTATTTGGTATTGAGATTGAAAAAAGTGGTTTTATGTGTCTCCTGTAAAATTTGGAAAATGTGAGTTAGGTAGTTTTACAATTAAGCCGACGATAAACAACAAAAGCTATAAAAATAGCTGAATTTATAATTGAACATAATATATACTGGTACTTGAAACTTATGTATTATGAAGACTTACTATATAATTACAGGATACTTATGGCTTTTATGGCATGATGCTAACTTCTCACCTCTGTGTGAAAAATGGTGAATTTTTAATTGACTCAATGTAATGTGGTTATTTTGTGGAACTGAATGAAATCAAATGACCACATATTATGGTTCATAGCTGCAAAAGTAGTGAAACATTTCACCTTTACAACAGAAAAACATGTCTTTCGTTAACTTCTTTGCATTAATTTAATATAAATTTTTTAATACAAGACATTATGCCATTATTTACAAGAAACATTAGAAAGTGTAAGTGGTTTTATTTATATAAGTTAGGAATATTAAAAAAAAACATGCATGTTATAATTATTCATGTCTTTAATATTAAATATATTTATGTTCAGTAAGTTAGGATAGTAGACAGTTTTATAATAGAGATAATACAGTATTCCGTGCGTGCGTGCGTGCGAGTGTGTGTGTGTGTGTGTGTGTGTGTGTGTGTGTGTGTGTGTGTGTGTGTGTGTGTGTGTGTGTGTGTGTGTGTGTGTGTGTGTGTGTGTGTGTGGATAGGTGGGAGGGTCTCATAATCTGTCTGGACGCCTGAATATATACTTCACTAATTATAAATATAATACTACTGACTCGTAACACTAAGTTTTTTATTGGTAAAAATGTAAGATTTTTACTTTGTAGCCTTGTACCTTATAGTAAATCTTACACTTTTTAAGTAGCAGGCTACTTATAATTAGTTAATCAATGGACATGTCATGGACAACAAAATCCAGGAATATATAGTTCATTTAACTGATGTAATTAGTGTTCGTAAAATATGCTACTACAGAAAAACAAAATGCTTTTTATATTAACACATACAGAACCTCAAAAGTACAAAAAATTCTTTTGCCAACATTTACAAGCTTTGTAAATTTTGTCTTTAATTTGAATAAAAAAGACAAACAAGTTCAAATTAACCTTCACCTAGACACTTACAAAAACAACACAACACAATCGCAAGTGCAAATGTAAATTGTATATTTAGTGAAATACAACATGAGCAATTACAAAACATGATGGTTTAAAAAATATGTTCACTCCTGTATAGCAAGTAAGTTATATTAAAATTCAATTTGTATTAAAATATTAAACTCTCTTTCAATTTTTAAAAAATTCATGTCAAAATGTATATAAATGTCATTTATATGCTGCTTGTGTACATTGGCAAAATGTATTTAATAATTGTAATTAATTAATTTCATAATAAAGAATGACAACCTTTCTTATTTGATATATCTTTACATACACTTTTATGATTTTCTTAAATTCTGCACACTTGTGCTGTAAGTAACTACAATTACAATGTACAGAAATGGGTGTACCTGTATTTCATTGATGGAATCTTAGTATCTGCATTTTAACATTTTTGGATGCAGAAAGTTGTGGTTCATTGTCTAATGTCACTTGTCAGTCAAATGTTTATGCTAAAATAATGGTAATCCACTTTGTGACTAAATGTATGTTCACTATTCCAATTACCACCATGGCGAACACTCACAATTACTGAAAAACCAACTTGTATTTAAAGCACTCATCTAACAAGTGACACTAGCTTATGAAGCTAGTTCAGTTGGGAAATTCCAAAAAGCATCTTAACTCCAACTACAAAAGATTTAAGGAAAATATTATAATGTTCAAACTTTCATAGTTAGCGTTATAGGTAAATAAAATTTCCAGGTTGTCAAGCCAAGAGCCATTTTTTAATGACTTAATAGGTTTTGATTCCATTTGTAGGAGTTATCACCACAGAAGATGACTCCTGTAGAAAGAATTGAAATATCTGGGATCTAAAGAAATATACCACTGCTTCGTAGCCTTGAAATGGTATCTCCCAAAGGTCTTCTTTTTCAATGAATATTTTACTCTGAATGTTTAGAATTAACTGGATCAGGATAAGATGAGAGAAATTATATTCTATTACTATCTAAAGATGGGATGGTATACAAGTCTTGAAAGATAACTGCTTGTTAATTCAAATAATGTTAATGATTACCATTAAAATCTACATTAAAATAATGTTTAGTGGCCTTATTTTAAATAATATACAATTATAATTTTTTAAGATCTTTAAATGGAATCAAGTTTTGTAACAGTCACCCTTATAGTTCTATGACTAAATTCTTACCAAAGACAGAAGCAAAACTTGTGTTACAACAGAAGGTTCTACACAGTGGCGAAGTTACATGGAGGCAATTGAGGCAATGCCTACCCTAAAAATTCTGTAGAATAAAAATTATAAATACGTATGAACTACGTAACGTAACATAAAGAGTATACATTGTTACTATGACTGTCGAATTTATTAAGCCGAAATGTGCTTTACTGAGCGACCGCTAGATGGTGAGATTCGGCATAAAGCGAATGAGGCAACATGAATTTGCCTCAGCGTTTTTTGTATACATCGTATGTAAGCAATGTGCTGGCGCAAAGGGAAGTGCGGGGGAGGGGGATTGTCCCGTGCTGTACACATAGAGCATTGAGGCATGTCTCACTTCTATGGTGCAAACTGCAAACAGTTAAGTTCAAGCGCGCTGTGTGGTTTATAAGTGTTTTATGCAGAGATTAAAAGTGTGCCTGTTATTCCGCTGAACTAACAGATGATTAAGATTGTTTTTTGAATTGTTTGTAACATTAAACATATAATATAGCTATAGAAGCTAATCAAGTTTAAAAATTTGAAGTTCAATCAGATGTAGGCCTAGTATTATTGTGTATGACTTATACAAGGATTGTTCAATAGAAACATGTTTAGAGTTGTAAAGCATTTTTTATTCAACGATTTTAAAAGAAGTCTCCATTAACATTAAGACATAAGTCCCACTCTTGCACTAATCTGTAGATTCCCTGCTAGTAAAATTCTTACGGCTGTTTGGGGAACCATTCGCTAACAGTAAACTCTACCTCAGTGTCTGATTTGAACCACAGTCCTTTTAGTGATTCCTTAAAAAAAATGTAAGGTAAGATTTTTGCCTACCCATTCATTAACTACTAGCTTCGCCACTGGTTCTACAGAACATTAATATCAGGGAGTTGATGAGAGAATTAGGGCTACCAAACTGAGATGAGTTGGGTATCTCTAATAAAACAACACAAACATTGAATTAAGCTACATGGCTGCAACTAGTTATATAATGTTTGGGCATGCAGTGAATCTAAAATTAGCTGTTAAAATGAATTACTTATTTAAATAAAACCTGCTGATGAAAGTAGTTATTTAACATGATTAAAATAAAAATATGTACATTATAGAATATATAATGTTATCTACAGCAGATTCTTCAAAATTTAAGTAAGTGTTTAAATATTAGCTTTATAAAATTATTTATGAGTGTAAGGTTATGCAATACCCAGTTCCACAACAATTTGCAGGCTTCTAGCAAATGTTACATTATAAGATGTGATTATAATTTATATGAGGCACGCCCAGAAAGTAAAGCTACAAAGGCCTTAAAACCATTTTAAATATTTATTTACAAATATTTAACTGAAGATTACTTAAATAAGTATATAAGCTTATATCTTCACTTTTTAACATGAACAATGTCATTATCCAAGAACTTATTACATCTGGGAACCATTTGTTGGTCTCCAAGTTACAGAAGTCTGTTGCCAGTCCTTTGAAACACATTAAGAGCTCATCTTTCACCTCATCATCGTTCCTGAACTTTGTTCTAACCAGAAACTTATTAAGGTTAACAAATGTGAAGATATGATCTACAACATACCATTTTCAATCAACAAGAATGATAGCGCTTGCAATATTAAGCAGAACAGTATGGCGTTTTGTGGAGTAGCCAGGTGCTCCATTTTTAATAGCCTCATTTTATCTTCACCGTATTGTGAGTCACAATCTTAGATAGTTCAGACGTTAGTTAGTACATTATGATTATCTTCTAAAACTTCCGGGCTGAAAGGCCGTGGTCGATTGCTTGAAATACTGCTAAACGTTTCGGCCGCACCACCAGTGGCCATCTTCAGTAGCGAAAAAATTGTGTTCGAATAGATGACACGCCGAACACGTCTCCCAATGAACTGGGAACAAGCAACAGTGAGTTACGGCTACGATGCCTCTATTTATAACTTTTTTGGCCGCTTCAGGTGTATCGCGCGGACCAATGAGAAGCCAGCTCGTCATACTCGATTCTGATTGGCCATGGAAAATAAACCATGCCAGACACCAGGAGATGCTTTCACCTCGGCGGTTCATAGCGACGGACGCATTCTTATGAATATGGATGGACTCCAGATGCAGGCGAGTGAAGTAACCCCGGACAGAAGACAACACGCGGGCTTCATCAAACATCACCCGGTGATCGTCGTGGGAAAGAGCGTGTTCAGCAACTGCGGACTTTTCCGGCTGGCCCAGGCGGCAGTATCTCCGATGTTCAGAGAGGCGCGTCCGGACACTACGCTTCGTGGTGCCTATGTAGACCTGGCCACACGTACAAGGAATACTGTACACCCCGCATGACGAGAGTGGATCCCTGGCGTCTTGGCGTCTTTCACCGATCGCAGGAACTGTTGGATCTTTTTGGTTGGCTTAAAGATCGTCCTGACGCCCCGCTTACTCAGCAACTTGCCGATGCGGTCAGTCACGCCATGGATGTAGGGCAAGACAGCAGAGCCAACAACCTCAGGCAACACCAACTCGACCGGCCTACCAGATCTTCTCGGCCGGGCAGCTCTCCTAACCTCCGCAGCAGAATAGCCGTTGGACTGCAGTGCTTCCTCGAGATGCCGAAACTCATCTTCGAGATACTGGGGCTCACAGATTCTTTTTGCCCGGTCTACCAGAGTCTTCAGCACCGCCCTCTTCTGCCTAGGATGATGATTGGAGGTCTTGTGCAGATATCTGTCGGTGTGCGTTGGCTTCCTGTAAACTTTATGTCCCAAGCTGCCATCGGTCCTTTTCAGGACCAACACATCCAGAAAAGCCAATTGATCACCACTCTCGCGCTCCATTGTAAACTGTATGCGCGGGTGCACAGCGTTCAGATGTCCAAGGAAGCATTCCAACTCTTCATCCCCATGGCTCCAGACCACGAAAGTGTCGTCCACATACCGCAACCAACACTTCGGCTTCAGAGGCGCAGATGAAATTGTCAACTCTTCAAATTTCTCCATATAGAAGTTTGCAACCACAGGGCTGAGAGGACTTCCCATGGCGACGCCATCCAACTGTTCATAGAAGCCGCCATTCCACTGGAAGTAGGTCGTTGTTAGGACCTGCCGGAACAAAGCAGTGATGTCCGCTGAGAACAGGTCACCCAAATACCCCAAGACCTCCTGAACAGGGACCATGGTGAAAAGAGAGACCACATCAAAACTCACAAGAACATCGTCAGGCTCCAGCACCAACTCCCGGATCCTCCGAAGGAAATCAGAAGAGTCCCGGACGAAAGAATCCATCTGCCCGATGTGCGGCTTGAGCAATCCAGTGAGGTGCTTTGCCAAGGTGTAAGTAGGCGAGCCAATAGCACTGACGATGGGCCTCAGCGGAACGTCTTCCTTGTGGATCTTCGGTAAACCATAGAGACGAGGGGGAAGGGCCTCCGAACACCGGACGGCTGTCTTCACATCAGGCGCCAGAGAAGATTGCTTAACCAAAGAATCCGTTTTTCTTAGAACAGTAGTAGTCGGATCTTTGTTCAGCCTCCGATAAGTGGCCGGATCTAATAAACCTTCAATCTTCCGCTGGTAGTCTTCGGTGTTCAAGACCACAGTGGCGCTCCCCTTATCCGCCGCCACAATGACAATGGATTCATCCCTTTTCAATTCCCTCAAGGCTCGCAACTCCGCCGACAGAAGATTGCATTTTGGCGGAGCGGCCCTTCTAAGGGCCCTAGAAGCTTCCAAACGTATTTCATCTGCCTATGGTTTAGCAGTATTTCAAGCAATCGACCACGGCCTTTCAGCCCGGAAGTTTTATAAGATAATCGTAATGGCTCCGGCCGTGAAAGCCTACGTACTAAGGTTAGTTAGTACAGTTCTCTTATTGTCATATGTCTATCTTGGCAAATGTTTCTTCAATTTTGTGAAGAACATCAGAGATCAAATTTGGCTTACTACGCCTTTGTTCATTGCTAGCATCAGTCCTTTGTTCCAAGAAATCACTGCACACTACTTTAGTACATTTTGTCAATTCATAGTACAAACTATGACATCAGGGGTGCACATCTTGTGGATACAGGTTTGGCAAACCTGATATGCCCTATCTGGATATCTTGTGGGTGAAGACAAGAAATCTCTTTCTTTAATTTCTCTTGCCCAACTCTTGTTCTTTTCTGACTCTAATATTATTGAGGTCTAGGGTGTTTTTTGTTTCCTTCCTTTTCTTTTTCTTATTTCTTCAAGGGGGTGCGACTCTGAAGCTGTGGCAAATGCAACCCATCTAGGAGAGCAAACTTCGATTAAAAATCCTGGTCCTCCAGGATAGGGGTTGGTGGATAAGGTTAGCCTCCTATCCACTGTAATGGCTCAAAGAACACTAATTGTCTCAGACTAGGATGGATTCATGGATGACAGACAGCTCAAGGAAATGGAAGGTGAGTAAATGTAAGAAATCACACATCGTTAGATTTGGAACATGGAACATGAGGTCAGATTTGAGCTTAACAATTAAAAAAATTAGTTATTAAATTAACAATTAAAAGGTGGTCAGTTTTTTAATGTAATTATTAAATTTCAAACTGGTTAACTTTAATCATCAGTCATTAAATATTTTGCTAACTTAATGAAGAGTTAATGAAATATAAGAGCTAATGAAAAGTCCATATCCATAAAGCATAGCCACGTAGTAAACAACTGCTATAAACCTAAAGGTGTAGGTATAAGTCATTGAGGTAAAGGTAAATGTATAGGTAATAAAGAATCATGAGGAAAAAGATCCTACTATTATTCTTAAAAATTTTTTTTTTTTCAGTGTTTCATAGTAAAGTTATGAAAAATAAATACATGCAACATGAAAAAAAAATTTTTTTCAGATATACTTATCTGATTCTAATGGTTGTTATGACTTGACAGTTAAAAAGAACAGAAATTTAAGTGAACAATAACATAAACAGTTATTCATTCAACAGTAGATGACCAATAATACTGTTGACTGTTGTTTTTTAATGTAGTAATCCAAATACACACTTGGCATAATCCTTATAATATGTTAAATCAACACACACATTTGTTCAAAGCAAAACCAAATATTGCATGTTTATTATACTGTATGTTGAGGGTGTAACGTAATGCATAGCTGAAGCATAACTACAGACATGAAACTCAACAAATTATACAAATGCATACAAGTTACATATAGGCAAACACACAAATTATAGAATTGAAATAAATAATAAAATGTACAAAAATATAATAAAAATACAAATATGAAACTTGTACGTTACATAGCATTTATACTGTAGTAGTCAGCTACAAAATCAAATATTCACTACAGTTACATCACAAACGATTACAGTTAATCATGAACGGTCAACGATTTTGTCTTAATATTTTGTAGAGCAGTAATACAGACAGGGGCGGATTTATTTTCCTGCCCGTAGGCAGTATAAATTTGCCGCCCTCCCACAAATCTCTGTTGGGGGGGGGCATCATTATCTTCCCTCTTTTGTTTTAAAATCCGCACTAGTGTTCTGTTTAAATCCAAATTGTGCTACATAATTGTGGTTCATTTACCAATTAATAGGATCAGAATCTATGACCTTCCCTACCTGATTTGATGATATTGCATCATGATTTTTGACGTGAACTGGTTCTTCATTCTTCAAAAATGAAGTTTCCTCCTCAACGGACCTCTCTGGCTGAACTGTGTGAACAGTATCTTCACCTTCACTACTATCACAGTTATTGTCGGTATCACTAGAATGCTCGATTCCTTAAATATTAGGCTTGCCTTGGTTTCTGTAACCAACCTACAATTCGGTATTATATGGACAGATCTACATTTCTCAATTTGACCTGGATTGCCTACATCTAAAATCTCTCGATGATCACTTTCACTAGCACTCGATGATTCATTAGCACTATTGACACTAGTCAGGGGGGGGGCACTCCGGTTTCCCATGCTTAACCTAGCGACAGCTGTTGTTGACGTGTGATGTCACAGCATGGAAGAACTACACAGTACAGCGTTTGAGTTTAATTGCAAAGGGAGAGTAGATATTTAATTACGGTACAAGTTAACAGAATTCCATACAGTGCGTTATTTTTGAGTGTCGTTTTTGTTAATTACAATCGTTTAAGTGTAGAAAAATTACACTCATTGAGTAGACTTCGCATTTCTGGCTGCTGTGGACTGAATAACGTATAGTCTTTAATTTAACGAGCGAAGCGAGTTCTCAGTTTTAATTCGCTTGTGTGTGTGTTTGTGTGCAAGCGTGTGTGTGCGTGTGCGTGTATGTGTGTTTGTTATAAATTTAATTAAAGAACAGTACTGTAGTCTGGGTTGGGGTTTGTAGTGTTAATTGTACTCAAACTAGTAATGATTGATTTAATTCATTTAAAATTGGTAGCGAGTTCTGCATCTCAATAAGAGATAATTTATTAGTTAATTTACCTCTACTTAATGTAATCCTTCCCTCCTTATTTTTTTAATGTTTCACTCCCGAATCATACAAAATTAAGGGATTGTTTATCCTCTATAGGTCTCTAGTGATCGAGAGGCCCGCATGGAAGTCGGATCTGTTAGAAAACGAGCGCTATTAACAATAAGTACTTTGTCCACAAAGAAAAAAAGTATCGACCAGGAAACTAGCACTGAGTTAAAACAGGACACAGAAAAAGATATAGAAATAGTGAAACTTCGTGAAGAAATTTTACAGCTAGAAAAGAAAAATGCCCTAAATCTACTCGCGCTAAAACAAACGCAAGCTGCTCTAAGAACACTCAAAAGAGCAAGATATGTAGCGTCTTTCAATCCGTCCCAGACAACATGGGGAAAATTAAATCAAGATAAATATCACTATAATATTGACGACTCGGAACACTAAGTTTTTTATAAGTAAAAACGTAAAGTTTTACCTTACAGCCTAAACCGGCTTTATAGGTGAAAGCCGGTTTAGGCTGTAAGGTAAAACTTTACGTTTTTACTTATAAAAAACTTAGTGTTCCAAGTCGTCAATATTATAGTGATATTTAGTTAAGTAACGGACACGTCATGGACAACGAAATCCAAGAATTTAAATCAAGATGTAAAAGATATCCTGTCTAAGTGCTTCACTCCAGGCCAGGTTCGATCTCTTTTACAAGACAAGAGGGTTAAATGGTCATCAGAAGACACCGTGAATGCTCTCACGCTAAGAATACTTTCAAAGAAAACTTGTGATTACTTATGGAAGCGCAATTTCCCCTTACCCGCTCGTTATACTCTTCAAAAGTGGACATGACAGTTTAAATGCAGGCGAGGCATCCTTCAGGAAGTTTTATCTTTAATGAAAGCTAAGGCTACAAATTTTAGAGAACTTGAGAAAATCTGTGTCCTTTCTTTCGATGAAATGAATGTTGATGAACGTGTGTGCTATGATTCATCTGATGATGTAATTCTGGGGCCCCACGGTAATGTCAACATGGTCATGATTAGAGGTCTGTTTGCCAAGTGGAAGCAACCCATTTATTATGATTTTGATATAATCATGACAGATGAATTGCTTAAAAGCATTATCAGTGCCGTTGAGAGCAGTAATATTCATGTAGTGGCTGTGACGTGTGATATGGGGGGAAATAATTCAAAAATCTAGATGTAATTAGGCGTAAACAGAGAAAAAACTTTCTTCATTAACCCAATTACAAACAATAAGGTGTTGGGTTTCTGTACGTAACTCATCTTTTGAAGCTACTTAGTAATCATTTTCTAGACGATGGGCTGTTACTTTGCGATGGCACTGAGCTTAAAAGGATACAATAGAAAATCTGCTACAGCAACAGACAGGAAACTTGATGTTTTACCCAACAGTAACTGGTCGGTCTAGCCAAAATGTAAGATTTGCTGCACAGTTGTTTTCTAATCGTACAGCAAAGGCGCTGAAACATGTTGCAAATAAAGACCGCGAAAGCAGTTTCATCAAACTAGTAAACGATACATTTGATGTTTTAAACTCGAGACTTCCAAAAGACCAGAAAATGCCCCTCAGAAGTGGGTACAGCATGAATTTAAGGAACCAAGAAAATACTTTAAAACGGTTTTTGGAAGTAATAACCAACATGCGATTGGTACCTAAAAAAAGTTTACTGCCTTTCAGAAAGGTTTTGTTATGTCCTTAAATTATTGTTTGGTCTTTATGAACAAATGACAGTGAATCATGGGGTGACATGCATATTGACTGCTAGATTCAGTCAAGATTGCCTAGAAAACTTTTTTCTCAAATTTGCAGATTAGGCGTCTTTTATAATAATCCCACTCCCTTTGAAGTGCCCAACAGAATCCGTCTCTTGCTTTTAACAGGTAGCATGGACGATATACCGTTATCTGGAAGTGCATCTGTGGCTGAGGATGGTAGCATTCATTCTACTCTGACTCTGCCGAAGACTTCATGCAATTTGTTACCAGTGAACTAAGCATAGACGTAGTTGAACATACATTAATACCATACATATTAATACCAACTACTCCGAATAATGACACCGACGAAGCAGAATTGTTAAGAACAGAGGATTTGGCCCAGTCTGCAAGTGACAACGATGTTCCTCAAAATGCCTTAAAATATCTGGGTGGGTAGGCCTACATCGCATTCAAGTGACACTCACTGATAAAAGTCTAAGTGTGAGAGGCGAAACATTGTGTACAATGTACACACCTGCAATATCGTCTCCTTTCCGACTTATTTTTTACATATTGTGCCATTTTGTCAATATTATATGTGGACAGACTTGCTTACTTTCCTATTAAATGTGGTGAAAATAGATTTTACCATTATTTTTTGTCACAAACCATTTAGTCTTATTGTTTAATCCTTTTTCTATATGAATAGCTCTTTACAATTATTGTTAATACTTCGTGTAAACAGCAGGGACATGCTAAATAGGGCAGTGTTTCAGGTAAGATTGCATTGGTAAATCAAGGCTTGCGCGAATTTCTTTCTACGCGGTGACATCACAGCGAAGCAACCAAAGGGAGCGTAATAGGTCAGAGTGGCCTACCTTATACATTACTCTACTTACATTGGACACTAGTGGTACTGACATCACTAAACTTCAAATCAGAACTTCCACATGCTTGCAGTTGCACATCACTAACACTACATGATTTGAATAAAAAATGAATTTTATGGGTTTTACTTATAATAGTTTACACCTAGGTTTCCACTTTAGCTTTTTTTTCAATGTTAAATGTTGTCTGCCACTTAGTTGATTTCTTCCGTCAGCCATGTTCTAAAGATTCACACTAAAAACAATGCTTATAATATTTTTAAAATTCTTCAATATCTACACTGATATTATAATGAGAGGAACTGTGTTTGTGTCTTAAATTTTAATTCAAATTAAGTTAGAAAACTTTTACCTATTCTAAGATCAGTCCGATAGATGTACATGAATGAGACACACATGCGGTATGACAGTACGTTCGAGTACAAAATTACACATAAATTAGAATTATTTAGCGTTATTTTCTGTGTCGCATAAAAATGTACCGTCAAGTAACCTCAAACTGTGTCCACTACACCGTGTTGTGTTGAAGGATGTTTAAATATACTTTTTACGATGAATATTAGTATAAACACCAGCCAATAATAAACCACGGGCACAAAAGCAAAAACCACATGCACACGCCAAAATGTACGCGTTGCTGGTCGCGGTTGGGTAAGAAATTATGCTATGCTCACAGCCTATGACTGTTAGCAGTTCGTGGTATCTATTGACATTCACTCACGTCAAATTACAGAGTCAGTAAAGGATGTTCGAAATTTGAATGTAAACGAATTAATAGTTAAGTAGGCCTAATTAATTAATATAATGGAAGTATCACATTGATAATGCATGTAAATGTAATTATGAAAAAACGATTACTTCATATACATATCAGAAGTAAATCATGAACTATTCTCTTTATGTAATAAGCCTAGTTACTAAACAATATATCTTTTTCAAAGTTTCTTATCATAGTGGGATGAAATGGAGTGGTATTTGAAACATCTCTTCTCTTATGTATAAAAACAACATAACGGCCATCAAATTTGACCTTTCCAAGATTTGCCACCCGTAGGTAATTGCCTACTTTGCCTATTCATAATTCCGCCTCTGAATACAGAGCCAGGGAGCTAGAGTAACATAGTATAATGAACATCCAATAAACAGATAAAAGAGGGCTACTCTATCTAATTAGAGATATAACTAAACTGGCACATGGAGTCTTATTGGCTTAGTGATTTAAAAAAATGAAATGCACAACTTCTATTGCTATAATGACAGATGATAAGAGAACAAATTGACTAATGAATAGTACCCAAGAGAAAGAGGGCAGATAGTCTGTCAGGTGGGGAGATTAACTTTCTAGTTACTTTGAAAACTTGGAACCAGGTAGGAAATGACAGAAAACAATGATGAGAGTGCCCTATATTCAGAAAAGGGACTAGTTCCAAACAAAAGAATTGTTGTAGTGTCTATCATCAGCAGTATTTATGTACAGAACTAACAAAGTATTTATTCATTAACTTACAATGTTAATAAATTATAATATTTGTAATTCTTATTTGTCAATTTGTACATTACAAAGGGTTTCTGTGTGTTTTTTCAATATATTTGTAAAGCAAATAAGAAGAGCTAATTTCTTCTCATTATTGACATTTAAGGAATGTTAAACATTCTACATGGGATGTTCAGTTTTCCCAAATTTTATTTTTACCAATATGGAAAAGGTAGAATTTGGAAAACTATTTCTGATATCTAAATAAAAGTTTTCAGTTCTTGAAATACAATTTTAAATGTAAGGCAAAAACAGTAAAAGTAATTCCATATAGCCATTACAACACACACCCATACATATACATACATGTTTTGTCAAGCTTACATCCATACAAGCTTGACAAATTAAATGAATTATTATCACAAAAACAAAAATTACAGATATACAAATTTTAAGTAGTTCAAAATGGAATTGCAAAACTCTGTGAGAGGATAACTGTTATGTAATTACCATTTCTCATGGCATAGTTCAGAATTTCTTTAAGTTCCATCCAGTCAACTACAAGATCTTCTCCAGCTAACTGTTTGAAGAATTCTCTTATCTTTTCATCTGCTTCTTTCACTTGTGGTTCACGTTCAACTTCAGTAATCTAACAGAATAAATTACAACTTTTTTATAATTGAGCTTATTGAAACATCTGAATCTGCTGTTCAACCAAATTATATATATATATATATATATATATATATATATATATATATAACCACTATCGATTATTCCATTTAAATCAATATTATATGGGAACTGTAGTTTCTAGTACCTATGACATAATATACAGAATATAATGGACACAATGTAGGTAGTATACGACACACTGTTCAGAACACAACTCTGTTCAGAAGAACAATATAATCTGGCATACTACTTATTTAAATGTGGTGTTTTTAATATTTTTAACCAATACATTTTTAAATATAAGAAATAGCAGTTCAAATTCATATTTGTTAAAACAATTTACATGATGTCATATGCATGAACAGTTATTCATGGAACACGTCTTTGGGCAGCAGTCTGTGGTCTACAAAACAGTAAGAATGAATAGTGTAGGACTTAGAGGATGGCCTTGTGAAACAATGAAGCAACAAACAAATTCAATTTTTTTAATGAAGTTTTTTAGTTATAGTAATAGTTTCAAATTATATATTTTTTTAAATTGCAATATGTTAGTATTTTATACAGTTATCTTGACATGAATGCTTTGTTGAGGTTTTCTTCTGAAAGCTATAGCGTGATAAATTTTGTTTATATTAACTATAATATATTATTTATTAATATTACACTTATTTCTCTGTTAAAGATATTAATGTAATATATTAATAATTTTTTGGAAAAAATTCCAGTTAATTAAGTAATCTTAGTGTTTACACTAAAGATAAATATTAAAGTATAGAATAAAATAAAATAAATATAAATTAATAACACTTATTAATTAAGCTCATTTATAACTTACACGTTTTAATTTAAAGATTGGTTTAGAGATTTTACTTAAGTCTTAAAAAATTAGTATTAATTTATATGTATTAATATTAAAACACATATGTTTTAAATTTCTATAAAATAAGTAGGCTACATACCTTTTTGTCAACTTCACCTATTCCAACTTCATCATTCTCCCTGTAATAAAATAACAATTTTGGATTAAAATCCATGACTTTGTGTGAAAAATAAATAAATAAAATTGACTGAGGAAAGTCTGAGTAAGAACAATATAAACGGGAAATGACTAGTACTGTGCTGTAAAAGTTATCAAAACATTATCTCATGCAATACCAGCTGTCTCCCTGGATACTAATCTCCATTACAAGCTGATATGTGACACATGACACATGATTACAAGTTTTTATACACATGATGTAACCAAAAAAAACTACGTAATATATAAGTATATGATATTTACTGTTTAATTGAACTTGGATGAAGTTCACATTGAAATGAATGATATTTTACAACATAAAATAAGCTAAGTAACACAATTAACAAGACTGTGCTAAACACCATATTTACACTCCTCTATAACTCATCTTTTACTAATGACTTTTTTGTACAAATAACTTAAGAATTCTATAATGAAATTCTAAGCAAATTTTTAACTTTTATCATCTAAACCAAGATCCAATCAGTTTAATGATTAAAACTAATATACAATTACTTACATTATGTGTATTGCTGTTGTCCAGTGGCTGGAATATGATTCATGTCATCAATCCTATAGCTTCCCAATAGAAATCCAGCTTAATTATAATTATGTATATTTTTTTCTTTTCTTCTTCAGTAATCCAAACTAGGGAATTAGATTATATGAAAACGTTTCTACAGACTACTCACAAGAAACATGACCGAATGATTTGTAAAGATGATTTAAATACGGTATGTTGAATGGTACCAGTAGTTTAAAAATTATTTAAAATACAAATATTTATAGAGTATCTATACATAGTGTGTGTCAATATACATAAGTTATACATCAGTTGTGGATAATGTAACGTAACCTAACCTATGAACTTTAACCTATGTATTATTTTAATAGTTTTAATAATACCAATATCGTTTAATATATTACACAATATTTATAATGATACTTTGAATATGGGTTGGGTGATTCTCTAGTATACAATAATTAAAAATATTAGAAATATTAGTATATACGGTATAGTTTAAGCGTGTAGGTTATGTTACTCACATGTATTAACATTACCCACTTTGATGTATAACTAAGTATATTCATAGAAACTATTTATAGATTACACTAGAACAGTCTGTATCACTGTATCATACATTTAATGTAGTTTGTTTTAAAAGGTTCTCATTATGCCTGGAACAATCTTCACAAGTAAGTGACACATGTTTGTGAATGATATCATTACTATCTATATAAGACAGAGACACAGAGAGTGTGCGTGAGTCTTCAATGAGAGTCTAGTTAAGCGATTTACAGAGTTAGTGCATGCGTTTGATTCCACATTTGTGGATTAATATTATATTTGTACGTAATCTTTTTGTTTGTATAAATTATGGTTCTGGTAATATTCGATGTCACAGTTGTGGACGAAAATTGTATTTTGAGTGTTATATTTTTATTTGTGACATAGGTAAATAAACAAGCCATGTTAACGATTGAGTGTTTAATTTCAATTGCTGACACAGAAGAATTGGCACCTGGTGAAAGGACTAATTCCATTAATGGTACAAATTAGTGAGCAAATTATGTTACAATTTAGTAAATGTGCAGTGCAGGTGAAAAGATGGGAAGAGTACCATGGAACATGATAACCATCAGAAGAAATGTTCCATTAGAAGAAAAGAACTAAGAGAAGAACTTCCCACAACAGGAACTAAGGCTGACCTGGAGATGGATTTAGAACAGGCTATACAAGAAATGGGTGGGAACCTGGATAAAGTCTTCATAATTATCTTGTTGATTCATCCTCTTCGTTCACTTTATTAAATTTATTAATATATATAAACTTTCACGTATGAACTTACTATTCGTTGTCACTTCCCCAAACGTTTCGAGGTGATGTTCCTCTTCCTCAGTGGGAGTAATACTGAATGTTGATTACAGAATAACCGTTATGGATTATAGGTGTGTTTGGTGGGGGTTGATGGTGGGAAGGGATTGGTGCTGAGGTTCAAATTGTGTGTTTGGATCAGTGTATCGAATAGTGTATGTGATTTGTAATGTAATTGTTCATTTAATATGTTGTTTGGTTGTAGTTTGTGATATCTGTATATTTCAAATTGTAATTTCCATCTTCATAATTGTAAAAGTAACGCCTACCAAAAAGGTAATGCAGGTAAGCAATATGTTTAACAAAATAATGGCAGTAATTCAGGTCCAGTTACAGCAAAGTCAGGCTCAGTCAGAATGAATTGAGATAAAAATTCAGATCCAATCAAAACAAATCACAGTAGTGCAGACACAATTACTGGCCCAGTCCTCACTATTTATACCCAGATACAAGCTCTATCAGACAGGATTATTTGCACAGAAGAATTGTTAAAGGGCCTAGATGTCAAATGTGCAAATAGGATATCATAATGTTCAGGAACAAGTGAACTCCCTAAAATGAGAGTTCAACACTGCAGTAAAGAGATTGGGCCGTGTATTAAGTACCATGGTAAATAGACTAAACATAGAACTATGTCAACTGGGAACAGGACTAAGTGCCACCTTACAGAATGTCAACAGAATGGAAAAACAGATTAAGGACAAAATTTTTGTCTTCTCAAAACACGCCTGGCTGATGGCTACTATAACTGTCCTCATCAGGTTCCAGTAGATCCGAAAGTAATATTAGAGATAGTTTACCAGAATTCCAAGGTATGCTGGATGAATGTCTATCATCATTTATTAGGAGCTATGTATCACTACTGAATCAAATAAACCTACCCCAGGAAATTTATACTCAGATTTTATCGCATCAGTTCAGCAGCAAACTGGTGGCAGAACATTAAAGGTTTAAGTCTCATTTGAAATTAATATTTATACATTAATTTTGGAATAAATATTCGGTTTTGAGAAAGAATGAATACTGAGATCTGACTCTGATGCAGACAGGGCAGCAATACACAAAAAGTTCCTAACTGAGAGTCAGCAAACAGGAATGCAAGCAGGTCCATTTGTTATCCACATTTGCAGTTATTCAAAAGGATATATCCTGTGAAGGGTGGTGATGATCTTTTCTTTTTATAATTGAGCTGTCCCAGAATAAGATCAGATCATTGGTAAAAGTGTCCGGCCCCAAAACAGTATGTAAAATGTGATTTAAGCTTTAAACTAAATGGATCTAAAGTTGTGAAGCATCAAATAATCTTTAGTCACCAACATTTTAACAGTGAGAACGTAATTCAGACAACAAGTGACTAAAAAGTACGGAGTGCAACACGTGGGCTGCAGGGACACCGCTAAATGAAGTAACAGTATAATAAACAAAATCAATAATGAAAATTTTATAATGAAGAGCTTTATTTTGGGGGAAGAATTTAAATAAGGTATGCATGTGTGTACGAGCAATTACTGGGCTGCCTTTATTTAATATAGGTACTTATTAAGTAATAATTAATAATTTAATAAGAAAAACTAACGTGACTAGATTTTATGTAAATTCACATCACTGTGAAATTTTGTATGTTTATATTACATAGGGCCTCGGCCTCAGAACGGAAATTTGTTGAAATAAAGTTCTGAAGATTTTTATCAAACGAAGTTTGTGTCATAATGTGTCATAACAAATTGTAAATAAATCACATTTCAAATTTCACTTAACACTATCTGTGGGTGTGATACTGTATTTAATTAAATGATTAGGAAAAATGTCTCTTATTAAAAAATTCGCTAAAAAGATTGTACTCGTGAAGTGATTCTAATATAATATTGTTACGACGGTCTACTTGATCGTCGTAGGTACAGTGGAAAACAAATTACAAGACACCAGTTAAGTCACTAATCACACCTTTAATTTTTACAGTTAAACAGTTCGTAATTAACAACACTGTATTTTACAAAAATCAAATGAAAATTGTTCACACGCAATAAAATGTCCACTAAAATTAAACACCTGTCTACCTGTAGATGACCACGTTTTCCACAGTTGTAACATTTCGGTCTTTTTCAAATCGTTGCGACTCTCTTGAACTTTTGAATTGTTTGTCCGACAACATTGTTTTTCTGCACCCATCATAACGGCAATGTGATACAGGGATCTTCTGACTTGGCAGCTTCAAACTCTAGGGCGTGAACAAGAGCTTCTGAGCTATTTCGGTGTCTTGCCATTCGTAACACTTGCTGAAGTTCACAATCTCCGATGCCATCAATAAATGTCTGCACCGCAAACCTTATTCGGAAGTCTTCTGGTGCTTCAGGATAGGCCAATCTAATCAATCTGTCGATACTTGCTTCAAACTCTTGAAAACTCTCCCTGGAACTTGTCGTCTTGTTCTCAACTGAGCATAGTACACATCTCGCAAATGTTTATCACCGTAGCATAATTCTAGAACTTTTATCAACTCGGCATAGATGTTCTGGCTGTCAGGTGACACTTTCTGTAGTAATTCTGCCGCTGGGCCTTTTAATACGAGAACGAGTGACTGCCTTGTCTTTCTCTGTCCAATTATTTGCGCATGCAGCAGCTTCAAATTGGCGGAGGTACATTGCTCAGTGACTGCTTCCGTCAAAGGTTAGAGCTTTGACATGAACTGTCCCTACTGCAGGCAAAGTGACTTTCTCTATTAACTTATTTTCTGTGTTTTTCTGTCTTTTGGTACAGTCTGTTCACAAAGTTGTTTTGGTTTAACTTTAGGCACTGCTCGACTTCATTTTTAATCTGCTCTTTTATATTTGTAATCAAGTCTTCTATTTTTGTGGATATAGCTTTTTCCACACTCGTGACTGATTTTTCTACTTCAGCTATTTTATTAGACATCGATTCTTCAACACTCGAGACATATTTTTCTACTTCAGCTATTTTTAATATCATAGATTCTTGTACCTCCGATATTTTAGTAACTTGTTTATTAAGCTCACCTTGTAGGAGACCCAATTCTGCGGTAGCCTACTATGTTCTTGCATCTGTTTTTGCTCCTATATTAATGCTTTGATGTCTTCTGTTTCACGCTTCCGTTCCTCTGTCTCATGCTTACGTTTTTCATCCTGTCGTTTTTCTGTTTCTTCCGCCTCGTGTCTGCGTTTCTTATCCTGTCGTTTTTCTGATTCTTCCTGAGTCTGCCGCAGCAGTGTTTGTAAAGCTTCCATCATCTGACTGGCATCCATGTTTACCGATTAATTATGAATTACACTCGTCTTGTACAAACTGTCCACTGTTTCAACTGTTGACCGTTCTATCCCAGTTCTGACACCACTGTTACGACGGTCTACTTGATCGTCGTAGGTACAGTGGAAAACAAATTAAAAGACACCAATTAAGTCACTAATCACACCTTTAATTTTTACAGTTAAACAGTTCGTAATTAACAACACTGTCTTTTACAAGAAATCAAATGAAAATTGTTCACACGCAATAAAATGTCCACTAAAATTAAACACAATTGTATTACAATTATACCGTCCGATTATAAAACACACTTAACTAATAACCACTTGAACGCACACAGTAATATCGCCCGATAATAACTCTCGAACCGCACTGTAAATATATCGCAGCTATACTGAAAACTAAGGCCGCTGCCGCCATGTATTTATACCTCCGCTCACAGACCAGAACGTTCCAAACTACGTCTTAGCGTCAGCGTGTACTACGTAATTAATTGCGGCCTTGACACAGTCCGCGCGGCTGGCGACTTCGAGAAAACTCGCGGATGCGTTGACAGTCATGTATGCCACATACATTAGAGCGAGATTCTTCTGGTACATTCGACAAACACGTAGATTGTTCTGTGATGCCGTAACAATATATAAGTTTAATGGAAGGTGAAAAAAATATGGAACAAGTATTCCACTTAAACAGGTTCCAAAACGAATAGCATCAGCAACAGAAGTTTCTGAATGAAAGAAAGACATGGGTGGGAGTAACAATAGAAAACTGACAGTCACCGCATTTTACAACACCACGTAGAGAATGGAAGAGGGGGTCAACAAAATCTAATACTGATAATTCTGATAAATATGTAGTAAGAAGAACAACTTATAGTTTTACAAGATCGTGTATACAGTTTAGATGTACACGTCACTACAGTAATAAAACGTCTGGTACGATGAAAGTGGTGAAGCAGCGAATGCGCCATTAAATAAAGAAAACAGAGTTATAATAGTTCACGGGAATACAGATCAAAGTTCGTCGATGGTGGGTTATTGGCTTTGTAAATAGGGAGAGAAAGCAGGTGCTTTTCATGAGTATATGAGTAATAGAGGTTTCGAGAAATGGGTAATTCAAAACTATTTCCAGGGTTACAAAAAAAACTCTGTGTTAGTTTTGGATAATGCACCTTGCCACAATTACCAACCTGAAAAGTGTACTACATCAAATTCTTCTAAAAGGGACTTAACTAAGTGGTTGTCTAATAAAAAAATTCCTTTTACACCTAATGTGTTTAAACTAGAGCTGTATGACTTAGTAAAAACGAGTAAACCTTTTCAAAACCACTATAAAATAGACGGTATTCTATGAAATTGCGACCACACTGTTATTAGTCTGCCTCCGTATCACCATAAACTAGAACCCATAGAACTTATTTAGGCTCAATTTAAACACTCAAATTAAACTTGGCACGAAGGCCTTCTCTACAAACTTGCTATGTCCCCTCTACCTGCATCTTTTGTTCATCTCATGCGCTCGAATCTATGTGACCGCACATTTAGGGTTTGCGTCGACGGATCGTACTCTTCTGTCCGACCTGTCACAGCTGGCATCCCCCAAGGATCTGTCCTAGGCTCCTTTCTGTACCTCGTGTACACGAACGATCTGCCTACCCAGCCTGGAGTTACGCTCTCTCTCTCTATGCGGATGACGCAATGTATCACTCTAGCTCGGCCGATCTTGGTCATGCTGCTAAAGTGGTACAGCGTCAGCTCACCCTGCTTCCAGACTGGCTACGGAAATGGCGGATGGCGATCAATACGGAGAAATCCGAGGCGATCGCCTTCTCCCGTCAATTAACTTCCCGATGCCAGTCCCTCTCCCTAAACAGAAGTCCAATCGCTTGGACACATACTGTGAAGTACTTAGGCGTCACTCTTGATCGACGCCTATGCTTCAGAGCTCACGTCACCAATGTACTCCAGCGTGCCCGCGGCTTAAAAGCGAAACTTTACCCATTCTTATCAGTTCGAGGGCCTCTGCAACTTCGCACGAAGCGCTCAATATAGCTGCTCTTCTGAAGACCCGCCCTTACGTACGCAGCTCCGGCCTATTGGTCCATACTCAGCGCGGACGTAGTTGCCCGCATGGAAGCTTTCCAATTAGTTACCCTCTGACAAATCTCCAGTTGCTCTCTTCATATTGCATCTACTTCCACAAAAAAGTTGTGAAGAAACACAGAATACATCTTATAAAGTTATGCTAGTTCCATCATTTGTACACCAAATTCTAGGCAGTCCCAAAAACTTGTACACTCAAGAGCTTGAGTATAATTCAATCCTATGAAATAACTTTTTAAAGACATGATGTGGGAATGTTATCTGGAGATCAGTGGAGAAGCCAAAAAAGTAATAGAAAAACTCAGTGCAAGAATTTCATGAGATACGAGATTGCTCGAAGATTTAGTGTGAAGTACAGTGTCTAATCTAATAGTAATGTTAATGGGGTCAGAGCTTACAAGACGTCCAACACATTTTGCTTTAGTTCCCCATGCTGAGAACATAGAATTAATCGGAGAATATCGAATAGTTATACCTAAATGTAAAATTTTCAAAAATGTCTTCTAATTTTATTAATTGTGGGAGGCTTATTTTGGGAAGACGGAAGTGTTCTTCTAAGCTGTTTATTCAGTTTGCTGAGTTATGAGCCCTTAGTTCTTGTTGAATGTTTTATTGAGACATATATATCCTCTACAGCTGTGCCAGTGGTTCATTCACTCTCTTGATCATTTCTGCAACAATGGTGATTTTGTTGGATTCACTGCTACATACATTATATCAATTCACTGTTTTAAATTGGCAGAAATCTCAGGTCATGGTAGTTCTGGTTCCTGTGCCCACTTTAAGCTTTATAAAAATACACCCTGCTTTCCCATTAAGTGATTCAGGGCCTATTGCCAAATATGGTTCAACATTTTCCCATGCATGTACATGAGAATTCCTTACTATAAAAAATATTCTACACATGTAAGTGGACTACAGTTTACCTGTGAATAAAGAAAAGTCTAGTGTATCCAATAACCAACATATCTAAAATACTCTTTAATTATACTGTAAATTTCAAAATAGTAATAATAATAAATCTCACAATAGAACCTAATAACATTTGCAAGATGGAGGTCTTCAAATAAATAGTTATGAACAGCAGCAGATTCTATAGTAAGCACTTGAGTGCAACCTCATCATCCTTTTCAAATTGTCAATTATATAGACATTAAAGTACATTTTCAATCAAGTAAGACTTATAAAATGAGAGTATATTAGGCATGGAGGTCTGCATTAGCAGCTGACACAAAATAATTAAGAGACTTTGAGTTGGTCAGGGGCACACCATACCATTTGCAATACTTATTTTCTATTTTGATCACTGTTTAGCACTATTGTTTTACAATTATTATGAAAAGTTTTTATTATTCCTTAGTATTCATATTTTAGTAATTGTGACTTAAAAATCTGAAATGTACTGTACTATTTTCAAAGAACCGCTTAGGCCCACTTCCCAGTGGATATGTTATTGCAAGATAGTTTGATTTTGTGTGCTATTCTAAAAAGGTGCTTCATCCCCTTCCATAGTGGAGCAGTTACTGCAAGATCTTGTGATTGTTCTGGAATGGTACAAAGGGGTGCTTACCTTCTTACCTGGTAGATCCATTACTGCAAGATAATGGCGACTTTGCTTGAAGAGGGGCTTATCTCTGCCCTCAGCAGACATCTGTTATCGCAAGACAATGTGTCCATTCTGTATTTTCTCAAAGTTTATTTATGATAAGCAGGAATAACAACATTGATGGAAGTAGGGGATTCATCAGTTACCAGCTGAAGCCAACTGCATATGTTACCTTGGCCACTAATTATCTCTTACTACCCGTCTTATATATACCAATAGGCCTGTATACAAATACTCTATTGGCTACTTACCAAATAGGGGAGGGCTGTAACTCCCACAACCATCTTTGAATATGCCATTGGACTGTATTATTGTGCAAGTCAGGTTTGGCCTTTGTCTGTTTGACTTCTCAAAATGAATACGATTCCAATATCATGTATAATATATGAGTTTTAAATCAGAATCTATCAAATTCCATAAAATTTTTGTCCACATGAAGAGTGAGCCTATACATTCTAGACAATTTTTTAGTACTGACTGTGAATTAATAAATATTAAAAGGCTTGTATGATGACAAGAGATGATTGAAAAACCACCCGTGGCTGTTGTAGAGATGCCTGTGCTTGATCCTGTGCAGTGTCAGAGACACTGCTACAGAGGTAGAATTGGCTGCAGGTAATCACAATGTAGGAGCAGCAAGAAAAGATGTACTGGAACTACAGAGAATAAAAGAGCTCAGGGGGTGGGAAGGCGCTAGTTACATAAAAGATAAGAGTTACTGACAAGGATGTTACAGATGAGATTGGGAGTAAATTGGGAAAACAAAAGGGAATTGAAGAAGAGATATTTCTATGTGTTTTAAGAGAAAGTGCTCTGTAATTTGGAAAAGAAGTTTTTAGAGTCAAACTTAAGAGAAAAACACAATAGGATTTGCCAGTTCGGGACAAACACACTAAATGAGGGGCCAGTTTTATGGCTACTTGACAGTCAACCCATGTCGCACGTGGACGTGTACAAGTCAGCAATGTTGTTCTACGGAACCTTCCAGTTTTCTAAGCATCTTAGACAACGCAATTATTTTCAGTGCACCATACAGAAAGCAGTAGATTCTTTTGCAACTACAGCAGGATATGAATATAGGATTCAGAAGCAGGCAACCAGTTAGTTTTGAGACTGATTCAAAGTGAATTTAATGAAAATTTAGTGATAACTGAAAGCAGACATTTGTGATAGGTGACTTTGTTAATATATTTTATTAATAAATATATAAATACATACAATGAAATATATTTTATTTGCTTACCTCGTGGTTACCATACTTCCGGTTGCCACGTGTCTCTATCGCCAACATTAGTTATTTTATTCACACCTAAGGGTTCCAAAGTATCGTTGAACGAGAGGCAGAAACAGTCGGGGTTATTGAAATAAAGATTCGTACATTTGGATTTACGATAAAACACTAGTTTTAATATTTTTCTGAATATTCTGAATTACGTTACAGAAGGCTCAACTCAAAATGGAGTCATACTTAACAAGATGGCGGCTTTGCAATTCCGCTATTAGTCATTAATTATTTTCATTGTTTCTCTACGCTATGTAATTGAACACAAAAAAACATTTTATACTGCAGTTATGATTTTAATTACTCATTTAGTTTCATATAACCCTTTTTTACAACACATAAACCAATGTCTATGTTGATTACTGCCGGCACTCTCTTTCACTCTCTCTCTCTCACATACTCTCGCTACATATTTTATTTTCATACATTTAATTTTGTTTGTTATAATTTCGAGCTCGATTTTTTATAATTGGATATTAATATGAATTCTGACTTCCCTGAAATGTTGTGAAAGTTGCGGCTCAGACGTTCCCCATGATAGGGCCGGTGTTTGGTGTACTTAGTTGGTCGTTGTACTCTCTAGCTTTCGTCTGTCCTTTGCACTGAATTTACATGATGTTTATAATTACTGGTCAACACTATTTACTTGTAGTTACATTTTGTGGATTCAAATAAAACACTTTAGCTGACAATTTTAGGCCAGCGAAACTTTAACGTGTTGTCACCATGACGATGTTCTGCAGACTGGGCCAACATATTGTCGTATTGTCGACAGGTGGTGGGGATTAACTGCTATTAATCCTTTGTCTGAGACATATGACGTTATTGTTCCACGTCATTATTGTTACGTGTGTCATATTTTGTTATGACAATTCAGCGTTGTCGATCAGTGCAACCATCGAGTGCGTTTTATTTCGCACGTACGCTCTTGGCCTCGAGATGAATTATACAGATGAAACTGCGTCGTGTATTTAAATATGGGGGAAGTTGACCTAACTCTCTTTTACACATGAAAATACAATAAAAATACAATACAATATGTTTTAGTACCATAATTCCTTAAGACGGACGTTTGTACCATCACAAAACCCCCTCAATGAGAGGTTTTATGCCGAAGCATAAAAACTCTCATTGACTCATTCACACGTTCTAAAGGGATCAGCCCAGATATGTCGCCACAACCCCCTGTAGTGTTTATATAGAAAATTTTAATCACTTACCCTTGGTCTAATGATGATGATCGTACCTGCCTGACCTTACTGGACTTCTCTCTCGAGATCCCAACACCATAAGGCCATTAGGCACTTAACGCTCCTGCTCTGACACGTAGGCCAGCTTAGGACCGCCGTCACAACACCATCTAACTCTGAAACATTGAGTACAAAATTTAAAATAGTGGCCTTATATACTTCCATATCCGCAACTGATATGTCTCCCCTTAGTTACATTGGTTTATGTTCCTAGACACTGGTTCTCTTAATTAGTAAATTTTCAAATAACCAAAAAAAAACAAGATTTAAGACAGAAAAGCCATTTCCCTTTTCAACATCCCTACATTTATTAAAACTTTCTGACCCCAGTCAATATTAACTTTCTTACGTCATCACAAGAAAACATATTCTTATACTAAGCATAACACATAAAACAAAATTTTAATTCCTAAATGCAACAACAACAACTATTTATCTTTATTATATAAAATTAAAATATACTATTATGGCAAACACTTCAAATATTCTAAACTTTCTTTACTCAGCTTTCCTGATACTCATATTTCTTGGCAACAGAATCAGAACGATATTTGTATATTCAATATCAATATCAATATTTTTCTCTACTTAATATTTGTTACTGTTGCTACCAATAACAATAAAACATTGAACATCAAACATTAACATTGTTACATTTACATTATACAATTCACATTTAAATAACTTGTATCAAAACTTTATTAATCAAATAAAATTATTATTATGAACTCTCTATTAACTCTTTACCATTCTTTTATATCAACTTTTAACTATTTAACATTTGTTACAATGAGATTCTATAAAAAAATTTCAAGTTTATTATTAACCTTTCTGTTACATCACCTTTCTACTATGAATTTTCTTTTCCTAACCTTTTCATCAATACTTATCTAGTTTGGGTGACTCTCTATTATTCACTATTATCTATATCTTATTTTGGCATTTATCTATCTAACCTTACTACCCTTCCTTCTAACAACCACTACTACCAGATTTATATAATATGACACCAATCTCTCAATAATAACAACCCCCTTCAACCTTAATTCTATATATACCGTTCAATTTCTATTACCTCTTTGTACTAGGATGTGTGTACCCTACCTGGCAATATACACGTTCATAACCTTTTGCCCTCCACCAAATATCGGCAAACACTCTTACCCTTCTCTAATTACGGGAACTGCCACAACGCCGCACGTTGATCCCTCCTTACACCACTATCCTTACTACAAAATATCACCATCAACTATTTATTCTCTAATTACATATTACTCATCTTCTCGACATATAATCACTAACTACTGTGTCCCTAAAATATCTAACACCCTCTTTGTGTATTATCTGTATCTCAACTTCTTATTCTCTCTAACTCCCATTAAAATTAACCCTGCTTAACTCACATGCCTTATTTATCATTATCACCCAAACCTCTTTACAACATTTCACTTTAATATAACACTAGAAAATTCATCACTTACCTTACAACTCAATATCCACATATATTACATGCTTAATCGTTTATTATTCATTAGAATCTAGATCTCATAATTATTTAAACTCATCATCCCAATTAATTATTTTTCAATTATTTATTTAGTTTGAAACATGTTATAATTATTATTAAATCAATTAAACTATACTTTCCTGTTACATGCATGGTTTACACAAAAATACATATAATACACAACATCAAGAATACACAAATACATTGACATCAACACACAAAAACATACAATCCAAATTATCATTTAATCATTGACCATAAATCAGTTCATAAAAACAGTCCATCTTGAAATCACACTATCACATAATTAAATGTTTATAACACAATAAAATAATTATCCTCCATCATCAAACAACAGTTGAATCTTAGGTCTATACAACTTATTTTTTCCTTGAAAACATTATATTACCATCATTAATATAATACTTATTTACATTCTTATATTCTTCTACAAAACTATCGCAATTAATAGGGTTATTCCATATCAATTTATCATACAATTTGTCATCATAGGGTATGGTCATGTCACCTTCAGTATAATTAGTCACAATCAGATAAGTTACAAAGTCATTATTTTCATTATCATCTCCTACTACTGCTATATCAGTTTCCACCCAAGGTAAGTATTTACTATAATTACCAACCATCTCTACTCCTAACCTTTCCATAAACTCTTCATACTTTCTACTTATCTTAAAAATCTCTATTTCTCTCTCTCTCAATATACCTCTCACTCTCAGAATATGCAGGGGACACTGACTCACCATTACTGCACCACCTGTGAAGTGCACTAAAAAAACCAGGGACAACTTTATTTGCAGACCTATCGTCTTCCAAATATATATTGAAGGCACTCTCGTCCTTCCTAAACACATGTGAAGCCTTTACTTCACCCCCCCCACTACACCATTAAGGGAAAAATTTACCCCCTGCAATCCCCCTACAATTATACTTTCTCTCCACTTTCTATCTAACTCATCACACACTAACATTCCATCATTATCACATTCTACTCCCACTAAAATCTCATTATCACTACCAATGTTCACATAATCATTTTCTAATATCATATTTTTATTTTTATTATTACAATTCTCTCCCCTACTTACCTTGTTGTCTTTGTTTTCATTCAATTTGTCAATTTCTCTCTTATTTTCTAACTCTATTTCATCTAAACGTGTCTCTATTTCACTTATTCTTTTATCAAAATATAACCTCTTCTCTTGAGTTATAACAGAGGGAACCCAAAGTAATTGGTTCTCCCAATTACTTAAGGCTGCCTTATTCGGGACGAGCTGAAATTTAAACAGAACAACACACAGTAAATATAAAAGGAATCAGGGAAGGGACAACTGTTGATTTATGTACTCAGTATATGTGTGTAACAAGAAGATTCCCCTTTATTAAACATTTAAAAAAACAAATGAAATTTACTCAAACTACAGATCCCATTTCGTTATTAATTAAATTATCAAAATTATTTAAATGGCTTTATATATACTGTGGGATCACAACAAATTATATTTAGCTTTTCCCCGGATCCGGGTAACCATTGGTATTTAGTCTTTAAACTTTTAATCATATTCAATTCAAGATATTAACTTGCAAGACTGTTACTTTTACTTTTACTTTTACTTTTAAGTTTCATTATTATTCCATTTGAAGAATGGTATTAATTATACTACGATACGTTAAAATCTAAACTGTTACAATTATAAGAAGCCTGAATAGTTACAATTAAATTCTTAGATTTAAATTTTTATATTCTTATAAAGTCAATCGTCTCTGAAAGTCTCTCTAAGAGAGTATTGTGTTACAATGACTATTATTATTATTCCTCGATAGACTTGCTATCGAGTCACCTTTAATTTGGGATGTAGAAATCTCCTCCATATGGTTACATCTTGGGAATCCTAAGGGCGTCGTCCTCGTCTAGGTCTGGTCTCAGTTGTTCACGGCTTAAACGTCTTCAGGATAGAGTGGGCCTTCTACACAGGTACTCGTTGATTCTCAGATGTCTCGAACTGCATTATCGGTCGGGTCTACGAGAGTTGTAATTCTGATGATTCATGTCTCCAGGTAGGATGTTGTGGAGAGTCGTCAATCGGAGAAGATAGCTGTTATAGTTATTAACACTCGTACTTTTGGTTGTCACACATTTTTCTTCTTGTTACGTTTTTTTTATTTTTTTTTTTCTTAACGTTACATATTACACTCTTTTGTAGCAGTTAGTAAAATACATAAGAATTAATCCAAACTAATAACCAATCACATAACATTTCAACAGAGCATTTCGCTCATGCATGTGCACTGCTTGGAGTCGTCATAGCGAGAGCCAGATTTTTCGTCCGCTACCACCGGTACAGGACAATAGATAGTGGGGTGTTTATTCCGCGAGAATATAGTCCCGGTCTCTCTCTAAATAAAACTTTTTATTTACACAAACTATCGCTAGATAAAAATACATCATTTAAATTAGTTGTTTTCGTGACTATCTGTCTTCAGATTCTTTAATTATTAACATTATTTTTCTATATTATTTTTAATTACAGAAGACTCGGTAAACATGTCGAGTCCGGTATCAACAGGTAGGCGCCTGATAACAAGCAAAGGGTTAAATGCGACAATAATAATTATTTACAATATGTCTTTTCTTTACCTTTTCTTTGCCCTTATTAATTACTACTTCCATTCACCCTTAGTACCTACATGTTTTTTATTTTATCATTGTGAGATTTAAATGGTTAATTGTTCGCAACTTAAAATTTTTTTATTTCTTTATTTTTTTTATAATTGTCACAATTTAAATCGTCACAAAAATTACAATTTTGTCTTTGCATTTCATTTTTCATCTCATTGAACTTTTCATCAAACCGGTTAAACTTATCATTAACATTATCAAATCTTGAATTTTGCTCATGAAATTTATCGTCAAACTTTGCCTCAAGTTTATTAAATTTGGCATCTAATTCGCTACTTTGCATTTTCATTAACTGGAATAAATCATCCAGTGACACTTTATTACTAGTCGGTGTTGAGTTTGCAGTGACTCCATTCATAATTACAGATTCTGTTCCTGTATCATTTAGATCCATGCTTTCATTTACATTAAGGCTGATACTTTCACTATCGTTTGCCATTTTAGAGAAAGAAGACAAATTTTCTGTTATTTTGTATTTATTCAGCTCAATCACAACATAACCTAACTCTCGTAATGTTATGTTTATGTGTTATGTTATCTTATTTCGCCACCCGTCTGCTTCCGCACTCTGGTTCATTTATATAAAAATAATTCATTATATAAAGTCCCTGTTCTGGGCTGCCATTGTTAATATATTTTATTAATAAATAAATATATATGAAATATATTTTATTTGCTTACCTCGTGGTTACCATACTTCCGGTTGCCACGTATCTCTATCGCCAACATTAGTTATTTTATTCACACCTAAGGGTTCCAAAGTATCGTTGAACGAGAGGCAGAAACAGTCGGGGTTATTGAAATAAAGATTCGTACACTTGGATTTACGATAAAACACTAGTTTTAATATTTTTCTGTATATTCTGAATTACGTTACAGAAGGTTCTACTCAAAATGGAGTCATACTTAACAAGATGGCGGCTTTGCAATTCCGCTATTAGTCATTAATTTTTTCATTGTTTCTCTATGCTATGTAATTGAACACAAAAAAAACATTTTATACTGCAGTTATGATTTTAATTACTCATTTAGTTTCATATAACCCTTTTTTTCAACACATAAACCAATGTCTAGGTTGATTACTGCCGGCATTCTCTTTCACTCTCTCTCTCACATACTCTCGCTACATATTTTATTTTGATACATTTAATTTTGTTTGTTATAATTTCGAGCTCGATTTTTTATAATTGGATATTAATATGAATTCTGACTTCCCTGAAATGTTGTGAAAGTTGCGGCTCAGACGTTCACCATGGTAGGGCCGGTGTTTGGTGTACTTAGTTGGTCATTGTACTCTCTAGCTTTCGTCTGTCCTTTGCACTGAATTTACATGATGTTTATAATTACTGGTCGATACTATTTACTTGTAGTTACATTTTGTGGATTCAAATAAAACACTTTAGCTGACAATTTTAGGCCAGCAAAACTTTAACGTGTTGTCACCATGACGATGTTCTGCAGACTGGGCCGACATATTGTCGTATTGTCGACAGGTGGTGGGGATTAACTGCTATTAATCCTTTGTCTGAGACATATGACGTTATTGTTCCATGTCATTATTGTTATGTGTGTCATATTTTGTTATGACAATTCAGCGTTGTCGATCAGTGCAACCATCGAGTGCGTTTTATTTCGCACATACGCTCTTGGCCTTGAGACGAGTTATACAGATGAAACTGCGTCGTGTATTTAAATATGGGGGAAGTTGACCTAACTCTCTTTTACACGTGAAAATACAATAAAAATACAATACAATATGTTTTAGTACCATAATTCCTTAAGACGGACGTTTGTACCGTCACAACTTGTATTATTTAATGTCACAATGTTAACAAGTTTCATATATTTTAAAATAATTCAAACACTTTCTGCTACAGTCCATTTCTTGATGTATATAATGATCTTAAACAAAATGAACAACATATAAATAATAACAACAATAAAATATGGGCCACATTCACATACATAAATAATAAAATCAAACTATTTTAAAAACACGGATATCCAAATAGCATACAAAACTAATAAAAATAATTTACAAAAACTAAATAACCCACACAACAAAGATAATACAACAACCAATGGTATATACAAAATTGAATGCCAAGATTGTAATAAATGTTACATAGGACAAACAACAAAAACAGCTGAGAAAACGTTATTTTGAACACCTAAATGCATACAAAAAACCAGAAATATATAAATCTAATTTGGCCACACATGGAATAAACACTGGACATGAATTGCCAGACATAACCAATATGACACTAATAAAACATATACCACACAAAGGGACCATAATGAACATTTGGGAAAATTTACAAATATACAAACATAAAACACAAAACAAACTAACACCTGAACAAATACAAATCAATTCAAAACATGACATAATTTTCAAAGCACTCAACATAGAAAATACACAATATACTAATATATACACCACAGTCACACACAATAATACCAATTTAAAGCACCAGAGACCAACAGGAAACCAAAGCAATAACCAGCCAACACATAAATACCTTACAAGGCTCAAAATTAGGAAGGTTGAAGATGGGAACACAAGGCTTCCCGAAACATGTTCCAAATAGGGAGAAAACATCTTGAGGTAAAGTAATTTTAAAATAAGTAACAGCAGTGTGATGTAATAATTAAACAACACTGGACAATGTTAAAATTGAAGAATTACTGTATATGAGTGTCTTTGTTTATTTAACTATAACCAAAGTTTTATATAGCGATTTTTCTGATGTTCTCTGAATTCAACTGTTCAAACATAATGATTCATGTGACTGTCACGTCATAACAAAATTATATTAATAAACATAATAAGTATATTAATGCACTTATATTAAAAAGGCACAATTGAACAAACAAAGTGAGTTCTCAGTACAACTCGACTGTCTGAAATTTATTTGTCTGTCTGTCTGTGTATCTGTGTCTGTGTTTGGGAGATGCCTTTTGAATGCATCAATTAGTTTTCATTAAACTTAGCACGCATGCTGCCTACAATTTTACCCCATAGACCCATTAAAAAAAACTGATCCCCTTCTGTCAAAATAAGGGTAGAGAAGGCAAAAAGTAAGGTGTCTAAGTTTTGAAAAAATGGCAAAAATCCATGTGTAAAGTTACAGAGGACTTCAACCTAAATGTAAATACAGGGTGATTCAAAAAGGACGCTACAACTTTGAAAGCATATAGAAATTTATTCAGACATCTTACAGAGTTGGCTGAGGTGTCATTTTTAAGCAAAACAAAAATTGTTGTTAAAAATGGCTACTTTCACTGGTGCAGAACGTGCTCGATGTGTGTTTTGGTTTCGTGAAACAAAGTCAGCTATATAGTCCAATGTAATTTTCATACTGAGTATGGTAAAGATCCTCCAAGTAGGCCTACAGTTTACTTTTGGGGTCAAGCCTTTGGGTTGTTCTGTACAACATGCAAAATCAACAGGATGCCCACAAGTTTCTGATTCCACTGTGGAACTTAGAGAGAGCTTTCCCTGTAGACCTAAGAAATCAACACGATAGTGTTGTGAGATTGACATACCACAATTGACCATTTGGCACATATTATCAAACATTTGCACCTGAAAGCGTACAAACTTTCCATGGTACAAAACATTTAATGAAGCAGATAAAGTCACTCATCAACACTTCTATGCAGAAATATTGGATCTAATAGGACCCAATAAGACATTCCTGGACAATGTAATCTTTAGAGATAAGTCAATATTTCACATCAGTGGCAAATGAACACCCACAACTGCAGGCTCTGTGGTAGCAAAACTATACATAAAACATAGCAGTATGGGTTTGACAGCCCAAAAGTGAGTTTTTTGTGCCCCCAGAAAATTTAAAGTGTATGGCCCATTCTTTTTATGGAGAAAACACAAATGATACATGTATATGGAAACGTGGCTATGCTTGAAAAATTCCTCATTCAACAGTTAGATGAAGAAGACCACAATCACCAGCTTCACTACGAGCAAGACTCGAGCTCCTCATCACTTCAGCTTATATGTCCGGAATTTCCTTGATAACCGATTCTCAGGTTACTGGAAAAACTTTGTGTTTTGCTTTAAAATAGGTGTTTTGCTCAACCAACTCTGTAAGCAATCTGAACAAATTTCCACATATTTTTAAAGTTGTAAAGTCCTTTTTGAATCACTCTGTATAGTGTTCAGTTTTGTAAACTTCAAAAGTTTACAGGTAAGCTGCTTTCATCATAATATTTTTCTTGCTTGATGTTTTGATCCCCGGATTCTGGGACCATCCTCAGAAGCTAGACTAGATAAAACAACATAGAATAAAACATTTGAAAACAAAATATTAGAGAAATATACATAACTATGATTAAAAACTTTTCATAACTATATAGTCTTACAAACATTAGATACAACATACAAAAATAGAAATATAAGACTAAACTACAAAATAATGTAAAATAAAATAAATCTTATTTACCTGTAAGTGGCAGTTGAAAGACCCTTTTGAAAGACCTTACAACAGCTGGACAGCAGTCTTCTTTTGTAATTATTTGTACATATACCTACATGTTAAAGAGAACACCCCCTCCTCTACTTCTCAGTCGTTCATGAAACAAAAATTCTCAACCTACAAAAAAATTGTCTACCCCTAACAGAAATTTCCGACATACTAACACCTGTCCCCACTGTTACGGCCTTTCATCGCATTCCTCAAAAATGTTAAACCAAATCTGAGGAATGTCTTTGCTTGCTTGGCTCAAACACATCCAATTAACCATGATGACAGCCATCTCCTTGAATTTGCATTGTCCATTCTTAGTCTTTACCTTCTATGGACATGGCATCCCACTTTACTCTATGTTGTTTGTCCCAAGAATGTTCCACCAACCTCGAGGTATTCATTTTACCTATCTGGATGTTCTTCATCTGTCAAGACATGCAAACGCACAGAGGCCTGCTCGATTCTCCGAAATACTATGTCCCACACTCACACAGAAGTCAGTATATTAAGTTCTTTGCATCTAATGTAGACAAAATTGGTATGGTTCCACTCAGCAAATTGCCTATGGTATTACGGGAACAAAAGGCAGTCCACACATTGCACCTCCTTAGAACCCTCCTTATTTTCTCTGAAATTCCTCAGATGTATGGAATAATAGCAGTACCCCACCTACCCTTGTGTCATAATGAGTCTTCCCATGGGCAACCCTAAATAATCTTCTTCACATACTGGTCATTGTAACCATTCTTACTGAAACCATACAGACGTTTTTAACACACTGAGACCTACCTGTTTATGGTCCCTACATGCTGTTGTGTCCTGACCATTTTTGTAAAAGTTTGAGTGCTAATAAAAATTTGTCTCTGCACTTACATTCATTCTATAAACAGTGGATTAAAGTACACATCTTCTGCTTTAAAATTATATATATTTTGTTATGGTGTTTTGTAGTTCACTTTTTTTATTTATTTTTTTTTAATAAGTTGAGAAAAGTACACTTCTATTAAAAAAATTCAGTTTGACTCAATTCTTATTCAGTACACTAATTTTAAACGCAGATTACAACTATACACAAAATTATATTGTTTACACCTTAATATTGTTTTATCAACAAATTTACTGAAACAGTTGAAAACAAATGACATCGTATCAACTGAGGTTGATAACAAAAATATAACAAAACATGACTATCATACACAAACTGAAGGTAACAAAAATGGCTTCCCTCATCCAAACACATTTACATAGTACAAACAGGAATATCCCCCCCCCCCCCGTTTGTTCCAGTGCATGCTGACCACTACAGTTTAAATAGAGAACTAAAATATTTCATTACATTGAAACCAAGCCTGTGGACATATAGGAGTCATCTTATTTAGTTTAAACTATGTCAAATTTGTGGATGTACCTGCCATGTCCTTAGGATTCTGGCTTCTGGTGCTTGTTTGACTTGGACGTACTAGATATGTCCATAGACTCATTGTGTTAAATTCTTCTCACAGCAAACTCTCATTTTTCATTTTTCAAAATTTTAGGACGCCAGAGTGTAAAAATGGATTAAAATTTTTGAAAATTGTAAAAATCCATTCAATGTACCAAACTATAGGGAATTTTAATGTAAACCTAAATGCAGCGTTGGCTTCAAAATTTATTAACTTTAGGGGCACCATAGGCCTAAAATGGAAGTCAGAAACATGGCTTTAAAAAGTTAAAATTTATGAATTTGATTTAAACTAATAAAACATGTATTTCTTTCAAACAGTGAGCAAGTTCTACAGCTCAGGGAGTTTACAAGTTATAAGTTACAACATTCCATATGTATTAATACTCATTTTGTGTATGAATTACTTCTGAATTCCCTGTATATAGATACTGATGTTGACACAATAAATTATACTGAAAAATCAACAAAAATGCTTCCAACAGATATTACGCTGTTGCACATTACTATACAAAAGAATTGCCGATTAATGTGGGCCTCATGCTGAGCTGAGAGGCCTGAAACCAGTAATCAGGTTAGCATTAAACAGCATAATTTTATTTGTGATTATAACCGCTAACACAACTTTATTATTTTAAAATATCATTCAAAACTGTGTATAGTTAATGACCTTGTAAAAACCTTTCACGACTAGAAATTGTCAAAAAATGAATTTTTTCAACTGCTTTTGGTCCACTCTATACACTAAATTTTTTAACAAAGACAATATAATTGTAAAAACATTTTCAAGATAAATAAAAAAAACACTGATCACAACACACTTGGAAAAATAATAAACATGACTTTATTTTTACAATTAATAATTAAACTTTTCAGTAACATATACAGTTCACATGTATAAATCAACAAAAAAAGGTATGTGTGTAAACATACAGAGATATGCATACACGTATTAAGTAAACAACAAAACATTAATACATAGTTCAATATACATTCAACTCCCAATTATTTGGGGATGCATTTAATATATTTTGGATTGACCACATTGAATTAATTCTGTAAGAAGAAAGTGATCCTTGCAGTTAATCTTAAATCACTTCAAACCTCTGTCATTATGACAGTGTTATAATGTTAGCCAGAAGAAAGCTGAAACAGATATAGTTATAAAAACGCTTACACTGCATACAGAGTTTACAACTTTCAATAATGTCTACAGCATTTTAACTAATTTCTCTTATTAAACAAAGTCATTTAATTAAAAATTTTCTTTACATTCAATTCAGCATCAAATAAACATTAACCAGTCCTTAAAATGCCATGTGCATTAAGTACCATGATCCATGTCTTATTTGTTTGACAGATTTGTATATTTATGTACTGTATTTATTATCTTTCTTGTTTGGTATTCCATACAATACAATGGATATTCATAATCTCATTTACAAATAGAGGGGGTGCAAATGTGCAACAATGAGGAGGTTAGGGTTAACCCCCTCCCAAAAGATAAAAAAAATTTCAAAATTAAAAAAATTGTGCTGGTATAAATACAGTCATAAATTCAAATTAAATAGGCTAATTAATTATATGAATATGAATGTTTTTAGTTACAAAACACTATATCAGTACTCTTGTGAGTATGAAATCGCTTCATTCAAACATTCCTAGCTGTTTGTTGTTGAAGGATGGTTACAATTTTATCCTAGTTTCTGAAGTAATGTCTACTTACAGTGTAGGGTTGAGGTAACCATAAAGAGTTTTAGTCTGTTATTCAAACTTACACAGATGTATGTTATACATGGATTTTATCTGCATTTAATACTTTTTTGTATATTTTAATTTAGTGCTTTATTTTGAAAACAAATCAACAATAAATAGGGTTTGTTAGACCCTAGAGGATGGAAGACTATCTGAAGTTGCGTTTTAGTATAGACGCTGTGGTACAAGAGATGTAGTGCCTACTCCATGAGGTGCAGAAGAAGAATAAGAAGATCAACAATTAAACTCTTTTAACTTGGGGTTTGGAATGTATGCTAATATAATAAAATTTGCAGCCAATCAAGTATTTGAACACTGTGTAGCATTATTTTATAATGTTTATTTTTTAGGACCTCTAGTGCCTATTTTATGAATGCCCACTTGATTCATTTCTGTAGTTAATGATTAGACCAATTTAGTTTATTTGCTGCAAATATTTATAGACACATATTCACTATGGTGAAGTTTTAAAAAAATTGTACAAAACATTTTACACTGTCAGCATCTGCAGAAGATCAGAAACAATTTATGCCAGTATTCTGGTATCTTTTACTTATTTTCTGGTACTTTACCTTTATTTATGCCAGCTTTCTGGTGATTGTGGTATATCTATTAGTGCAATGAGTTTTTTCCACAGTTAACTTCTTGATTACAACAAAATAAATATTAAATAAAGATTTATTTTTCTTTTAATTTTTGTATTTTTATATTCATAAAAATCTAAATCCCTCTCCATAACCCCAACCAGGAGGAAAGTCTGACTTTGCCCCTCAATATTTAATAAGCCATTATCTTACAGGCCAGTGGTCCTACTCGGCAGCCCTTATAATGGAGAGTTGACTGTGTTAGTGTCATGGACACACAACAAATATAAATATATTATTATGTACAAATAATTCCTTTTTGAATCTCAATCAAAAAATATTTTATTTACTTTATATCAGACTGTTGCCATGAAGATATATATCGAAATTGAGTTTATAAGCAAACCAGCTTAAAAATATTACTCTTATTTTAAATTGTGATAAAGATTATTTATATATAAAGTTTATATAATATATAATAAAATACAAATACAGATGTAAGTTAAAAATAGAAATATATTGCAAACCTATCGATTAAAACTCCATCTCATAATTTTTCAAGAAAATCTAACTGATCAATTTTATTCCTTCGTTTTTATTCACGAAGACTCTCTTCTTTGTTCTACAGATAATTTCATTTGATAATCAACATTATAGTTTTCATTTAAAATTATAACATCTAAACAAATAACTGTAATAAACACTACACAAATATAAAATTATTTATAGTTAGTAATAACAAATCTCTTTGTACATTCTGTTAAATTCATAAATTTTCATTACACACCTAAACAAATAATATGTACATATACATTACAAAAGCTGGTTATATTTTAAAAAACTCCAAATGCTTTTAAAAACATCACTCTTATATATAGAATAGGCCTATTAAATGTAAATAGTTAATCACAAATGCCACTTGTCATTATGAAATATACTATGTTTTGACTGAGCTGCATAATTTATGCTTCTCATTACTGAAAAAACATGCAATTCTCAAACACACACACACACGCACACACACACACACACACACACACACACACACACACACACACACACACACACACACACACACACACACACACATCCTGAATCAATTATAATAAGCTATAGTACAAATTTTAAATCTGCTGTGAAGAAGAGTGTAAATACATTTAATTTTTACAAACACTATCTCATGTATATAAATTTATAAATATAAAACCTGTATATAAATAAATAAATACATACTAATTTATCTAGTACATATAAGGCTACAAGAGATTACAATTGACAATATATATGTCATAAAAAAATAAATGGACAATTTGTCATAATGCACTGATCATGGGCATTTTACAAAGGGTCTGGCCAATATATAGAAGTTCATACTATACTGTTAATATACTTTTAATTTTTATATTTATAAAAAAAAATAAATTAAAATTGCCTAAATAAGTGAAAACAACATGCTTACTTCCTCTTTATACCAGCCTGTTTAAAACCACCTATGGTCATTGCAATAACAAATGTTCAATTATACTACTCCCGTGTATATTATTTTTATGAAAATGAGATTCATTTGCTGGTTTTGATCATCAAGAAAGTGTATCCAAGCAACTGAATAGATGTTAACACACTCAAGAAGAAATGTTGCAGAGATAAAATTCAAAGTTCATTTTTTTTTTCATAAAAATATATTTATCAAATGTACAAAAGCTCTATTAATAAAATATATTTAATATTATATGTATACATATCACAAAACAGTATAAGAGCATCTGGAATTGTTTAAGTATCTCCCAGCAGATAAAAACATACAGGATACATGTATTCTGATGATGCATAAAAAATACAATAGTGTAACAGTCAAAAATGTTTTTACGAGTACAATGTCTTTTCAAGCCATTCTTCCATTGAAAACGTTGCAGTTCCTGTTGAATTAGGATCCCTTTCTTTGAATTGATCTGTAATTAAAAGTCACAGTACAATTCAAACATAATGTCTGAAATAACAAAAAAAAATTTATATACTGGCATTGTGACTATCTGTTAATATATAATTATATAAAAATGTTATATTAGGAATAAGAAAAATAGAAATATATTTTAATAAGAAATTATCTATATTCGGGTGAACCTAATATAGTTAATTTCTTATTAAAATATTAATGAAGACTTAGTGCAAACTATAACATTATGTCAATACATATGACTAGATATCACATACTATGTAGAATCATTGTAAAATTTATCCTAATGTCACTAACAGAGGATAAACATAGTAATTAAATCACTGTCTGAATGTTAATCTTAATTATCATAACTAATTAATAAAATTAATGTAAACAAACTATAAACTGACTACTAATAACTGTTGATCGAGTAAATCATGTTACAATGTGTGATCATACACACACACAAAGCCAGCAAAATGTTGATGTTGACTAAAGTACAATGAAAGTAGGCTACAGTGTCAAAAACTTACCTTAATGAAGTCAAAAACTTCCTGGCTTAAATTTGGTAAATCATGTATAACATTTCTAATGAAGGGAATTACTGTCAGGAGCATTCTGCCTTTACTACCAGTGCTTTTGGTGTACACCCTGGATATAAATTATTCCCATACAAATAAGAAGAGCACAAGTACTGGATGTATTATGAGAAAATCATACCATGAAATGAATTTCACCAAAATTGAGTGAGCAGGTGTTAATATGATAAAAATGTTTATTGAAAATTAAAAAACATGAGTAATAGCTGTATTGAACATTCCTAAGGCTGACAAACGTACTACAATCTCTCCAATCATTGTATTATTCTTAGCCAGTTTCATAAACAAATTCATGAGTAAGAAAAATAATCTTGAAAGATTTATTAAAAACTGTGACAAAGGTATGTAATTGTTACTTCTTTATCAGAAACAATGACTTGCATATTTGTGTTGAAAATTAAATTCTACAAGCATTAAGAAAAGTATAGATTTTATGGTATGGATTAATATATCTCATACATTATAACATATTTTCAGAATTTTATTTTACACAGGATATTATTAATGACTACAGCACATAAAGAGGGGTCAGCCTGCTTAACAAGTCTTACAAATTGTACGTATTGTAACGTAACAGATTTGAGGTCCCCAACGTTACATAAAAAATGAAGTAACTATGGTCTAGAACCATACCCAATTATTAAGGTTACTCAGTAATTAATACATCTGAGGTGTACATAAATTTAAAAGATGTAACAAATAATATGAAGTATAAAATACTATTCCAATTAATGATTAATGTGTTACAAATTGTACTTGTTGTTACGCTGTAGTATGGTAGTGTTTACAGGATGTTTATTTTATGTTTTGTGGATAGTAAGAGGGAAACTGTTGTTTTATAGAAGTACTTAGTCAGTGGTACTCCTTTCATTTATGTTAAAATTGTCTTTAGACAATTAAGTATAAATACCTGTGTTAGGTATTATATTATGTTAAATGTATTGACTAAAATTGATTAATGAAGTTGTTTTGAATTAATGTTTGTAAACTTGGCCAGTATGGCAATAAGTGTTTGAAAGTTGACAAGTAGTTCTTATAATTATGTTGTAAAATAATGAAAGGTTCCAGTATGAATTAATTAATATAATAAATTAAAACCAGGAAATATAAATTAATGTAAGTAGCCATAAACCAATGACTATTTGTACAGTAGGTCAGGTAAAGAAAAATTAAGTTAAAAACAAAACAATATTATAACAGGTGTAAGAAAACCAATAGGCCTAAATTTAATATTTGTAAAAGGAAATTAATACCTTTTTAATAAGTCCAGTCAGATGAAACTATAGTAAAATATATACGGTTTAATAAGGTAGATTGAGTGAGAGTTTTATGTAATTTGGTATAATTCCAAGCATGGAGTATTTTATTAAAAAGGAGTAGTAATATTTTATAATTCTGGCTCTAGGATATCAAATATTATCCAATGACAGAAAGTAGTGGTTGTTAGGGTAACTAAAATGTAAAAAATCTTGTTGATTTTCAATTATTCAATTCGATTGTTATATGCTATTGAGTTCAGATGAGGAGACACTTTTAAAAAAGAATGACACAATTTGAAAAAAAATGAATCTAAATTAATAAATTAAAGTCGAAAACTAATCCTATAACACAACTGATGAATCATAAAATAAATTAGACTTCAAAATTATAAACAAATACCTCTAAAAAGGTCGAGAAATTCTTACTTCACTCATCAAGATAATTCCGTTGGATTTAGTATTAAACCCGATTTCCCATCTAACCAGGAGACTAATTGAGGGAAGCAAAAGGCCTAAACTAACGGAATTATAGAAAAAATATACAAGGACCGGCTTAGGAAGAAATAACCTTCACTTTCAAGAAGAAGTTATAATACGACTCCATTTCCAACGAGACCGACAACCACAAGGATCGTAAGAGAAGAATGAAGGTCAGAAGAGTTCCCGGGGCTTTCCAGTACATCACACCGTCAATTTTATTAAGAATCAGAACACTTTTTCTGGATGGAAGTAATCTAATTTGTCAATCTTCAACTGTTTGCAGACGTACAATGCCACTTTGAGAGTCGTCAATCCGGTAAAACCAGCTTATTTTTAATTTCAGTATATTAAGAACTAATAACATTCTGTAATACTAAAGTAACCTTAATTTTGCATTACCTGGCCTTACTAATCGTTAAAAGAATTACACGTACCCTGGGATAAGAGATATTTATTATTATAGTTAATTTGTATAAAATAAAAGTAACCTGGTCAAGGAAACAATCGATCTATCATTGTATAATCGATATCATGCTATTATCATCTTGAAGAGAACTGTTAGTTTGAATTAAAGTACAAAATCAATAAAGAATCTTTCTTGTATATGATGATGTTTTATGTTATTGTAGAATAGGTATTATATGTTGTGGGTGGAGTAATTTACAGGTAAAAGGGTGATTAAAATCCGGTGAACCAGTTAACCTAGACGCAAGCCAATTACGAATAACAGTGCTAATTGTCAACAGCTGGTGGAACGTGAGATTGCCGAACTAGCGTGTTTCCTGTACAAATTTTGAATTGAATTACACAATACAGAGTGACTAGGGTTGGCGAGAATTATTAATTCATCAAGTCAGTACATGAAGTATATCATTGATATTGCGTAAACATTGAATAGTTACGTAAACCTGTATTATAGTATACATAAAAGGTTATAATAACATAATAACAAATATATTGTTCTATTAAATTTGAGTTGCAGGAGGTCACCTATAAGACTACATATAAACATTTACTATAAACAGAGTTTTTACAATTTAAAAGTAACAAAAACAGATAGTTGTTACAAATTGGCGAACCCAACAGTGGGGCTTTCAAACATCCTCGAATATAATTAATAAAGTAATATAATATTGTCATTACAAATTGCCACCTTCAACGTGGGGCTTGACGTTGATACACGGGAGTCTCACATAAGTAAATAAACAGAATAACAACTGTAATATAATATTGTCATTACAGTATGTATATATCCTAGTAAAACGACTGAATGAAATATCAGAGACTATCCTCTTGGAGGCCCAGCAGTTTTCAGGAAGGGCAGATCGTGTTTAGATTACACCTCCACAGTAGCCCAGGTCATTGAAAAACACAGGTAATATCAGTTACCAACAAACATGGCTTTCATCGATTTGACAGAGTGAATTAGGGCAGGATGTGGGCAATAATAGGATCCTCATTAGAGCCATACAAAGTCCTTATGTGATAAACAAAATCTCAATTGAGACAGGAAGACTAAGCACAACTCCTAGTGTGGGCCTGATCAATTGTGGCATATGACAAGGGTGCCCGCTATCACCATCTCTTTTTAATTTATGTTTAGACGATGGCACACACAATTGGCAGATAAACTTTCTGGACATTTTTTGACTTGTAACTTTGCAGTTGACAAGTCATTATTTGCTGACGACTACGATATCCTGTCAAACTCAGAAAGCAGATTGCAGATGGCTGTACACTTATTGGATCAGATCTACAAAGATTTCAGATCACAGATCTCCATGCTGAAGAACAAGATGATGGCTTTTCATGGAGGTGATATCATATAACCAAAAATTATTGGAGATGGTAGTGTTCTGGAGCAAGTCAATCATTTTTAATATCTGGGCTATAATGTGTCTTACATTACAAACAAGACATGGTGAGTAAACTACATAAGTTCAACTATATACATGTGACCATTCAAATTCTAATGAGATTTCTCAGGCATGTTGCAGGATATACTTTTCAAGACTGCAAAAGAAATGCAGATATATGGCAGGAACTGAATATTATGAGTATACATAATAGGATGGTCCAACATCTGTTGGAACATCTTAGCCAAATGGATGACTTGAAACAACTATTTCAAGGGACATCCCTAAACAACTATTGAATTACAAACAGAATAAACACTGTTGCACACCATTATAGAAAATTATTCTGATTAGTGCTTTCAAGCTTCACAACTCATCATCAGATCAGATATTTCTGTGACGCTTGAAAGCACTAATCAGAATAATTTTTCTATAGTGGTGTGCAACAGTGTTTATTCTGCTTGTGATTATAACCACTAACACAACATTCTTAATTAAACTATTAAATTATAAGCCAAAAGGATGGAGAGGTGTGGGGCATCTGAAGAAGCATTGGAGTGACTAGCTCTAGTCTACGTGCCTGGGATCAGAACAAGTCATTTTTGGTTTAATCCTAGTAGAAGATGTTGATGATGACAGTATATTGTTGCCACATATAATATAAAGTACTGTGTTTGGTATCTGTTGGTTCTACTTGCTGGATCAACTGGTGTAAATTTAATTAAACAGTTAGTTTAATTATTTCGATGTTAGTTCATTTTTGAAAAGCAGCTGATTAACTTTTTATTACCACTATGAACTCTCTTATTAAGCATACAATTTTGGTGACATCTGAAGTTTTGTAGTTTGTTTTGGCAGCTGTACTAGGGACAGAACAGAAATCATTCATTGAGATAATAAAGCATATAAAATATGCTTTTAATAAATATGTGCCAGAAGTTCAGGAATGCACAGGAATTCGGAAGTTGATAAATATCAGAGTGAAGCTTTTACACACAAAACAGCATAGGTAGTATGCTGTTTATCTAGAACAAATATTTAACCAATCTTTTATCTCATTGATCATTTTAGCAGAACAAGGTGAAGCAGATCTGGCAAGTTCTGCCACTTCATAAAATATAAAAAATTAAAAGTCTTTCACAAATCTATTCCTCCAAGTACATAGTTATACAACATGTTCAGTTTATAGAAGTATTACTTGACAAGGACCACACACACACACACACACACACACACTTAAAGAGGCAAACTTACCTATCATAATCTTTAACCTAACTGCACACATTATGAAGTCATCAAATGATATTTTCCCCTCTTTACTAGCATATCGATGGCCTAAAATATTCAATATGTGATTGTTGAGACTGTATCCTGCTGAGTTCAGTGCTTCTCTTAGTTCAAATGCAGTCAGGTACCCAGAGCCATCCTTGTTATACATTTTGTATACATTCTGAAAAAGACCACAAAATCATATACACACAAAAATAAAACCAATTATTAAACTATTATGTTTTTGTTTCAATAGTACAAGTTTACAAGTCAAGAAGTTTATTATTGAAAATAAATTCACTCTTACAGGAAATATTATATAATGCAGTAAGTTTTGTCGAAAATAATAATTTTCAACTACATGAAGAGACATTAATGTATTGACATGTGAGTGTGATATCCCAAATTGGATTGTAATCCAATAGTATAAAATTCTAAATATTTTCTAATGTTTTTATGGAAAGGTAGTTAAAAAAAATATGTAATTGGTTTATGTTTTTGAATAATAAAATTATGTCTAACATAAAATTAAATAACCCTTAAATTGGGAGGAAATTAAATAATATAAATAATAAGAGAAACATTAAATCACAGAAACGATTAAATCATCTCATAAAGTGATTAGCCAATCAAACAGGATCAATAACTAGATTTTTGTTTCTGTACATGTCAGTTCTCAATGCACTCAGAATTTAATGAATAGAATGACAGACAGTATAAACATCATGTTATGTGACAAAAGTGAGCTAGAAATGGACCACATTATATATACCAATAAATACATTATATTAGCATTAAATTATACACCAGTGAAAAAATAAAATTGTGTGTGTGTGTGTGTAATTTCTATAGGACAGTTCCCTTTTTTGTTATGCCTACTCAATAAAATTTATTAAGGGTGGTACTGTAGAAAGCTATTTTCTATTTACAGTATTAAATAAGCTATTAATTACATTATATAAAAACATTTACTGTCTAAAAAATTAAGAATTGATAATTGAACATACAACATGTGGTAATGTTTTTTCAGTGTTCTATGATTTTGTATAACAAAAGTGGTCCACAAAAATGGGTTATAACATGTATAGAGGACATGTGTGTATAATTAATTTTAAGCTGAGAAAAACCTTGAATACTTATGCCTCCTTTTACACTCACATCTATTCATCTATTTGAATTCGTTCATATTGTGCCAAGGCCAATATGCTGTGAATGAAATGATTCTATTCAAAAGCACCATAACCATGACCTCAGAATTACAATGTGCAATAAGTTGAAATCAATCTGCTCAAAAACACCATAATTATGAATTTACCATTGTATGTTATGTAGTTTTTAATTCTGTTTTGACTGAACACAATTTTGAAAGTTGCTGTTTTTATAACAAATGATTTTTTTTAAACATTGGTCCCAGGGTGACTGTAGAAAAGTTGGTCATCATATGACTGAATAAATTCAATATTGTTACAAAATTGAGTCTAAGGACATTTTATAAAATATTAACTATCTGAAAATATGTCAGTAAATAAATAAATATTTTTTAAGTAAATACATCAATTTTGTACATTTTATGTGGCAATCCAAAATTTGTAACTTTTAAATCCACTTTGGCATTTGCTTGATCTCAATTTTAATTTCTATTGCTGCTTTCCAGTTTTTGGGAGAGTTGGTAGTATAATGAAAAACAAAATCCTGTGTAAATCATTTATTTGGGGGATGCTAGCTAATTAAATTGAACTTTTAAAATTTGTATGTAGTGTAAAGCAAGAGAAACAGATAAAATAAATGTTTTTCGCAAGTGGGCTACAAATTTTTAAAGTGAATACAGTGCAAATATTATAATGTTGATTCACAAACATTTGGAGGCATGCCTTAATTAAGAGATCCAACAAGATAGTCTTTCGACTACCAGTCACAGCTTCTGAGGACGATACCAAACTCTAGGGATCTAAACGCCAAGTGAAAAAAATATTATGATGGAGGCAGTCTGAGTAGAGAGACACTGTTATGTAGGCCACCAGTTAGTAATGTGTTTGGTACCATTCCTTAGGTGGAAATTAACAAGAACAGATACCATTAACATATAGTTGTTCATTTCAGAAGAATTTTGTTAAGTGGAGAGAACAACAAAAAATGTTTATTGCTTAATTGTGTTGAGGTAGGTATCCATGTCTCAAAACACACACACACACACACACACACACACACACACACACACAATTTCAGTACATTATGCATACCTGCCAGTGCCTAATATCTGTCCACAACTGCTTGAATTCTTCAAAACCAAGCTTTCCTGAACGATCAACATCTGTCATAGCAATCATACTGCGGCACACATCCTTTGAAAATCCACCTTCACCTATCGTTTCTAAATTAAAAAATAAAAGAACGGTTAATATAATTTACATTTATAAGACAAAAGCTGTCCGCATTTTCTGAATAAGAAACAAAATTATTTTGAGATTAAAAATAAAAATTTGTATTTTTTTGCATACCATGTAAAATTTAAAAATAGTACAGAGTGGAAAAGTCTCTACTGTAATGAAAATTCAACCTTATATGCATCATCTGTTGATGATCACTTTATTTTCATGGTTGATTGTTTTCTCAAAGAGAGTCCTAGTGCAGTCCAACAGCGAACAGACCTGTTCAGCTTTTATAGGTGGCTGCACTAAAAACTAGTGGCTTTCTGCATTAATGTACTTAAACATCATTTAACATCTACAAAAGTCTCAGTTATAAATGAATTCAAGCGAGATAGTTTTTAAAATAGCTACCAGCTCAACAACTTCATGAAACTAGCAGTGGCGGGTGGTGCTATGGTTGCAGCGTTGTACAACGACCAAAATAGAATAACTAAACTGTAAAATAATATACAAAAACATTAAGCAGTTAAAAGTGTCATAAATTTCAACGAAGAGCATATTAGATTCTATGTGGTAACGTTCGCATCCAATTCAAATTTGGCGCAGGCTGGTGGTTGTAGCCTGCTTGCAACTTGAAGAGTAAACAGCAGAGCTTACTACACAAACATGGGAGGACATGTGTTACTCTTCACAATTGCCCTATGTTCCCTATGCTCCACTAGTAGCGTTGTAGCTCATCCTTAGTTGTGTTATGAAGTCAGCACAGCCTTTTTGATTTGTAAGCTGTGTCAGGTTTAGTGTTTACATTGGTTCAAGGTAAACATTACTCATTGTTTGAATTTATAAAATTATAGTAATAATTTGGTATAACTGCGATTGTGATAATAAAGTGTCAATTGACTTTTTGCTAATTAAACTGTGTGTTAAGCATTATTTTTTCTTTCATTATATACAGTCTCCAAATCGCATTAAGATTTAATTTAAAATTTATCAGGAATAAATTCCCATCTTCAGGTGAAGAATTTTTTTATCCTCCTATTATATAGGAACGTCAGCGTTGTTTGTGTGTGTGTGTGTGTGTGTGTGTGTGTGTGTGTGTGTGTGTGTGTGTGTGTGTGATTTTCTTGGATTTCGTTGTCCATGACATGTCTGTTACTTAACTAAATATAATTATTTCACTACCGACTCGGAACACAAAGTTTTTTATGGGTAAAAATGTAAAAGTTTTACCTTATAACCTGAACTGGTTTTCGCTTTTAAAAAGCTTCTTCACAGGCTGCCACTGGGAGCACTGTCCGTCTTGTTGGTGATGGTATCAATTTTCGAAAGACTGATGTTGTGTGTGTGGGGTGTGATATGTTTGAATAATGCATGTGATTTGAATTGTGTCTGTTCGTTTAGGGTGTTGTTTTTATTTGTTTTCGTGTGTTTGTATATTTCCAGTTGTTCTAGTGTCTAGTTTTCGGCCTTTTGTGTGTACGTGTAGAATGTCCATGTTATTGTCGATTTTTTTGTATGTGTGGTTTGCTTCTATGAGGTGGTTTGCAAAGGTGGATTCTGTAGTGGAGTGGAGTGCCTTTGTGTGTTCAATGTATCTTTGTTTGCAACAAATTCTAATATAATAGGAGGATAAAAAAATTCTTCACTTGAAGATGGGAATTTATTCCCAAAACATGTAGTGTACAAAATAACTACAAGATCACAAGACGGATTACAATAAAGGCATATTGTTGCATTGAACTTGCTGTCCCCTTGCATAGCTTGGGGTTAACGGCTGTTCACACTTTAAACCACAGGCTGGGTTTAAACAAAATATAAAACAATAAAGTGGACTGTATAAATCGGTTTATTATAAAAACAGATTAAATCATACTTATGCGATTCGGTGCATCCGCGCGTGCCCGTAAGACTGCATTTCTGTCATGTCTAATAATTTAGGTTAATTAAAATTGAATCGATTAAATAGTTAACATACTGAAGGCCGTAAAGTGAATTTGCGTAACACACGCGGAATAGGCTCTTGCCTCGTGCAGCTCCATGAGCTGACTGCTAGATTGAAAAGAGGGGGGGGCGACTGACCTTAGCTGGACGGGCGATAAGTGATATGCAGCTGATGTTACAGGCAAATCATGGTTTTTAGGTCTGAACATACTGCCCGTCAAAAATCGAAGATCTCGATTTTCCCGAGCTTGATGCAGTGAGCAGTTTACTCACCCATGACGCCAACAGCGGCTACATAAATTGGTTGTAACACATAATTGAATACAATACATGAATTGAATAGAATACATGAATCGCATTAATCACATAAATTGAATACAATACATAATCGAATAGAATACATAGACTGAATAAAACACATGAAGTGACTACAATGCATAAATTGAATGGCATGCATAAATCACATAAATTGAATGCAATACATAAATTAAATAGAATACATAGATTGAATAAAATGCATGAATCGCATAAATTGAATAAAGTCCTCTGGACAAGGCAACATTACTGAGGACCAGAACAATAACACCCCTTCGCATAGAGTGAAACCCATACGAGTGATGACAATCCTTATTCGTTGGGCACACGTAAAACGCACAACTTATGAATAGGTCGATGCAATACACCGTGGGGAGTGCGGACATCAACGACGTGCACCAACTGGTCGTCGCCCATGAAAACCTTAGTGACCACAACCAAACTCCAGTGTAATGGAGGGGCGTTATCCTCTATAATTATGACCACATCACCCTCTGCGAGGTTCCACTTGGGTGTCTGCCATTTATTATGCTGTTGAAGCTGGTGCGGGTAGTCCTTGTACCACCTGCTCCAGATAGATTGTACAAATTTCTGCAGCAACTGGCGTCACAGTTGGTTGCAGGGAATGGCTACAAGGTCAGCATTGGGGAGGGCTGTTAAGGCCGAGCTAATTAAGAAATGTCCGGGTGTAAGGGGCTGCGGATCTCTACCATCAGATGAGATGGCAGAAAGAGGACGGGAGTTCAAACACGCCTCAATTCTCAATTTGAGTAAGGATCGTGTTTAATTTCTCAAAGTTAAGAATGGTGGTGCCAATGGTGCGGCACAGATGATGCGTGACGCTTTTTACACCATTCTCCCAAAGGCCGCCGAAGTGCGGTGAGAAGGGTGGAATGAACGACCACTTGAAACCTTGGGCAAGTGAGAATGAGTGAATACTCATTTTAAATTCCTCAGAGGTAAATAATTTGTATAACTCGAGCAAAGTGGATCTCGCGGCCTTAAAGACATCGGCCGTAAAGTTAGTGCCATTGTCAGACATCATTTCACCGAGAATGCCGTGGTGGGCAATGAATCGCTTAAAGGCGGCAATACATGCCTCAGCAGTCAGGTCAGACACCAATTCCAAGTGAATCGCCTTCGTAGCGAGACAGACAAACAAGCATATGTATGCCTTTGAGGTAGTCTTGGATCACTGCCCGCCAGGACGGATCACAATAGGGCTGCCATAATCTACAGCAGACGAAGAAAAGACCTTGGTCAATACCACTCTTGATGAAGGCAACTGAACCAAGTTGCTGCATTTGCTTGTGGGTTGTGAAGCGAAAGTATTTGATGCACTACAGATGACAGAACTGACAACAATCTTGCCATTTACGATCCAATACCTTTGACGAACAGAACTATGCATTAACTGAACGCCCACGTGAAGCAGCCTCAAATGCTCAGCCTCTATTATTAATCTAGTGAATAATCTGATGCTTAGTATTGTAAGGCAAATCGGAATGTTGGAGATGACCTCCAACACCGAAGCAATCATCGATGAATGGATCAAGAGAGATAATTTTGCTAGACTTGGATAGATTGCCATTATTAATCTCAATGATCTCCTTGTGAAAGTACGTCAATTGAGATTGAAAGACATGTTTCACAGTCGTGACTTTGTGCTAAATGATCATTTAAATTCCAAATCAAACCCGCTCTACGATACCGCAATAAACCTGTTTACACAATAGCTATTGATAGTCAGTGTCCGATCGGTCCGACTCAAGTGCGCACTCATGTAAGGCGGATATGTGTGGAATTGTTTTCCAATATTTGCAATTTTAATATGTAATGACCTTGCTAAGAGTGAATTTTTTATTCATTTCTGAAGACGAAACATATGTTTTGAAACGCGTTAATCAAATCGAACGCAACACAAAGTCACACGACGGAAGAAATAAGGTAAATATTATACAGAATTGAGATTGGCGTATAAAGAAATTTAAAGTGTTGTTTAATTCCTCCCTGGACAGTCGCAGGTCATGTCCCGAACCAGGGGAATTTGATCTCAGATTATAGATAAATCTGAAGCAATAGCTGATATCGCGTATCAATCTCTGAAGAGTGGAAAAGTCCTTACTTATGTCGATAGCGACGACGCTAGTCATACATTCAAGAATTGCGAATGTTTTTGTTCAGATCGGCACTCCCGTATGGTGGCCGAATCATTTGTGCTGAAGTTGGGGTGGCGAATTGGATCTTGCAAAAGCCATGCCGGACCATGCCACCACAATTGGAAGTTCCGCAATTTGTCTGGATGACAACTACGAGATAGAATATCGGCGGGGTTATACTGGGACTTCACATGATGCCAGTCAGCGTTATTGGAACCCTGCTGGATTTCAGCCACACGATTGGCGATGAAGGTCTTCCACCTGGGGGACTCACTGTGTATCCAGTGGGGGGCGACCATGGAGTTGGAGTACAAATGAATCTCATGAGCATGTATGTTCACTGCACGAATAACCTTTTGAAGGTAACGGACAAGCAGAAGACAATCGCATAGCTCAAGTCTGGGCAGTGTAATTTGTTTTAGGGGGACTACCCTGGATTTCGAACACAGTAAATTAGATGAGACATGCCTATTATCATATACAATTCTTGCGCATATGCAACAACCATAACCCTCACAGGAAGCATCCGCGAACCCATGAATTTGAAACGATCTCATGTATGGGTTAGACTCTATGCAACGGTTCACATTAAATCTTATTGACTAGATTTAATTTACTATACAATTTGCTCCATTTGGGGAGAAGAGAATCTGATAAGACCTCATCCCAATTCGTTTTTGCTTGCCAAAGCTGCTGCATGAAAGGTTACATAGAAAAACTACGGGACCAAGTAGACCCAACGGGTCATAAATGCCCGCAATTACTGAAAGAACAGTTCTTCTGGTAAACGCCTCATGGCAAGGTTTGAGCATTGTCTTATAAACAAACATATCGGAACCGTTGTTCCATAGTAGCCCTAAAGTGCTCACATTTTCACCCTTGTTTAGGGGTATGGCAGTGCCGCATTGGTTTATGATTTCTTGGCTGTTGGAAGACCATTTGTGCAGGGGAAACCCATATTGTCGCAGTAATTCGCTTACATCCAATCTCAACCATTTGAGCTCATCTATATCATCGCAGCCGGTAATTAAATCATCAACGTAGAAGTCGTTAGAAATAACTCGGCATGGCAAGGGAAACTGATTGAAGTTGTCATTCACAACCTGGAATAGACACCTGGTAGCAAGAAATGAAGTGCTGGCTGTGCCATAAGTCACAGTCCTGAGCACGAAATGTTTCAACTCCAAGTCGGGGGAATCCCGCCAAAGTATTCTTTGGAGGTTACAATCGCTTGAATCGACCAAAATTTGTCTATACATCTTCTTGATGTCGGACGTTAAGCCATAGACGTGGGTCCTAAATCTGAGTATAATAGAAAAATGTCCTGCTGTATTGTCGGCCCCACCAGTAGCGTATCATTAAGTGAACGGCCATTAGCAGATTTTGCGGACACATCAAATACCATGCGGAGCTTTGTAGTTAGACTTGAGTTCTTGAAAACCATGTGATGGGGTAAGTAGCACACCTTGGAGCGATGAACCAAATTGTCGCTGGGACTTAGTGGTGACATGTGCCCCAGTAGTTGGTACTCCTTGATGAACTTGGAATAGTCATGACTCAACCCAGGATTCCTCACGAGTTTACGCTCAAGAGTCTGAAAACGCTGTTTAGCATGGCCCAGCGAATCGCCCAAAGCCACATCACCAGCCCTACGGGGCAACCTAACAACAAATCTACCGTCACTATTTCTCAGCGTGTTATACACAAAGTGTCCCTCACATGACTCATTGGCAGCTGAGGGTAAATCAACAGGATACTCCTCGACCTGCCAGAATTTCTCAACCATAGAAGTGAGCCCTTTATTGTCATTTCTCGCTATAAATGATGAAGCATGATAAGGAGATTTAAATTTGAAAGGAAGATTTCTGGACACAGTGTAACCCAGTCTAGTTTCCTGAAGAATGGGGAAGTTCCCGTCTCTGACAAATTTGCTGGGCTTAATCAAACTTAAGAAGAATTGGATGCCCAGCAGAACGTCAATGCTCGAGGACATGCTGAAGTTTGGGTCCGCTAGGAATATACCCTCGGGCAATCCCAACTGCGCAGGATCAAAAGATTCCGTAGGGAGATTGTCAGTAAGATTGGGCAGAATTGAGCATTGTACGCTAAAATTGAATTTTTCGTACAGCGATTGTAAGGTGATAGTGGTGCTGTGGTGGGACCAACAGGACGCATTGTTGATGCCTGTAATTGGCAACTCATATTTACAAGGTTCAATTTAAGTCTTCTGGCAAAGGCCTGTGTAATGAAATTCGCCTGGCTACCAGAATCCAGTAAAATCCTGCAAAGGCGGGGTTTACCAGAATTGTCTCTGGTTTTGCACAACGCAGTAGACAATAGTATGTTCCTATTAGTTTTTAGTTTTAGGGCACAGTAGGTGCCCTGTGCTGTATGTATTAAGGAGGAGTGATGCTTCTTAGAGCAAGTTTTACAAGTGTGCTTATTTTTACATTCATTTACAGAATGGCCCACCCGCAAGCAGTTAAAGCAGCATTTATTTTTAATTAAAAACTCCTTATGTTTGTCAGTGGTTAACCCCTCATATTGTTTATACATATATAAGGGTGGTTAGCATTGCACATTGAATGTTTTAGAATTAGCATGATAGCTGACCACCTTGCCTTGTTTTGAATTATTTACATATTTTATCGGTTGTTTAGGCCTTGCTGAGATGCCTGCCTGACCACTCTCGGAATCTGCCGCCACGGTTTCCAGCACCAATCTCCTATTGTTTAAAAACTCAATCAACCCTTCAAAATCAGGAAAGTTGTTGTTAGAAAGTGACTCCTTCCAACGTTTGGAAGTATTCGGGTTCAATTTCGACGCTAATAGCTGAGTGACAATAAGCTCATAAATATTTATGGGTAACGCCATAACCTTGAGCACGTTTATGGTTGCGCTTATTTTAGTACGAAATTTAGATATGCTAACCACCGATTGCCTACCGACAGAATTGATTTTCAGTATATCTTCGACATGATGGATGGCGATAATTAGCTTATTGTTAAATCTAGTCTTGAGTAACCCTAGAGCTATGCCATAATTCTCACCAGTTATAGGTAGTGATTGTATAACTTGGAGCGCTTCATCCTTTAATAAATTGTGTAAGTAATGAAACTTTTGTATGTTGGTAAGATCCAAGCGAGAATCTACCAAGTCTTTGAATATGTGTATGTAGTGTTGCCACTCCATAACATTTCCGCTAAACTCCGGGATTTTAATGGGCTCCAAAGTTGCGTGACATGAGCAAATCTTTCCACTATACTGTCATTAGCAGTAATATTATAATTCTCAGTAAGATTAGTCGAGAATTTTTCTATAAGATTGTGCAGTTTGCACTCGATTATATACAATCATCTTCGACCTGGATTCAATCGCTATCCGCGTCAAAAACAGTGTCCTCGGACAACTCGAGTTCGGATTGAATTGTGTCATATTTGCGCTGGAGCTCCGCCAGCGATCTTAATTTAACATGCAACGCGTGGACATCATTTTTTGTTATGTCGAAAGCATCGCGAAAATATTGAGTCTTGTTATTGAGGCCTTGATAATGGCCCTTTGTCTTATGAGCTCTTTACTTTCGGCCATATTGAGCGTATTAAGATTTGGAACGAAAGTAGAACAGGCAACTCAGTTCTCAGCAATATAACTACATATTAATAGTTTAATAGAATAATTGCAAACAAATAATACAACATAACATAATGAGTACATAATAGTTCAAAACATACCATGGCAGAAACGTCTTACTTGAATTTCCACTGATTCGAGATAATAAGTTACATACAGTTTGTAGAGATAATCAGCTGATGGCGGATAACAGTCAACCAAGATGACGTAGTTGCCGTTGAGTAGAACGGGTTGTTATCTGTTGAGATAGCGGCAGGCTCGTGACGTCGGATTTCTCCAATGCGGTGAGATAAGATGCTATGTCTGCCTCTGCGTAGATGTGTCGTGCCTGTCCAATTCTGTCTGCACTGCATGTAATAGATTGTCCAGAAGACAAGTTATTATTTACAAGTTTTTTACAAGTTAAATGATTTTGCGGAACTTACGCACAACAGTTTCAATGCCCGAATAATACTCGGACACATACAGCTATGACGCACTAATATCCGAAAACGAGCACGCACTAACTCCCTTACAATGCTTAAAGTCCATCACTCCGAAATTCGTAAGTCCTTAAGCACCTTGAGATCGAAATTAAATCCGGCCCTGGTGGATCATATGTTGCGTTGAACTTGCTGTCCCCTTGCGTAGCTTGGGGTTAACGGCTGTTCACACTTTAAACCATTGGCTGGGTTTAAATAAAATGATAAAGTGGACTGTATAAATCGGTTTAATATAAAAAACAGATTAAATCATACTTATGCAATTCGGTGCATCCACGCGCGCTCGTATAACTGCATATCTAATAATTTAGGTTAATTAAAATTGAATCGATTAAATAGTTAACATATTGATGGCCGTAAAGTGAATTTGCGTAACACATGCGCGAAATAGGCTCTTGCCTCATGGAGCTCCGTGAGCTGACTGCTAAATTGAAAAGGGGGGGGCGGACTGACCTTAGCTGGTCGGGCGATTAGCGATATGCAGCCGACGTCACAGGCGAATCATGGATTTTAGGTCTGAACACATATTATAAATTTTAAATAAAATTTTTTCTTTGTTTAGTGCTGCTGTGTGCTTTTGTGTTTGTGCTTTTGGAGTTACTGATTCTGTGTGCTTTTGAACGTGTTTTCTTTTTAGTTTTAAATGAATGGCATTAAGAACCAATAGACTAGGATGCCAAATGTCCTTAACAATAAATCAAATTAAAACCGGGTGGTCGACAATGTAATCGCTCATTTAAACTAGAATATTATGAAAATACTTACTTGTTATGCGGTTGTAACGAAAGAAATTCTTTATTTTGTTTTCCATGTTTATTGTTTGGAGGGGAGGACCCCTGGACAAAATTCGGAATGAAAGATATTAATCATCTAGCCGAAAAAAATAAGAACTCAACAGGCGTCAAGTGTACATATAAAGAATGCTTTTCAGTTTTCACTTTTTGGTATGTATAGCACAGCAGCTGGACAGTGAATATAGATGAAATATTGTTTTACACAACGAAAGAGTACGCAATAATCGGTATGTTTTAAATATAATAATAAACTGTGTTCATTTCTGTGGAGCTTTTGAATTAGCTTTGCAGAGTCATAATGAGACTAAATCGTCATCAGATCCTGGTGTATTTCGAGGCTTATTTGGTTTCAGTTCTGGGCTTGACACAGCAATAGAAAATAATTTAGAGGAAGCAACTGTATTTAAGGGCACCTCAAAAACCATTCAAAGTGATTTTTTAAATATAATGTTAGAAATATGCCACAAAGAAATAATGAATAAGATACAAGAAGCGGATTATTTGTCTGTAATTGCTGATGAGACCACTGATGTTGCTAATGTTTTTCAAATGGTCATAGTGTATCGTTATACAATAAAAGGTGAAAGGCTGAAAGATTCTGGGGTTTCATTGCTCCTTCTAAACATGATGCTCAGTCGCTTGCATCATGCTTGTTAGTTGAACTGTCTCGACACCACTTACTAGAAATTTCCCACAAATTAACTACTCAAACAATTGGAAAACAGTAACTTTGTATTTTTTTCTATACGACAGCACTATTTATGATGCACATTTGTAGTAGGTCTGCTTCCTGTTGAATGTGTTCTTTTAACTCCCCCCCCCAACCACCAACCACCACACAACCGACTACTCCAATTTATTTGGAACCACCAGCCGCCACTGGAAACTAGGATGCGAAAAGTAAATGCATATTAGGGAAAACAGAAAGAAATAGGGAAAACAAGAACATATGAAAGCCTATAGAACTGAAAAAAGAAAAAAGTGAATTGTCTCACCCTAAGCACTGTGTGAAATGAATACTGTCCATAAATTACAGAGATTTTTTGGGGGAAGACAAGAATGAAAAAAAGAAATTGTACACTTTTGTATTGCTAGAAACATAGGAAATCACAAAAGACACAAATAGTATTAAATGTCTTAAAAGCTTTAAAATAATTTTATGTACACAAATATTATAACCATTCTTCATAACTGTGATAAATTATATAATTGGGCACAATTCACTTAAGACAACAAAGATGACGACAATGATGTTAATACAATAAGTTGTATTTACAGTATTAACAAAATAGTTGGGGCAACTATTAGTATAATACCCAGAGAAAACCCAACCAATTAATTGAGATTTTAGTTACCTCAGAAACACAGAAATTGTTTATAACATTCATGATTTGACATTTAAAATTCTCAAAGATGCAAATCTTGCAACAAAAATGATGTTACACTGAGATTGGCTACTTAAATATGAAAACATTTGAAAAACATGTAGTAAAACTACTGATATAAATAACCGACAAAAGTATTTACTATTAAAACATTATATGCTATTAGAAAACAAAGTTTATAAAATACGTAATTACACAACATTCTATGTGTTTCTTGGCTAATCCAGCGGAACCCAACTATAATGTGTGTGTGGTTACATATTGCTGCTACTTTGAGATGAAGGACAATTACATGACACTTGTTAAGTGTCAGTAGCCGAGACTGATCCAGATTTCGCCGTAAGCACACTGTGTTCAAGGCGGCAAGCAATTACACTCCAAGTGCTTTCTAGTAGCGTTGTTGACGCCTAGTATGGATTATTCTGGATCTCAGCAGGGTATAAATACAAGCACTCAGCGACCCACTTCTGACACCACTGTTACGACGGTCTTCTTGATCGTTGTATGGTACAGTGGAAGACACCAATTAAGTCACTAATCATCAGCTTTAATTATCACAGTTAAACAGTTTGTAATCAACAAGATTGTCTCTTACAAAAAATCAAATAAAAATTGTTCACACGTAATAAAATGTCAACTAATAGATTCCTGCACAATTATAAAACACATAACACTTCGCCACAATACTTCGAACCGCACTGGAATAAATCGCCACTAAAACTGAAGTAAGCATCGCTGAGTGTATTTATACCTTGCTGAGATCCAGAATAATCTATACTACACATTAACACTACTAGAAAACACCAGAGTGTAACTGCTTGCCGCCTTGAACACAGTGTGTGTGCGGACCGGCGAAATCTGGATCAGTCTCGGCTATGGACGCCTGACAAGTGTCATGTAATTGTCCTTCATCTCAAAGTAGCAGCAATATCCACACACACACACACACACACACACACACACACTATAGCTGGACTCCGCTGGAGTAGCCGGGATACATGTAGAATGTTGTGTAATGACGTAACAATACAATTATGTTGTATACTATTAATTTAACTCAATTAATTGGTCTGTTTATTCTTAAAGAAATCTAATTATAGTGCTAAAACAATAGACATAAAGGGAAATGTCAACACTGAGCAAATAACGTGAAAAAAAATCAGTATCTCAGAATGAGCAATACTTAAAACAAAAAAAGAAACATTTACAAAACGTGAACAGATGGTTATACGCTAACTGATAAATCTAATAGCAAACTATTAAGCCGAAACTGTCACGAGTTGTTGAATTTTGAATTTGCCTACTGTGTAATGTGCTAATTCTAACTACAAAACACTAATTTTTAAGTAAAGCATATTGCTACGTCTTATTTAATGCCTAGGTATGTTATGGGCAATAAAGTACATGAACGTGTTTACTTATTAAGAAATACTCATTATTCTTGAAGTACTACTGACTGATTACATACAGAAATTGATCAGTTATAATATTTTTAATATTTAAACATTTTATGGTAGATCATTGTCTAGATGCGAAAATACCAAAATAATGGTCTTATATTGACATATTTTTATACATACGTCACATGCAAATGCACGCGCGCACACACACACACACACACACACACACACACACACACACACACACACACACACACACACACACACACACACACACCATTCATCAAGAACCATACTCAGTTACAAGCATGGTATACAATACATACACTATAATAAAGGTACTCAAGAGCTCTGCCTGTAGTCATAATAATACTTAAATATGCATTAAATTATCTATAATTCACTATAATACATGGTTTCTAAAACTATTAAAACTAATACAATGCAAACACAATTATTACAACACTGTAATGTGAAAATGCTGTATTAAGAAAATTTCACATGCATAATATGCACATTACACACAGGTTTCACTAATTAATATGTGAGAGCTAATTAACTCAGTATTAAAAACTGTTAAGAAAGAGCACAAAAAACCATCTTCAATTGTCCAGCACATTACCCTGAATTCTATTTCATTCACGTACATACTGGTTCTGGTGTAGGTAATTTTATTGTTAGCTTTTGATACTTCATAAAATAAACACCCAGTGGTCCACTATAGAGTTTCAAAACACTTAACATCTAGGGAATTCATTAAGGATATAAAGATTCAGTAATCTCTCTCGTGTGTACAAGACAATTATGCTTGGGGCAACATGCATCAAGAACACAAGGAAGTCAGTATATTGTTACGACGGTCTAATCGATCGTCGTAGGTACAGTGGAAACAAAATAAGTACAAGACACCAATTAAGTCACTAATTACCAGCTTTATTTTCCACAGTTAACAGTTCGTAATTAACAACACAGTCTCTACAACAAATCAAATAAAAATTGTTCACACGCAATAAAATGTCCACTAAAATTCAACACAATTGTATTACAATTACCGTCCGATTATAAAACACAACATTTAACTAATAACCACTTGAACGCACACAGTAATTTTTCCCGACAATAACTCTCGAACCGCACTGTCAATATATCGCACTAATACTGAAACTTAAGGCTGCTGCCGCCATGTATTTATACCTGCGATCACATACCAGAATGTTCCTAATTGCGACTTAGAGCTCGTGTGAACTACGTAATTAACTGCTGCCTTGATACAGTACGCGCGGCTGGTGCCTTCGAGAAACCTCTCGAAAATGCGTCGACAAGCACGTACACCATGTAACATGCGTTAATCGAGATTCTTCTGGCACATTCGACAAACACATAGATTGTTCTTGATGTCGTCACACTGCCCCCTCCTTAAGCCTGTTCGTCCCAAACTGGCAAACCGTCTCTGAAGTAATACTCGACCATGCGATCTAGGTGGACATCCTTGCGAAAGGTAATCTCCCGTTCTTCGAATTCAGTCTCGTGTGATCTGAACATCACGTTCCCAGGAATGCGAGTCTTCTGCTCAACCACTAGTTTTGCTGGAATCACTCCCGTTGCATCATGTACTGATGACCTAAACACCACTGGCCGATCCAAGTTTGTTTGATTCTCGTCAACAACCTCTTGTGTAACCTCATTTTCAGCCACTTTGCCCTCGGGCACTTCTATCAGCTCAGGAACAAGCAAGAGTTTTGTCTTGACACACATAGTTGGCTTTCCAATCACTTCTTTTGTCGTTACACTCATTTGTATTTCCTCTGCTAGTTCTTCCTCCATTTCCACTTGCAATAGGGAGGGTTCCTCTTGACCAGACCTGTTGACTTTTCTTCGACTAATGCCATTCGCTTAATCGAATGGTTGATAGACCCTGTCACTTTAGCCATACAAAGCTTTATCTTCTCTTGGCCAACCTTCAGGACATTCTCTCTTAAGTCCACAACAAATCCGTAGGCATTCATAATGTCTGTGCCAAGAATCACTTCATCGACAATGTCTGGAACGAGCATTTGGTGGCTAAACTCGAGAAGACCCAGGCGTACACATACGTCTACCTTTCCTAGCACCTTGACGGGGCTTCCAGTCACAGTCTGTATTGTACAAGAGCTAATTAGAGGCTGGTGGTTGCTGACTAAGTCAGGGCACAGAATAGAAACTGTTGCGCCCGTGTCAACTGTAAATGATGTTGGTTTACCTTCCGCAAATAAATTAACATTCAAGTTTCCAATGGTCTTATGTAGCATGGAAACTGTGTGCTGTTCTGGGGATTTACTTCTCCAATTGGTGCGATCACTCTCTTCTCTCGGTATCTTCTTCTCCCAACAGTCTACCTGTAGATGACCACGTTTTCCACAGTTGTAACATTTCGGTCTTCTATCCTATTCAAATCGTTGCGACTCTCTTGAACTTTTGAATTGTCTGTCTGACAACATTGTTTTTCTGCACCTATCGTAACGGCAATGTGATACAGGGATTTTCTGACTGCAATGTGATGGCACAAACCCATTAATGTAGCGGGACGCTGACTTGGCAGCTTCAAACTCTAGGGTGTGAACAAAAGCTTCTGAGCTATTTCGGTGTCTTGCCATTTGTAACACTTGCTGAAGTTCACAATCTCTGATGCCATCAATAAATGTCTGCACCGCAAACCTTATTCGGAAGTCTTCTGGTGCTTCAGGATAGGCCAATCTAATCAATCTGTCGATACTTGCTTCAAACTCTTGAAGGCTCTCCCTGGAACGTTGTCGTCTTGTTCTCAACTGAGCGTAGTACACCTCTTGCAAATGTTTATCACTGTAGCGTAATTCTAGAACTTTTATCAACTCGGCATAGATGTTCTGGCTGTCAGGTGGCACTTTCTGTAGTAATTCTGCCGTAGGGCCTTTTAATGCAAGAACGAGTGAAACAGCCTTGTCTTTCTCTATCCAATTATTTGCGCATGCAGTACCTTCAAATTGGCGGAGGTACAATGCCCAGTGACTGCTTCCGCCAAAGGTTGGAGCTTTGACATGAACTGTCCCTACTGCAGGCAAAGTGACTTTCTCTATTAATTTATTTTCTGCATCTGCATCTTTTTCTGTCTTTATCATTGGTACAGTCTGTTCACAAAGTTCTTTTGATTGTAACTTCAGGCACTGCTCGACTTCATTTTTAATCTGCTCTTTTATATTTGTAATCGGTCTTCTATTTTTGTTGACATGGCTTTTTCCACACTCGTGACTGATTTTTCTACTTCAGCTATTTTATTAGACATTGATTCTTCAACACTCGAGACAGATTTTTCTACTTCAGCTATTTTTAATGTCATTGACTCTTGTACCTCCGATATTTTAGTAACTTGTTTATTCAGCTCACCTCGTAGGAGACCCAACTCTGCAGCGGTTTGTTCTTGTTTGTTCTACTTTTGCTCCTGTATTAACTCCTTGATGTCTTCTGTTTCATGCTTCCATTCTTCTTTTTGTCTGTCTTCTGTTTCAAGCATTAGAGCTTTCTGATGTTCCTCTGCTTCTTCTCTTTCTTGTCTTCGTTCTTCTTTTTGTTGTCTTTCTGCTTCTTCCCGTGTCTGCCGCAGCAGTGTTTGTAAAGCTTCCATCATCTGACTGGCATCCATGTTTACCGATTAATTATGAATTACACTAATCTTGTACAAAGTGTCCCCTGTTTCCACTGTTAACCGTTTTATCCCAGTTCCGACACCACTGTTATGACGGTCTACTCGATCGTCGTAGGTACAGTGGAAACAAAATAAATATAAGACACCAATTAAGTCACTAATTACCAGCTTTAATTTCCACAGTTAACAGTTTGTAATTAACAACACAGTCTCTACAACAAATCAAATAAAAATTGTTCACACACAATAAAATGTCCACTAAAATTAAACACAATTGTATTACAATTACCGTCTGATTATAAAACACAACACTTAACTAATAACCACTTGAACACGCATAGTAATTTCGCCCAACAATAACTCTCGAACCGAGCTGTAAACATATCGCACAAATACTGAAACTTAAGGCCGCTGCCGCCATGTATTTATACCTGCGATCACATACCAGAATATTCCGAATTGCGTCTTAGCGCTCGTGTGAACTACGTAATTAACTGTGGCCTTGACACAGTCCGCGCGGCTGGCGCCTTCGAGAAACCTCTCGAAAATGCGTCGACAAGCACTTACGCCACACGCGTTACATCGAGATTCTTCTGGCACATTCGACAAACATGTAGATTGTTCTGTGATGTCATAACAATATAAACAACAACAAAGATCCATAAGAAGATGAAAAGATTCTGACTAATCAAGCAAACAATATCTACTAATTATTAATGAATAACTTCATTTAATCTAGAACACTTATAGATAGGGGGTGGATTTCTATGATATGTCATATTTTTTTCCTTGACATTATTTCAGGTTTCAGCTTGATTTAAACTTGATTCCAAGTATTCTAATGAAGATTGATAGTGTTTTATTGTGCATATAATTGCATATTTCGGTAGTTTTTAAGTTTTGTAGCATATTTACCACTAAAATACATATTTAAGTTATATGTTTTGACTTTTTATATGCATATTTAGACATTTATGAAGTTTTACAGCATATTTACAGTGAAAATGGATTATAATAACATTTATGTGTATTTTTCACAGGAAAATGGATTTATTCATTCCGTAACAAATTGTGTTGTGTTAAAGAAGTAAAAACATCTTTCAGAATGTCCTTAAAATACCTATATATTGTAACGGTACATAACCCGGTCCCCATAAATTAACTCATGTAATAACATAAAGGTCAGAAATGGGTAACCTATAACTAGCTCAAAATTAAATTGTATCACTAAACATTGTAAACAATTCGAGTGATATACAGTTACAAGTGAGTTATAGTGTCCCCATGGAGGTAAAAAGTGAAAGTGAAGGAACTTCTTACAGAATTGTGCTGTAAGTAGGGGAATTATAAACTATGATAGTAGACTATAATGCTACTAACTGATTCTGTATTTTGTTAATTTATGGTAATATTTATATTGTGTAGACAACAAAGTTTAATACCTAAGTTAATTTTATATTTTTTCAAATATTTGTGTTATAGTATAAGATAACCCAGGGTTCGTTTTAAAACAAACATAAAAGATTTAAATATCAAATGATAATAAAACATTAAAATAATACTATATGAAGGAAATGGCAGAAGGAATTAGTGCAGTGTAGGAATACTATGAGAGACTAATAAATAATATATAAATTCATTTAAAGATAATAAAACTATTAAAAACTTATATCCAAGGTTATAAGAAAATGAACAGAAACCTATTATGTAAACCAAATTGGTAAAGAAACTGAAATTAAAAAGAATTATTTTTCTGTAAATAAAATATAAATTTATAATAATTACAAACTGCCTATATACTAAAAAGTAAATAGCAGAACCAATAAAAAGATATATAAAAATTATGGGTTACTAAGAGTGACGAAAATAACAAGTATTGTTAATCGAATTTAGAAATTAAACCTGGAGAGTTGACAAAAATGATGAGACCACAATTTTATTAAAATATCCTTGTAGACACCTAATAAAAGTGCAAAATTGGTACAAAATTAAACAACAGTATGGACATTATATAATCCTACCTTATATATCAAACTTAAATTGTTATACTCCATAATAAAAAGTGAAAGAAAACCGTTTTGATGATCCGGCCTAGTTTCGCTATGTTTCAAGTTGACGATATAATATTGGCCAGACGGTAATGAAATTACAACCCAAGACGGACATCACTAGAGAAAAGGCTTCATTCCAGTAAGAACTATAAGAAGAGAGGTAATATAAACATTTCGTTTAATAGTTAACGAAGAAAACTCATTCCGAATGGTTGTATGGAACAAAAAACTAGTCAAAATTAATCACATGTTCTAACGAAAACAAACGCACACTGCTCTCTTACGGACATTTCGGGAACTACGTACTAAACGAAAATAAACAAAATTTTTTAATATTTTTCGGTATTTGTAAAGCGTAGTATAATTATCCATTTCTGACCATCTCATAACAAAAAGAACTTACCCTTAACCCTGGGGAAATAAAAGAATTATATATTGATTGATGTTTTAAAAATAGTATAAAATTTGGTAAACAAAACCATATATGTTTTTTTCTTTTGACCATTCCATGTTTACTCGATGAAGTCGATATTATGTTTTAATTAAGGAAAGATCGATTGTGATATTTGTATTTTGGCGGCAGGAAAAAAAACCAATAATATAAATAATAAATATTATTGAAAAATGATATTGAATAATAAAAATGTGTTATATTTTTTGTAGTGGGTAGTTGTAATAGATTTCAGCACAAAATAGAAGAGATCGATCCATTGGGTCATATTTTGCCATAGTGTAGTCTGGTTGAACTATGCGTGGAGACTCGTCTCACCATCAGCTGATTTAAATCACAGCGAACAATTTGAAAAAATTTCAGAAATCGTCTAAACCGAGTGTAAACAATCGGTACTTACTCTCTCTTCAACATAAGGCTGAACAACTTCCCTACTTGACCCAAATCACACACTCTCGATTTCTGCTTAGATTGAGTAACATTACCAACCACTTTATTTTTAAACTTCGGTCATTATAATTCATAAGTGGCTACACGCTAGAATCAGAGGGACGTTTAGCTAACACCTCGTAGGCGGGTACGTTACCGAATTGGCGAACCCAACATTGGGGCTTAATTAAATAAGAAGAACTACCAATAAACATACACACAAGAAGACGTTAAGCTAACACCTCGGAGGCGGGTACGTTACAATATTCGTAGAAATGGTTAATAAGGTGTGAAATGTCTTTGGAATGCAGACTTTCAAGTACCGTTAGGCCTCTATTGTTTGTCTCCATGAGCGATAAAGCCAGCGGGCAGGAGTGAAGGGAGGGGGAGGGTTTTTCTTACTTTTTGTAAAGTGCTTTTAACTTTCACCTTCCCCTGTAATAGTCATTCACTCATTCCATGTGTCCGCAGTTTGTTTCCATCACGCCTAGAATAAACAGTTTGGTGAATGAAAAGTTGCGTGGTTTTATTCGAGAATTTTGTGATAAAATATTTAGTACCGATGGCACTATTTTATTTTGTAAGTTGTGTGAAGTTAAAGTCGCCGCTGAGAAACGTTTCACTGTGCAGCAACACTGTAATACGGCAAAACATAAAAATTGCTTACAAAGACAGTAAGCAGTCGAAAGTAGACAACTTCTATTATTCGAAAAATCTGCTAGTACTTCAACTATATCTTCCAACACTTCAAGTTTACAAAGGATCTCCTGTAGGGCGATGATTTCATACAACATCCCATTGAAAAAGCTTAACAATCAAAGCTTGAGACAGTTTCTGGAGAAATATATGAAATATCCAGTTCCAAATGAATCGACACTGAGGAAGAACTATCTGACTGGGTGTTACGAAGAAGTGTTGGATAAAATAAGATGTAGTGTGGGGGACTGTAAAATATGGGTTTCAATTGATGAAACAACAGATGTTGATGGGAGGTATGTTGCAAACGTGATTGTTGGAACACTAAAAGAAGACAGACCTGGAGAAATATTCCTCCTAGCATGTGAAGTGCTAGAGAGGACAAATCATTCAAGTATTGCTGTCTTGTTCGACGATTCTTTGAATATACTGTGGCCAAATGGGGCAAAAAGAGAGAATGTTCTTCTCTTTATTACTGACGTGGCTCCTTATATGATGAAAGCAGCCAAGGGACTAAAGATGTTATATCCGAAGATGATACATGTAACATGCATTGCGCATGCTTTAGATAGAGTGGCCGAAGTAATTCGCAGTAACTACCCGGAAGTGGATGAATTAATATCAAATGGAAACAAAGCCTCTAAGAAATCACTCCGCCTGCAGGTATTTAAAGATGCAGCTCCTTCATTGCCCCTTCCTCCCCAACCTGTCCTAACATGCTGGGGTACCTGGATTGAAGCTGCAGTATATTACTGCAACAATTACGACACCCTGAAGAAGATCTCGGAGAAGATTACGACTCCTTGGAGCCTACAGATTCTTTGTCAGTGAAAATAATGCAAGATTTGTTTTCATGTTCCACTATTAAAACTGACCTGGCTTACTTGAAATCTAACTTCGGTTTCTTACCGATCAAAATCACCCAGCTAGAAGCTTCAGAACTAAGCTATGCTCTGAATATTGTAAAATACACAGAACAAGAGTTAAAAGTGCAAAAGGAATAGTAGCAGCCAAGGTTTGTGCAAAATTAGTGAGTGTACTGGAGAAGAATCCTGGATTTTTGCAACTGTGTGGCATAAGTGAGATTTTGTGCGGAAATGAATTAGGTTCAGACTTTGAAAATGAATTTTCATCCTTTGACCTAAGTTTATTTAAGTACACCCCCATTACTTCGTGTGATGTGGAGAGAAGTTTCTCTCGCTACAAGACCATTCTCAGAGACAACAGGAGAGGATTTTCATTTCACAACCTGAAAATCCATGTCGTCATCAACTGCAACAATTCAGCTGATAATGAAGACTGAGATCAGGTATGAATATTTTTAGGAGGGGTGTTAAATGGGGTTTGAGCAAGTAAAACTATTTAATTACTTTTCTCTCCCTTACAGGGTTGGTGCTGTTTTTGCAGAATGCAGTTAAATGAGTTTGTGAATGCTGCATTGTATGACTATCTTAAAGACACTCATTTGAAGTAGATAAATAAAAATAATAATTAACAGGATTAGCTATATATTTAATAAATAAAAATAAAAATGTAACACATACGTGTCATTGATAAAATCATATTTTGGATTTTACTGGTCATGTTTTATGTTTTTTAGGTCATAAATGCATGCATATTTCCTACATTTTTAGGTCATAGAAATCCGCCCCCTACTTATAGATAAAAAGGTTTGAAGTAATGATTCTGTAACTACATTATAATTGTTCATTATGCCTTATTTGTATTTATGGGTTTGTATGTATAGGTCTGTTCTACTAAAATACACACAAAAGCTCAATGAATTCCTTTTTAGACAGTAATGATAATGAATATATACAGGAAAGGCACACAAGAATAAGCTAAAAAAAGAATAGTAACAAAAAACAAAACTTGTCATATAGTTGACGGGTGCTAAGGAAGCTGCATCATGTGATGCTAACTTTTTGCTTCCTGCAAGAGAAAAGACAAATTCATAATTGTATGTTGTTATTTCATGGAATTGAGTGAATGAAATATCCACATATAGCAGTTACTCAGCTACTGAATTAGACACATTTCTCCTTTACAACAGAAAATATCTATGTACTTTGTTACTGTTTCACATGAGTTTATATTCTATTTAAAACAAGATATAATATCAGCTTTTACAAGAAATATTAGAAAATATAATTCATTTAGTTTTAGAAAAATTATGAATACCTAAAAGCACATAAAAATTGTTTAAGTATGTAACATTAAGAATATGTTCAGTAAGCTAGAATAGTAGAAAGTTGTATAAAATAGATAACAAAGTAGTATTACATTGTGTGTGTGTGTGTGTGTGTGTGTGTGTGTGTGTGTGTGTGTGTGCGCGCGCATGCGCATGCGTGCGCAACTCCTTACCTATGTGAATTTCTGAATGAATAGTTCATTTGACTCATATAATTGGTGTTGACAAGGAATACTATCACAGAACTTACTATACTATACTTTTATATTAATGCTTTTACAAACTCAAAAGAACAAAAACCATTGGTATAAAAATATTATAAAATTTTTAAACTTTGTTTTTAAACTTCCCCTTTAAATTTGAACACAAAAAACAAATCCAAATTAAAATTAACCTTCACCTAGACAAGTAAAAAACAACACAATCACAAGTGCAGATGTAAATGTTTAGTGAGCAATTACAAAACATGACGGCAAAAAATGACATCCACTCCTGTAATTATATCAGGAAAGTACATTAAAAATTCTAAACTTAATAGTAAACTAAAATGATAAACTCATGTGTTGTTTGCGAAAACCATCTCAAAATTAATATAAGTTCACCAGTTTGCTGCGTGTGTATAAAGCTTATTTAAGCTTTTGGCAAAGCCATTGTCATCGTCATCCTTTATGGCTTAGGCTAGTAGCATGTTCCAGCCTCAATAGAATCATCCAACTATCGCTTTTGGGGTCTTCCCACACTTCTCTAGTTGGATCCATTCCCTCTAAGTGTAACTGCCACTCCGTTTTGTACCCAGAGATTTTCTCATTTAAGCTTTCAGCTATGTCTAGCTCCATTCTAATGTGACCCTTTGTTATAAGATCTCTCCTGGTACAACCCTTTACAGCCCTCAACAACCTGATTTCCGCTCCTTGTATTCTAGATACATTGTCGGTCTTTCTAATCCAAGTCTCACTACCATACAGTAGTTGAGGTATGGCCATTACATTATAATATTTCAATTGTGTCGCTTTCCTTGTTTTCTTCTTTAAGTGTTTAATGATACAGCCACAAAGTGACTAGAAGAGACTAATTTTGCTTTCAACCTCCTTGTCACCTTGGTATGTGATGCTGCAGCCTAGATACTTAAAATCTGGCACCTGTTTTGTTGAAGAGTCCTGTATGACAACCATTGTTCTAATATGATTTGCCCCAGAAAAAGCCACAACTTTTGTTTTGGATAAAGAAGTGGTTTGACTATAATCTACCAAAAAAGATAGAACAACGACCTATGGAGGTCATTTTCATTCTCTTGGATGATCACAAGATCACCTGCATATTAAAATATTTAAATAAAATCCTTTCCCCAATATAATCCTTTGCGGATGTCCAATTTCCATTTTCTTATGGTATCATCTTCATAGTTATTAAATAAAACAGGAGAAAGACTGCAACCCTGCTGAATGGATTGGGTTATTCCAATGGGCTCTGATAATCTGTTAGTTTGTATCTGTATCTGCGTTCCATTATATAAACTTTTAATTACCTTTATTAAATGAATAGGGTATCCTCTTCTCTGTATTATCCTCCATAATGTTGCTCTATACAACCTGTCAAATGCCTTTTCTAGGTCCACAAATGCACAAGATGTGTCTCTGCATTAAATTCAATTTCAATTTGGCAAAGCTTATTTAATAATTGTAATTCATTCAGCTTATGATAAAAAATCAGACTGTCTTATTGTATGCATGTTTACAGATACGTGCATAATTTTTTAACAGCTGCACATTCTGTTGCAAGTACTATGTACATAAATAGGCTTCCATGTTTATGATTTTTTCACAGTTGGGACTTCATTACCTAACATCACTTGCCAGCCAGATGTTTACACCATAACAAGAGAAATCCTCTTCAAACTTCAGGTGTGTTTGCTATTCTAGTAATAATAATCATTGTGAACCTACATAACCACTGAAAAAGTATCCTGTACTTAAAGCGCCCAACTGGAAAATAATACTGGTCAACGGATTATGTTGCCCTTCACTTGGAAAAAGCATAACAAAACTCCAGCTGTAAAATCTGAGATATATGTTATTGTCTTTATTGTTCAATCAGTATTTATATTAACTGTTCAGAGTTTACTGTGTCTGTTGTATGGCAAGGTATTTACAAAGATGGCATAATATACATATCTTGCATTATAACTACCTGTTTTTCCAAACAATTTTAATTACTATTAAAATTCACATGAAAATAATTTTAGGTGGCCATAATATAAAATTACTTTTTTTTAATATCTTAAATGCCATCAGGTTTTGCAACACTCACCCTTATAGTTTCATGATTAAGTTCTTACCAAAGACTGATGCAAAAGGTGTGTCACGACAGAAGGTTCCACAAAACATTGATAGCAGGGAGTTGATGAGAGAATCAGAGCCACCAAAGGGGGATGAGGTGGGTACCTCTGACAAAACAACACAAACATTAAACTAAACTACATGGCTACAACCAGTTATACAATGTTTGAGCAATCAGCAATTCTCAAATCAGCTGTTAAAATGAATTAGTTATACAAACAGAATCAGATGTTATTTATTACAATAAAAATAAAATAAAATGTAAGTATGAACAACTGGCTGCATGCAATATGAGGTGTTGAAATGAACAGTGCATATAACTGAAAATTACTGTTACAATATGAACATGGTGTCACTGCTGCCAACAAGATGGTAAGACTCCTAAAAACAGAGTGATATAATGCAGATAATATAATGGTATCTGTGGCAGATGTTTAAAAATTCAAACTAGAGTTTAAAAATTATATTTATTTAATTATTTGTGTGCTCTCTTCTACAAAAGAAACCTAAAAGATACAACTACTTGCTGGAGACAAAAAGTGTAAATTATATTATTCAGGAATATTAAAAAACAAAAAACACATAAAACACTGACATAAATTGGTGAAAACATTTATGTAAGTTGAACTGAAAAGAAGTAAAAAGATAAAAAAATATATCACAAGTGAATTCAATATACTGGTCCCAACTTAATGTACTATTTTATGAGCTACATTATTACAGTGCATTGTACCGTTGAAAATTAACTATACATCAGGGGTTTTGGACATATATACACAAAAAGCATATATAAAAGTTCAAAATGTGCACATATTTAAAATTTTAAGTTTATTATAAGGACTTTAAACTTACAGTGCTTCATATAAGCACTTTTAAATAATATTAACTAATTAGCATGATAAAAACTGAATTGTACCAAGTTAAAAAAATTTTTTAAATATAATAATATACAATTACATCCCATTATGGAAGCTGGAACTTAATTTTCCCAGTGCCACAGCCAAACAAACATCACCAACAGAACAAGTCAACCATCTGAGAGACATGAGATCAGTTGCAAACCAATAGTAACACACATTCAATCCTCACGACAGTACAAATTCAGCACTGGTCTTGGCAAAAATAATTCCAGCCAAGGACATCAAGGAGAAATCAGCCTGAATGTGGTAAAAAATTAGCTGCCAAAATGTTGTACAAAATCCATTCGAGAAATCTTCAAAATTCAAAGTGGGACTCAATCCAAAAACAGGACATATCACATCGTACCAACAAAGTCTAAGAACTTCAAAACACTCACACTTTGTTATATTATATAAGTGGAGGGATGAATTATGCTCTTTTGCTAAGAGTTAACTCTTGATTCAGAAGTATATGAAATAACTGCAATTTTCCATTTTTCAGATATCCGAGGCCTGTGCCAAATATGTCCTACAGACTTCTTTCAAAGTTACAACTAAAGTGGTCATTGAGAGCAAAGGTTGTGATCACACATTCAGATCTACAAAATGCTCTGAATTCCAGTAGTGACATTTTACTGAGACAATTCTGACACAGAATGAAGACAAGGAAATATCAATTCAACTGTGAAACCACATTTCATAGTCTTAAGAATACTGCAATTTTCTAGGATGATGGCTGTTTTCATACTGCTTTGTGGACATAAAATATGTAATATAGTTATAAAGGATAATTCATGCTGCAGATAAGTTCTTAAGATATGTTAAGACCTCCCCCCCCCCATTGAAATTATTGAGTGGAACTGGATGTGCAGGTTTTAAATTTATATAGGAGTTAATGAAAATTAAATATTTTTGTAAATATTCTTCTCTGGTTCTAATTGTTGCTACAGTGAGTACCATAGACCAAAAGAGATCCTAGAGACAAAACCAACAATATGACAAATAATGATTCATTCAGCTGTATATGACCAATACACTGCTGACTGAATATTTTTTTTTATAATTATAATGATGTAGATAACTTAAATTAAAATAATATATATTTCAAGTTCTCTATATTTTTTATACTTTTAGGATACGGTATTTATCAATTTAACACTACTTACGTTTTAAAAAACAAGATATTATTAAAATAAACAGAAGCCAAATATTAAAACAAATGGATGAAAGCACGTGATTGTACAATGACAATAAATTATTCAAAGCTAAATACGGTGTACAGTAGCATAAAAAGCTAAACAATAACAAACCAAAAATACACAGTTGGCATTCTTTTTATAGTATAATACAAACACTGTTCAAAGCAAAACCAAATATTGCATATTTATTATACAGTACATATACTGAAGCTGTGATAATGCAAAGCTGAAGCATAACTACAGACATGAAGCTTAATGGCACACATACAAATTACACAACTGAAATAAACAATAAAAATGTAAAAAGTATATAATTAAAAATAAAAATTATAATTATTTGAAGTTTTAATATAAAAAGCATTATTAAATACACTTTTAATAATAACACTGTTACTGTTTTTAATATTATCAAAACTGCAAGGCACAAGTAACTGCAGCATCAAAACTACAAATATACCAAAATATTCATAATAATATTAACACATAATGCTAAATATGTGCTAAAAGAAATGAAAAATCAGAATTTACATTAACTTTATAACAGGTGTCTGTAAACTTAAGGTGAGATAGTATTTATTTTTAAATTGACAAACTATAAGAAATACCTTTCTCAGTTATTGAACTAATTTTCAGTTAAACTTTATTGATATGGTACAAGTAACTCATAGTTCTCAATTAAATAAAACCTTTCTATGATATTTATTCATCATGTGAATCAATATGATTGAATAGTTATTTTTAATTTCACAAAAAAATATGAAAATTTCAGTGAAGAATACAAATGTCATAACATTTACAGTGTTACCAATGTAACATTTATGTAATATAATTGCACATTTTTGTACAATGGTACCAGTCCTGTGAACTCTAATAGTGCTTTTGACAGTAATATGCTACAACAGGTGTCATATTTTAATTACCAAAGTTTCTGACAGCCTTAGGAAGAACTACAAACATAAATAAATAACATAACAAATAAACATAAAAAAATAAAAACTTTGCTCTTAAAAATACAAATTTAAGAGAAGCTATGATGTAATTTCCAGAACATCACTAATGAGTTTCAGAATAAAATACAAAAAAGACTTTACAGGGTGGCTGGCTGTAGCCAAACAATTGTATGATTGGTATTGCTTGGTACCATGGCAGATGGATATAACAGCTTCGCGGACACCAGAAAATAAGTTCCCTTTTATGACACAGGTGAGTTTCACAGTGGAATAGAATATGCAATGATAATATTCAGTTTAATTTAGGAGTTACAAAACTTGCAAACAGATTATTGTACTTATGTAATGAATTAATAAAGGCTTTATCGTTTATAGTAGTACTAATAAAATATAATATTTCTAATAGCTGTTTGTTAATATATCTACTATAATCACTAGTAAAATGGCACGCACACGTGCAGACATGGACACGCACGCACGCGCGCGCACACACACACACACACACATTTGTAAAACAAAAAATAAGATTATATAGCTCAGCCAATATACCTTAAAATTCACATTTTAAGAAATTTTAAACATTCCATGTAGGGTGTTAAAATTTTACCATATTTGATTTTTATCAATAATTGGTAGAATTTGGTAAAATATTTCTGGTATCTAAATGAATTAAATTATTAAATACCTGAAATAAAATTTTAAATGAAAAAAATGTAAGCAGAAAAAGTAACTGCCCACATTCATTCACGCGCGCGCGCGCACACACACACACACACACACACACACACACACACACACACACACACACACTGTCAAGTTTGCATTTATGCAAGCTTGGCATATTTGATGGATTATTACTATTATTAAAAAGAATAGAGAACTATAAAATTTTAATTAATGCAGAACTTTATGCAAGGATAACTATTTTGCAGTTACCATTCCTCATGGCATAGTTCAGGATCTCTCTAAGTTCCATCCAGTCAACTTCAAGATCTTCTCCAGCTAACTGTTTGAAGAATCCTCTTATCTTTTCATCTGCTTCTTTCACTTCTGGTTCAGGTTCGACTTCAGCAATCTATCAGAATAAAATTACATGTTTTGTAATAACTGTGATTACTGAAATATCCAAATCTACTGTTCAACCTAATTACTAGGGAACAGATTTTTAGGTTCTAAAAAAAAATGAAAAACCTTATTTTTGTGTATTCAAAAACAGGAAATATTTGTTAAAAAGTTAAAAATATTTTATTTCAGTTTAACGTAATCAAATATTTTGTAACAGGAAAAGTGTTTGTAAATACTCACCATACTTGCTCCTCAAATCATCAGTACCTTCTTGAAAACTGACTGGAGTTGCAGTGCATAATAAACACCATATCCAAATTTTTCATTACATAGAAAATGCTGTTTATTATGGAACAAAGCCCAAAACTGGGAAAAGGATCATTCTACATCAATAAACTCAGTCTAGCATACTTAAAAAGAGGAACAGCACTTACACTTATGTTTTCAGCGTCTACTTGCTGATCTTATAAAAGTTGGGCAAACTTTATTTACAATTTCAGATCCAATGTTTTTTTTTCAAATGCAAATTTGAATTTATATTTTAAGGTTTCCATTCTTGATCCTGTGAGAGAACTGATTTTGCTTTCAACAAAATTATTTCATTAACAGTTTTTATTAAACAGGTTTGTTGTTTTTTTTTTTAGTGTTTTATCAAGTTGCTAAAGAAACTTAATTTAGCAAAAACATATGCAACTCCATTTTGTACACTCCTGTCTTTTAACAAATTTTGAAGAATCTCTATTGATGAAGATTGATGAAGCACTACGATTGTCTATCAGTTCACAACAACACAACAACTGATTTAACACTATCAAAATTAACTGCATAACTGCAGAAAGCCAAGTCCCCCTAGTGAGTGACAATAGCTTTAGACACATTATAATGGAAGGTCAGGATTTTTGTTCTTGAAAAGATCAATTCTTGTAGGGGATTTAACAAACACTTTCTTTGAATTTGATATCAGTCTGTTCACATTAGGATACAAGGATCGGATAGTATCACATACTCTATGTAGAGCATGCACAACAGAGGTAACATGTATCATTTTCGGACAGCTGACACAAAGGGTTTCTGCTGCGTTCTGTATGTATGACGCTGCATCAGTAATAAAAAGCAACAGATTATCGTATTCAGTACCCACTGGCCACAAAAAATCTACACTTTCATTGAACAACCTAGCAACTGTAATATGGTTTGCTGCTGACATTTCTTTACAAGCCCACAAAAATAAAAGTTTGAAAACTATTTCATCATTTTTAACCACACCGATAACTATATTTCCCACTTTCCTTTCTGTTGAGTCCACAGTTTTATAATCTTTATCCATATTTTCTGATTCCCACACACTGCTCTAATGTTTCATTTTCTAAATGTTTCTTCATAGCAGTTTGGAAGATTGTTTTCTTAAAGTAGACTCATGCTGGGGGAATCTAAGTTGCTGTACTTCATGAGACAATTTCTAAGCACTGTATTATTTAGTTTGTCTAGATGAATGTCTGCTGAAATGAAAGCCCTGCACAAATCAGTATAAAATTCAAGTCACTTCATAAGGAAGTGAGGAGGGGAAGAGTCCTATATCACCTAAAAGCACTTGTTTCAAACTAGAAAGTAAGGCCGCAGCAATATGTTTGTTATTGGATATATCCTGCATAAATTGTAATAATTTCTACAACCTGTGCTTTTCTGGATTTCTACAAAGCTGGCAATATAGTATCTTTTCATCTGAGCTGAATGTACATTTAAGTTCTTTCACATACAGCTGTAACTGGGCACTTCCACTATATTTTACTTTCGGCATTCTGGTGAGCAATGAACATGGTGTGACAAGAACATTGCCATAAAATATGAGAACCGACATACAAAGACAACAAATTAGGTAATCATCTGGTTTAGTGTTAGCAAAATGAACAATTGTCTCCCACCCTACATTGTGACTACATCACTGTTTACAAACAGAAGTATTACTTCCAGGATGGCCACTGAGTTGTCACTTATACTTAATCTATTCTGTGATTAAGGAAACAAATTCTTTTTATGTTTATACTTAGGGCAGTTAAGCACAAATGATCTCAATGTTTAATAGCCACAGTGAGTATATATCTCACTTGTTTAGTCTGACAACACCATACTTGGATGGGAAACAATATGAAATACAAGGAAATGCCTGCTGTATATATAAACGACAGGCACTTGACTGAATAAACTAAAACATTCAGCCATTCTCTTACAAAAGTGGATCAAACAGAAGTTACACTATCATTTTCAAAACTGTGTATGGCGACTTGGAACACAAAGTTTTTTATAAGTAAAAACATAAAGTTTTACCTTACAGCCTGAACCGGTACGGTAAAACTTTATGTTTTTACTTATAAAATACTTTGTGTTCCGAGTCGTTAATATAATAGTGGTATTTAGTTAAGTAACGGACACGTCATGGACAACGAAATCCAAGGACTGTGTATGGCACGTAGAGGTTATTCCCCCCAAAACTTTACCTTCTTCCTTCTTTGGTTTGGAAATGTGGATAAAAACATTAAATACAATGAAGTGAAATATCAGTGCTTTGCATCGAAATGTTGAAAATATGTGGTGATAACCTATTTATAAAAGATATTTAATTACATATAAAAATATTTATTTACCTAAAAATCTGTTCCCTAGTCATAACTTCATACACTTAAATCAATAATTGTACAGAAATTCTTGTTACTAGTACTGCTACCTAAAATATAGTATAGAGATACAACAGAAATAATGTAGTTAATGCATAACAAATTTTCAAGAATACAAATCTGTTAAACAAAAAATTATAAATACTGCCAAACTTTTAATTAAAATGTAGTTTATAAACTGAATTTTAATATGAAACTGTATGTGTTTAAGTAAATAATTAAACGTCACATTTTTAACAGATTTGCATAATGTGTTACACTGTTTCATACATGTATGGAACAAATCTCTAGGCAGCAATCTTTAGTCCACAGATACATAGTCAAGATAAAAGTGAATAATGTAGGACTTGCAAAAATACTTTTGAAATGTTGAAGCAACATACAAACCTGAATTTTTTAAATTAAACCTTTATAGATATACTAACAGTTTCAAGTTGTAGGTTTAAAACTGCAGACTAGTAACATTTTACACAATTAAACTGGTATAATACTTTCTTGAACCTCTTTTTGAAAACTATGATACACACAACAAAACATAGACAAGCAATGAATCACCTAAACATAGAAATTAACTTATAAAAAAAAAATAAATAAATAAATTAACCAAAAGTGTAAAACACTAGGAATTAATATAGGTAAACCATAAAATTGCCACTTTTAGATTGTTTTCCCTAATAAATCAAAGGTAATGACCAATACCAGAAGTATAATATGATTTTGTGATGGTCAAAAGACCCAAATGGCATAAACAGCATAATTTTGTAAAAACACAGAACATTTATTATGACACACACACAGGCCATATTTGGTATCATTTTAATTGTAATAAAACAAAGAACAACATGTTGTAAATTAAATTAAGATAAACTTTTAACAAATAGAGAGTAATATGTACTAGGGTGTAAAAAATCATGTATTGTAAGTAGTATCAGGTCATGTGACCCCAAAATTCAGTCAAATTAGCCAATCAGAAATTAGAAAAAAATTTGCCAAACTATTCAAATTCGAAAGAAAACGTTGACAGTGTATAGTTAGCACAAAAGAAGAATGGGTCAGCCCTATGTATGGCAGAATGAAAGTTTACTAAAGAATCAAATCTGAGTGTGTAAGGTTATAAAAAATAAAATTCAAAATTAATAATAATAATAATGAAGATTTAAGAAGACAGAAAACCAATAATAAGAAACAAAAGAAGAACCACATAAAGGAACACAATAAGTATGCAAAACTAATAGCCGATAATAATATTTGGTCAACCAGCAAGGTGAGAAAACCGTTGTCATATAACCCAACATTATCGATCACACCACACTAAGAAAAAACATCACAGACACTATTAATTAACACTCCAGTGAAAGAAAACAAACAAATAACTATTATTTCAGTAAAAAACTTTATATAATTCCATTCATATTACGGGAAATTGGTGTATGAACTTTAATACAATAACGAACGTCTTGATGGCGGCCATGATGAAATACTTTTAGAAGTGACGCTTTCATGTCAAACCAACCCACGCGGTGCTAGTGAGCTTCGGTAACTAAGTAGACATTATTTATACAATATTACTTAAACAAAATTCAGTTTCTCATATAAATTTTGATAGAAATTAAGATTAATTTGTAAGTATTGTACTTCGCTACGGCATTTCTGACTCCAAATATTTGGGGTTTTTTAATAGTTCAAAGAACCTTAGAATTAATATAAGTGTTGTAAAAAATTTCAACACAACTAACAATTGTAATTCTCGACCCTAGAAACAAAGTCGATGTAGTAAGTAACATTTCAAATTTAAAAACAAATAAGTAAATAAAAACCCAAGAGTTAATGCAGCAAAAGAGTTTTATTTATTAGATAAATATAATTTAATGAATTTCAGCATTTAATAACAGGAAGAAGACATAGTAAGAATTGAAATAACTTATTGAAGAAGGTGACTCACAGTTAGTCTACCACTGGGTGAATCGATTCCACAATCGAACGCAACATTACTTAATAATTATTCAAATTAGAATTTTACCGCGTTTGACAGGGATCATCTAGACTTCAACGAATTCTCAAGTTTTGAAGAACAGTGCATTAATTAATTGGGAAACCAAAATTAAACGAATAAACTAATTGAATTAAAGAAATTAAATATACTTTCAAAAAAAAAAATTCTTTTTGTATAAAAAATATTTTTTTTTTAACAAAAACATTAATAAATTTATTGAACACGAAGAATGTTTTAAACAACGACAAGTTACAATATTTACAAAAAATGTCCTGTTACTCATGTGTAAATGATGTTAGTGGTTACATTAAAATTAAATAGTAACACTATTCAAATACAGTAAAAAAGTTTGTCTACAAAATTAAAAAAAATTCACTTTAAATGTTAGTTATAAAGACAGGAATAATGTTATCTTGTTATTAATTCTAAATAAACAATTCATGTTAGTATAAAATATAAAATTATGACAGTTTTATAATTCTATAAAATAAATGCTTACCCTTTTGTCAACTTCACCTATTCCAACTTCAGTATCGTTCTCTCTGTAACAGAACAAGAATTTTGGATTAAAGACTACAGCAGCATTAACTGAGAAGCATCTCAGTAAGAAAAATATAACCGGGAAAACACTGATAAATATGATATAATATTGTACACTGAACAAATTACATTGGTCAACAACAAAAATAAAAGTTGTCTCTTCCCTCTATACCAAAATAGTCAATTCCACCCAAAAATATGGCAAGAACCCAGAATATGACTTCAGAGCACTTTTATTAGTTCTTCTTACGAAGATATGGGAAATTATGTATATATGTAAGTTTACTGCTATGTCAGATTCCATATACATATGGAACTCTTCCATACCATTTTGGGCACTTTTGTTTTTATTTGTAGTCTACTTGCAGGTTGCATCTTGTCACATTCTAACAATAGTTAACAAGTGCAGATGCATTCCACATGCCTTGATACCTTCTTTCCATAGTCAAATAATCTTATTGGAAGTGCCCTCCATGCTCATCACTCACTGTACCACAATTTCTTGGAAAGAGGTCAAGAAGTGAATCAAGAAAGTATATTTTAAACAACATATTGCAACCTAATTCTCGGTATATTGTTAGAAAGCCCAAACCTATCATGACTATCCCACATGCAGAAAAAGAAGCAATATTTGGTATACCTTAAATGCATTTTGAATAATGTGATAATAACCTTTAAATTTGCACATATCTGCCACTGATGGTCTTCATATTTAATTTCTTCAAACAGCAGCTTAACATTCACATGTCTTCTTCATATGTACAAGGTGTGTCCAAAAAAAGACCGAACTTTCGTGTCAAAAACATTATTAATCATCATCATTATCATCACCTTCAAGGATTAAACCAAGGATGGTTTGTTCCAGTCTTAAACAGGCAAAGATTAAAGTTGGGTACTCCAGCACTTCCTTGGATGTCCCACACCTGGCTTATAGTTCCATAGTTATTTGGGGATGCGGCAGTCATCCATTTGGCAAAGATGTTTCCACCAATTCAGCTGATACTGGGCAATCCTGTCGAGTATACTCATAATATTCAGTGATACTCCTAATACCCACAATACGTCTTACCCTACGATATCCTAGTAACATATCCAAGGGACATATTCACTACTAAATTACCTCAAATAAGGAGTAGCCGGATGGATCAAAAGTTGCTGACCACAGCTGTGAATAAAAGGAAAAACATTACTAACATTATTCTAATTTTATTCAGACTTGTTCCCTTCAGAGTAGTACCCTCTGCTGGCAATACATCTCTTCCAGCATTTGTTCCATTTTTGGAATATTTCCTGGAACGTGTTTTTCACAATGGCACACACAGCTGTCATATCATATTTTTCTCAGTGTCGCTTATGGTTTGAAAACGACAACCTTTCAAGGTTACCTTTAATTTTGGAAACAAGAAAAAGCCCTGCTGGGACTAAGCCCGGAGAGTACAGTGAGTGAAAAAGTCTGATGGGGCCAAGTCTGGAAAGTATGGCGAGTGGGGCAGGATTGTTATTGTTGAGTGGGGCAGTTGGTTTACCAGATAATTACAGATAAGGAGTGATGCATGACCTGATGCGCTGTTCTGGTGCAACATCCAAATCTGTTTTTTGTTAAAATTGCGTGGCATGATCCTAAGGTGACGCTCACTTCCTCAGCAATCTCTCGGACAGCTGAATGGTGATTTTCATGAATGAAAGCATGAACTGCATTGACGTTATCATCGTTTGTTGACATGGAAGGTCACACACGTCTGGAATCTTCATCACTTGATGTTCTGCCTACTTTAAAATGATTGAACCATTCGTAGCACTGTGTTCGGCTCTAACCGTCTTCCCTATGTGCTTGATGAAGCATTTTCAATGGGTCTGTAAATGTTTTATTGACTTTGACGCACAATTTATCACCAACATGTTGTTCTTCAAGATCTTTCATTTCCACTACCTTAACAATCTGATGAGAGGTTGGTACACACCAACCTCCAGTTGGTTTAGTTTATTCCAACTGTTGTAGCTTGAAAACCAACTTGGTGGAGTGATGTGTTAAGGGGCATCATGTTTCTGAAAGTAGTTGATAGTCAGCACCACTTGTTGGAACATGATCCATGTGCTAGTCGATGTGCTCTTAGAAAAATTCACTCTTTCTTTTTAACATACCTCATACAGCATGGCCTACAGGAACAGAGGCAATGGATTTCTATTGTGATACAAAACTACCTTCAAGCTTAATTTAGACAAGTCTATAAAAAATCTTTAGTCTCATGGAATGTGCTCAGTTTTCACAGAAGTCACCATACAATTTACATCACTGGAAGAAAAATGGAGTCAAGTTTTTTGTCAGTTTCTATATACAGAGATTTTCATGTTATCCTACGGAAGATTCCACTGCTGAAGCCTGGAGGCAAGCTTTGTAACTCCAAAACATGTTCATTTTGAGAAAACCTATGTGGTTTTGTGGATGTGGTGTATGCATCGGGTTCTAGCAGGGGCGGCTCGTTCTTAGGGCGCTAAGGCGCGCGCCCCCAGGTTAAATCATATCATTAAACAACCCATTATCACTACTTGTAGAAAGTCATTACATACTTCTTTAATACTTCGGACGAGAAAATGTTTTTGTGTTAGGTAATAGCAGAAATGTTTTCGGAACAGCATGCATTACAGCGCTCTGACAATCGTGCCCATTTCTCAATTCCCCCACTCTATCTAAAGTTGAATGAACTTGTAAGCTTATAGGTGGCATTTACACTGTCGCTTGGCACGCAGGCTCCCGTGCCACATTTAGCAGAAAGTGGTGTGATTCACTCAGTACAACTAATCACAGACTATTGATAATAATAGAGATTTGCTATTTTTAGTGTTTATAGTTTCTCTGGCATGGTAAATTCAGTGCAGGCATTTGTTTAGTGTTTAGTTTTTAGTTTGTGTGTTTTTTTTAATAGCTTCATGAATAGTTTAGGGAACTGTAATGTCGAATTTTTAGGTTTTGTTTTAACATTTAATCCAACATGGATAATTCAGTGCAGACGCTTAAAGCAGTAACTTCTGCAAGATTAACTCTTGATCAAAAAATTGAACTAAAGTCTTTAGGTAGGCCAACTCCTGAATTCTGCATGATGCAAACAGAAAATAAGAAAAGTGGGAATCATGTTTTCAGATGGCAACTGCTTTCGAAAGATGCATACCAAAAAATTGACTGGATCTGTGGCTGCAATGTTCAGAAATATTTGTTCTGTTTTCCATGTATTTTATTGTCTCCCAGGACAATGGTGATTGTTTTAGGACTGTAAAAGAGGTTAATGATATAAAACATCTTACACAAAAAATTACGAAGCATGAAATATCCATCAATCACATGAATAGTGTTGTTGATTTTTCTTTGTTAGGCAAAGTAAACATACTGTCTAGCCTGGACTCGCAATTTAGACAAAACTTTGAAAAGCACAATGTTCAAGTCAGCAAAAACAGACATATTTTAAAACAGCTGATTTCGTGTGTCAAATTCTGTAGTGTTTTAGAGTTGCCTCTAAGAGGTCATGACAAATCAGTATCATCTACAAATCTGGGGGTATACAAAGGCTTAATTAATTTTACTGTGGAGCTGGATTCTGCAATGAAAAACCATTTAGAATTGGCCACTGTATTCAAAGGTACACAGAAAATAATACAGAATGATATATTGGACTGTATGCTTAGTGTCTGCAGGGAAGAAATAGAAAAGGAGATACAAGCTTCTGAATTTGTGACAATCGAATGTGATGAGACAACTGATGTGACAATCCACTGTCAAATGGTATTAGTTTTTAGGTACGTGTTTAAGGGGCCGGTATACAAAAGGTTTTGGGGATTTCTCAGTCCTGAAGGTAAATGTGCAGAAAACTTAGCAAACTGCTTAATGAAAAACATCAATCCTCTTCTGCACAATATCAAAGGAAAAGTAAATAGCTCAGACTTATAATGGCGCTAATCTTATGTATGGTTCTATTGGAGGTGTAAAGGCAAAAATTAGAGAAGTGTATCCGTTCACATTTTTTGTACACTGTTACACTCATGAACTTAATTTGCTATTAGAAAACCAACAAGTGTAAACAACAAAGTTATACTTTTCTCTCAAATTTGTCTGCCGTTCCAGCATTTTTTTCACACTCATCTCTACGAATGGACGTTTTGGAGGAAGCAGTGCAAGCCAGGTTACCCAGAGTTTCTATAACAAGATGGAATTACAACATTCGCACAGTCAATGTTGTGTATGGAAACTGATATAAGTTGGAGGAATGTTTCGAAGTTCCTGATAAAAAGTGTACAGACAGACTCATAGTTAATGAGGCAAGTGGTCACAGAAGAGCTCTTCAGGACCAAAATTTCATGTTCTGGCTAACTTTTTTCTATAGAATTCTACCCCATGTGGACATCTGTACCAACAACTACAGAGTAGGAACAAAGACAGTGTAAGGCGAGGTGCCCACAGACATGGCATGGCACTGGCATGGCGGAGGCGTGATGTCGCTGGGATAAATAACATTGGTTAGTAAATAGACTGACGCCAAAGGAAGCGGCATGATGGTGACGTGGCGGCTGTGCCTCTTCACATCCGCCACGTCTCTGCCACTCGATTACATCATGTTCTATTTTCGCCACGTGCACGTTTGTTTCTGTACTGTATTTTCGGAGTGATTTACAAAACAGACCGAGAGTTAATAATCACAGATAAATAATTATAATCGTAAATAATAATAAAGAGTAATCATGCGCGATGACCAGGATTTCAATATTAATTTTGTGCAACTTGTTGAGCAGCACCGTGCTTATATGACCACACCTCGCCAGATTACCACCATACCAGAGCCCAAGATCAAGCTTGGATTGCAATAGCAAATGAAATCAAGGAAAATGGTACGTATTTATTTTCAAAATAACTTGGTACTTATAGGTTATAACTGCGCCAGTGGTGGCTTTTGCTTTTTGTACAATGCACATAAATTGCTTACCATAACAAAGAGTAATATAGGCAATCAACGAAAGAGTGAGTGAAGAGATCTTATACGAAACGGCATGTTTTACAGATGAGGATCCTCCCCAGATTCAAATGGAACGTCAATCTGTAGCACCACTTCATCAGGAAGAAAAAGAAGAGGAAGAAGAAGAACGCCGTTCAAGACAAATAAATCGTGCCTCTTTGCAACTCCCAAAAAACAAATATTGAAAAGTATCTGATAAATTACTGTCGCTACAAGACGTCAACAGATCAACAATGGAATATTTTTCCGCAAAAAAACAGACAGTGGGAAAATATGATGAAGAAGACTGTTCATTTTTAATGAGCGTATTACTGGATATGAGAAAAATGACAGAGGAGCAAAAGCGACGTTTCAAAATCGGAATTTTAACTATGGCAGGAAATATATTAGGTGAAAAAACACCAGCAAATGTTTCCTATCAAGACTTCTCGCCTGGTTCGTCAACTTCGCATGCTTCCAGGTATGAACAGCATCAATCGGCTAATACGCACATTCCATATTACTACTGAGCAAGGAAATGTAACACTTACTGATGCATTAAATACCTTAAATGATAGTTGGTCGGTTAAATGATGGTTGGATATTACAAGAATGTGCTACATACACATTCAAAACATTTAAAAATATTCTTTATGTAAATATGTACTGCAATTTATTTTGAACAATCTGTAGGCTATACCGTAATAAATTTTCGAATTTTCTTCTATCGAAATTACAATAATTGTGTGTACCTATGTATTCTTGTTACATGCCACAACTTGAAATGACTAATTTATAATGAGGTAATTAATAAGATTTAACTTACAGTGATAAATTTAAAACACTGTACTTTCAGTGGACGTGTTTCCAAGGATGGTTTCATATCATCAACACTTGGTACCATTTGAAACCACACACCACATGCAGCTTTTGGTACCACAAACGGTATAAAAAGTGCTGATGATACGAGGCTATCCTCGTGAATTGCGTCCACTTTATGTACTGTGTTTTTATAGTTCTGTAACGTTACATTTTATTAATTATCTTGTTATAAGTATTATGCACTTTGATTCCAGAAGAGGACGCATTGAATTGTGGTTTACTACTGTTCAAATAAATAGTTATTAGTACTTCCATGAATCATACGCAGTAAAATATAAAACACAGTACCAAAACATAGGTTCGGAGGACATATTCGTCATCAGAGGACGACATTGCGACTGATGTGACAGCAACAGCCGCCTACCCTGTTGGCGTTAAGACACATCACCCTGTTGCTTTAAAATTATTGCCACCTGTCCGTCGGTCGCCACTGCCACGTCGCCGCCACTTTGTATTTTGCCACCTCTGTGGGCGCCTGGCCTAATGTGGCAAAGTGACATAGGAATTTTTGAAAATGAGATGCAGAGAAGGAGAAAATAAATGAAATAGAAACACAAATAAATGAGGAGTTCCCTGAGGAACCAAAAAAAAGGAACAATAATGTTGGATGCAGCACTAGAATAGGGGATGCAAAAGAAGTATGTCACATCATTATAACTCATGTAAAAGATAGATTTACTTACATGGGTCACCTAGAAGCAGCTTCATTGATGTACAATGACTTATTTCCACTTTTTTCTACAAACTTTCTGGAAGAAAAATTCAAGCGAGTCATTCGGCATTAACCTTTCTTACACGAAAACAAACTCCGGAGTGAATTGGAACTATTATACAGATAACATGATTATAATATTAAAGGTGCAATATTATAATGTTATAATTTTATAATATTACAGTAAACCCTCGATTTAACGGACTAATTGGGGCTGAGGGGTGTCCGTAAAATCGAAAGTCCATTAAATCGCAAATTTTGTTTTTTGAGGATATATTTAAATCAAATCGGCCTATAACACTTGAAATTTTAATACTATTAATATCATGCAAATACCGTATTGTTCCAAATACAAGCCGCACTTTTTCTCCTAAAAACATGATCGCTAATTTGGCATGCGGCTTGCATTCGCGCGCTAACGAAATTCGAAGTTATACCTGACTTCTGTCGGGACGAACACTTTTGGTATCTATGAGTTGTTTACTGCCTAAGCAACAGCAGTTTGCCTGGCTGTAGTTAACTCTGGCGTTATGATTTATGACTACAACCGAATGTTTTAACAGCAAACTGAAGAAAGAATAGGAAGATAAAGTGTAAGTGCGTGCGCACACGCGCGTGTTCGCACCCTTCTGTAGGCAGCAAGACAAAGGATGAGCAGAGGGGTGTGAGTAACATGTTTCTAAATAAGGGGTAAACTACCAGTGTGGTTTTCTATTGTAACAGCGACAACATCGCTTATCTGTACTTTGTTTTCATTCGGCGTTTTTGTAGTGCGTTTGCGGTATGAGTGATATTGTGGAGACTAAAGGCATGCAGTCAAATCAAATTAAACGTAATCCGTACGATGCGAATTATAAATTAATTGTGATACAAAATGTAGAAAAAACATACAATCGCGAAGCCGCAAGGAAATTCGATATTGATGAATCCTGTATTCGACGATGGAGAAAACAGAAGGAACGACTTTTAAATGCAAATACTGCGCGACGAGCATTCGCGGGACCTCAAGTTGGGCGTTTTGTAGCAGTAGAGTCCAGCGTCTGTGAATACATACGGCTTTTAAGAAGGCAAGGACTCCCTGTCACTAGACATGTTTTAAAATTAAAAGCTTTAGAAATCGCAGACGAATTAAAAGTTTCCGGTTTCAAAGCCAGCTTCGGGTGTAAAAGACGAATGATGCGGTGAAATGGATTTTGCGCTTAAATGACGTACATCACTCGTGCTAAAACTACCGAGTGACTACGAAGAAAAACTCCTACAGTATCAGCGGTTTGTCATTCATTTACGCAAGAAGCATAATTATTCACTTGAACGCACGGGAAATGCCGATGAAACGCCCGTATTTTATATTTACGTATATTTACTGTGGACTAAAAGAGAACCAAATCTGTAACAGTAAAGATTACGGGAAATGAAAAGTTACGTGCCACTGTAATGCTTGCTGTATTAGCTGATGGACGAATATTTCACAGTGAAATAAGATGCATATCAGTGTATATTGTTCAGTGTTAGTCGTCGTGATGTCTTCCACTGAACGTGTGCGATGCCTGCGTCAACGACAACGCAAAGACAGGGATCGTGAAGAATTAAATGAATTCTTGATGAATAGTCCATTCTCATCAAATACAATTGAAGATGAGAAAATTTGCGTGTTAAAAAACAAGAAGAAAAGAAACGAAAGAATGCTCCGATAGCCAAGCAATATCACCAGAACAGGAGAGTCTGCAGTTTATGCACATTATACGTTTCAAAAACCTAAAAACATTTTTTTTTCCCCCTGTTTTGTCTGTCAAATTCTGTCCATTAAATCCGAAGTCCGTTAAATCGAGGGCTTACTGTATAATATTCTTAACTTTATAGAAGAAAACAATTTTACATCAGTTTTCAAAGAAGTGTTGAAACTTCTGAAAAATTTAATAACTACCCCCATGACAACTGCCGAACCTGAGCACTGCTTTTCGACTTTAAAATGATTAAAGACTTTCTTAAGAAATACAATGAAAAACAATAGACTGAATGCCCTTGCGATATTATCTATTAACAAAGAACTTGTTAAAGAAATGAAGGACTTTGATGCTAGAAAAGTTTGTTAATTTAAAGAAAAGGTGAATGGACTTTATATATAAATAAATGGTCTGTTTAAAGTGTAGGTATCATAAAAATAATATAATGTAAATATAGTGTATTACTCTTTTTATGGAAACAGCATATACATTTTTGTGGATACTTTCGACAGTTTGTGGTTATGTGTATTAATAAAACTGCTGACTCTCTACAACAGCTCACAATATTGGAGGTGAGTTCAAATTTTTAAATAATCTTTGCATCCTGCACGTGTTACTATTCTTATTTTATTAATGAATCATGTGAAAAATATTGGTGACATTTCTATTGTACGTTAAACTCAATATTGACAAATAATTAAGAAGCCTAAAGGCCGTGCCCTCCAGCCTCTTAAGTCACGAGCTGCCACTGGGTTCTAGAATGTAGAAAGCTGACGATAGAAATTGAACAGGGGCTTAGAGATGCGCAGTGTACAAACACCTCATTGCGAGGCTAACAAAATTTTCATTTATTTCGCACATGCGTACAACAGTCTTGTACAGTGTTTCATAGCATATACATCGGCTGCACCAAAACTGATGAGAATAGTGGAAGCATATGTGTGATAGAGAGGGAAATAACATGGAAGTGACGCAGTGAACATTATAGGGTCGTCTCCCCTCCCTTCTCTCTACATAACTTAGCTATACTTGAAAGTGGGAGTAATTCATGCATTGGGTCGGCGCAGGTTACTGTTCAGGAAAGGCTGTTGGGCCTATAACATTATAGAGAGATAGGGGCAGGCAGACCATCTCCATGTGCTACTGGTGTATAGTAGATAGAATATTTGCATACACTATGGTCCTTTTTTTCTTGACATTCTATCATGATGCAGAAATAACAATCACTTGTATGGTTTGTGGGTTCTCTCCATGCCATGGGAATAGCAAAAGGCACAATAAAGGAAGTCTATGTAATCAAAATGGCTTCTCTAAGAAAAAAATTGTTTTCTCACTGTTGCCACCCCAATTTTATTAACACAACATTCTCAAGCAAAATTGGGATATTTCATTAAATCACAAAGAAAATTCCTGTTTTTCATGAAAATTATACTTAAGTAAGAGATTTAAACATCAGAACATTTTTATCACATCAGAATTAATAACAATTGACTATTGTAAAGTCGGAAAGATGTTTTGCTTTGACCAGTGTTACCAAAACATTATATAACATACAATACCACCCAGTGATGTGGCATGGGTACATAACACCTGTTGCTGGTTGTGATAGGCCTAAAACGTCAACTAAAAATTAATTCAAATTTTTCTATTACCAAGTGTTCTTTTTAGAGCATTTTCTATCATTCGCTGGGAGAAGATGAGGGTCCCGGTTCAATGGGATCTAACTCTCATTATACCTAGACAGAATAAATGAGGACACAAGTAACTGAATTAAAAATAATACAGACAAACAGAGAAACACATGACTAAATGAACAAAACACAAATAGGTATGTTGTAACTGCTACACATTGGTTCCGAAAAGAAACATAGCTCCTAACTGAGCATTTTGCTGGTTTATACAGCAGTAACACATTGGGTGGATGAATGTGTCCACAGTTTGTACAGTGACAACTACTACGAGGTCAATGACCATACACAGTAAAACATTGCTGATGTCTGAGCCGGCAACATAAGACAATACAAGTGCCCCGCAGTTCGAAAGCGATGCTACGCTTTTATTCATGTTTTCCTACTGATATTGTTCGGACTTCAAATTATTCAATAACTAAAGTATTTATTCTGTTAAATAATTAATATTACTTCCTGTTACTTCCGGTTATGTGAGCTCCACGCTACTGATACCACTTGTCACTTTGTGCAGACTAGTCTCCATTACAAGCTGAAATGTACTCATGCGTATATACACATGATGCAACCAAAGTACCCCCTCCCCCCCCCACACACACACACACAAGCAAGCACGATATCTATACTTTTGTTCTTGTGTAAAGGTCACATTTAAATAAATGATACTGTACAACACAAAATAAATTGTGTGACACAATTATCAAAGCTGTATTAAACTGCATATTTACACTCTCTCTGTAACTCAACTTCTATTTTGCTAATAACTGTAATAATTTTATTTACAAATTTAATTGAAAAATTTTATCAAAATTATAACCACTATTTTGACATAGAACACTGATGTTTTAGATAAAATTGTTAAAATTCAGAACCTTGGATGGAGCTCGCAGTGAGAAAAACTCATAATTTTTACCTAAAATATCAGTATTCTACATGAACATAGTATTTATAATTCTTAGTGATACTTGGATTATGATTATGATCTTGGGTAACAAAATACAAAAATTTTATAATGAAATTCTAATACAATTTATATAAATTTTTAATACAATTTTACCATCAAAACCAATCTTAATTATATAAATAACTGAAAATGATAAAATTTTATAAAACAATTGGAGCCCACTTCTTTAGTTATGTATGTTTAGTTGGAATGGAAGACAAAGTCATTAACTCAATTTTCTTTTGCTTCTTTAACAATCCAAACTGTGGAAATAGATTAGACAAGAAGTTGACTACAGACTACTCATGATGATGAAATAAACTTGACTGAACAATTTATAAGCATGATTTAAATCTACCGAATAGTAATTTCAAAATTATTTAAAAATACAAATGCTGTGTGTGTGTCTGCAGGCTTCTTAGGTTTTATTGTGCATACAAGTGTACTCCAGTATTTGCTTTGCATCCTCCTCCCTTTATATGGACCTGCAGTCATTAGTAATAGCTCTCCTCTTTCTTTGTGCATATTTGTATATAACACTTTTCTTGTCAACACGATGCAGAATTGGTTTTAAAAAGTCTTGTTTTCAAACTAACAGCTTGAAACCTAACACAAAGTTGGTGGTTAGGTAAACTTGAAGCCTGTTTTTTGATTTCAAAATTCTAAAATAATTCTGGATTTCAAAATGTTTTTTTAAATTGCATATTACATTCCCACATCAAAAGGGAAACATACAAATAGGGCTTAAAATAACATATGCAAAAATAACAAAAACAATCTCACTTAACATTAGACTATTGAGTATAATTTATCATAAAAGTAAATTATAGCTTGTTGCAATTATGGCTGGAATGCATAATTCTATAAATTTTACAAATTTTGGGATAGAAATGTTGGATTCAATATGTGTATACAGACACTGTGTGGACCAGTGCTATACAGAAATTGACTATGCTTTAATTTTAAAAACACCAAACTGTAAAGCATACTAAAATAAGTGTAATCTTCATTGCACTCTTATTTATGACATGCCTTATCTTTTTGATTTACATGGGTGGATCAAATATAAAATGGAATTTTTCTTTTAAATTTTATTGAATCAAATGGAGGCCAGTCACAAGAGGAAAAATGGACAGCCTGTAAAATGTGGGACAACATTACAAGGACATGAGGGAGAGAGTATTGCTCAAAGAGCAAGCCTTAATCAGAGAGGAATGGTGATTGAGTTTGGAGGTCGGAAGGTGTTGAAGAATGTTTTGAAGCTGACGTATATATACTTTTTTATTAAACCAATAAAAAAATAATAAGTTTACAAAGTTGATATATTATTTTTCTACATAATATACTGATTTGGTAACACATTTTTCACTAAATTGGCAATTTTTTTTATTCCTTCCTTGAAGAAAGAAAAGTTGTGTGTTTGCAGCCAGTTGTGCATGAACACTGTACCCCAACATCATCGCCAAACTGCTGTCCTCCCTTCAAACAAGTGGTAGTCACAGGATGATAAATCTGAACTTTTAGAAGGAGGTTCCAGGGGTGTCCAGTTAAATTTGTTCAGCTTATCATGTGTTAATCCAACAGTATGAGGTCTTGTGTTGTCATGGAGAAAAATAAGGTCTCATATTGGTTGTTGACATTGTTGCAATAAGCTGCATTCACTGTTCTTTTTCATGAAGAAAATGTATCAAAAAAATGCCTGCAGAGTCACAAAAAGTGGTCACAAGCACCTTTCCAGTTGACCATCATGTTAGTCTTGTTAGCATGTTTTGGCCTTGACTAGTATTTGTATGTGGTCATCGTTGATGTAGTTTGGTTTTCCACAGATTTCCATCCAGTTAAAAATGTTGTATGGCAATGAAAAACTCTACCCATTGAAAGAGTTTGTTCCCTGAATTCTGCTTGGAGCTTCCTCAGAATTATGGCAGGTTTGATGTCTTCTAGGGTGAGAAATTTGATGGGATGCATCATGCAACGGACAAACATACCGCTTCCTCATTCATTGTGCTACTGCTGAGTAGTGAAACACCAGGATCTGACCCACTCTCGTACATATTTTGCTGAGGGTAAAGTAGATAAAAGTAAATAACAGTAAAGTAAGTAAAGTAGATAACAATTTTTAATCACAGATGAACATTCCTGTGAAACATTAATTCTTATTCATTATAAGTAGAAAGTGGCATTCACCTATTTGAAAAGTTACAAGTAGGAAACTGAAATAACTATTCTTGGGTTTTCAAGACATAGTAAAGTAAAAAAGATGTTTGTGTACAGTCCATCTTGAGGACTGCCTGTCTTCCTCAGGGAATAATTTAGGTTACTGGTGAATGAAATAAACACAAAAGTTGATAATTATGTATTCTTACCTATTATTCTTAACCACTGTGGGTTAAGAATAATTTACTATTGATTTTTATTAATTATGATAGTAAGGAAAACGGCTACTGTTTGGTAAAAACAGGTGACTTGCATTTATTATAAAATCCAATACAAACAGAATTTCCAGAGACCTTAATAGATATAAACATTGTAAATATAAAATAAAGATCATCTCTTTGACTGTATTTTAAATAAGAGAAATTATAGGCCTACTATGACCTTCACTCAACTGAATAAGTGTAAAGATTTATATACACAGAATTTCATATTTAATGTTAAAGTAAAACTCATAAAAGACTTTTCATAGTGACATAGTACTTTATTATAACAGAAAAAACCAAACATTTTTGAGAAATTTTTAAAAACATATTAAATTGATTAGATTGAAGGGTGTAGGGTTTTATGCTCCTCTAAACATATCGGCATGAGGATATTTGGCCTTAAATTAGCCAATATTCTCATAATCCCTCTTGGACAACATAACTTTTAGAGGTTACTTGTTATTTTTTCTATTCTATGTTCTGCCTATGATTATGCTATAGACATATGATTCTACTGAAATACAACCTACTTTGAAATACAATGACTTAATAAATTACATGTCACTGTTGCTAAACAATTAATAATTTTTGCTAATGAAAATGTTTTCTTACAGTTCAATCTGTTATACTGGAAATGGTCAAGTATACAATCCAAACAACAATGTTGTAGTTCAGTATGGTTTAACATACTAGACTGAAGGAAATATCTAACGCCCCCCCCCACACCTACACATATTAAATTAAAATTAAAGCTAAATAAACTACTAAGCAATGTACAGCAATATTTTATATAAAGCAATAATTTCTGAAGTAGAAAAATTAAAGTTGTTATAAATTATTGCAGATAAAAAAGTACAAGTATTTTGTTAATTTTAAGGATACTCACTCCATGTTATTCTTCTTTTCAGAGAAAACTCTAAGAAGAAACTCTCCTTCTTCATTGGGATCAAATGTTGATGGAACAATACAGTATGTACCAGGAGGCAGTTTAAACCTACAGCTTACTTCTCTGAGATTAATGAAAGATGGCGACCTAGCTACTGATGCATTGTATGTGAAGAAATTTGTGTCTAATGGTTTTGGCAGGCTCTCTGGGTTCTCTAACTGAAATTTTAAGACACAAACTGGTAAATCGGTAAATAAAGTTATTCTTATAAGCATGCAGTGAAAAAAATCTAAATGGATTAACATTTCTTGGTATGGTACCAAATTATGAAGTCTCTAATTTACATCTTTTAAATAATGTATATGTTTCAGCCCCTTAGTACAAAAATTACATCTGTTCTTCTGATAAAGAATCTGAAACGGGGTTATTAATATTACTTCAAAATCAGGTTTTAAATAAAGGAAATGTTAATTTAAACATTTTAAGTATAATAAGAAAGCCAGTTTATTAAGAATAAAATGAAAATCTAATGAGTACCATGATTTCTGTGTATTATCTGCTATGCAGATCTCTCCTAAGGCTGTGTAACCTGCTTCTGACATAATTAATTAATTATATTCTTGGATTCCGTTGTCCATGACATGTCCGTTACTTAACTAAATATAATTAATTCACTGCCGACTCAGAACACAAAGTTTTTTATCGGTAAACACGTAAATGTTTTACCTTATAGCCTGAACCAGTTTTCGCTTTTAAAAAGCTTTTTCAGAGGCTGCCGTTGGGAGCACTGTCCGTCTTGTTGTTGGTGACGGTGTCGACTTTTGAAAGATCGATATTGTGTGTGTGGGGTGTGATATGTTCAAATAATGCATGTGATTTGAATTGTGTCTGTTTGTTTAGGATGCCGTTTTTATGTGTTTTTTGTGTTTGTATGTTTCCAATTGTTCTAGAGTGTCTAGTTTTTGGCCTTTGGTGTGTACGTGTAGAATGTCCATGTTTTGTCAATGTTTTTGTATGTGTGGTTTGCTTCAGAACAGACAAATTCAAATCACATGCATTATTCGAACATATCACACCCCACACACACAATATTGATCTTTCAAAACAGACAGATGTCGATATCATCGCCAACAACAAGACGGACAGTGCTCCCAACGGCAGCCTCTGAAGAAGCTTTCTAAAAGTGAAAACCGGTTCAGGCTATAAGGTAAATCTTTTACGTGTTTACCCATAAAAAACTTTGTGTTCTGAGTCGGAAGTGAATTAATTTTATTTAGTTAATTAATTATACGATGAGCAGAACAATTACCACTAGAGTAGTTATGATTCCATAACCTACAGTCAAATATTTTGTGAGAACTGGAAAATTGTGTTGTATTAAAACGATTTAAATATGTGAGTGATTATTTTAACTGCCAGCTATAGTTATGCATATAGTGCAGTTTACAGATTCTACTCTATATATAGAAAAGCACTGGTTAGGAATGATACTAAGTTAACTAATTTTAACTAATTCTACCTGTTATAAAAGAGTGCACCAACATAAATGTTGAATTGGTTAAGTCTGCACTAAGCCTTAACCTCCATCCATACTGCTTCCGAGGGGAAACACAACTGGTTGATGCTGTATGACAGACCAGAATTTATGAGATTTAATAATAATCAACCAGCTTCTTTGGCATCTAATTGTAACTGTTTTGATAAGTTGAATGAGGATAATTTTTTCATTAATTTCAGTAAAGAAATAATACATCCTTAACTGAACTATGATTAAGTTCAGTTAAATAATGTAGTTACCACTGACAAATATAACATCTGAGCGTTACACACAAAGTCTTTCTTTGATCTTCTTTTATTGACCAAGAACTTCTTTTACCGAGTTCATTTTATATAAGGAATCACCATAATATCTTTCTATTAGAATAAATTGATCTACTACATGTACTACAAAACTATTAGATATCTTTGGTAATCTTCATATCTTTTACTGTTTTTTATTGAGTGAGGAAAGTGAGTTCCCAGTTTTAATACGTTTTAAGACCACTGGGCATCTGTCTGTCTGCCTATCTGATGAACTCAGTATCTTGTGTATCTGTGAAATGTATTAAATATATTTAGGATATGTACAGAAACATTTATAAACTTGAAATCTAAGACTAAATTATTTGTCATTTATGGATTATAGTTATAAATTTAACTAAAAAACCAGTACAGTAGTCCCTGAAATTTCTAGAGTTTATTGTATGAACACTTGTTATTTTACAAAAATGTAGTAGAGTAATGGGGATTTTCATGATTTAGTCTGATAATTGAAAAGTTTTGTAATACTTAATGTATACCAACAATAAATGTATTTTGTCAAAAATAGTGTGTTCTGTAACTGAAGAAACTTCATACTAGTAATATTTTTTGTTTTGTTTTTAGTGCAGCCCTCCCACATACCTCTATATACCCTCCCTGATCCACCCACTGGGACAGTTGCTCCCAGTAAAATACCCAGTAAAGGGACAAGAGTCAAATATCAATGAATGTTTCATTATAATGTTAGCATATAACATTTGAAAAAGTCATAAACCTGAGAGATTTGGTGTGACACATAAGACGACTGACAAAAAAAAAATAGAAGAAATAGTAAATTCTAAATACTATAAAAGTGCCATCAAAAAATTAATGTGGCATGTCAAACAAGTGCAGTCAAAAAATTTCATCCCCCACTCACCGTCGAAAATTCTTTTTTTTTGTCATTGAAGAAGCTGAAGATATCAGCATAGTGGTTGGCAGCTTAAATGCATTCACAACAGGACTACTTGAGCCTGTGTCCACCAATAAACTTGAACCTTACACAAAATGTGTAGGGTAGGGCCTTCAAACTAATGGTCATGGCCAATCCATTAAGTCCAAGAAGAACTCGATGAAAGATGAGAAGGTCTGTATGAATTCTTCCACTCAAGAGTGCAGGAAGACCAAGAACTTTTGTGACTTCCACGTCATGACTGAATAAGATTTCCAGACGTTGGTAGGCTTGGACCACAAATCCTCCTCAACTGTCTGGGCGTTGTTCCTCTTACAACAATTGATCTCTTTTATATTCTTCTTCTTCTTCTTCTTCTTCTTCTTCTTCTTCTTATTATTATTATAAATAAATAAATATGTAATAATATATTAATCCATTATAATAATCTATAGTAATCTATTAATAATATTACAGCGAGCAATATAATAATAATAATAATAATAATAATAATACCAGTACTAAATGGACATTTAAATAGAGTCTATTAAAAAAAAACAGTTTAATAAACATAATAATAATCTACATTATTTCACAGGCAATAACTGCAATTATTCACACATACACGCACACACACACACACAGAGTGATGGGACTATGGGAACCTATGACTCCACTTGTTATCACTCCACTTGAGTTAGACAGTAATGAACGTGATTATAATTTCAAAAGAAATGTGAAGCCTTCTGGATGGTATAAGTAATTGTACAATTGTTCTTTACATTGTATGTTAAACATAAAATTGTACAAATACATAAAGCACACACTTTTGCCAGATTTCACTTCAATTTTGTTCATATATTTACGTAATGAATGCATCCCATTTTTGCAAATAATGGTGCCCAAAAACATTCACAATGTAAAGTTGCTGTGTTGCAAGTAGCTGATTTTTAAGGGCACATTGTTCTTCCTTTTTGGCATCCACACAATAAGGCATTCAGAACAATATATATATATATATATATATATATATATATATATATTGGTGTCTTATTTATTTTAATATCCATTTGTCTATGTAACTATGTAACTAAAAACATTTAGGCAACTGGCAACACAACTCCATTTAAATAGAAAAGTTCCACAACACAACAGGTTATGGAGGTTACAAACCCCTACTTGATAGGGCTCTACAGGATCATATAGGTAAAATCTAGTAAAACCTTTTACTAGATATTTTTTTCACAGATACCATCATGTGGATCTGTGGGTGTATTATCTAAGTGAAGGAGGTTACATTACAGGAGCACAACAGAGGTGCGTTTTCATTTCACACATCAATCTCCTCCATCTCAATATCATTGGCAACGTCCCCGCAGATAAATCCTGGCAATGATACTGCCCAGAAAATGTTTAGTGAAGTACAAAATTAATAATTTTCCATAACAACTGATCCAAAAAACTTAACTTAATTCTTTCACTTTTGGTTTCATGTGAGTTCTCAACATGTTCATTATGCACACCTGATTTTTTCATAATTGTAAGAAGCTCTTGCTCAAGTATTCATATTGTCAGATTTCAACAGAACCCAGTAAAAGGCATGTGATATTTATTTCTAGCAGAAGGTTGGTTGTAGGTGTAGATTCAATGACAAAAACAGTCTTTAGCTCAGCCACCACATACAGTGCAGAATCCCTGAGTACCATGAGAATTGAGCAGTGTAACTAACATACTGTGGGGTTGTGGTTTAAGAGGGCCCACTTGAGATCATAAGCTTTGAACATAGAGTTTTATAATTTGCCTTGTTAGTTTTCATATTATTTAAAAGTTTTTTTATCATATTGCATGGTCCCACTGCACTTGAATTCCAAAACATTTACGTTGTCATAAGAACAGTTTAAGTTAGTAACAGATTTAAAAATATTTCAATTTTTTATTTTTTGCATAAATTTGTTGTCTGAATACATAATCCAAAGCCAGTAAATTTTTAATATAACAGATGGAGCTACTTTTATTTTTTTCCATAAATTTATGGGGTCTTCAGGTTTGTTGGGATGATGAACAAGAGGGGCCTAGTCAACTTTCTCATAGGAGAGGCTCATGAATTGTTAGTTCTGCCAATGCTTGAGTATTCTGAGCTTGCATCTTTGAAAGGTTCTGAATTACATACAAAAGTCTTTGTAGGTTTGAATAACAGCCACAGTATATAGTGATTTCATTACTGGTCCTCTACCAAGAGGAAATTTAAAAATGCTCAGTTATTTTTGTTAAGTAACAGCAATTTAAAAAAAACAACAAAAGAAAATCCACCTTGTATATTGCAAATCCAATTGTTAGACATTCTGCACCCATTCTTCTTTGCGCTCTACGATTTTTTTGCATGAGGCCAACAATAACAGTACACTTGCTATCGTTGTCTTCTTCTGGATCACCTTCATCAGGATCTATAAGTGTTATTATGTACTGTGGGTTCCTTGGAAATGTAGCTATTGACAGAGAAAATTATATACTGTTATTTATATTGCTGTTATTAATATTATTATTGTTGTTTTCAAATATTATTATTATTATTTTTACCACCACTACCACCACTACTGTTAAGGTAATGTCAGTGTTGAAATTTCACAAATGATTGGCAAAAGAACCAGAACAGTATTGAATGGACCAACTTCAGTTTTTGAATTAAATAATAAATCGACACTAAACTCTTAATCTACCATCCAACTCATATTTCTGATAGTTTGCTGAGTGAAACCTATTAAACCATAAATGATTTTATCAAAATTCTGTTTTCAATCATTTGTGTTAATGGGCTTACTATCATTGCAAAACAAAACATGAAAATAACATGTTAGAAAAAAAATATATTTCTCACTAATAATGAAACCCTTGATACTTTGAAGATCAATGTATCCTTTTCTTAATTTGTTCAACTGTTATTATTAAAAATTATTATTATATTATTATATCACTATAACACTAAAAAATAAATGACCAACAGATAAACTAAAGTGATATACAAATATCTTAAACTTTTGTTTTTGATTAATTAATTCTGTAGAATTTAAAGATCTCTGAAAATAAAGAATCTCTAAATTCTATTCCAATTACCTAACCTATTCTAGTTTCAATACTGCACCCATGAATGAAGTCATAATCTCATATGGCAACAATTAGAAGCAAATATTAACAAACAACACTTGTAAGTACTATATAATATGTAATATGTACATATTATATAAATACTATATATGTGCTATATAAGGCAGATTTCAATATAACTTGAAGAGAATTAAATATAATATAACATATCACTGTAATATTAGAAACCAAGAATCAGTTGATTCAATTAAATTGAGCCAGACAATGCTGTTTGTACACTATGTAGAAACTGCCTGTTTTTCAAGACATTTACAATATGTGCATAATACAGTTTGTACATGTACTCAACATGTACTCAGCACATACTCAAATGAATAGAAAAATACTCTGCATATGTGATATGGCACAATACAGGATGCTTCCTAAAGTACTGACATTTAACTTTAAAACAATTAAGAGGAACTAAAATAACAAAGAACTAAACCAAGAAAAACCATTTGTGACATGAGATGAAACAATTAAGGGTTAAAATTCAATACGGTACCTAAAAACAGTGAACTAAGAAATTTGAAAAATAAACTTATTATTACCAAGATGATTTCGGCAGCCACCAGCAGTGACGCCTCTAACCCATTCTCCTTCAAAAACACTCATCTCCCAACGTTTTTTGCTTTCTTTTGACAGTTCATCTTCAGTCAGAGAATCTGGACTCAAGTTACAAATTTCCAGTCTCGTAAAGTGTTTAGCGAAATCTTTAAACGATATCCAGAATTCTCCATCTTCTTCAAATGTTAACCCTATTTGTTCCTTTTCATTGTCTGGTATAAATCTCCATTCAGGTGATCTGAAATTGAAATACAATATCTGTTTTATTTACGAGTGACACATGATTTTATATGAAATGAATTACACTTTGATTTATGGTAACTCAAAGACAAATTCCATTTTCAACATGAATAATGTTATTAAGCATGTGCTACTGTAACATTCTGTGGGTATGTTTTTATTAAAATATTTAAGTCGAACAATTGAGACTGTGTGAAAAACTATTATAGTAAGCATTTGTGAACTGAAGTATGCAGAAGTAATTATGCATATACATGCACAGTAATAAATGCATCAGTTCCATACTCACTCTAAATATTAATTGAGTATACAAGTACATTTACAACTAATTCAGCAGACCATTTATAAAAAAAAACTGTCTTCTTTCCAGTACATCAGCATTCACATAAGCATGCACTTACACATATGCACACGTTTGTGTTTGCACACACACATGCGCACATGTGCACACACACACATACACAAATATAAATAAATAAGACTATAAAGTGATTTATAGACATTTTTTTATGTAATTATGATCTTAAATACGAAAAATGAAAGTATTGCAATACCTTGAATATAATCATTAAACTAAATTATAAATTCAAACAGTATGAGTAGTCTGTCAAAAATTTACATATGTGATGAATTGTTATAGTGAACTACATAAACTGTGGAATAGTGAGAGTATATTAAAAAAATGCTGTAATACATTTTCTAACAATGAAATAGCAAAAGAAGTGTTAGAGTTTGGTTAATACGAGTTTTGTTGGGTTTTGAGGAAATTTCATTAACAGCACACACTTGATAATATGTGGATTGAGATTTACAAGATTTTTAAAATAAAGTCTATATTTAAAAGAAAATTTTTAATGTAGCTGGTTATCAAGAGGTTATATAATAATTATAGTAATACAATTGCTTTAAAATATAATAAAATTCATGCACAACGATTTCATTTACTGGTTTAAGTTAAGTTTTTTTTTAACTTACCTAGATGTAGGATAAATATCTACAAATAATATTCCAGGATTTTGTTGTCCATGACAAGTCCGTTGATTAACTAATTATAAATATATCACTACTGACTCAGGACACAAATTTTTTTATTGGTAAAAATGTAAAACTTTTACCTGTAGCCTGAACTAGTTTTCACTTATTACAAGCATCTGACAAAGCTTGTAATAAGAGAAAACTAGTTCAGGCTACAGGTAAAAGTTTTACATTTTTACCAATAAAAATAAACAGAATTTGTGTTCTGAGTCAGTAGTGATATATTTATAATTAAATAATATTCTTCTTGTTAGTTTATAAATCATGACATCTGTTTGTGTTCTAATAATGTTTGTTTCTATCAAATGACTGATAGCTTTCAACACATCAAAATGCTTTAATTTTCTCTGCCACATTTCAATTTTGAAGTTACAAATTTGATTATTTTATTAAGATTTTAAAAGCATTTTTAATTTTACATAGATGTATTTAAGTTTAGACTTACTGGTCACTCCATGAACCTTTCCACTCAGCTTCATTTCCCCATGGGTTACGAAGCCTGAGCAGTGGAATTTTCCCTGATGTTGTAGGTGTGTTAATCTTCACATACTGAACCCTGGTAATACTGTAAGCATGTCCTTTGACAAGACCTTCGGGTGTCTGAAGTTCAATTACATTTGGATCTGGCTGAAAAACATGTTCATAAATTTAGTCAGTGAGGTTAAGTCAATTTGTCAATACTCAATGTTACAGTACATTTTACACAACTTATCTGTTTTGAAACCATTATGCACATCTCACGTGCTACATCCAATTTCTATACGACAAATATAGAAAATATATATGCTATATATAAATATCTTTGCTGCACGTTATCTCCAACTTCAATTTTACTTTGATGTGTTCATTTCCATTTCCTCTACTCAGTGCTTCTACTTGGGGCCTCAAGTTTGAGTTTGTGCTAAGCAGTTATTATTCTCTTATATAACCAAATATTTCATGTTTATCTCTTGCATGTTCTCAAATTGTATAAGCATATAAGAGAAATTATGAACCAGAACTTAAACAATATCTTTATTGACATTTCTGTTTAAGTTTTATCAAATAAACTGCACAATCTTTATCACATGACACAATGTTATTCTCAGTTACAAGGTTGAGTCAAAAATTAACCTTAATATGATCATAAAAATTTTAAATCACTTTGTCGTCTACTATGGCACTCAAGTGTTGTGTTTTCAAGCTTACAGAATCAGCATTGTACTAGTCACATGGATTGTAGCATTAGCAGACCACGACAAAGATGGCAGTGCTTTTACAGGAATGCTCCAAACATGAACAGGGTGCAGTCGTATGTTTTTTGAGTAGTGAAGGTGACAAACTAGTCGATATCCATCAAAGAATTGTAAAGTTCCATTGTGTAGGAATTGAGTTCATAATGCAACTTTATCAGGATAGGAATTGAGTTCAAATGGTTACGTATAACGTCTCTGACGTACAAATGAAATTAAGTTATGATACAAATTTATTCCAAGAAAGAAAATTTGCAATATACTACTTCAAAGCTGAGTCTTACCTGGCAAATATGAGAATGAACGAATACATGACAGTGCTTATTGGCATCCATTTTATATAGTAGAGTTTGACTTTTCTTTCTTTGAATAATTTTTACATTGGTGAATGGAAGATTTTTATTTTTGATATATATCATTATATATAAATTATCTTGTTGTTGCATCCTCTTCGTTCACTTTATAATTTAATAATATATATAATACTTTCACTTATGAACTTACTGTTGTCACTTCCCAAACGTTTCAAGATGTTGTTTCTCTTCTTCAGTGGGTTTAATACTAACTGTCGATTACAGAATAACCGTTATGGAATGGAGTGTGTGGTGGGGGTTGATGGTGGGAAGGGATTGGCGCTGAGGTTCGAATTATGTGTGTGGATCAGTGTGTCAAATAGTGTATGTGATTTGTAATGTATCTGTTCATTTAATATGTTGTTTGGTTGTAGTGTGTGATATCTGTATATTTCAAATTGTTCAGCTGTGTTTAGTTTTCTACTTTTAGGTAAGTAGTGTAATATTTCCATGTTGTGTTCTATGTTTGTGTAACTGTGGTTTTCGTTATATAAATGTGTGGCAAATGTGAAATGTATGTAGTTTGTGGTGAGGGCTTTTAAATGTTCAGAAAACCTGGAAGAAAAAGATCTTCCCGTCTGGCCGATGTAGATTTATTTATATATAAATATTATTTACGTTAATCTAAAACCTATATTATGAAATCAGTTATACTATTAATGCATATTACAGAAATAGATATTTTGGCATGGTATGAATAACAAATCTGTTTTACATGAGTTGAATCTATGTGCTTAGTTGCATTGGTCAATAAAGATAAACCTTAGTTACTGAATGGGTTACAAGTCAAGGATGACCAAAAAAATAGAGACTCTTAATGGCAACCCCTAATAACCAGTCCTTTACTAAAATTATAGCAGGGTAAAATAGTGATGCGACTAAACTCAGTAATAACAATTGAAAAAGCCTGATAACAGTTTTGTGACCAAGAAAGTAATGATAATGACAATTTGTCCTTGCTATCTTGTGTAGCAGGAAATGATTCATAAGGGTCAGACAAAGTAAGTCTATAACAGAAACCAAAATGGTAAGATGGAGTACATAATACAGCAGCACCAGCAACCCCCTAATAAACTACAAGTTAGTAATCTTTACTACGCAGAATTTGTAAATTACTCAGATACCAATTTACTATTATTGGTTTACACCTTCTAGAAGATTTCAGAGACAGTCATGGATGGGGATCACAATCCAACAATATCATAAGGTGATCTGTAATAAGAAATGAAGACTTATATGATAGTAATGCTGTCAAACAACTGATTGTAGTTCACATCATATTCTAAATATTTTTGTCTCTATTTTTTAAATACAGTGTACGGCAGAAATTTTACAATTACTACTATCATACTTTCATTGTTATAATATTTTCATTATACCTTGTAAACAGCCATGAGTTGTTAAGTACACAAAATTATCAGCTACATTTCAAATACTTTTTCTAATGTACACTACGAGGGGGTACCCAAAAATAACCGGAATAGTGCTGCGATTGGCGGAGCTTACGTAGTACGCATTTCTCCCGCTAGGCGAGCATAGCGCAACTCGTTCCGAGTTCAGTGCCGTCATTGTTGTCACCTGGGAAGGTTGTGTCCAGTCACAGTAATTCGTTTTGTAAAAGCAGTTTCGCTTGCTCCTCGTTTTTTGTCATGGTGGATTAAGTGAACAGCACGCTGCTATGAAATTTTGCTTCCTGCTTGGGAAAAACGCCGCAGAAACTGATGTGATGTTGAAAACAGCTTACAAGGATAGTGCTATGGGAAAAACTCAAGTGTACCAATGGTTTTCTCGTTTCAAAGAAAGTGAAATGTCAATTGATGACAAACCTCGTTCTGGACATCCGTCAACTTCCAGAATTGTTGAAAAAGTTCATGCAATCGTGCTTGAAGACCGACGACGGACCATTGAAGAGATTAGTAAGTTATCTGGAATAACTTGGAGCTCGGTTCAGCGAATTTTGTCAGAAGATTTGGGGATGAGATTTGGGTCACTGCAAATTTGTGCCTTGGGTCCATTTCATTGCACCAGTTTTTAGCAAAAAAACAACATGACTCCCTTGCCCCACGCCCCTTACTCACCTGACCTCGCTCCGTGCGATTTCTTCTTGTTTCCGTGAATGAAGAGGGACATGAAAGGACAACGTTTTGATGACGTGGAAGCGGTAAAGAAAAAAATGAGGCAGGAGCTGTCGGTCATAACAACAGACGAGTTTGAAAAATGTTTCCAGGAATGGGATCGCAGAGTGGACAAATGTATTAAGTGTAATGGAGAGTATTTTGAAGGTGATAAGGTTGTTTTGTAAAAAAAATTAAATACATAGCTTTAAAAAAAAATTCCTGTTATTTTTGGGTACCCCCTCGTATAAACAATCAATGTGTTTTTCTTTTTTAAACAGGCAAATACAACAATCCCCACTCTCATTTTCTTAATGTGAAGGTAATTTACAAATGAAGCAATTTAATCACACAAAAACTCACTGTCTGCTCATCTACAGAATAATAATAACTTCAACAAGTCTTGTGAAAGCATTTTGAAGACAGGTGAGATAGAAATCTCTTTGCAATCCAGACAATATGGAGAAGGTCATTGCCTTATCTTATAACATTCAATTCTTCATATATCCATTCAGAGTTCTTTATTCCTGATTGAGTACAAGATATCAGGAGTATTTTTATTTTCCTTACCCTTCTCATGGCAAATACAACCAGTGAAACTTCAAATAAGACGTAAATCATGCTTGATTTACTTTATCTGACTGTAGTTTCTAAATTTTTAAAAGATATGTTATTATAATTATATAAAAGTACAATTAGTCTCATACCTCAATAGACGCTGCCATTAGTGAAGACCTTTCGAAAGCTTTAAGAAGTATATGAAACAGATTTGGTGGTGCTTGTTGTAAATCATACATTTCTGTAACACCTCCTGTGAAATCTTCCATAGCTTCACAAGTGCCACCTCCTTTAAGAGCTTCATATGAGCCGTGTAACCTGAAATGTTAGCAAACATTTAACGACCAATACCTAACACATTACTAATAGCTGGGTCGTTCTGAAATTAAGTGGAGATTTCAGTCATTTGCAATTTTTATTAATTAATATCCTGTAGAAAGCTACAAAACTGATGTTATTTTAAAGATTGTTGTATTATTTATTATAGGCAAAAGTAAAAAAAAATATAAATGCATATTAATGGGAAAAAATATATTAACAGTAAAAAATGTCACCTCCATGGGTGTCCCCGATTGTGTTTTTAGGAGAATATGTTAATGCAATTTATAATATTTTATATTTATGACTTTTATAAAGTCATATTTATATTAAACAACTCATTTACATCATAATTTATTGAAAGCAACTATTTAAAACAAACATTTTTATGTTGAAAAATACACAACTTTCCATGTCCCCACAGTCTGAGTCATCTCTATGGAACAATTCTATTAGTTTCATAAAAATTTAACAGATGGCAACACAAGCTTAACAAAGAAGTTGAAGGAGCCTAAGACAGCCATCTTGATTGTGGTGTGAGTTGGACCAACAGTGAGCGTTGTTTTGGACTGTTTTAATTAGTTAAACTTTTTAAATTCGAGAGTTCTTTTTCATCGTGTCAACTCCGTGGATTCTTTAACTTAGTAAGTTTTCTTTATATACTGACTTTTCAGTAGTATAACTTACTACTTGAAGTACTTAAAACAATAAACCAAATTACATTGCTGAGCTTCTTACACGTTAGCCTCAAATGTAAAAAAATCGTGAAAATGTCACCTCCATGGTTAAATCGTTCCATGGAGGTGACAAAAAGTTGTCATTGGCTAACATTAGCTATTTACTAAGTATTTAAAAATATTTTTAAGCCACCTTTAACTAACATGGGAATTAAACACCTTTATTTTTAGGTTATATATACTTTTTATCTGAAGGCAGTCTTACCTAACTTATTTTAGGCCTCATTAGTTCGATTTTGTACTTTGAAAGAGAGCTTTAATTTCAATAATGTCAAAGTCAAAGTGTCAAATTATAACACTGCTTGTTTGTATACATTATAGTTTCTTGAATATACAAACCAAAATGCTTAACACTACTTTCAACTGAAGCTAATTACTATTTTATAAAAATAATAAAGTTTAGTTTTGTTAAAAACTGTTATTTATTTATTTTTTTAGCTAAAACAAATGGCACCAGTTAAATGCAAGAAAGTTGAAATTGAAATAAAGAAGGAATCAGAGCAAAAAAGAAGAAATAAAATCAGAAATGATCCAATTTTGTATGAAGAAGCCAAAAAGAGAGAGCGAGAAAGGTATCACAAAAGGAAAGCTGAGAGAAAAATAAAAAATATTTCACAGCTCAGCGCTAGAGAAAAAAGAGTTAGACAGCAAAAATGGGTTGAAAAAACAAGAAAATCTCGCTTGAACAAGAAAAAAGTAGAGGAACAATTAGAATTAATTACTACAAATACTCCACAAGACAGTGAAGTAGAGGCAGATGCTGGCGCTGATAACCTTGAAAATGGAGTCCTTGGGAGAGCTGGAAGCAGCAGAGAACTGAGTGGGAAAAAAGTTGCTAAAAGAAACAAATCTGAAGCATACAGAGAGATGTCTGAAAAAAGAGCTGGAAAAAGAAAAGAAGGAAATCGTAAAACTGCAAAGATGTAAAGGAAAATATAAGAAAAGGTTTTTTCGTTTGAAAGAAAATAACAACAATTAAAATAGTCCACAGCAAAAAGTTAAAAGTATTTTACAGGGAGAAAGAGTTTCCACTAAAGTAAGGAGACATCTTGAATTTGGATCTGTGCTAGCTACCCAGATAGAGGAAAATTTCAAGAAAAACAAAGATTCAAAGAAAAGTAAAAAAGCTTTTGGTTTGGTATTGTCAGGTAAAATAGTGAAAAAGTATCGATTCATGCACTTGCTTCCAGTACACAAATACTGGAAAAATTTAAACAGGATTGGCGAGGGCAAAAAAATTACTGACATAATGAAAAATGCAATGAAATATAATACAAAAAATGAAGTGAGAAAGAAAGGTGATGTTATTAAGTTCTTTGAACAAGATGACGTAAGTAGAGTCGAGCCTGGCATAAAAGATACTAAAACAAAAAATAAGATCAAAAGCAAAAGAGAACTTTAATGGGAAGCCTTAAAAACCTCCACAAAAATTTTGAGGCAGAATTTGGATATAGTGTACCATATTCTACATTTTGTTCATTTCGACCATTTTGGGTATTGTTGCCGAACGTAAAAAACAGAGATACCTGTGCGTGTGAAAAGCACGAAAATATAGGATTGATTTTTGAAAAATTGAAAAGCGTAAAGTCCTGAAATACACGGATTTAGATGAAATGGTTAAGTCTCTATGTTGCAATTTGAACGAACTAAAAACTCGAGAAGAATGTTTGGAAAGAAGATGCCCAAACTGTCTGAATAAAAGTATTGAAATTGATGAATTCGAAAACAGCATGACAAGTGTAGAACAATGGAAAAGAAAAAATGTTGAGTACACTGTAAAAGGAACTAAAAAGTTTGCCAAAAAGGTAGTAAAAGAAACAGTGGATATTGAAGTTAAAGCTCTTTTTGAAAAGTTGTATGATATGGTACCTTCTTTCATGCAACATGTTTGCAATATAATGCACCAGTATAAATCAATAAAAGACCAGAAGAAATCCATGAAATCAAATGAACTACTCATTCATGTAGACTTTAGTCAAAATTATGAATGTAAATACACAAAAGAAATACAAAGTGTTCATTTTGGCGGGTCACGCCAACAAGTAACACTACATACTGGTGTAATGTATTACAAAGATGAAAATGATGTCAATGATACAACTCAGTGTCTTTCATTCTGTTCTATGTCACAAATCTTGAGACATGATGCCAGTGCCATTATAGCACATTTGAAGCCGATTTTGATATATGCAAAGGCAGTCGTTCAAGAAATAAAAATTATCCATTTTTTGAGTGATAGCCCAAGAACACAGTATCGCAATAGAACCATTTTTCACCTGATCTCAAACTACCTGGGAAAATTCAGGGGTACCAAAGCAATTACCTGGAATTACACCGAATGTGGGCATGGCAAAGGAGCCCCCGATGGGATCGGAGGATACTTGAAAAGAACAGCCAACCAGCTTGTAGCTGAAGGAACTGACTTGCCCACATTCCAGGTATTATACGACACTTTACAAAGAACTTGTGAGAATGTCAAGCTTTTTTTAGTAAACAAAGAAGACATAGAAAAAATTGATTCTCTAATTGAAAAGGACATTCCATCATACGCTGGCACAATGAAAATACATCAAGTAGTGTGGAGAAAACAAGCACAGAATCTTGAAATGCGCAGATTAAGTTGTTTCAACTGTGGAACAACAAAGAATTGTTCTCATTACGGCATTGGGGTTTTCAACCCAAGACCTAAACAAAAAGAAATATGTACATTTAACCTGCCAGGAATATCACGCCAGATAAAGAAAAAGGACAGGTTACACTATGAAGACATCTACAACAGTGACACTAGTGAAGACGAAGCAAAACACACTGTTACATAAATGACTATGTCGTTGTCAAAGTCTTTGGAAAAAAACAATCAGCCTCTCTTTATGTGGTAAATGTCACAGAGTGTGCAAAAGATTCATTGTATGTCCGTTTCATGCAAAGGTGCCAGAGCACAAAAAACAAATTTGTTTTTACAAAAGAGCTGGAAGCTTATGTTCATAGTAAAGAAGTTGTTGCTGTTTGAAACATCCAATTTTGAATTCAAGAGTGCAGTATGTTTTCGACTTCCCCGATGAATTAAGATTTAAAGTTTTTTAATTAAGTTAGAAGCCTAATTGAGCCCATGTCATGTAGGGAATTTAGGCAATCGTTCTAATAATTCATATTTGGCCTCTTTAACAATAATTCTCTTGTGTTTTTGAAAAACTTAAGTTCCAATTGTTATGTATCCTACTGTACATAAATAAATTTGTTTACATAAAATATAATTACAATTTACTACTGCAAGGATTATTATTTAACTTTCTCAAATAACTAACATATCTAAGATTTTTAACTTGTACTTTACATAATAGTGAAACTTAAGCTCTCATATGTCACCTCCGTGGTAGCGATGTCACCTCCATGTCTTATGAAAATTGAAAATTAGCTCTGAAAGGCTAAAAATCATTCCTTGACCTCGTTTAATAGTTTACATGTATTTGATTACATCATAGGGAAACTATTATTAAATAATAAAACTGAAATTATTTTGTACATAATATTTTTTTGCTAGTCTGAAATTTCCACTTAATTTCAGAACGACCCAGCTACAACTCCACAAAATACCATGTATCAGATATTTTAACGTTTTATCTATGACTGAAATGTGATCTGAAACAAGGAGTCAAAAAAAAAGGTATGTGGCATATAGCTGCCGACATGAACTACATGAGATAGGAAAGAGTATGTACAAGAAGTAACTGAGATAGAAATGATGTAACTCATGGTAACTGACTTAACAGAGTAACTCATGGTAACTCATCTAACTCAGTTAACTGAGAAACAAACAGATGACAATTTACTGCACGACATTACATGGGAAAAAGTTAAAAAATTCCACAGTCCTAACTTTTTTTTTAAACCGAGTAGTTTGAGTACCAAAATCATGATTTTATAAATCTGAGGAGATAAATATAATTAAATCACTACCGACTCTGAACACAAAGTTTTTTATAGGTAAAAACGTAAAAGTTTTACCTTATAGCCTAAACCAGTTTTCGCTTTTAAAAAGATTCTTCAGAGGCTGCCTTTGGGAGCACTGTCCATCTTGTTCTTGGTGACGGTATCAACTTTGGAAGGATCGATCTTGTGTGTGTGGGGTGTGATATGTTCGAATAATGCACGTACACACAAAAAGCCGAAAACTAGACACTATTGAACAATTGGAAATATACAAACACACGAAAACACATAAAAATGACATCCTAAACGAACAGACACAATTCAAATCACACGCATTATTCGAACATATCACATCCCACACACACAACATCGATCCTTCAAAAGTCAATACCATTGTCAAGAACAAGATGGACAGTGCTCCCAACGGCAGCCTCTGAAGAAGCTTTTTAAAAGCGAAAACTGGTTCAGGCAATAAGGTAAAACTTTTATGTTTTTACCCATAAAAAACTGTGTTCCGAGTCGGTAGTGATTTAATTATATTTAGTTAAGTAACGGACACGTCATGGACAACGAAATCCAAGGACTGAGAAGATAATGTATAATATTGAGAAGCTACTTTTCTCTAGGGACTGAGGAAGCTTCCAATCTTACCATGAACCGCCACTGACTTTGATTAACCATTATTCGATTCATCTCCACTGACTGGTTGGTACAATAAAGTGCACCTTTCACATGTGCGTCAATTGTCGCTCCTAAACTACAGATGTTCATCGAGAAACAAAAATGTATCAGTCTTGTGTGTGCAACTCGATATTGGGAATAAATTAAAATTTTTAAGTTAGCAATTTGTTAGACAAGAGAATAAATTACTGGACTGACTGTAACCTAGTATCAAACTACTGTAAGCTATTTGTGATTCCCAGCTATTCTAACTACTTCATGGTATTCTACTTAAGATCACAATGATTGGCTTAACATCACAATTTGAGACCTCCAGCTTCAGCAGGTCTCAAATAGAGTTACATGTGCACTGAAGGTGGAGATATCAGCTACTGTATCAGAGTTTGTTACATTTATAAGAAAAATATATGTATTAGATGCTATAAATATATTTACAAGTTACCTTTGACCCTGAATTAAACATAGTTATGTAATTTAATGTATCTAAAATATTACAGTCTAAAATGTATCTAAAAGTGTTACAATAATATGTACAGAAATCATGATCCAATAAAAATATAGGCCATTATTTTAACTTTTACATCAACGTTTCCGTTTTTCACACCTTTTAATTACTTAAAATTATAATAAAATATAGTTCTTTAGAGACTGAAGAACCAACAGTAATAAAACAGTTCATTGAATTTATACACACAGGCTGACAGAATGTCAAGTAATACAGAATTCCTCCTCCCCTTTATCACCAAGAAAAACACTATGGTTAATTTATTGCCAGACTGTTTATACTTTAGAGAAAATTCACTTTAAATAATGTTTAAACAGATTCTTTAAATAACACCATACAATTAATATTGGTCAGTGAAAATTTGAAGAACAACAGAAGACAAATGATTCAAAGTTGGAAACTGATGCAAGTCTTCGATATCTGTTCCTTACTTTATTCAGCAAAGTGTATTAACTGAATAGAGTTATATGGCAATTGATTAAAGTGGCACAGAGTTTCAAAAACTCAATTCCACAGGGAAACTATATATTAATTTTTTTTTTTTTTTTTAATGGCTTTCATGTGGGGTTTAAATAGCTTATGCATTGTTAATAATACTGTACTCAAAATATATTAAAATTTTATGATTTTGGAAACATAACTTATTATTGTAAAATGATGAACCTTTCTAACAACACACTTACATACAAAGCCCTGTCTTTGAATCTGCCTTCAGTATTTCAGAATGATGAAAAACAAGTTTAAATAGACATGTTGTTTAGTTGCAATGCCATAGAATACACAGTGCCTTTCAGTCTTCATACGTATTGTTCATTTTGAACGTTTATTCTTGAATATATATTCCAACTGCTCAATAATTATCAATCAAACTTTTTTCCATGAAAAGTGGTAAAAGAACTGTAATTTTTTTATCTCATTATACATTCACATAAATACATAAATACAAAGTGGGGTTACCACAACTCTTAGACAGATAGTCATGAGTAATCTTGCCCCTGAATTAATTATTGCACAGTGTGTAATATACTTTGTTACTCACAATGACCTTCCGAAACAGGTCCTGGTTGCACACTTTTGGTGAGCACAGAAAAACACGATTTTGTATTTTGTCAGAAATCATGTTTGTGAGAACATCCAATAACTGGCCCTGGAGTCTATGTAGGAGAGTTTATAGTTGCACTGCATAGACAATGGTTGTTAACAATATACTCCCAGTTAATATTGGAGAGATGATGTTACTGATATCAAAAGAAGCTTAATTACTGTACTACCCTATGGACCAGTCATTTCACTACCACTACAGATACCCCTACCACTACCACTACCACTTCTACTACCACTACTAGAAGAAGAAGCACTGAGAATTTTCGGTTCAGTATACGCAGTAGCCCAAATGGATGGATAAAAACTGGAAGACAAGCGAATAATGGTCATCTATCAATATGAATTTCAAATAAATTAAGTTCAGAGTAATTTGTCTACAATTTACTATTGCAAATTTTTCCTCTATCAGCAAAAAACATATTTTTTCAACTAAAATGGTGTTAGTACACTGCTTTGGTGCATTCAATCTCAAAATCACTGCACTTATAACATGTATGCTATAATAATATGTATACGCTTTTCTGACATGTACAACTTATATTTTTAATACAATTTACAAAATTATATGAGAATTTAAAAATTGGGACAAGTTTCTATAACACTCGGTAATGTTGGCAACAGTGGGCACGAGCAGTCCTATACGTTTGTTTCTAAAGTAATTTGTTTAGTTGTTGTCGCAGTGAGTCAACAGGAGGTGCATGTGTCCCTTGAACAGCATGAAATTATTAAGTTTTTAGCATGCGAAGGTGTTGAACCAGGTGAAATTTAGTGAAGATTGAGTGCATAATTTGACAATAATACACTTTCAAAGCATTAAGTGTACAAGCGGCATACGATTGTCTGAAAATGTCAGAAAGACGTTTCTAACCTCACTTGCGCATGTCGTCCCAGAAACAAGTATTACACCTTAGAACATTTTGCAAGTTCTAGATGTTATTCATGATGATCGACAAATAACTGTTTACAAAGTTAGTGCAGTAAGTTCATTATGTTATGGAAGTACTTAAACAATCATTAAAAAAGAGTTATGTAAAATCTCTGGAAACAATTTTCTAGTAACAAAGAGGTGCAGAACATCACATGCAATGAACACCTCCACCTTTGTATGTAGAAGGAATTAATAAACTGCCTGTGTGATGGAAAAAGTGTGAAATGGTAGAGGAAGCTATGTAGAAAGTAGTTTTTAATTAATTTTCATTTATATTAATCCAATAAAACATTTCTCAAAAGCTCTTGTTTATATTTGATCAAGCCTCATATTTTATATGCCTTAATGGAATTAAACTATTAAACATTTAGATATTAAATATGAGTAAAAATAAATACATTGCACAAGAATAATTCATTGAACTGCACATAAAGCAATTAAATCATAGTAAAACTATAAATTTATGAACACATGAAAACTCACGACTTACTTGGCATATGCTTTTTCCAGAAGTGCGCTCCAGAATTCATTATTTTCAGTAGAGTGCAGGAAGACAAGTTTGCCATAATATGTAGGAAGTCTGTCATCAATGACAACATCGACCCAGCGACCATATTGCCAAAATCTGTTATATTCAAAATCAGCAATATTTAATTTATTGTAAATAATAATCCAAGTAATAAAAAAATATTATTATAATGCAATGTTACATTTAATTACACTGCATAATATATACAGATTACAATAACTATTAATTTACTTCTACTGTGTGTGTGTGTGTGTGTGTGTGTGTGTGTGTGTGTGTGTGTGTGTGTGTGTGTGTGTGTGTGTGTGTGTGTGTGTGTGTGTGTGTGTGTGTGTGTGTGTGTGTGTGCATGCGTGCGTGCGCGCAGGCGCGTGCGTGCGTGTGCGTGAGAGAGAGAGAGAGAGAGAGAGAGAGAGAGAGAGAGAGAGAGAGAGAGAGACTTACACTGAGTGCTGTTCACATACTATATTCTGAAGACATATTACTGAAAAATACTAAAAAGTAATACATTTATTTTAAAGTCCAGTTTTTACAGAAAACAGTGGAAAATACTACAAATTGTATTGCTTGTTTTATCAAACATACTACATATTTTAATGTGTTCCTTGAAACATTTATCCTAAAGCTTTATAGATAACTTGTTTTGTCTTCAGTATTTCCTTTGGACTGTTTTCATTTTTTACTGTTATGACCTCAGTTAGTGCACACCTCATTCTTTTCAGTATTTTAACTACATAACATTTTAAACAGGGACAAACAGTGACTAACCTGAAATGAAATATCCCAGCATATTTGTCAGAAAAACTCTGATCATGTGGTACAACCTGATGGAAGATATGGTCAATTAGAGTCAGGTTAGCGACAGCTGCCAACAGCCAACAGTCCCCTACAAAACATAACATAATACTGTATTACACATCAGTGGTTTAATGCTCAGTAATAATAATATATTGGAAATCACCTTCCTGGAAACAAAGTAATTTTAAAAACAATACATGTTGTGTGTGTGTGTGTAAACATAAATGTGTGCATATTCAGCAGAACTGAAAAGCTTGTTGACAATTCAATTCAGGGAGTCTGATTATTATATAATGCAGTGGCGGCCAGTGAGTCCTGAGCACCTGGGAGGGTATGAGCAGTCACCTGAGCCACGCTCAGTCATGGCACCCCCCCCCCCACCAAAATTCATTATTTCATTATTAATTATGGTAGAGCTATCTGATTTTTACAGCATACACATTTTATCAGAAATACACTCGTATCTTTAACAATATAAACCGAAGATTAATTTACTTTTGTTCTAGCAAAGAAGTTAACGTCTGAGTAGAAATATATTTTGTAAGCTGTGGTAAATTTACTTGTAAGCCTACAGCAAATTCAGTCAATGGCCCTTCTTATCTCAGAATTGTCGGTAACATCATCATGGCTTTTCAATTTGCAGAGGATTCTTTTTTCAATTGAAACTAAAGCAATGGTGCTGAGATGATCTTGAGACCAGGAATATTATTATTATATTATATTGTAATATTATTATTATACTGCTTAACAGTAAGCAGGGCTAGCAGAATAACTTCTAATTTACTCCACTACCACATAGCCATTTCTGTTGATCATTCAATAATGACTGGAAAGTTCTAGATTGGTTTTTGTGCCTTTTAAGAAATACAAATTTTGGGGTATATTGACCATGTTTCATCATTTCACTCTCTTAAAATCACTCCACTGGGAAAATGGTTTTTCCAGTAATGTTTGATACTGCAATATCACTTTTACTTTTTTTTCTGCTAACTCCATTTTATCTTCGTAGTAGAGATGACAGACACACGCCAAAAAGAGAACAATAATAATAATAATAATACACATGCACAAGTAACACAAAAACGTAAAGTTTGTGTAAAGCTAACACAAACCACATTAAACCGTGTCGAGAGGCTAATTCATTCATTGCCTCCATGGCGCGGTTACAGATTCACTATCGCACTATCATACCCCCACCACTTGCCGACATAATTCACACAGCTGTACGGGTACTACGGCAGCTACTCAGATCCATGCCTCTGTCTGCTGCCATCTGCACTATTATCGATAATGCGTAATTACAAAGTATATTTTTGTAAATAATCAGATAACTTAAAATCTAAATTGTGATTACAGGTTGATGACAGGTTCAGTTACAATAAAAATCAGAGCCTATTACAAGTTGTTTATTCTTTAATAATTTTCTAAATTTTACTGGGGAGGCTTAGCCTCCCTTGCCTCCACTGATTAGCTGCCGCTGATATAATGTCGAGCCAGTGTATGGCAATACAGTTTTGGTTAAAAAGTACATTTTCTATTTTGCTTGATGAAATAACTGTATCTTCAATTTCTACATTATGCAACCGTACAGTAAGATATGTCTTATTATCTTAAATATTTCCAAAATTGGCTGACAGACAATTCCTCACAATTACACGGTATCATAATTCTTATTAAGTAAAATATATAATGCATCCTGTTCCTTACTGAGATCATTAAGAAACACACTCACACGCACACATACATACACACAAATTACAATTAATGTAATTAATCAAAAATATGTAAGTTACATGTTTGAAAACTAACAAAAAGAAGAAAAAGTAACTAACCCAATTCTCCTTGACGTACATCAAATCTAGACGCTCCCTCCACAAAGAGTTTGGGATCGTCACAAATTTCCTGAAACATCACAATATTAAAACACACATTTATTATATAGACTGTTCGCTCAGTCTTACTTAAAGAATTTTTTTAATGTACAGGATGTAGCCTAAAGTAAAAGGTATCCTCCCTATATATATTTGGATTCTATGCATTAAATATAAGAAAACATTTCTTATAAACATAGATTTGGAAATTTCTTGCTTTCTGTCTGGCCACCATTTTGTTTTTTAAGGTAAAGTTTATATCTCAAGAAGGAATTGAGATATTTTAATTACATTTTGTACACATGTGTTTGTACTAGTATTGTCCCTGAGCTGCAGAAATCGCTCACTTTTTTGAACTAAGAACATTAATTACATTTTTATATTGCATAAATTTTGATATTAAATAATTTTTAATTTATCAAAAAATTACAAAAATCCCAATTGCCTTACTATTTTTTGTTTAGTAAAGGAACAATACTGTAGAGCAATCATACAACAAATTCTAAAAATTTTAAATGATTAGATTTGTGTTAAAATGTCCTTTAGTCCGACACTTGGATTTAAACATTTTTGATGCCATTTTTGGGCCCTCGGACAAACAATTTTGAAATTTTCCAAAACTGTATATTGTATTCAGATTTTGGTTAAACCCCACATGGAGTTTGGAATTTTATGAAACTTTTGCACCTCTTCTTGGGTTTGGCATCCACAAATTAACAATGCACTCAGATTTTAGTTAAAATTCCTTTTAATCTGATATGGTACATGAATGTTTACTATTTTATTGAAATTTTTGCCAATTTTTTTACCACAGGTGCCAATTTTTGCAATTTGACTCCTGGTGTCCCAAAATTTTGCAATTTTCCCAAAACACTAAATTTTGTCAAGGTGCTGCAAAAACAATAAATTTATATTTGGCTTAAACTTCCTTTAATTTGATATCATAAATGAAGGTTTGTGATTATATCAACATTTTGACCCCCTCATAATTTTCTCTTCCATTGCGGCTCACACACTACCCTACTTTTTGAGGGATGAATCTCGAAAACAATAAGGTTCTGTAGGGTAAAAGTATGGGGCTGCATGCCAAGTTTTTTGAAAATCGGTTGATGCATTCAAAAGCTATCACAAGACAAACTGGTAGATATACGGACAAAGAGATACACAGACTGGTAGACAGATAGATAGACAGACAGACAAACGTCAAATGGTTGGGTTAAAACTAACTACTCACTTCACTAGTTCAATTAGTTTTCTTTAATAACTAAGAAATCTCGGTTATTTTGTGATTTCAAATTTCAAAATGATGGCCACTTTAATTTTTTGATCAATTAAGTAAAATGTTAAGCACTTCTTTATGAACTCAACGACCTTTATTCCTTATTCAAACCAAAAGACAAATAACCAAGGCATGGCTGTAAACAGCCTATCCATAAATTTTGTCTACTTGTTTTTTTTTTTTTGTGAATGACTTTGATTTCTCCAGTATAGGAAAAATTATTTAAAATTATTACATATCAAATAAATTCACAAACAGTAACTAAAGAGATAAATAATCAATTTTTTAATGGAATAAATTTAAAGTGAGTCCAGTTAAAACACATGGTGTTTAACCAAATAACATCATTATAGTACAGGACTTAGAATAATAAGCTTCGAGCTTATGTATTAGTAACAGCTCTTCCCCGCCCCTCACCCAACAGCGTTGTCACACATTACACTTGTTTATGCATAGGCAAAGGTGGGGAGTGAAGCGACATGGCAATACCGCAGTCGCCTTGAAGCTTATTTTGATACGTCTCACATAATAGTTACTTTTCTTTCTTAAATTCATTTACTTGCATTTCTTTACTCATTGTTTAGCATGTAATTGTTGAGAATGGCTGATTACAGTTTTGGTGAAATGTCATATTTCTCACTAAAGCAAATAGATGATTTCTAAATTGAAACATGGCATTATCGTTTTCTATTAATTTCAAATACAGGCAGTTTTAATTGTGATTCAAATTATGCCGTGTAAATTCTTGTAGTTATATTTGCTAAAAGTTATTAATTCCATTAACGAAGTTTGTTACACATTACTGTAAGCAAGTTAATTTGAAAAAAGTAATAACTTTAAATAAATGTTTCCTGTACTGGAGAAATCGAAGTCCAGGACAAAAAAGGAGTAGACATAATTAATGGGTACACTGTTTTCCAGCCATAACTCAATTATTTGTTAATGGATTTCAACAAGGTAGGTATTGTTATGTTCACAATAAAGTGCATAACATTTTACTTAATAAACCATAATTTCATAAAACTAAAGTAGTCGCCAATTTGAAATTTGGAGTCATGAAATAACCGTGATTTTTTAATTTACTAAAAAATGTAAACAAGTGTTACATTTTTAAATATCTATTACTAAGTTTAATATCTACTAATATTAATGTAAACAAGTGTACTAAATTAAATTAAGATATTTTAACCCCTTCTTGAGATATACCAGTAAATTTTTTCTAAAAAAAATACAAAATAGCAACCAGATGGGAAACTTGATGTTTCCAAACTTGTGTTTATAGGAATTTTTTCTTACCTTGATGCACAGTATCTGAATATGTATAATTAGGGCACCTTTATTATATACGTGTATAATTATTTTAACAAGCTTACAAATATAATATGTTGTATATATTTTTTTAATAATGGAAGTGTTAGAAATGATAAGCATTACAACAGCATAAGTACATTAAGTGTTAAAACACAATACTTTTTTACAAATCTGCCATCTTTGATAAAAAATTTAACTCCCATTAATCTTTGCTTGGATGTAATAATTCACTCCTCTGAATGTTTATTATAAACCTCTAAGCATTTCTTGTCATTAATAGCTCTGAAAATTTTAATTTTATTAAATTATGGTTATTTAAGTAAAATGTTAAGCACTTCTTTATAAACACAATGACCTTTCTTCCTTATTCAAACCAGGTAACCATGGCAGGCCAAATCATGCTTACCAACATTATACCAAGTGACAGTTATGATATTTCCATTTTGTATTACTAGACAAATCGCAGTTTTCTTTTTACGTAATTAGACTAAGTGCTGTGTGTTTGTTACTTGGTCTGTTTATGCAGTTCACATTAATGATACAAATATGAGTCCTATTACAGGAGATCAGAAACACAATGTGACACCAACTTATCAAAAAGTAAACTTTGTACAAAGAGGAGGTTGGAAACCTCATTTCAGTGTTCTATAATAAACACACATCAAACAGAAACAAAATTTAACTTCAAAAAAACAAGATACATCTCATACATGTGGCTGTCTTATAATAACAGGACACTCACTGGTATATTAGAAATGAAGATCAAGGATTTTGAACCTCTCCCCCACATTCCAAATTATCGAAAAACAAGAGTATTCGGTTTTGATTTGAAACAGTTGGAATGGTTTGTAACACAGTACATTTGGGAAGCAAATACAGTCCATAATCCTGATATTCTGTATGAAAGTTATACTGACTGCATATGAAGATATAATGAAAAGTATCGTCGTGACAAAAGAACACAGAAACACCTATGACATATTTAACTGTAATTATCAGAACAGCAATGGAACAACAATCAGATTAAAAAAATATTCAAACAACCACAGTCATCTTAAAGCATTTTTTCTTGGTGGTACCTAATACATTCAGTGTTTCTGGATTATTGTTATAGGCTTTTTTTATTTTAAATACTACAGTATAATTATTGTTTATTTATGTGCATATTTGTTTACTAGAGTACTTGTTGTTTATCAGTAACCAGAGAATATTGACAGAAATTTTAAAACACATGCTTCCATCATTTCCATTATAAATAATACAAATATCACAAGCAGTCACTTTTAACTGCATGTATTAGACGCAGTGGGAAACTCTTATTCCCAAAATATTCCTAGGCAAGAGATTTTTACCATTAATAGAGGATTTTTCAAAAGCTACAAAAGATTTATTATATTCTCTCCATTTTTCAATTATCTGTTTTAAAATAAAATCCTTGGTGAATGATCAACAACATCCAAATCAGACTGCAACAAAAAAAATCAAAAATAATAGCAGTCTAAGAAAATATTTGCTGTTTATATAAACAGCACCAGGAAGACTTTTACCCTTAGTTATAAATGTCATTAATTATACACAAAGGTGTATTTTATTATTTTATGGTTCCTATTACCATACTGAATTATTATTATTTTATTATACTCAACAACCTTTGAATATTAGAGGACTGGATTATGTATATATGTATATCACTCACTAGTGCAAATAGGGAATATCAGTTTAATATTCTCACACATTAAATAAAATTGTTCAATTTTAAAAATTCCAATTCTAAATCTTTATATATATATTTCGTGTGTGCGTGTGTATGTCACTGAACTCCTCCTAAACGGCTGGACCGATTTTGATGAAATTTTGTGTGTGTGTTTGAGTGGGTCCCTGGATGGTTTAGATTCACAATTGGACCCGGTAGGTGGCGCTGCGATCGGGTTCCAGGAAATTATATATAAAAATGAATGTTTCTTTGTTTGTCCCGTATGCGTTCCTATACCATTCATCGGATTGCAATGAAACTTCGGTGAGTTGTTGTGCGCACGCCCGCGAAGGTTTCTGAATTAGTGGTGTTTTTTCGATGGGGTCCTTTGGGGGGTTCTTTGGGGTCTTCCACATCTCCTCCTAAACCACTGTACCGATTTCAACCAAACTTGACACAAATATTTTACGCAAAGGGAGAACCAACATAGGATAGGTGTTTTTTCAATGGGGTCCTTTTGGGGGTTCTTTGGGGTCTTCCACATCTTCTCCTAAACCACTGTACCGATTTCAACCAAACTTGGCACAAATATTTTACGCAAAGGGAGAACCAACATAGGATAGGTGTTTTTTTGATGGGGTCCTTTTGGGGGTTCTTTGGGGTCTTCCACATCTCCTAAACCACTGGACCGATTTCAACCAAACTTGGCACAAATATTTTACGCAAAGGGAGAACCAACATAGGATAGGTGTTTTTTTGATGGGGTCCTTTGGGGTCTTCCACATCTTCTCCTAAACCACTGGACCGATTTCAACCAAACTTGGCACAAATATTTTACGCAACGGGAGAACCAACATAGGATAGGTGTTTTTTCGATGGGGTCCTTTGGGGTCTTCCACATCTCCTCCTAAACCACTGAACCAACATAGACAAGTGTTTTTTTCGATACAATCCTTTGGGGGGTCCTTTGGGGTCTTGCACATCTCTTCCTAAACTATTAGACCGATTTCAACCAAACTTGGCACAAATATTTTACGCAACGGGAGAACCAACATAGGACAGGTGTTTTTTCGATACGATCCTCTGGGGGGTCCCCCAAACTATTAGATTTGGTTACTATGGCAACCCAATAGAATAGATTCTGTTATAAATATATTATCGCATTAAACTGAAGACCACGCAAACGAAGTCGTGGGCAACAGCTATTTATTTTTAAGAAACCTACTTTAATTGAACTTTATTAATTAAACTAACATTTTCATTACGTACAACGTGAAACTCCGTAGCGAAGCACGGGTATTCCCCTAGTATTTTAATAAAACCTAAAGTTTTTGTAACAATGCACAGTCTGTTACATTACAGAATTATCAAATTTAAATATAAAAATGTTAACACTCACCATCGGCCTCTTCCATTCAAACGGTTTGTTTGGACTCTTGCTAAAGAACAATGATGAATCACATGCACCAAAGTCTGGATCTTCAAATAAGCTTCCATTTGCTAAACATTCATCACGTAGGGCATAAAAATCTTGAACTCTGGCACCTCGAGGCCTGAATCCTGATCCCTTCTCACCAAGCTGGAAAAAAAACAATTCATTTGACTAAAATTCAAAAGCATAAATGATTCATACTTCTCTTATGAATGACAATAGTACAAATTTTGTTACCATACATTTCTTTATGTGTGTGTATATACTACACAGGGAAAGGAATAATATTATTGAGTGTGTACACTCACTCAAGCACGCATATGCTTGAGAGAGTATTAACTTCATATAACATTATATTACTACACAGACAAATGTATCATAGCAATAATAATAATAACAATAAACAATATAAATAAACTAATATTCAATATATTAACAAATGAAACCTATATATAATCACAAAAATAATTACAGTATTTTTAAAGACTATTAAATATAATTTTTATACTGTTATAATTAAAACATTCAGTTTCTGATGATAAGATTATAAGTCTGTGAAATGTGTGATGACAAAATAACTTAAAATCTGCAATGAAATTGTCTATTACCTATTATAAAATATAAAACTGACATTTATTTCAAATTTTCTGTTTCTGATTATTTTTTGTCATCAAAATATGTATATATCTTTATAAAAATAGTGTATATTGTTGCTATATATTAAGTGTACAGATATATAATATTCCTCAAAATAAAATATGTTTTTTGTACAGAAATATATTCATACATAACACACACACACACACACACACACACACACACACACACACACACACACACACACACACACACACACACACACACACACACACACACACACACACACACACGTACATTTATTTATATATTTATATTTATAAACAAATACATGCATAAGTAGTGTACCTGAAAATAAGTTTCTATATAGTTATACAATTATTAATAATAAAACCTTTATAAGAATACATCTTGTTTTGTAAATTACGTATGTTTCGATAGTTCTCCACTATCATGATGATGGTTTTTTGTATCAGCATCATGATAGTTGGATTACTGTCGAAACATATGTAATTTACAAAATAAAATATTTTTGTAAAAAGTTTTATTATTATTAGTAATATAAAATATATAACAAGAAGAATTTGAGCATTTATGAATATAGTTATACAAGTATTAGAATATTTTTGTACACTAATGTGTTACAATCAGGTACTCATCTCAGGTACTACCCATTAATAATCTAAATATTCTCAGTTAAAAGAACATTTAGTGTTGGTAAATAATAGCCATACTGAGTTACAAGTGGTCACAGTTTGTCCAATACAATATAGAGACACAAAATGTATCGATTATTTTTTTAAACAGTACATACAACTTTTGCCTCATCCTCAGGTAGAAAGGATATTCCTGAATCAAGTCTACACCACACAGGGTGTGCCTTCTTCCTTGGAGTTACTGTTAGCACTGTTCTGTATGTAGTCATAGTTATAACTGGGTTCAGTGTGAAAAAATCAACTGTTTATCTGCCGGTTATCAACAAGGAAGTGCGGTCACTTCCTATTGTTTTAAAGTTACACACTGAATTATTTGCAGTATATAGTGCACAAGTGTTCTAATATTTTTTTTTAATCAACAGCTGTACAAAATGTTCTCAGTACCAAACAATTCATTACAGTATACTAAACAAGTGAACAAATTCTGTAGCAATGTATGTGGTATATCTGGTATTCATTTTCCAAAACCAGGCACTATTAAAGAAAAAAATTCAATCGGATCTTAAACTATGCAAGCTGATTGTGCCATTTTGAGATATCAACACATGTCTTATGAGCATATTTGAAACTACAATGATTGCAACCGATAGAAATATTTAAGGCAGATATTCTACTCATATTTACAGGCATATAAATAAATCCTCGGGGCGTGCCCCGGTGCCGCCTAACCAAACTGCCACAAATTGGGTGGGGGTCGTTTCCTAAAGCGGACTCCTTTATGTATTTCATTTACCAGTGATGATAAAAATCACCACACAGATGATAAGGATATTAATTATGCCCTGTATAATAAGAACATAATTTACTGATTTTTTCTACAATTAAAATTTTGAATTCAATTAGTGTACATTGAATAACAAATTCGACTTAATTTTAACATCAAAAAATAAACTTTAAATAGTTTGTTTTTGTTATTTTCATTTTTCAGTATTGCTTTGTAATTTTCTTTAGTCTCCTCAATAAATTTTACTAACCTGTGAATATAGAAGTCAAAATGTATGTTAAGTTACAATGAAATAGTTAAAATACTGCTATAACACAACAGAACACCTTTATTTACTAAAAACTTTAATCAGATTATATTCAAAATATGGGCTGTCTCCCTCACACGCACGCACGCACGCACGCACGCGCGCGCGCGCGCACACACACACACACACATCGTCTTTACGTAACACATTTAACATAATGAAGAATAACGAAGACAAATGGATACATGTAGAATGGAATGGAATGGAATATATCAGCAAAATAAAACAAAATAATAATAATAAATTGGAAGTGACCATGGTGTAGAAAGAAGGTAGACAATGGTTAGACAAGAAGGTAGAAAGAGTTGTGAATATTACTAGATTTGTATATCATATACTTCAATATGCCATAACGAACAGCCCCAAAGTGTTAAGCTGGTTATGTCTATGCACAGCGAGAAAATTTGCAGAAAACCTTTCTACTCCTAGTGATGATAATATTGTATATACACTAGAACATACAAACTATATAAAAATAATATTCATATAATAATAATAATAATATATAATTCATAATAATATTCATATATATGTACATATCTATGTGTTTATGTGTGTATTTGAACATATTCACATTTCTTGTTTATAATACTGTTTGTTGTTTGAGAATGAAAGAGAAAGAAATGTCCTATGGCGCAGTAATAAATTTGTTGAATTATCTGACAATCTTGTTAACTGCACTAAAAATATTTAAAATATGTGGTTGACATTGCTGAAACACTAAGCAATGAAAAAACAATACAAATATTTTCACTGTAATAAAAAGGCATAATATTATTTTTTTGCACTTTTTAATTAACTATATTAATTAACAAACACATAATAAACAAAGTTCTGAACTCATTTAAGAATAAAAATGTATTAAATGATGAGATGTCTCCAGAAGGTAAGGTAAATTCACTTACAATCAGTCTCTCTCAATCTGTCTGCCAATTTACCTCCCCTCCACAAAACACACACACACACACTAATTTAATAAAACCACTTAATTCTGTAGTAAGAATTTACTTGATACATCACACCATGCTTTTTTGAAAAGTCACTGGTAAGAGGGCATAGCTAGTTCTCAAAAGTATTCTCTGAAATACAAAGTAAAGTTTTCTTCATTCAGGGTCCTGTTAAATTATTTTACATCAAGACTTTATTAAATAATTTATTATTGTAACACATTATTAATAAATAATTTAATAAAATTTATTTATTTTTAATTTTACAAAATAAAATAAATTCATTTAATTTTCACATATATTGGGAAGCTATTAATTTTTCCAATTATATCAATTTATTAACATAATTTATAAATTATTTAAGTGGTAAAAAAGTAGTGAAAACATATGAAACAATTAAAAATGTACCTGTACACATTCGAGCGCGCGCGTGCGCGTGTCAAAAATCAGTTTTCCTTGTACTATTATGTATCGCATGTTTTATATAATATTTACACGTATTCATTGTACGAATTTATTTTACCTTTTCCTGTTTTCTACTCTATACGCGTTTCGTGAATATTGGTAGCTAACATCTTCCAAAAAAATTTTGTGTGATACATCTATTTGATTTTAACATAAGAAAATTAAATACAGCTTCACTGTTATTTAATTACTGAAGTTAGTTACTGGTCTTAACGAGAAGTATAAAGTAGAAAACTAGAAAGAACAAAATATATTCTTGTATGAATAAAATATACTTTATAATATGTGTGTGAGAACAGGAACAACATAATAAATATTTAAATTATATAGACTAACAGTTCGCAGTCATAAGATAAATTCATTTCATATTCACTGCTAGAAATACAGTAAAATTCCGTTTACAAAAAGAAAGAATAAGTATTGAAGCACAATATAAACTATGAGGACGCATTAAAATATTAAATATTCGTGTATACTAAAAAATAAGTAAACATGTTATGACATAAGAAGCTCTGATCAAGAAAGTAACGAGTTTGACACGTACAAACGATTTAGACAGCGGAATCACCATGATACGTCCAAGCGGTAGCGGTGACTGCTACTGTGCCAGAATCGGCAGGAGCTTCTGCATGCGGTCGCTACCACCCCCCGGCTGACTGGCTGGCGCCGTGCGAAAGGGTTGCTTTTTTAAAAACAAGTTCAAATGTCTCTAGTAACGCCACGTACATCATGTTTTCTCTGCTATTTGTTTTGAGAACATTTTTAAGTGAATTGGTTGAAGTTGCGACTCCGTGAAATATTGCCTCACACGTTCGGAATAGCAACTGCTGTTCGTAACGAGATTTACAGTAAAATAAAGCTGCAAATTACTTCTCTTTGCGCGGATTGTACTCTGCGAGTTTCGTCATATCGAACATAAAACAGCCACATTGTAATGTTAAGGAGTGGTTGTGGTCGGCCCGCTACGCACCACGGTTTGGCTTTACACGGCCACCCTCCTGCGCAAGGTTTGACAAACCGGCGAGCGGTATGCCTGCCTATAATACCTATCTACTTGGGGAACCGGCATTTTAACTGTAGATCCGAGAGAATCTGTAACATACGCGCACTCACCAGAAAGGCATCAAACCGGTGGCACAGCTGATGAATATAATTTGTTAGATTACGTATATTACAGTGTACCAACATAATAACAAACTTATACAAGTACAGTTTATTATGACATATACTTTATGCATGTTTCACAGAGACAGTGTGCATCATCAGAGCTCCGTATATTATAAATCTAAATTATAAATATAATAATTATTATATCATTAATATTTTATAATTTATATATGACACATAGTGATATTATTATAAATTTAGAATAATATTTAAACCTCAGATGATGTACGCTGTTTGTGAGAAACATCCATGAAGTTTCACAACAAAATAAAATTACTTATAGAAGAAATTCATTATTATTATTATTATTGTGTTGAAACAATATAATATATAATAACAACAAGAAACTTCAATCTTCACTACAAAGAAATGTTACAGAAATATAACATGCACGGGCACACACACAAATCTACCAACATATCGAGCAATACAACGTATACGATTTATTTCTCTAATAGTCTCACCGTCAGATTAGTGTAAAAGTATCGAATACAACTCTGAGTAAACTTTAATTCCTTCTCTACCCACAATAAGTTAAAAAAAATTTTTTTCGAATTAAACTTAAAAACGTTTTTCAGTTTGAACTGAAAATATCCTCAGGAATTCAACGTATTTAACAGCAAGAAAAATCATTTAACTTAAAAAGAAAAGTAGGAAAACCAAAGGATTGACACGTACTAATTCATTTTACATGTAATTAGACACGTGCTACTCACAATTATGCCCAACAACATAACCGAACATTCATATACAATAAAGAATTTTTCCTTCTTTCACTTTAGCTCCACAATCTTATACGTGTTCTGAGCTCTTCAACTAACGCATGTCGCTTTCTCCTGTCATCCTCTTCTTCCAGTCTCTAATGCCGTGTTTTAAAACTCTCCCACCACATGCTTTCAGCTGTCGACATTTCCTCTACTTCTAGTTTCAACAGGTTTCCGTTATGTTATCTTCTTTGTGTATCTATTCTGTTCCATTCGATGTACGCCTATCTGTTTATGTTATTCTCAGAGACTGTTTACTCCCGCAATGTCTGTAGATCATCTATTAATTACACTGTTCAACAGCAAAAATGTTTCCTGCTTGAAAGTAGCAATTTTGTATTTCATTTAGGTTATAAAAAACTAATTTAACCTTTAACATGGTTAGTTAGCTCTTATTTTTAAGATCCAACAGTTTAAGTATAGTTAGGGGAATTTTTGTTTCAAACTGGGAAATTTCATTTTTGATGGTTGGCAAATCTGTCTGAGACCACTTTTATTGTCATTTGAGGATAGTTTTCGTCTCACTGCATTGTAAGGTTAGTGAGTGTTAGTGATATTTTCTTTCCTTCCTTATATTATGTCTAGAAAAAGTGAAAATGCCTCTCAAATGCGTTAATAGTGCTGACAACTTTTGCTATATATGTAGTGTTGTGACATTTTCTGCTCAGGAGCGGCATATAACACAGCTAGTAAAAACAGCCTACTTTCACTTTGAAGTCAAGGTAGGTGATCAAGACAAGTTATGGGTGCCTTACTTTTGTTGGAATACATGTTCAGTGAATCTTCGTAGTTAGTTAACTGGAAAAAGATGTTCAATGAACTTTGGTGTACCGATGATATGCCAAGAACCAACAAATCATGTAAATGACTGTTATTTCTGCATAACATCGCCTTTACAGGATGATATTTCAAAGAAAAAAAGTGGACTGTAGAATATCCGAACATTCCATCCCGTCCCACATGATGGTAGTCTTCCGGTGCCTAATCCTTCACAAGACTATCAACTACTGAGATGATCCTTAACAAGACCAGATGATGGTGAGGGATTTACATATCTTAGAGGAAAATTTCCTCAACGAACTGATGCCAAAGTCAAAGAAAGCATCTTTGTAGGCCCTCAAATCAGAAAACTGATGAAAGATGAAAAGTTCAAAAATGCACTTAACACCAGTGAGAAAGCGGCTGGGAAAATATTTGAAAAGTAGTTAAGAGGTTTTTAGGCAAGAAAAGATCTGAAAACTGTTTTTAAAAATATAAATAAACTTTTGGAAAAAATGCCATAAGTTAGGATGGAATATGTCTTTTAAAAAATCATTTCCTCCACTGGCATTTGGATTTCTTCCCTGACTATTGTGGACACGTAAGTGTCGAACATGGTGAAAGATTTCACCAAGGGATCGCCGCCATGGAAAGGAGGTATCAGGGCAAATGGGAGGTGTCCATTCTTGCAGATTACTGCTAAACATTCACAAGGGATGTTTCAGACCATGAGCACAAGCGGTAAGCTAAAATGAAGCGTTCGGAAAAGTAAAAACAATAAAGAAAAACCGTAATAATGAACCATTTTAATAACAATATTAACTTTTAAAGAATTAATTTTCTTTTCTTTAGACTACCGGTATGTAAACATTTTATGTAAATTCATTTTTTATATTGTATAAACTAAAATATTTAAATGTTATTTCTTGCTCTGGAGATTGTAATTTCGTATACACTAAGAACAGTGTATCAATAAAACAGGAGCTAAAAAACGTTTTTGTCAGTTATATTCTTTTTTCTTACCCAATAAACAATCAAAATTAGCTAATTTTAGTCAGGAAACAAAATAATGATTTTTTTTTTTGGCTAGTGTTACTAAAGCGTTTACTTCCAAGTTTGTTCGGGTTCTCCAGATCTCATTCTTTCTCACTGTCTGATATCAGTTTTTTGTTTTGTAGGTATATCTTTTTCCCGATACTGCATGACGTTCGAGAATAACACCTTGATAGTTTAGTGCTTTTATAAACAAAGTAAAAAGATCCGGGAAACGAAGACATACACACATTTCTGGGCCGGTATAGACAAACACAAGCACGCAAAATCAAGAGGGTTTTATTTGTTACGAAATCGTACAAAAAGCTCATAACCGGCTGTAAATACATTTCCGAAAGAAGAAATAATGTCACCACGACGTACATGGAATAAATAGCTATAGCTGGAGTATAGGCCATATGCATTCACAGACGACTCCAATCAACAAATAGTAATTATAACTATTACATTATATTAATAATATTAAAATATGAATATTAATATTATTTTACCGTTACAGGTATATTATTATTATAGCTATGTAGCTATTATATTGGCATATTATTGCTATCGTGCTAATACGTATACCTATATTACTATGATTCTCGTGAATTCGTTTGCTGCCTTTGTACATCTTTTTGTTAGTTTAACGTGACCAGTGTATGGGAACTGATATTGGTTATTAAGGCACGATGTGTCTAAATTAGGCATGCACATACGCAGCTTTGAAAAAAACAACTGCGGTGTTGACAAAGTCTAGCATGTAGTTTATTCTTTGTCTCCCCTACGTAAAATTTATTGCAGTCGGAGCATTCACTTTTGTATATCCATGTTTGTCGTGAGTGTTGGATTTAGTTTTAAATTTTATTTGAACAAAAACTATACCTACTATTTGTTATCAAGTACAACACTTGGTGTAAACTACTGTAAACTATTTTATTTGTTATCAAAAACTAAATCTGTAATACATAATACGATACATGTGACAACAATTTTGTATTAAGTATTTTAGTATTATTTGCTTATACTAAACGGTTTGCAATAAGTGAAGGTTTACAAGCTAATCTAAAATTGACTGAAACGTCTCCGACACCAGACATTACGATTAAAATGCATTCCTGCACTGGAAAGAACACTCGTCGCCTCTAGTGTAATCAAGTAGTGGGAGAGTACTAGGAACGCACATTTGTCCTTGAAGTATCCGACCATTTGCCAGCAAACGACTGAAATACTGCGGTGTACATAACTAACTACTCTGCATTCCATTTAACTAATACTAATTTCACAACGGTATAGTTAATAACTTTCACGGACGCTGTAATTTACGGAAAGGCCAACGTTGCTAACTTACAAACAGTGGCGTACGCATATTATTTTAGTAGGTTCCACTTTTTCTATATAAAAATTTATTATTCGTGATTGGGGGGACTTATGTCTCATTCTATTTTTTAATCAACAATTTTAAAAACAATACTTTTTACTTCCATATTCCTTAAGGAATGGAAGTATGGTGATGGCAAAAAAAATCGTGTTCGAGATTATTGCAGATTCTGATTGTACTACACTCAAAACATGAAAAAAAGTCGTTTTCCGAAAAGTGTCTGTGTGTCTGTCTGTCTGTGTGTCTGTCTGTCTATGTGTCTGTCTGTCTGTGTGTAGATTTTTTTTCTATGGCAAACGATAACTGCTGCAAATTCAAACAGAATCAAATAATTTTTTGCATACAGCCCTGATTTGTAGAGTACTCACGACCTATTGTTTTTGGTGAAGATCGGTTGAGGGAAAGGGGTAGTTTACCTGCAACGGTTTTTTTTATCAAGGGAATTTTTTTTTTTTGGCAAACGATAACAGCCGCAAATTCAAACAGAATTAAATAATGTTTCGTATACAGCCCTGGATTGTAGAGTTCTCAAGACCTATTGTTTTTGGTGAAGATCGGTTAAGGGAAAGGGGTAGTTTACCTGTAACGTTTTATGTTTTAACAAGGGTATTTCCTATGGAAAACGATAACAGCCGCAAATTCAAACAGAATCAAAAGATTATTTGCATACAGCCCTAAATTCTAGACTTCTCAAGACCTATTGTTTTTGGTGAAGATCGGTTAAGGGAAAGGGGTAGTTTACCTGCAACGTTTTTTTATCAAGCGTATTTTCTATGGCAAACGATAACAGCCGCAAATTCAAACAGAATCAAATAATTTTTTGCATACGTCCCTGAATTGTAGAGGTCTCAAGGACTTTCGATTTTGGTGAAGATCGGTTAAGGGGAAGGGGTAGTTTACCTGCAACCTTTTACGTTTTAACAAGAGTAAAGTACTTGAAAATTCATTTAAACTTTTTGAAACAATGGTAATTGTTAAAAATAAAATAATTTTGTTGCCAGGCAATAAAATTATAAATTTTTCATTTTAATGTAAATTATGTATGAGTTAATATCTTTATATATATAATTCTTCTGTACGTGTGTATGGCACTGAACTCCTCCATGTATAAAATAATATATCGTTCGTGGCAGGTAAGCATATCTCAGTTATGTAACGTTTACGTTTCCATTTTATTATTATGCCTACAGCAATAAAAAGGCAGGTAACACACACACACACACACACACACACACACACACACACACACACACACACACACACACACACACACACACACACACACACACACACACACACGCACGCACGCACGCACACACACACACACACACACACGCAATTCACGTTATTTCTGGCCTCACTCATGTTATTTTCTTACATTTGCACGCTTTTTAAATGGAAAGTGCCGAAACCCACACCAACATAACGCGTGCAAGCCGAAAAAATGGACATCAATTTGCTTACTGGCGAAGCTAGTAGTTAATGAATGGGTAGGCAAAAATCTTATCTTAAATTTTTTTTAAGGAATCACTAAAAGGACGGTGGTTCAAATCGGACGCTGAGGTAGAGTTTGCTGTAACCGAATGGTTCCACAAACAGCCGTAAGAATTTTACTAGCAGGGAATCTACAGGTTAGCGCAACAGTGGAACTCATGTCTTAATGTTATTGGAGACTTCTTTTAAAATCGTTGAATAAAAAATGCTTTACGGCTCTATACGTGTTTCTATTGAACAATCCTTGTATTAGTCATACACAATAATACAACTGATTGAACTTCAAATTTTTAAACTTGATTAGTTTCTATATATATATTATATATATATATATATATATATATATATATATATGTTTAATGTTACAAATAATTCAAATAACAATCTTGATCATCTGTTAGTTCAGCAGAATAACAGTGACACTTTTAATAACCGCATAAAATAAACACTTAGAAACAACACAGGCGCTTTAACTTAACTGTTTGGACCACAGAAGTGAGGCATGCCTCAACGCTCTATGTGTACAGCGCGGGACAATTCCCCCTCCCATCACTTCCCTATCACACCACTACATTGCTTACATACGATGTATACAAAAAACGCTGAGGCAAGTTCAGGTTGCCTCATTCGCTTTAAACGAACTATGCCGAATCTCACCTGTCACCATCTAGCGGTCGCTCAATAAAGCACGTTTCGGTTTAATAAATTTGACAGTCGCAGTAACAATGTATAATCTTTACGTTATGTAGTTCATACGTATTTATAATTTTTATTCTACAGAATTTTTTAGGGTAGGCATTGCCTCAATTGCCTCCATGTAACTTGGCCACTGATATATATGTGTACAACGTTATCGGCAACAAAGAAGTAGTTTTTGTAAAAATTCCTTACCGGGATATTTGGCCGTAGTCCAATGTTTTCTACAAAACCAGACATTTCGGCAATGCCATCGACTTCCATCATCAGTGAAAATCGAGTGCGATAACGTGAGGTGGTATACGTTAGTGACCACAGTACTGTAGTTAAGGCTGAAGCAGTAAGTAGAAAGAAGTAGTTTCTATGGTAATATTTCATTTCGAAAATGATTTTAAATATAAATCTTAGAATATGGAAGTCATGTATGGTTCTGCATACCGATATTTCTTTCTAAAACTAAATATTTTTAATAGATTATTTATGTTTATTGTAATATTTAACAACACATTCATTTTACTTCAATTATAGGCTACATTAATATCAGTAGCACTGGGAATAAAGTTTTGCGACGTTGGTATTTAACAACTATATATTTCTTGGATTTCGTTATCCATGACGTGTCCGTTACTTAACTAAATATCACTATAGTATTGACGACTCGGAACACTAAAGAGTTCCGAGTCGTCAATACTATAGTGATATTTACTATATATTTCAAATGACTTGCTAATTAACTAATTGTGCCAATACGAAAAACAGTTTTTCATTAAACTGTTATACTTCTTACTGTTATACTACTATTTTACTAATACTTTATTAATGGAAAATTACACAAGTGCATATTAGCTGAATTCTTACAAAATTAGCAGCAGTATTTGAAAAATGAAAAAGAAACAAAGTACAGTAAATAAGAATCAAGTTAACTATTAATTTAGCCTACAATAGGTAACGCATTTGTGTCCAAGCCAAGCAATTTGTAATTTAAAAAGCCAAGTCCATTCTCCTATTTCCTTGATTGGAAAATCACTCAACAATATCTTCAGGAGAGATGTCGATTTCCCTGTGAATATTGCGCGAAGCTAGCCCATTAAGCCCTGTCTCCGATATTGTATACCTCAGCCACGTCTTCAACCGCCTCAGAGAAGGAGCGTTCCGGCTCAGCTGACGTCACTGGGAGTACACACAGTACTTCTTAAATTTTTCGAACATTGGGAAATATATCTGGATTCCAAACTTGGAGAGAAGACAGAGCTGTGTCTGGAACATTCATATCTGCTTCATCCACCCACTTTTGCTTCCATATTTCTGCCTCAAGTTTAAGTTCCATCTTGGAAATGTCAGGGTAAATGATAGAGGCAACAGACTGGTTGATTTCTTGAGTAGTAGCCTTAATGATGAAATGAGGCATAAATACTTGAAGATGACAAATTTTATCAAACTCAGGTTCGAAACGAGTTTCTAATTCAACAACGCAATGATCAACAAAAGGAATATATAAATTTAGCTTGTAGAGTTGTTTCACCCGCAATTCCTGGCCAGCATTTGCTGTATGTGATTGATATGTGATAACAAGAATACTGGAATGATTGCATAATTGCACCTTCTTTTTTACAGGAAATTTGCGGTCAGCCATACTTTCAGGTAATTTTTACAAATAACGGCATAGGTCTACTTCAGGTTACCATCAATTTGAGATTTATATTGTAATATTAAATTACTAATGTCTGTTATCTTACGTAATAATGAAGACTCGTTTTGTGAAAGAACATTTGTGTCAGAACAGCCAGGAATTATAGTTTCACTATTTTCAGAGAATTCAGAAACAAGCCCGGAAACATTGTTGTTATTGCTACAAGCCTCACTAACACAGGTATCTTGCCGAGACAATGTAGAAGTTGACAAAGAACATGTAGGCCTTTCTGCTACACTATCACACTTCGCTAATTTAGTTTTTGTTACAAAGAAACCCAAAGAAAGGCTTTTTAAATTACAAATTGCTTGGCTTGGACACAAATGCTTTACCTATTGTAGGCTAAATTAATAGTTAACTTGATTCTTATTTACTGTACATTGTTTCTTTTTCATTTTTCAAATACTGCTGTTAATTTTGTAAGAATTCAGCTAATATGCACTTGTGTAATTTTCCATTAATAAAGTATTAGTAAAATAGTAGTATAACAGTTTAATGAAAAACTATTTTTCGTATTGGCACAATTAGTTAATTAGCAAGTCATTTGAAATATATAATTGTTAAATACCAACGTTGCAAAACTTTATTCCCAGTGCTACTGATATTAATGTAGCCTATAATATAAACAATATTTAGTTTTAGAAAGAAAAAAGTATTGTTTTTAAAATTGCTGATTAAAAAATAGAATGAGACATAAGTCCCCCAATCACGAATAATAAATTTTTAATATAGAAAAAGTGGAACCTACTAAAATAATATGCCTACTAATAAATTTTAACCATTAACTGGTATGTGTACTGTACCTTATACTATAAGTTGTAGAAGAGTAGGGTAATATATGGACTGCTAAGGTTCAAGCCCCCCCCCCCCCGACTTATTTCTGCGTACGCCACTGTTTGTAAGTTAGCAACGTTGGTCTTTCAGTAAATTACAGCGTCCGTGAAAGTTATTAACTATACCGTTGTGAAATTAGTATTAGTTAAATGGAATGCAGAGTAGTTAGTTATGTACACCACAGTATTTCCGTTGTTTGCTGGCAAATGGTCGGATACTTCAAGGACAAATGTGCGTTCTAGTACTCTCCCACTACTTGATTACACTAGAGGCGACGACTGTTCTTTCCAGTGCAGGAATGCATTTTAATCGTAATGTCTGGTGTCGGAGATGTTTCAGTCAATTTTAGATTAGCTTGTAAACCTTCACTTATTGCAAACCGTTTAGTATAAGCAAATAATACTAAAATACTTAATACAAAACTTTTGTTCGTTTTAGTCAATAACAAAGCAGTACACAAATACACATCTTTACACCAACGTTACACTGCACTGTATTGCACATATGTACGCTACTTCTGTATTCCTAATAGCTGTATGTCATGTCTAAAATTAGATGCATTTTTCCGACCCAGTTCTGCGGTTTCCGTGATTACAGAGACTTCACGAACTGCGCGACTGAACGTTCACAGTGTATATACGAACCGTTAACGCAGGATAGTTTGCTATGCACGTAAATTTCTGAAAGGTCATTCCACCGTGTCCGCTTGCCAGTTGATTAATACGTTCGCTTCATATAATTCATATTGTAGTTTCATAAAAAACGTGTGTTTGTAAGCAGTGGCGCTCAAGCCCCCCCCCCCCCAACCGCAAAAATGTAATATGCACTTCCTTAATTTACTTAGGTCTCGTTTAAAATTACAAATTTGCATATTTCGGCGGATTTGGACGGTGATATAAATACTAACAAAATAAGTAGTTTATAATAACAATTATTACTTCAGTTATAATTTATAGTTCATTGAGCGGTGTATTACGCTGAGCGTAACATTCAGTAACCTACCTGTTTTCTCTCGCTCTCGCTCTCATTTGACGGCGCGGAGGCGCGACCACACGCACGTCAACCAGTGACGTGCCACCGGCGACTACTACCAGTGAACCCTAAGAATTTTTACTTAAGTATTAAATAATATTTTTATGAAACTTAAATAAATATATAAACCTTTTTCATAAAAATAGTATTTAGTACTTAAGTTAAATTCAGCACTTTTTTTATATCAGTCGAAAATGAGACGAAAATTTTAATAATGTTCCTAATTTCATATCTTGAATAATGCCGCTGTATAATGAAAAAAATTACTTTAAAAACAGTTTCCATTTATACGAAATTTTTGGATAACTTTTTTACTTAAAAAAATAGAATCGTTATACTAAATTCAAATTGTGGTTAAACTTCCTTTTAATTTGATACCCCACACGGACTTATGCAATGTTCTCACAGTTTTGATCTCCTCAAAATTTTGCCGATTTTCAGGGGGAATCAATCGCAAAAACAATAGGGTTCTGTAGAGTAAAGGTGTGAACACGTGGGTCAGTTTTTTATGAAAATCGGTTGAAGCGTTGAAAAGTCATCGTAAGACATACCTCAAACAGATGACAAACAGTCGAATTAAAGCAGACTCGCTTCGCTCCTCCAGTATCCAAAAGCAATGAAAACTAGTGATAGTCAATTTATACACAAAATACATCTTATTACTTAATCATAACTAAACACTCTCTTTTAACACATACATTAGTTCTGCTGATGAACTATATAGACATAAATGACAGAAATGCGAGGGCCAAAGAGAAATTTTCCAGGCCAGGCAACAGATAGGCCTACATTGAAGCCTCTAAGAGTATGGGGTCCAGTCTGAAACCACGAAGGCCTACGTGGTGCCAACTTCTTCTATAGGTTTGGTTTCGGTTGTTTCAACGGGGCAGAAATTTTACTTATTTGGGATACTTAGTAGGTCGAACCCGGGAAAATGATGTATCGGAGGGAGACTTATAGTATATAGCGAATAGGGCTTGCTATGACCTATATCACTTCAGAAGTAGACTACTGAGCCGTAATATGAAACTAGTTAGCTACAAAACCCTGGTAAGACCCGCATTAACTACATGCGGCCTGTGAGACCTAGACAATGTCAAACCAAACAAACATGCTTGAGAAGGATTAGACGATTTGCTCAAGTATAGCAAGTTATTATTTCACGTTGAGACTAGGTTTTTGTCATACGAAACAATAGCAAAAGTTGGAGCTGGGTTCTAAAACAGTACATTTTTATTTTATGCAGTACAGGATGTAAAATATTTCGTGTATTGTGATTAAGGCAGAATAGACTACAGTAATAACTTTAACTGAATTATAATATAGCCCTACAGTATTTACTCACAATTCTGTTCATTAAACCCGGTTACAAAGTTTTTACAGTTCTTTACACGGAGTAGGACGGGTCACACTCCAAAATAGAAACGAAATCATTTTCCGCCCTTACACTAGTCTATTTGGCTGTTTCACCTGTTGTTTTACAGAAGGAATGGAGGGTTGACTGTTAAGTTGGGCCCTCTTCTTTGTACAATCAAGCCTTTAGGTGCTTTTCATTTGTTTCTTGGTAGTACTTCATCTGTCCATCATGTTACATTGATCTCTCCAGAAGAGTTCACGCTCGCGTCTACGAAGCCCTTTCTCAATAAGCTGAAATTCATTTAGCAACCCCTCTACTGATAAATGTATTCCTCCTCTACTTGTCGTATTCTTCCTTATGGATTTCTTTTCCATCATCATGGTTATGTAAGTTTTAGTGACAATGCCAAATGATCGTGTCAAAACCGAGAACTCTCTACACTCGTTCAATTAATAAAACTTAACGCGAATCTAAACGACAAAATGTAGGAATTATGTAATACATACAGATATTGATATCAAAGGCTTCATTTAATTTAACTGGACAAAATTAAAAAAATCTCTATCCACAAAAATCCGTTGCCATCTTCAAGGCGCGTACACGGGCAGCGCAAAGAATAACTAACACGCGTATTAAGAAAGTTACTGTGTGAATATACGTATTTATTGTAAACAAGTTACACAAAGAATAATGAATATTATCACATATACGCTTCGAAAAATTCATGTGGGAATGAAATGGTTCGATTGTTGCTTCAAACTGCAATTAACCGATCTTATATTAATAGGTAATAATTACTGACATGATAAATGTTAATACCATATTAACATACGATTAATGTATCATTATATCATTCTTGATGTTCTACTCTTATGATTAAGTTATAGCGCATACGTACTTGTACAAATTCCAGTTAATTGACCAAACGTCACTAAATCTCGACACTTATCAATTGATGGTCACTACTAAAATAAACCGAAGACGTATAGGAAACAGAACAAAAAATAACTATTCTTATAGGAACTGTTGAGAACATTTTCTTTTAAAAATCGCCAAAACGTTTAAAACACTTAATTAATATTGTCGTAGTTGCAGCCGATTTTAATTAGCTTTTCTAGAACGGAAACATTTATAGAGCTATAAAGTTTATGACGCGTTAACGAACATTTATTGCTACACGTGATCAGCGCAATGAGCACTATGTGAAACTGAGATTCTGATTTTATACAACATACACTATTAGTTTTCGAGTAGCTGTAAGCGATATTTGTAACACTATCGTTGAAGAATGTCAGCTAACTACGCACACATGTACACCATTAAGTATATCACACGACAGTTCAGGGGACATATCAATGACAGCGGTATAGAATTTCCTTTCAAGTTATCCAAGGCGATGAGCTTATTACGTAACACAAAATCAGGACAGCCACGATTAGTTCGAGGCAGCGGTTCCGTTGGATTTATTACAAAACTGCATTCCGTTCGACACAACGAACAGCAGGATACTGCTGAGCCACAGCAGTAGGGAAACAAGAGAAAGCAATCGGCACTCTGCTCCGTGGCCGTGGAACTGCTCCTGTACACGATACGTAATTCTCGTGATATTCAACTATCGATTTGTTTGACACCTGTTTAGTCACCTCATGCATGGCTCTGTGCCCACTAAACAAGTCTGTAATTTAATTATTCGTTTTGACGATTATAAAACAAGTCTTACCAAGCATTCAGTACTCTCATATTTCGATTGGAGAAATTCACTAACAAAATGAAGTGCCATTTTTATTTAAAAATAAGTTTCTAATTAATTATGTACCGTACAAATTCAATGTATTTTAAAACACTTTACAATAAATATTACAATTTTTTTTATTTCTAATTATGTACCGTTTATGTACCTGAATGCAGGCTAGAGTACAGCTAGAGAGGTATTGGCACTTAGATAAGGAAACCCCTAGCTGATTTCACATCGCCTCGAGAGGAAATACATAATACCCCAAATTGCGCCGTATAAACATGCTGTATACTACCCACAATACTACACCGCACGTTTGTAGGTAGCCCTACTGAATACAATTACAGCGTTAACATTGACGTTAAAACATTCAGACGATAACTTATTTAGAAGACATGCAACAGTGTGTCCATCGACCACGCTAAATACATTTAACTTAATGGGTAGAAGGCACTTAAAATTTGATTTAAACTGTAGTTGATCATTGCAGATTACATGATTAGTAGGTCTCTGAGCCTCAAGGACTCGCACGCTGTTTTGAACGAAATATATTTATTATTAGATAGAATGAAGTTAATAAATTTTAATTTTTGAAAGCTGCAAGGAAAGTTTTACGTGTGTATAATTCTTGATTTAGCCGATAAAACCCACGAGGACGTGACCATATCTCGTTTATGATGTTTTATGTTTTTTTTAACAACACGTGAAGATTTTTTTGCAAACAGAGCTCACAAACATTTTGAAGACGCTCAAAAATTAGCAAGGCGCAATGACAGATATTAACGAATGACAGATTTTTGTAAAATTGTTAAAGATGCCAAGTTCATATTCTATTCTATTCTATTTTAATTTAAAGATACGGAATGTTATTCTATTTCGAATAAAAATTACGCATAATTTGATGTTCCACATAAAGTTGAAACATTTTTAGAAACGTCTTCTTCCATTTTCGGGCATGGTACCTCTGAATTAAAAAGAAAATCAAAGTACACACTTCATTCTGATTTGGGTTTAAATTCTCTTTGATTCTCCACATGGATTTTTGTAAAAACTGTGGAACCCTCACATTTTTGTCTCTCGTCCCTTGCTTTTGGGGGCAACTGTAACACTCCAGTAATCCTCACTGACTACGCCACTTGTATAAACTTAGAACTTAATTTATTAAACTGTAGTTGAACGTTTCACGATACATAAAAATAAACTTAGTATTCTACTGGTTTGCGTAGAAAATGATTAAAAATCAAAACATCTGATACCAACTTTTAGTACTACAAAAGTACTATTTAATTAACCAGTTTTTATTAGTGTAGATCCTTTACACTAACGGCAGCTTATCACAATTTGCTAGTTTAGCGACTCCTGTTAAGCACTTTCTAGCGATTTAGCCCATCGTGAGATAGGAGTAAGTTTATTAAATTAGACGTAACGTTATTCCGATATTATAATGAATTACTTCGTATGTAAGCACTTATCAGGAATCAGTAAGCTAGCAGGATGCGACAATTGGTGTCCTACATTACAAAACAATCCGTAAATCAGTTCGGCCATCATGTTTACAGCTGCGTTTAACGAACTATCCAAATGAGTGCGCACGTTCGGGTCAAAGAGTTCGCTTCGTTTATAACTCCTGAATTAGATGACAACAGACGGTACAGTAACACAGTGAACCCTACATCTTCGAACGGCCAGCTCGTAAACATATCCGCGCTACCCTGTATAACAATCCGAGATTTATGCGTGCAGACTCTGTTATAAATATATGAGATGTACAGTTTAACTACTGGTCGGTCGGAAGGGAGTTCCTGTCGTTATTTGGAAAGAGTACTCCCGCTGGTTTGAACGAATAGAAGTAAATAGTGTAGGCCTACATACAGGACCCATTGCAGAATTTTGTGACACCCTCATCATTTCCTCCATAATTATTTTGAACAAGTCACATGATAGTGGACTTGTTTCTCATATGTTGGATAACTGGGCATCTACTGTACCTGCACCCCAGTTTCATCAATCCCTTAAACGTTATTTCAATATAACTCGACCGTGTAGGCTATAATTCACATTTCGCTTATGGCAGTAGTTTCCAACCTTTCCGGACCCGCGTACCATTTTCGTCTTCCGCGTTTATTTCGGTACTACCGGATATTAAAGAAAGGTTATTGGGGTTTCCTAAAAAAAAACGATGCGAAATTAATAGTAGGATATCTTATTATTCCTAGTTATGTATAATTATTTAAATCTAATGTATAGAATTTACAAAACGGGAACTGATTTGTAAAATTAAATTCAGGTTGGTTAAAATAATGTACTTTTTTTTCAAAATACATTTCATTACTTTCATTACAGATTTTCTTGTTAGTACTAAAAAATAAAACATATTAAAAAGAAAATAATTGTTATTTTGAACATAAATTTTTATTTATTTATTTTAACTAGGTCTTCTTGCGTACCACCGGCTGGGAACCCCTGGCTTGATGCACGTTTTTTGGCACTGTAACTTTCGTTTTCCCGGTGGTGTCTCACACAACAAACAATTGTTTCCTACGCACACTGAATAACTAACTATAATCTATGAGAGGTGCAAATGACAAAAGATTACGTGTGCAGTGTCCCCAGAGTACTATAATCATTCACAAAATGAAATACGTCAAGTAACATAAGTAGAACACAAAATTATACACAGTATACAATTATACGTACAAAGTATACATACAAAGTAAATCTAATATGGTCGTACAGTCGCTCAAAAATAACTTTCTTCTGACTAAATACGTAACGTGACTTTCATATCAGAACAGAACAGGTCCAGCGGAACGGGTCAGTGGCGTACGCCGTAAAAGGACACGACGACTTTTATAAACAAAAAAATTATTAAAGGCTACAACACGAGCCTATGAGAATCTTTAAAACGCAAACGCCGCCAAAACACTTCACTGATGGGTGAACAGGAACGTAAAAACTATAAACGAAAGCGATTTCAAAACTTATAATTTATCTAGAATGGCGTTAAAGTTGATGACAACGACGACGATGACGATAACTACTACCATGATGATGATGATGATGATGATGATGATGATGATGATGATGATGATGATGGTGATGATGATGATGATGATGATGATGGTGATGATGATGATGTTGACGATGATAACGATAATATAATAAGAATTACATAAAGCACTATTATACACTGAATGAACCGCGAGTACGATTATTTTACATTAGTACGCGGTAGGTAACAAAAGCAAACACTATATCTCATTCCAGTATTTAAGTATTAACTGAATACACGATCTGAAAACGAAAGTTGTTAAGTGTATACTAAGAACACGATCTAAAACTATCATTAGAAATACAAATTATTTATTATTTGTACTCTGTATGTGTGTAATGTTGCGTGTATGTGAGTGCTTGTACCATACATAAATGTGTGTGCATTGTGTTTTATATATATTTACACACTGTCCCTTACCTAATAAGTCGTATCTCTAAAAGTAAACTTTTTGTTATGAGAGTTTTTGAGTGTCATCTTTTGAGACATGCCATTTTCATAAATGACTATGCACACTTTTCGAATAAGATATGACATTTTTCTTTAGACACTGACCTTCCAAATATTACTAAACACAAAAAATAGAAACAAAAACATCTATCTTTTTTCATAAGATAGCCTGTTGAACTCAGGAAGGCGGTATAAATAAATACAAATAAAATGTATATACATATACACACGCGCGCGCGTATAGATATATACAGAGAGAGAGAGAGAGAGAGAGAGAGAGAGAGAGAGAGAGAGAGAGAGAGAGAGAGAGAGAGAGCATGCGGTCTATGATGCTGGGTTACCACAAATGGGAACTATTCGAAGTGTTCAGACAATGAGTAATAACATAGGCACCACGAGTTGTGTCATGGTCGGAACAATTAACTTATTACTGTACGTTTGAATAAAAAAATCAAACGTGCCGATCCTAGATAAGAGGTGACCACAGGATTATTTGTAAGAGTGGAAGTTACGACAAGGAAGGCGGTACAATTACAGAATTCACTTCAGATGATGTCATACTCTGTGACATCACTTCAGTGACTTAGTCTACATTTCGCGGTATCCCAGCCCGCTGACTACCACTTTGCTCGCCAGTTTATTTCTAACATTTCACGAATTTTCACGTTTTTCGAACATTATTAAGTTGAGGAACATGGTCAAACAGCTGAAAGATTATCACCTCAAACTTCAAACGGATTTCTTCTTACAGGTTCAACTGGTGGGCGGCCATACCCTCCGAAGTCGTCCGGTCCGCCGGACCGGGTTTTGTTTAAAATTTCTGCGTAACTCTTGTTCCCCATCAAGGATAACACGCCTGTCAACCTATATCGGATTCAGTTACTATTGCCGCTTCCTTGGCCATCCAACACTTCTTCTATCTGTGGCCTTATAATTATGAAATAGTTTGAGGGATCCTAAGGTCTGACATCCTATATATCCCGTCGTCCAGATAGTCCTCTAATTATTCTCATATTCACGGTGAAGACTAAATTTCTTAAACTTCATTTCGTTGTCTATTTACTCTTTGACAGCCTGCACAGAACTTGATGTTTGTTGCTTAGATAAGGCTTATGTCCCTCTGCATCAGAATCTAAAATTCACTACCACGTATCACAAGTGGGACTGCTTATTATTTATAACTTTTTCGTACTGGAAACTCGCGCGATAATCAGGAAAACTGAAGTGCGGAATTAATTCCATGGAGTTATTCTTCATAAAATTTTTTATTGCACCGTGATTATACACAAAATAAGTATGCACCAAGGAATAGTTTTTTCTCCATCGATAACCACGGAAATATCTTCAGAATGCATCTATAACTAACGCTAGCGGATACAGTTGTAGATATTTTCTGAAGTAGACATAAACTGAAATGGGTCGAAATGTCAACATTATTTTTCATGTTGGAAGCCATCCGTCTGAGTAAGTAACTGTGGAGAGTCCGCCCTACATTTCTAGAGCTTGCACTTCGCATTCACTATTAGGTACCAGTAATTGTACCTGCAATAATTTTTGATTGTGCAATAGTCGGTATCGATATGTAGTGAATGTTGTTTATATGTTTGGTAAAATGATACAAAGAATGGTAACTGTTTTATACAATTAAATAATTCTAGAAATATGGATACTGCTTCCTTATTTAATCAGCAATTCCTGTGTTTTTCAAGAAATAAATTGAAAAGCGACTAACGTATCCTAAATCATTAATATGACAATTTGTAACTCAATGGTAGCGTTATCCCTCAGGAACTAGCCCGAATATACAAGACGTTAACCTGTTTTACTATAAACTGTACTAATTACTTGACTTTTTACTGTATCACTTCTTCCGTGAATCCCTACGTCTCAAGGAAGAACTAATTAACCTTTCTGCTGTTGTTAATTTGCGAAAAGCGACGTAGAAACACAAAGTTCACAGCAATTACCGAAACTCCATTGTCTGTACGCACAACACAAAGCTCGGCAGGTCGATGACATTTAGCAAACAGATTGCCGTCTAAGCAGTCATTTTAACGGTAACCGACTATGTGTCACGAAACACCCCTTTACGGTAGTGTAATACGGTCTAGAGTCGTACGTCAACGATGGAAACTGGCAAGAAATCTCTGCGGTGTCGCTTTAATACCGTACGTTACATATGGATCGTCAAACCAAATCCATCCTACATCTCGGTCACTCAGTTGCGTATGAATTCAAACCCTTAGAAGTCGAGATAATGTACAGAAGAATTTTACGCTATGTACAAAAATGTTGGCAGAAATAATGCTAACAAAGATTGATAAAAACTCCACAATGAGTGAAGAAGAAAACTAGACAGGCCGCTATTAATTCCAAGAAAATTACTGTCCTTATTTGTCTCCTTTTTATTGTAATAATGGTGGTTTTACATGGTCTACGAGGTCTAAAGCACTTTTAAGAAAAATGCTCAACTTCGGAAGAATAGCGGGGATGTTAAAGTGCCGAGTTTTAAAAACTATCTATTATATTTCAGAATATAAAATACGTAATCGTGGCATACGGAAAGTGGCTAATTTGATATGAACATAGAATTTTAAAAAATCACACGATGTTTGGAGTTACGAAATCTTGATATTCTCCTGGGATATTCTCTGTGTTTATCACTTTTTATTCAGTTCCTGATAGATATTAAGATTTTATTGAAACATTTTAAACATTTAAACATTCTTTGTTGAATCATTTTGAAACATTCTTTTAAATTTTATGTTTTATGTCTTATTTAGCATTCTGCAGTTATAGACCCGTCATGGACAGAAACTCACTGATACAATTACACAAAACAAAGCACAGGTTATATACGTAGGCCTACTAGAAGCAAAACGCTTTGTCGGTACAACACCGAGATAACCTTATTATCGGTCTATCTCTTAATTTTAACTAATTAATGTCTTTTGCTGTTGACCCATTAGACCTCTTCTCCCTGACCTGTATCAACTTCATTTGGCACTAACAGGTTTGTAACGTGAATCAGAATAGGTTTTTAGCTGGTAGTAATAAGCCGGTTTTTACAGCTTACTTAAAACTGTCCCTTAACTGCAAAAAAAGCAGACTTACAGTGAAAAATTTTACTTTAAACCTTGCAGTCCGTATTAAATATAATTTAATTATATAACAAGTACACAGTAAACTAATAACAGAGGGATTAATCAAACTGACAAACAAATTAATGAGCATGTTAATTCACAGCTGAACAGTAATTATTATGTTGTTGATTCAGTCCTCGAGATCTACGCAGGAAGAGACTACATGGCAGTAAAGTGACTGACTTTGGAACGGAAGAAACTGCAGTCCTACCAACCTACTCGATGAGAAGAAGAAGAAAAGAAGATTCAACCCTAAGTACGGACGATGATTATAATCTAAGAACTTCAGCACAATGAAGTGACTTTTTATGGTACAATGCGGGTAGGCCTAAGTTATCAGATCAGTGGAGAAGCCAAGAAAGCATTGGAAATACTCAAGGCAGAGGATTTACATGCATTTTATCACATATGCTGCGTCCGAACACAGTGAAGCAAAGTTACGAGCTACCACAGGAATCAGGGTAACCAAGCATGCCTGGCAATCGTTAATGGGGTCAGTGCCCTACAAGACATGCAATATATTTTACTTTAGTTCCCCCGTGTTGACAACACTGAATTAAGCGGAAAATAATGAGTGACGATGTGAAAACGTAAAATTTTCAAAACTGTATTCTAATTTTTTCAGTGCGGGAGGAGGCATCTCGTGGAAAGCGGTAAGGGTTTCTTCTAAGCTTTTTATTTTGGTTTTCCGGGTGTTGAGACCTGAGCAATTTCTTGATTATTTTATTTGGCCACAAATTTCATCTGTAACTGGCAGTCCTTCAATGCTGTCTTGATCATCCCAGTTACAATGGTGATCTTTTGGATTAGCTGCCTACACTCATTATTATAGTTCACAGCGTTTTTCAATAGGCATCTCGGGCAGTGATTGTTTTGGTTCCAGCGCCCACTTCAAGTTTTTTAAAAGTACACCCTGCCTTCAAATTATTAAATGAGTTCAGGGTTCGTCGTCAATAATGGCTCAGCACTTTTCCATACACATACATGGAAATCCACGTAATATAAAACAATTATATGCATGTAAGGGAATTATACTTCACCTGAGGATAACAGAAATACTAGCATATCCAATAACCAACATATTTAAAATATTCTTTAACTATGCTGCAAATTTCAAAAGTAGTAATAGTAAATTTCACAATCGAACGTAATAAGATTTGCAACACAATGTCCGAATAACAGCGGCATATTCTATAGCAAGTGAATAAATGCAGTCTTGTCGTCCTTTTCAAATCGTCAGTTATATAGAAATTCAATCAATATATTTTCAATCAAGGCGGACTTATGCAGTACAGCGAGGCATAACCGCCCGCACAGTTGTACAGTACGTAGAGACCTTAACCGCAGCAGAGGATGACTCGAAACTCGATTAATTAAAGAACATGGCACCGGCCACGGGGAAGCCATACCAATTCACGATAGTTTCTTTCTGTCCTGATCACTGTTTATCACTACGTCTCAATTATTATGACGACTTTTTATTATCCCATTTAATTACACATTTTAACAATCATCACTTAGTATTCTAAAGCAGTGAACTAATAACGAAGAGGTGCTTAGTCCTTCTTCCGGTTGATCCGTTACTGTATATTATTCGCGATGAGGTCCTTAATCCCCATCCTCGATGATTCGTTACTGTAAGATCATGTAATCGTTCTCTAAAGGCGTATTAAAATTGGAGAGGCACTTAGCCTCCCTTCCCACTGCAACCGATAAAGTCATAACTAACTACAGATGAGTTGATTCCAATCCCTGCCTTACCAGAACGTAGCGATGAAAGCGCTTTTAGCAGAAAGTCCAAAAATTACACTGAATCTTTCAGCGCTCGGTAAACACAAGTGGGCCCGTAGCGCAAGTGCCGCAACCTACATATCAAGTCACCTGCGACGCAGTTTGTTATGACGCTCTTGTCCACGCTTTCTCTTTCCTTCATAACGGCAATTTATCACTGTCTCACTGTGCACCGGTTGGAGAATCTTGTTTTCGGATTCTTTCTACAATTCTCATACAGTGATTCGTCACTATAAAATATTTCTTTCTCCCTGCTTCTCCTGAAGCCTCTTATCATGAATTGGCTCAAACAGCGGGCTCTTTCAAGCCATTTCCAATACGAAGTCTGAAAATACAACATCTGAGGAAATTTTGTGGTTTCCAAGAATCAAGGAGAATGATTGTGTACATTTCTTTGTTTTAGAAACAAATGCCACCACGTACAGCATTTCGTCACAAACAGCGTTAAAGCTAGCCTCCGTACCACATCCTGCAGAGTCGACACAGACACATGTCTATTCAAGTCTCATCGAATTTTTGTCAATTTAACAACCTCATAGATATATCCTTTCATATGATGCCTATATACTGATAATTACTATACAAGTAACTATCTTCGAGAACGGAAGTATCATTTGCCATATTACACGCTCACTTCTGCCGTATGTAGCCTGTGTCGGATATGTGACAAGTATCATTTCTACACTCATTCCGTACACTCCGGATACGCGTTCACTACCGGTAGATTCGTGCACTGACCAATCCGTAATTTCACCAACACAGCGTGACCGTGGTACTGAATTCGGGGAAGTGGAAGCAATGTTGACATGTTTTGTTTTCTGCACGTTTCTGTCGACATTGTTATAATGGTAAAACAATATGAAACGAGTTTGTAGGTTAGCTATGTCGAAGATATAATATTTTACATCATGTACATTGTTGTTCCCGTATACTGACTTTTGTCGACAGTGGTTTCATAATGTGAAAAAGAAATGAAACACTCCAAAACATCGAGGAATACTCCACGTTATTTCCCATCTATTTCATAATAACACCGATTCGTTCATTATATGTGTGCACTTATATATTTTTTAGAAGTTCTAAAAAGTTTCCTTTTTAGTTTGCGGCTTATGCATATACAAATCATGGAGAAATTAAAATGTCATGTTTACGTTAAATCTTCTTCTTCTACTTCTACACTTCAGGGATTAGGCAATGTGCCTGTTCCGACTCGACATTATCAGATCCATTTCTTTATAGGCCTTCCTACATCCCTTTTTCCAAAAGGCTTGTACTTGTTCACAATTACTGGTATTATATCTTCATCCATGCGACTTAAATGCTGTCTCCATTTTTCCCTGTATTCTTCAATTTTCTCATTTAGTTTACGTTAAATAACAATGTTTATACAGAAACAGAAAAAATGTTTGACTGCATAATTATTTTAAGTTTTCACTATAAACGGTTATATTAGCATCACGTTATAGGTCTGTATTAACATTATAGACCTGTATAAAAAAAAGTAATGTTATTGATGTGTACACACTGCAAGAATTTTTTTTTATATATTATAATTTACAATGTTTCGACAGTTATTTAAGTCATCTTCAGAATACATTAACTGTCGAAATACTTCGAAATATTGTAAACTGTATTAAAAAAAAAATATAGGCTTGCTTTTAATTATATTAACATACAGATATGGAGAGAGAGAGAGAGAGAGAGAGAGAGAGAGAGAGAGAGAGAGAGAGAGAGAGAGAGAGAGAGAGAGAGAGAGAGAGAGAGAGAGAGAGAGAGAGAGAGAGAGAGAGAGAGAGAGAGAGAGAGAGAGAGAGAGAATAAGTTAGTGCATAAGTACATAGTAGCCTATCGATTCTCCAATTATCGTTTGTTTGTTGGAAATAAACTGTTTATTTTCTAACATTACCTACAAAACTAAATCAGACTGCTGTTATTTTCACATTTAGTAGCCTACATATTTCATCTGGTTATTTCCGAAATTGTATATTTTAACAAACTTTTGCCGGCTTATTTGAACGTTTCATAGTCTGTTAAACAGGTTTCGTGCTTTTCCGTTCCATTTCAATCGTACAGTTTAACTAGTTCAGTAGTTTCTGATTCTGATCACTTGACAACATGAACAGGAGGACAACAGAATAAAACTATTTCGTAAAATGGACAAGCAAACTCACTAATACTGTCTCGGGCAGAAGGATAACATTCAGAAGACTTAGACATATTAATATGTTCTTAATTGCGCGGCACTTTCCGACACTGTCTCTGTGTACCATGCACCAGTCAGAATGTACCGTTAGCAAAATGACATTACTGTTTTATGTACACGTTGCCACAATTGGTATTCATCGACCGCAGCTTATCACCTTCAACGGAGCCTACCCGTCGAGTCGCCGTCATTCTAGTGTCGGTATAGTCGTTGCTTAATGATATGCAGAAATGTCTCAACAACGTAACTATGCTGATGGGAGATAAAAAATTAATTACTGCTGACAACAGTTGCTCTGATGCCGACTGTCATCCTTCTGAGCGAGGAAGCTATACACCTGATAATAGCAAAATTGATTGATAACAAAAACCACTCAAATGTGGTTACTGGACTCTACTGAAAGGAGTTACCATTGTTATAGTAGAGCAGACGACTCATGGTAATGGTATTTCTTGTTAGAAGGCGAGTGGTAAAGTAACCCTGTTATCACACTACCCTTCTTCCAGCTTGATTTTTCGTCTTTAGTATACTAAAATCTACTACCCACTATCGCATTGTTCACACGAGAATAGTGTATGGTATAGTACAGCCCTGGTGAAATACACTGCCGATTACTGATCCTCTAAAAGAAAACTTAAGACTCATATTTTGAGAGGTCTGCTTTTCATAGTATATTATCTTCTTAGCTTTACAGAATTATTCCATTATACATTTCCTTCTTAAGTTAAATTTAATTTTTTAATAATGAATTAAAAAATTTTAATAAAGCGATTATGAGGTGTACACGGCCGTTAGAGATTAAGATTGTGATTAACTATTAAGTTCTACCCACACCTTTATATGAAAGCAAGTCAAGTTTCCCCGCCTTCTATACTGAGATAATTATACGTTGTCTTAGCACTTTCTACACACGTCATATGATATTCTTGTAAGCAGCGTTATCCTAGACAGTAAAGAATCTACGGGAAATCGGGTATTGCATCAGAGAACAAAAGCGCGGGCTTTCGATCTGTACGCCTACTGACAAACCCACGTACGCGCGCAAATACTTGGAGTTCAACATTCATACCTGTTGCTTATAATGTTGATCACGTTTTCAAGGCAGCCGTAATGTCAGCCGGTCGATTATAATCTGCACAACGTCAGCTGACTATGTAGAATACGTCAACAGCTGTTTATTCCGATTGTTGTTCCCAAAACGTTATTCATTTCTCTGTACAAGCGGTACATTTTCATTAGGCATTAAAATTTCTGCACAATGACATGAAAGACTTTAAATGTTTTGTCGGGTAAATACGGAATTCGGGAACGTTTTCATTGTTCCTGTAACTCAAACATGAAACTATAAACGTTCGAGTACACTCGTCACACTGAATGTAAAGTTCTTCTTCTCGATGACTACGTGTTCCGGTCATCACTAATACAAGTTTTTTTTTTTTTTTAATATCTCGTTAGATAGTTATTTCTTTGTGCTTGAGGTTACAGCATAGTGGCTCTAACTCAAAGTCAAGCGTCACATGCATTATCCAGAAACCTGGATAGATAATCATACGGCGTCTCGGTTGGTTGGGGAACTTCTGTACTCTAAATAGTAGACAGAGGGAGACGATTTAATTAATAAAAATTTACTTAGTTACTATTTCCCTTTCGAACTTTGCAATATTCAAAAGATTCTTTTCAAAATACCGTGTATACATTTCGGTTTGCTTATTTGTGGGTAACATTTTAAACAAAAATTATTTTTACACGATCTTTTGCTTAAAGTAACATTTGATTTTATGGTACACCAGGGAACTTTTAGGGTACACATCACGCATGTTTGTTTAACGGGGATTCGCTGCTTACCTCTCCTACGCCCGCTCAATCATTCTCTTTCTCTCTCTCTTCCCCTCCCTCCCTCTCATCAGGGTCTTGTTTTCCGTATTTGACTGCGCCGGTTCTTACCATCTCAACGTTTCCACAACCTTTCTCCTCTACCGTCTTTCTCAGAAACACTCTTGATTTGAACCATTGGAGAGGAAGGCACTTCTGTAGAATAAATCGGAGAATGAGACACAACCAACGCAACAAATATGAAAACCGGAACCCGATAGAACGAATTGAGGAAATCAACAAAAGAGCATGACGTGGCTGTCAAACGAAGAGTACATACCTACTATATATTTTGTCCGTAACAAGAAACAAATATTGCATACTCCTTGATTCAATTCAGTCTACCTGCAATATGCGTTCATCGATCTGCATCCCGAAAGCCGACAAAAATATTAACTTAACTAGGCCTATAATGTACAGTGTAAATTGTATAATGATAGTCTACAGTTCCGCTCTCCGTGACGACTAGAAAAGCTATATAGAAATGAGAGTCTGAATATAACTTCGAATTTTTGTTTTTTACGTGTTTTTCAGCGTTACTTCAGCTTTCATTTAAAACAACTTACAATTTATTTTTATTAATATCTGTGCAATCCCTCACTTAAACCGTCACCAGTCTGCAATCAAAGCAACTGTTATCAGTCGTAATTAATTTTTTTATCTCCATTAATGCTGTTTAGTTGTTCAAATGTTTCTTCACATAACGGAACAAGGTTACACTGACTGCAGAAAGACTACGACAAGACGGGTCGGCGCCACTGAAGGTGATAAGCGGAAGTTGATGAATACTAATTGTGGCAACGTCGCTTCACCGTGGACTTGCAATGGTAATCTCAACTTACTAACGATGCAATCTAATTGGAGCACAGAGACAGTGGCGTGATAATGTTGCATTTTTGAAAACACATTGTTACATAAAAAGCTTCCGACTATAAACCGTTTGTCTTAAACAGTATTACTTCTTCTTACAATTACGATATTTAACATGCGCTTTTCAGAAATTTTCTGTATGTAAGTTATTTATATTTTTTAGATGTGAAAGAAGTAACTGACAAAATCGTGAAATTTAATTTAAAAATACAAATTATAATTTCCTTCTATTATAACAACGGGAATATCTGAGAAAAGGTGACGATGATCCGGGTAATGGTAGCCACGAAAACGGAACAAATATAAACATGGATCAGACATGAAATTACGATCCTACCAATAACTGCTCTCTCGCTAATAACGCCAGTAACAAATAGGTTATACGTACTTCTGATTAGTAATAACGGTTTGTAACACCACTTAACCAGCATAAAGCAGACTAGAATGACGTGTAATACCATTTACAGTAATACTCTAAAAAACGCCTTTATTATATTACGACATTCTAGCGACTAGTAAACACAACACATTCGCACTGTTGTGCAAATGTACACCCTGTGACCTCACATCTTTTGTACGTCGTAGCCCGGTGTCGGTCTTCACACTCTAATTCGCCAGCAGCTCCTTACCAAACACCAATTTTCCTTTTACGTTTAATTTTAAAAAGTTATTGTTTAATGCGCGTCATACATCACACGTAAATAAATTCCATGGGAATTTTTACGGGAAGCTATGGCCTCACACCTGCCGACTATAAGCCAAAAGTTACCCAGATTGTTGTGAAGATTGTAATTCTATATCATAAGTAAGCGTGATGCGCGCGTATACTACTCACTCGTTCATAACGCTAGCGAGTGTCTACAAAGTTCATTGCTCCTTGCTACTGTACAGCATAGAGCCAAGCATCTTAGCCCATATCCTTACACTGGCTTAATATGCTGCAGTAGTTGTAGCGTTTTCACTATACTGTAACGAATAACCGTGGTGTTAGCGAAACCGTCGTGTCTCTAACCGTTGTCTGTTTTTACGATGTGAGCTCCTACTGCTCCGTGTGGATCTACTGCAACACCCACTTCTAAGACCAGTGAATCAATCGGCTCTTGAAAAAATATACTAATTATGTCTCCCACCAACAGATGGGACTTGATGCGTCCAGTGAAATATACGACTACTAACAAAGTAGTTTATAATGTGTTTTCTACTCTTTCCTCGGTGTCAGGTCTTGTTCCTTTTCCCCGAATAATCGCGGCGAATGTATAACTGTAAAACTGAACACAATAAATACGCATTAGGGTCATTAATACACGCATCAACAACATACCGAGATCGCTACTGTTTCACATGACGTTTTCTGCAAGTCCTCACCAGCTGGGTCGCTAGGAGGACAACACAAAACACACGCATAACGTTTCTCAGTGGCACAGATCTGATGTACGATACGACGTGGCTCACAAGGCCTTCAGTGTTTACTTGTATCGTGTGAGGCGCACGTTTCACTCACAATACTTAACAACAGACATCACTTATTAACTTACACTGTACGCCTACTTTTTTAGATTCAAACACTGTTAATTCGTGTAAAATTGACATTTTCTTACAAAACACAAGAACCTAGTGTGTTTATGTCTTTAGCGCATACGCTCACGATAACAAAAACAAAAAAAGAACATCCAACAGATAAGAAAACTAACAACATCGAATTATACAAAGAAAAATGGATCACCTTCTTTCCAGTTGTTTATTGAAACGGGAAAAACCGTAATGTAAATACAGTAGTAGCAATAATTTGCATTTCGTCAGTCACCTATTCACCTCGACCTTGCAACGACCCGCTTCACATTTTCAACATGTGTCGCCTTATTATCCGCAAGAACGGAAAAAAGAGTCGATTCGTCCGATCGATGACTGTGGGATAACGAGTTTACATAAAAAGTAGAATGGACTGCGCAACTGGGCGATGACATCATCTCTACGCGTTCCCCACCCAAGGCATCTGGTCGCCACCCCGGTCGGTTGCTTCGCTTTTGTTTACAACCGCATTCCCTTCTCGATCGCGTTTGCCAATGTGTCCTTCATCACAGTTTCAGTTATTTTATTACTGTATTTAGTCCAGTGTTTTACTACAAAATACAGCGACCGCATTCTATTCATCCTGGTCCTTTCATTTTAGTTGTTCTTTTATCGCGGCCAGTTCTGTTTTGAGAGGATTTTCAGACTTGAGAAGCAATAAAAACACTTCTTATTCGCTGATCCAATACATTTTTTCGTAGAAAACGTTACAGTGTACAGTAGTAATAAAATATTTTCTTAGTGTGAAATTAGTGTTAACCTTTACAAGTTTCATTGTCTTGGGCAGAGTGAACATTTGGATTCCAAATGTACCTACATTAGGAAATCTTTCATCTCCTTATAAATAACTCGATGAGTTTCTTGTAGCATTATCGTAAAATATTATATATTATCAAATTATAATTAGGCTACTTCTGCAAGTAGTTGATCTTGTAGTTTTATCAACTTATTGTTTTGAGTTCAATTCGATTATTTGTTAATTAATTTATAAACCTCTGAAGATACTGATATAATCAGTGAAACGTAAGTCAGGTCCAATTAAAACGATAAAACAATAAGATAACTACTCGCAGAACTTGATAATATACAACATTATAGAAAATAATCTACATAAGTAAGTGAAAAATGCGAGGAAATGTATTTTTCCAGAATTCTTATAGTATTCAGAATGGCGAATAGAGATCTCATTTCATTCTATTCTTCTTCGAGGGCAAAGCCAATAAATGCTTTATTCTAATTGTTATTCTAAGTGCTGAATTTCCTATTAAATTAGAAGAGTATTCAATATTACTTTTCCTAAACTTGTGTTGCTACCACTAATACTCACTTACACTTCCATGAGCGCTTTCAAGCCTCCTCGGCTCATCTTCAGATGGAAACAACAACCATCAATTGGTTGGAAAACAATTGGATGGAAAACAATTGGTTGTTGTTTCCATCTGAAGATGAGCCGAGAGGCTTGAAAGCGCTCATGGAAGTGTGAGTATTAGTGGTAGCAACACAAGTTTAGCAAAAGTTAGACTTAACCACTAAATTGTATTTATCGTTTAAGTGTATTAAAATATTAACTGAGTATTTCTAACCTGGTATCGGAATTAAAGAAACGAGGATGTTTTATGGTATCTAGAAAAACAACGTGGACCTCTTTTAAAAAAATAAATTTTTGTCAGCTAAATTTCAGAACAACGTGTAGTTTTATAGCAAGTTGTACATCTGTTTGTCATCACCAGTACTCTCTAATTTGGTCCCGGACACGGAACTGACTATAATTAAGGCGAAGTTTTAAAAAACGTCAGACAAAACATTTATTATTATCAGCGTCTGCTATAAGGGAAAGATTTGTGCCAGTTTTCTGTTATCGTTTATTTTATTTACATTCTAATGTTAGATGTAATCTTTTTCTCATGACTGTTAAATTTTCAATACCTGTCAATGTAGTACTTAAGATTTCACGTTTACAAAACAAATAGCAAATAATTAGTTCTTTTTTTACATTTTTGTAGTTTTGTCCCAAAAAATCGAACCCCTCCCAAAGTGCATCCTGGCTGCGCCCCTGGTGCAATCTGTAATAGCTGTAATAATTATTGCTGTAGACGGAAAACAATATTCAGACAACACAGCCACGTACGCCGTCTCTATGGCCAGACGCATATGCCTTGTTTACTAGTCACGATTACTAATTGGGATATGAAACAGAAGATGAAAACCTATAAGTTAGGTCTACAAAATCGACACTAAGTACAGTAACGTGACCGCGCATTGGTCAATTGAATTATTGCCTAACCGTCAAAGCAACAAAGGCACAACGTCTAATGACGGCACAAAGCACTGTGGATGGCATACAATACGTGCACAGGTTACCAATGTGCAATTTATTATTATATCATAATGCAGAAAAGCATGACGTCATTATCAAAGAGCACGGCTGCCATTTATAGTACGAATTGTATGACTTATTAATACCGGTGGACAACGTCTATGTAACACAGTTCTATATGATACAATAAGCCAACTACTATAATTTATTCTCGTATCGTCATTATCATTATATCGTTACCATTATATCATCTGCCACAGACACCGCATATTGACAATTTGATAACTTATGAATATTAAAGTCACATTAAATGATAAATTTACCCTAACTAGCTTAATTCCTTTCTTTTAACAGCAACTCCCCCCCCCCACCGGTATTCAAATTTTAGATCCGCACTGATTGAATTTAAACTCGTTTCGTTGTGTTTGTATTTTGGTTCAAATCGGTACTGTTCGTTTTTATATAACTAAAAAGCGGATATATATATTCTTAGCGGATGGTAAGAATAAAAAATGTCTTCACGTTAACGGGAACTAACAGTCTGATACACGAGGAAAACTTGTTTTTATGATTTGACGAAATAATGGTAATTAGCTTTTTGTCTAGAGGAATTTCCTTGTCTCTGCTTAAAACGTACGAATGCTTTCCTCACGTAAAACTTCCTTGTATCCTTATTGATTAGAAACAGCTTATCGAAGGGTGGCCACTCGTCCAAAATGCCTATTCAATTATGTACTCTGTGCTTTGGAAGATTAGGCTTAGCCTATCTATTAACTCGTGGTTACGTATTCATTCGAGCTTCATTCTTATTCTTCACATTCCGTTGTTGGCTATACAGATCCATAACACTATCGCCATATCATTCGATAGAAAACTCTCAGATTATCTATTAACTCATGGTTATCTAATAACCTGAAGTTGATTCTTATTCTCCACATTCCACTCTTAGATTACACAGATCCTTAGGGATAATTATATGTCAGGATCGTTCGATAAAAGATTCTCGGATTATCTGTTATCTCGTAGGCAGGCCTATTTATTAACTCATGGTTATCTATTAATTTGAAGTTGATTCTTATTCTTCACATTCCGTTCTTGGCTTACAAGGATCATTAGATTTATGGCAGTACACTCTCTGGTTGACCCCACCACGTCATGATGATACAATCTATACTTTACAACCATAAATAATTCTCTGGCTTATAAAGTATTGTCGTCTAACTCATTTCACTATATTTACCACACAAAGTCCAACACATAATTAAAAGGCATTGCATTCCTCAGTTCAAGTTAAGAGCAATATACAAAACAGAAATTCACTGTCTGTTAATTAAAATTATTAATTAGCAGAAATTATAATTAAGATCTGCTTGGTGGTGTTTGACAGATTTAACGTTAATACTGAAACATAAAAAACTCGCACATCTTAAAACAAGCTATTTAATCAATTTGTTCTTTCAGCTGTAAAACTTGAGTCACAGACTCAGATACCGACAAAGACAAACACGCGACGAAAATTGGAAAAAGATACACCGTTGAAAGACAAGTGACTCGTCTTAAAAACAAAAACAAAACAAAAATGAATGTGGGCATCTCAACACTAGAGTTAGATGTATAAGAGAAAACGCAGCTGACATGAATGGAAATTTGCAGGACCCAACGAGAAACAGGACAACAACAGACTGAACAAACAAATAATATTTCAGTGAAATTGTCTTCCGGGCTGTTGGACCAAGGTCCTCTTCTTATAAAGTCTTCTTGGCTTTGTAAGAAGAGGATCACTGTCCGAAATGCAATGCTGCTGAAACTGACTCCGGCCACGAAAGTTTTAATGTTACGTTAAATAATAAATAAACTGGCGACCTTGAGGATATAAGAGAGGAAAAAGAAGACTACAAATAATGATGATCTTATAGGATATATTGGTTTCATGTAGGTGAACCTAGTATGCAAAAGAGAAAACATAATATATGAAGGGGTCGAAGGCTACGAAACCGGAGGGACAGTTTCCTGTAATTATTATAACATAATACAAGTGTCTACACACGAAGACGCCTATTATTATATTTAGTAACGGTGATAAGATCAGTGTTCAAAATGTTTATCAAGTGTAAGTAGGTTAGAAATTCGGCTGTACACTGTGGCGGCAAAAATAGCGCAGCGGTGCATCGGCGCATAGACTGATTGGCACGGCTCCAAGGGCAAGTGAATGCACATGCAACTGCCGCAGATGTGTTTTGTTTCCCTATGAAATATTTACGTACGTATCAGAAAAGATAAACATTCGCCCGGTAGCTTCCGCATTATGAGCAACTAAAATAACACTGGAAATTTAAACGCGATTTCAGACGTGTATTGAATGTTGCCATTAATACTTACTTCCACGTTCCATTGCAACCGCCGCAGTGGAATAAAGTTTCCGTTTAGTAATCTATGTAACATTTGAAAACGAAAAAAATGTTTTCCGAATTAGGCCTACATCGTTAAATGTACACGTATACAGAAAATTTTAAATACTGATTTTTGAATTTAACGGACTTTTTGCTGAGTATAATTAGTATCATAATCAATCCAGTATGGAAAATAATTAATATTCGTGAACGAGAGAGTAATGACATTGAGAAGATTCTTTCAGTGAAGCACCTTTCTTGTAACAAACAAGTACCTACTATATTATGTGGATACAATTTATGTATCACACATTGTTTTGTAATGATCCACCGCATCCTAGTAACACCTGTTAAGTAAGTCAACGTTTCAAACCTTTCAGTCTACGCGCTACTACTGAAGCCCTTGGCGAGGATGTTGGGGCGGTAGCGATATTCTTAGGAGACGGTTGAAAAACAGAGTTTTAATTAAATATTCATAATAAACATAGACGCCATGACTGTACTTGTGCGTGGGTGCGTGCGCGCGCGCCGTGAACATACATATTATACTGACTGACAATGGTATTTCTTAGAAATTAGTGGCCGAACTAGGCGAGAGCACTCAAATAGCAGTCTGCTATATAAGGCACAAACTGTCTCATAATTATTTCTTTTGTGATTTCCGACTGTCAGAACTGACCTGAACGGTTAATTGTTCAGAAAAAATTACACATTGCACGTGTGTGTGTGTGTGTGTGTGTGTGTGTGTGTGTGTGTGTGTGTGTGTGTGTGTGTGTGTGTGTGTGTGTGTGTGTGTGTGTGTGTGTGAAGACAGTGGAAAGCAAAAATGTAAAATTTTTGTAATTGACCAGTCCTACAATCGAGTTATTCTTACATATGCTAGAATTGTTCGTGTTAGGTAACGCCTATCCACGCTTTCGATCGCTGTTAAAAACTTTGGGTTGAGTGCCGCACGAATTCCGTGGGTAACGCTCATGCACCTTGTATTTGTTGTTTCAAACAATTACCCTTCTCTTTTTCCACGTAACAACCGCAACCACGCGCAAACAAAAAAGCTTCAGCACAATGTTAGAATATACTGGACTTCATAATATTTTTATCTACGATGATAAAAAGTATGCGCAGTTTCAAAGACAAAAGCAACAAATTTATTAGCCCCTGCCATTTACATTTTTGAGCCACAGTTTGTAGAAAATTTTATGAGTACAGATTTAAAACTGTGGACTGTTTTTAATCAAAATAAACCGCTCACTCTATAGGCTAGAATTTCATTACAATAAATTAATTTTTATCAGCACTCTTAACGAGATACTAAAATTCCAGTAGTATGAACAGATATATAACAATACCGGTAAAAAAGATGCATTGCAGAATAATGAAAAACTTGTATTTATTTAATTTTCCCCTAACAAAAGTTACAATATTTCCTTTGAAATATTTAAATATTTCTTCTATTAAAAAACATTATAACATTACCCTTAAAAAGTTTATTCCAATCGTAATAAAATTTGGTTTTGCTTTGAAATGGCTTACGAACCTTAAAAGCATCTGTCGAGGGAACTTCTCATAAAGTTAGTTATATTATGATTGCTACAATGACAAGCTGATTATGATTATGATTGCTTCATTCGACAAGCTGCTATCCAGCTTTGTCGTTTGATCCAGTAACAACTACTGCGATTACCATTCACTCATAGTCTCATTCGGTCCACTTGCTTAAATAGCAATGAGACTACAACAGCCGGTAACTAGAAACTGGTTTATTAAAAAAAACGCTTTACGACGAGAGTTTTAATTTTTAAGCATATCCATACTCTAGAATGATACCAGAGGCATGAAGTAACGAAGACTGGAGAAGGGCGACTCTCTGTGAATCTAATGAGGACTAAAAAGATGAAAATCTAATCTTCAAAAACAGACTGAAGCAAAACCTTACAGTTGTGGATGATGCTACAGAGATTGCAGAAAAAATTATCAGCAATCTCTGCTATAGATATTCCCCAGAGTAGCTTCATTATATATCTGGGGAATGGAAATAATGAAGAATAAACAGAAAAGGGAGAAGTACAAAGCTACTTTTGTGGAATAAGAAATATTTTGCGTTTTCATCTATTTTTCAAACAAAATATGTATGTACGATAAAAAAATAAGACCAACTGTTAACTGGGAACTAAAACATAGGTCGTGATCGAGAAAGGGGTGTATCAGCTAAATGTGTTTGAGACAACATTTTTAACGCGAATAAGTGAATTTTTGGGAGGAACTTGTGAATAAGAAAAACGAAGAAGAGATTATACAGTGGAGAGAACCGTCCTGTCGAGACATAAAACTAAACAAAACTGCAAGAGACTGAGCACACAATAAAACGGATGAATTCAGTACCGCAAATCGAATTCTGACTGAGTAAATAAATTGAAGGAAACGAATAGTGGTAGACCCCAAGGTGGGAGAATGGAATGAAAGAGTATGGCAGGACAATATTGAGTGTGAGGGGATGGAAGACAGCAGTAGTTGAAGAAATGGATACAGGAAGAAACTGCAGGAGGCCGAGACCGATGGAAGGCTGTAGAATCACAGAGAACGGGACTATGGGACTACCTACGAGACTAATATTCAGAAAATGATCCACGAGATTCTTACAGTATAGACGTTTGCGGCAACGCAATCATCACCGGTGACGTGAAATAATAAGTTTCAAAATGAAAACAGTTCACAAACACAAGAATGTCATGTCTGTTCTCGATGGGACGAGTTGTATTTGTTTGCATCTTTATAGATAAGAGAGGTTCTGTTTAGAGGCATCTTTATAGGTAAGTAGAGGCGAAAGACACTGGAAATTATTACAAATATCATTAGAGATATTGAGAAATATTTTTAGATCCATGCAGTCGACTATAGCATGTCGTGGTGCGCACCAACGATATCGCGTGTGTTCTCAAGTTTGGGGATTTTATGTATATTATTTGTGTTTATATTTATATTTATTGTTATGTGTGTAAAACTGTATATAAAGTGTTTTTAATATTTTAATAATCGACGAACTTCACCAAGGGATATTCCTGATGATGGGGCATATGTCCCGAAACGCGTAGATTTACATAAAGAGTAAAGGCCACCAGACGGACAAGAAAAAAGGTAAAACTATTTTACTATTTATATGAGAAATATTGTCTACCGCCTTGAGTAAATATGTTACATGTTATCTGCTGAATTTATTTCTTACGATTAACGAGCTTATTTTCACGTGACTGTATTCCCGAGTACAGAAAAGAAACAGAGAAACATGCTTAGCGTGATAATGCATAAACTGTTGTGTACGATATGAGTACTACCATGCACCTCAGGAGAGGTGATACAATTGGAAACGTTCACTGAGAACGTGCTAGAGCACACACCGCGTGCCCTAATACAAGCGCAAGGTGCAGAGTGTTAACAAACAAATATTGTGCAGAACTGATAAACAAAACTTACACGATAGATAATGAAGTTTAAGTCTCGGTAAGGCATAGGTAATCTCGGCACAAAAGCAAGAGAGTGTAAGGCACAGAGGAAGGCAGTGAGTAGACTGGCACGCAACTAGCCCGTCGCAGAATCGATTGCAGTCGGACCTTTGTACGGCGCAAGTACCTCTGTCTGGGGGAGAGAGAGACGGCGGTAAAAGTGAAAAAACAATCGTAGCGTAAGTAACTAATTCACACGAAACATTGTACCACGAATACCAGGAGTGTTAATGTGAGTACCGGCGTGCTTCCTGACCGCGAACAAAAACACGTGAATATTTCGGACCAGAGATCCAATCACTGGAACTACTGCGAAACTGATAAAAACTCGATTAATCACCGCTGACAAATGGCTTATTGGCGGTTCTCGGAAGCCGGTGTTATTGTTTTCTGCTATCGTGTCCATTAACTTAATTCGCTTTTCGCCCTATTATAAATCTCGCCCGAAAACGGATGCGGCGTATCTCTTGCCTTAGTAATACCACGGAATTCGACGACGGTGACGCTACAGTTATTTTAGTAGCGGTCTTCCTAAAAACAAACAATAGTAGGCTACTCTCCGCCTGTCTGCCTTCTCTCTCACTCGCTCATCGTGCCCTCACGCAACATGAAAATATACATACTTAGATACTGATATCATACGAACAAGTGATAATTTTCTTTACGATCGATCTCAAAATAAATTAAGTTTCTCTATACGTTACGTACTTTCATATCAGAAGAAGAAATACACGACATATAATGTAGTGAACACGTTTCGAGTCATATAATAGTAGTATGACCATAGAATTACAATTATTTTCCCTAAGCGGCCATAATCAAAATACTATGTATATAGAAAATAACTTATGATTGCATACAGACGATCACATGTATGTCTACATTCATTATACAGAGTACATATTGCTTATAACGTTATGTATATTTAATAAACAGATGTGTATGTAGATAACAATAGAACGGCTTCCTTATCAGACAAAAGCATCTTTTCTCACGTATAGTTTACTTCCATCTATACAGGTAATCTTTACATATCCAATGAACTATGTTGGAGACTATGCGTAATATAACAAATTTACTATTTAATACGTCATACTAATCAAGTAGTGGCATCAACAAAGGTTCAATCATTGCGTGAGCCCTTGACGTAAGATCCAGCCTTCCTCTCCACGAGTTGCAACACAACAGTCACACGAGTCACAACAGTCTTCACTGCTTTCTTCCTAAAAATAAATTTTACTTCCGGAATAAATTTACTTACGGCCGAAGGTGCTAAAAAAAGGGATGGAACTTACAAAGTACAAAACATGAATTACAATGCTAATTCAAAATTTTATGGGCGGTAGCCAATACGAAATGTTAACTATTTCAGGTAAACAATGTAACGTTAACAATGTATAAGCACCAGGTAATACATACGACAGGAGAACGGCATTCAAACGAACTAAACTACTTTTAAATAATTAGATTTTTAATCACATCTACGATGAAGCTGTCTGTGTTCATCAGATGCCTTATGCTGGTAAACTGTCCCTAACCCTTACAGAACCTTAATAACTAGTAGGGCGTGGGATAAGTAACAGACTTTAGGTAGGGCCCCTAAGATGTCCGACTTCCACTCCCCTTGCGGGGTTTGTGTCATATGGCACCCACCACTGTCACACCATCACATTTCTACTAACGGCCCGATTGAAAAAAATTCTTTGTATTTTTCTAAGAGCAGTTATGGGATGTACTAGATTGTACAAAATCCCCAACTAAGAAGTAAGAAATAATTTATAGGAACTTCAATAAATAGAAAAAATTGATCAACTGGAACAAAAGTGGTAGGACCATCTTCGATAGATGCCAGAAACAAGAATAATCACTGTAGACTACAAATTGATGCTTATTGTGCATGCGTGTCAAGTTGTACGGTGATGTGAACAGTTAAGTAAGAATAATCACAGACGTAGCCGAAAAGTTTAGCTTAAAGCAGTCGCCCAAAATAAACCACACCTCTTCTTATCGGGAAAGCAAAACGAAAGCCTGAAGTAAACTCCGCCCGTACATAAACTCAGAACCTGTAACGCTAGTAGGCCTACTCATTTTGTGATCTGTGTCCGTAGGATGAATTAATTTACTGGAATTTCCAAATCTGTACGTAGTAGGCATACGAAGGATACTGGCCTTCACTTGTAATGTACAACAACAACGTTAATAATCAGGAACGAGTGTAGTCAGACACGCAACACTCAGTCAGGCGGCAACTAAAAAACATTACTCAACTGCGGTGGGGAGACAGACAAAAGCCCATTAAAATTATTTCCGTTGTGTAGCACATTCAACGGCTACTTCCGGGAATGAAAACATTTCTCCTAATAAACCATAAATGAATTCTTGCTTCTATGACTTCGTCTTTCGCTAAAACTCACGGTCGACTACATCGGGATTTTTAAAAGTTTCCAAAAAAATGAAATCACATCACCGTTTGCATGAAACATAAGAACTCGGTTTTGTATTTGAAATCGAGGTCTATTTCAATCATAATTTATCTAGAATGATAGACTTTTCCATAACACCAGATTGCCCCTACCACTTGAACCTTGGAAAATCATAATTACCGTGTTATAATAAAAACAGTTTCATTTGTTCCCTTATAGACTACTCTTATACAACGAAAACAGTTCTGGTTTGTCTATTCTAATGTTTTATTGTCTGCAGTACTTCATATAACGCATAAAAGTCTTCCAGTAACTCACGGGGAAAACTATAAATGCGGTCACATTGAGGGGCAAAATATGTTCTCTAAAATGAAGAATATTAACAAGTGATACAAGCTTCAATAACATACTTTTAAGAATTGAAACAGAAAAACTGACCACGGAACTAACAATGGACAAACAGCGGGAAAGTATTAACACAGCGTTTACTCGCTGCTGCGTATGTTTCAGTAATCGAGCCAGTACACTCGGGACAAACAGTAAGTTAGTCCAGTCTGACTGGAGAATTCGACATGGCAGAGAAACAGAACACACTCCACTTTCTGCGTTCAGGACATGTCGAAGTTAACTTGCCTGAAATAATGCAACACGAATTGCAAATCCCCAGGCTGCAACACTGCCGTTTAGACCAAACACTTGATAGGAAGGAGGAGATGATGATGTACACACACTAAATAAAAAAGAAAATAGATACGAGTGAAATAAGCCTACAATTGTCAAAAAGCAACTAACTAAAAAAAAAAATTTAGTCTAAGATTCCAAACATACAATCGATATTAACCCTAAACAAAACTAAGACAATCCCAACCTCTACTCTGTGATGATAAATACCGTATTTATTTGCGTAAATTACGCACACTAATATGTTCGGTGATTTTTAAGAGACCCCAAAGTAAAGTATTTTACTTGATGTCAAACAATGAACCATATGTGACTATGGTGTAAGTGGTCATGTCTTAAAATATACGGGTTGGGGATTTTCCTAGTTACCACTGTACCGTTATTATTCTTTGAATTAATGTGCCAATGGACCTTTCAATCTTGGAGCACGATAGTGAAATAGAAAAAAATAGTGAAGAAACGTTTCAAAGAAGACGTGTATGAAACCGAGGATGATACGTGTTGAAGACAAAGGAAGATAAATGTGAAATTGAGACTCACACAGTGAATCTTCCGACGTCGATCATTTATTTGTCGAAAAAGGTCGTATTAAAACCTTAAATTACACAAAACTGAAAAAAAAACAAATGAAAACAATTATTAATTTTAATTCGAAGTTTACGTTCATTTAAACAGCTCGCTTGGCGTACACGTAAGTCAGTATTACCAGTTTAGGCCTACCGTATTTAAAAATGAAATCGCTTTTTAATCGAATTGTGTCATCTGTTTCGATTATATGGCAATAACACAGTGTACATAAAACATTTCAAAATACAACTTTCGTTTCCTTAATTTGTATTTCTTTTAGTTTTATTTGTATATAACCGGCGTAAAACAGTTCTATGAAAATCCCCGCATAAATTACGCATCTCGGATTTTTTAGATCTAATTATGTGAGCCAAGACGATGCTTATTTTACTACAAAAACACATAAAAATTAAATTAGAATTGAAATTAATATCGGAATTAGTTTTATCATCCGATAGTTTAGAAGCACAGACACTCATGTTCTGCACGCCATTAGGTCTCATTACTAATTGCAATATAAAACGTTTCCATGCAAGAAGATATGTTTACTGTTTCATCGGGTTAGGCCCATAACGGCGCACTCCGGACACAACATTCCCTGCGACATTGTCTGTGTCTCTCGCTATATATTTATTTTAATGTGTTGAAATGTTTATCTGTGTAGTAATGAATTAAAGTCTTAGTTTCACTTACGAAACACCGTGTGCACTTATCTGCTGCTGTTCATGCGAATACATACAGTAGAATAAGTTTACTTCAACAGGAACTCACCTGAAACACAGAGATAAACATAAGAAATTTGCATGCCAATTCACATAACCTTATTACGTATATTACACATTATTTACACATGTAAACAGCTGATGAAAATGGCTACACAAAATGAGGGCATCATAATTTGGAGCTGTTTTTGTTAGGAGAAGACTTTTTCTCCACTGTAATTCACTCCTTACTCATATAACAAGATTCATTTGTTATAAATGAACCACACACCACCCCCACTTCACCTTCCACACAACCATTACAAAATGCTGGCAGTCTGTTACCAAAGCTGAAGAAGGCGGATACTAAGCCGAAACGCGTCCGATAAAATAGTAAGTTTTTCACATGAAAAAAGTTCATTTTTAGTTAAGATTCATTTTTATGACGCTTGCTGTCACAAACTATTTAGACTTCACGGTGAGAAAAGTATGTGCTTCAAAACCCAACATCACCATAATACCTGCGGTCATGTGTATGTCAGACACACACGTGTTCTTTTGTGTGTAGTACATTTACATATATATTTAATATATATAATCCATAAAGACTGCTCATAAAAATGAATTATTAATCTTTAAAATTATTATAATTTTTTTATAATCATAAATATGTCTAAATATTATTTTCTCAACAAGGATCTCGGTAATGGTTTATTATGTAAAAAGCAGATCACTTGTGTCGTTCAATTAGCAGTTCTTCCTTTTTCAAGGCGTCGAAAAAATAAATCCACACCACTAACCAACGATGCTTAAGTAAAAAAACAGTTTTATTTTTTCATGAAATGATAGATCTACTTACTATACGATACCAAAGTATAAAAACATACTTACGACGTTTATCTAGTACACTAGCCGATGGCCTAAACTTACGACTATTTTTCCAACACGAAAAGTTCGGTATATTACAAATTGTGCCTAGTATCTGTTACCACTACCAATGTATGAAAACATAAGCATAGTCTACTCAAGTTTATTTTGTTATATGATATTCAACATTAATATTCTAATTATATAGAACGGTTAAACCAACAGAGCGTCATACAGAACGGTGTTTTGAACGAAAAAAGCGAATTCTCAGTTGTAACTTGACGGTTTGACATTTGTCTGTCTGTCTGTCTATCTATCTATCTATCTATCTAATTGCGGTATGTCTCACGATAACTTTAAAAGCATCGACCAATTTTGAAACTTGCCATACGTATCCATACTTTGACGCCACACATCGTTCTTGTTCTTGACATTCCCCAAAAATAGGGGACGGGAGAGAAAAATATAAGGGGTAAAAATTAAAAAAAAAAACGCACAAATCCATGTGAGGTATCAAATTAAAGGGAATGTTAACCAGATTTTGAATAAAGTGTTCAGCTTTGGAAATATTAATACTTTAGAACCCCACGCCTCAAACAGTGGGTCAAAACAGTGAAAAAATTGCAAAAATCAATATGGGTATAAAATTAAAGGAAATTTTGATCAGAATCTGAATACAGTGTTCAGTTTAGGAAATTTCAATATTTTAGGACGCCAGGACCCAAAAAGTGGGTCAGAATTTTGAAAAAAGTCGCAAAAATCTACGTAGGGTATTAAATTAAAGGGAATCATCACCAAAATTTGAATATGGTGTTCAGTTTTGTAAATTTAAATTTTTTGGGATACTAGGGTCACACAAATTTGATCCAATCGTAAAGTCAATGTACAGTATCAAATTAAAGAGAATTTTAACCAAAATCTGAATGCAGTTTCCAGTTTTGCAAATTTCAAAATTTTAGGACACGGGTCCAATAAATTTGTTACTTCTTTTTTGTACCAGACTATAGGGAATTTTAACTCAAATCCGAATTTCGTGTTTATTCTGATAATTTTTTAACTTTAGAGGCACCACTGACCCAAACTGGAAATCAAAATCTTAAGAAAATTGTAGTAAACATCCATGTGGGGCATACAATTATGAGGAATTTTATTCAAAATACAAACTCGATATCTTTAATATAATCATTTAAAAAAAATTAATATCTCTCAACACCTTTTGCAAATTTTGGACCGCCTTCAAAAATTCTGTAACCTATGTTTACAAATAGAGATTATTATCAATTATGTATATTTATCGAAAAGTATTAGATATAGGCCTGTAAACACTGCGGAACATACAGAAACTTAAAAAAGAGGACAAAATCACTTGTCATTCATGCATTATACTTATATTCATGCATTATAACTAAAAAAGCAATGCAGTAGGTTTGGAATTTTGAGTGTTAAAAATATTGTCCGTTTTGCAATTGATATTTTACTAAAAAAAAAATATTTAAAAAATGAGCAATCGGGCTTTTCGTAATTTTTCTGATAATTGGAAAATTATCTAATACTGAAATTTTGCCTAATACAGAAATTTTGTACTAAATGTATTCAGTTCAGATTAGCGAGCGAGTTCTGCAGCTGAGGGAGCTTATTAGTTTACATGATTACTGAACGGCTCAGACTGGCATCCTTCCCTGCTTTCTACTACAGTGGTAGAGACAGAGGCCATTAGTATTCAACTGGCAACGCAATGCCATGATTATATTAGATAGGCTGGTTATCTTTTTTAACAACTCACATCACGCAGACCACTTTGTTACTCGAGTAGAAATAAAACTACAAACTTCTCTTCATTGTTTAAGGTAATTCCTTCCTTAAATAATGGACGATTCAGATGAACTAGTATCGTTGTTGCTTAAGGCTATAATTGTCTGCAGCTGAATGAATAAAAATGTTAGTTATCTAGTGTAACCAGAGAAAGTTGGACTTACCCAATTCTGTATGCAACCAAAATTTATTAGTACGTACAATTAGTGGCTAAAATGTCATAATGCTGAAGAAAATCATTTGGATTTCCAGAAAAACGCGAATCCATCACAATGAATTAATTTTTTTCGTCTTAAAAAATTTTTAAACTTGATTACACTGATTTGTATAGTATTTTGGAAACTTTAGCGATGGAGTACTCGGTATTAACTTGCATACTCAGTTACACAAAATAATCTTAATTATGTGAATTATTTTTATTTTCGTTACTTTCCCGTCTGAATACACGATCATATATGCGTAGGTTTTGCATGATAGGCCTACGTATCGTGTGATGCGTGGAGGTTTTTAGTCGTTCCCGCAATTACAAAATTATGGTAGAGAAGTGGGATTGATTTTCCAGAATTGTGAAAGGGTGAAAGTAAGAAAATAGTAAGAGAACCTCTACACGACCATTATAGTGAAATACATTCACTCCGCATAGGTTATTAGCTAAACACCATTGTACATTTGGATCTAACTATAGGGCTGATCAAAAAGAGCACTGGTAATGTTACAGAGCGTTTTCAAAATAAACTATTAAGGATCGTTAATCGATGGCAAGCCATGGTTCAACAGGTGCACCAACCTTAACAGAGATTTGGAAATGTGGTTATTGACCGAAGAAACGCAACGTTTTGCACGGAAACGTGTGGAATCACTTCATCACTATGAAAACAATGAAGCACCCAACTGCTAAACAACGCAAACAGTGCGAAGACTCGCTGGAGTATGAAGTGTTCATTGTAACAAATGTAAACGCAGACCCAGTGATGTGTAATGCACAATGTTAAGATAGTAAGAGCCACTGAGCATCTCTTAGTTGCAAGCTGAATAACAGTTCAAGTTAGATAAAAATTATTTATTAGTCATGTGTCCAGATGGCAATTAGATAAAGTGCTGACTGATGTACTGAAAAAAATGAGTCATATTCAGTCCCGAAGAAATATTAGAAGTTAACATTTTTGAAACTGGCAATCGTTTTAAGAGTTTAGCTCGATTCTGTATGTGCGCATTTACAGGGTATAGCAACGATTTCCAACACGACCCACTGGAATATTTAAATCGTTTGCTTTTCTTACAACTACGGAAATCCACGCGCGCAATTAATTCCGTAACCTATTGTAACTTACTGCAGCAGTTACCTTCAGCATAAAGCAAATTATTCAACAACATTTACGTTCAGATGTTAAATATCCGTTATCAATCTGGGTGTGTAGTTGCTGCTATATGCACCCGTTTGGTATATGCCAAATAGGTGAAGGACAAACGATCGCTCCACCCAAGCCAAAACACTGTTTGAATGAGGCTCATGTTTCTCTGCATAATCGTATTTATATTTAACAAATTAGTTAGTTCTCTGTCACACACACACACAAGCATGTTTTCACTGTAGGCGTTGTATAATTATTATAATATCCTTACTCGTCATCGTGTTTATTTCGAGTTACCTTTTCTAACTGGCAACGTTTGCGAAAAGCTCAAAATAAACATTATCTAACACAAGTTTTCATCTTTCCGCATGCTTAGCGATCAGCGATCTTCCCGTGTTATTCTACACATTGATGAACAAATATATGATAAGTAAGGGCACTAATGGCACTTATTTTTTAAATATATCATTGGAGTGAACATTGCCGTTTAAGAGAACCTTTCTTAACTCATAATTCAGATCTTATTATTTACAGGATTCATGCTTTACTATTTGCATAGTTGGTCGATGTAAATCATTTTTAGCAAGACGAAATTCCGTTTGGGCGTGCGAGGAATCGAATGGAAGTGTCAAAATCTAAATTGTGTGGAAGAGTTTACGACGGTGACTTCTTTACGTTTGTGTAATACAGTATACTGACTCGTATAATTCCGTAATATGTAACTAAAATTTCAGCACATTGAACGTGGTAATGCGTGTTTCACAACTCTGATGCTGCTAGTTGCAACTCTGTCGCGTGTTATCTTGGCTAGGCCGAATACACACGCGACACTCAAGGCATACGTAAGCACACTCGCTTCATAAATCCTGCATTCTGTTTTATGCAAGTCTTCTTCTTCTCTTATAAACATTAGTCCACTGTGACTCGTTGTTCGACCCCTCCAATGCTTAGTCTGCCAATATTTATAGTTGATCTGGTTTTATAATTTAGCATATGTTTTGGCAATAGCTCACCCTTTCTTCTTAACGGGTATATTCCTTGAAAACTGCTCTATATTGTTTGATGCTTTTATGTGAATTATTATAAATACGAAGGCTCTTCCTGATCGCATCATTTTAAAGTTTATCGCTTCTTGTTACTCGGCTTTTGAAACCTCACCTCAGCCGACAGTCTATGTCAGTACTTACAGTTATATAGAGTTCACCACACTCAGTACGAAAAGTAACTGGTTTTTAATATATATTCGTTGCACACGAAAGAATAAGATTTGCCCGGTCGATTGGTAGTCTCGAAATGATAACATACGGTAATAAGTTTGCATAAATCTTATGGGGTTCTTAAGTTTTTCGCCTTCCTGAATCCAGGATCAGGCGATATCATCTGTTTGGTCTGTACTTTCCAACGATCGTTTGTAAGATCTTTTTCGCGTCTTTTCTCCTTCGATTCAAATTTTATATACGTTGTGATAATATGTGATCGTTCAGTTCTATATAGGCCTACAACGCCACCCATTTCAATCCGCCTTCATCCGATCTCGCATCTGCACACAATATTCTTAAAAGAGTTCTTATTACACGGTTTCTAATGCTGTCCGTTCCATTTACGTCCTTTTTATAATCCCAAGAATTTCGGATGTACAGCTTTATCTTTCGGATTATTTATATCTTTTTAGATTGTTTTCATGTTTCGAATCTAAATAAAATAATAGGAATGCTCATGTTTTTACAGAATATTAACCGAGTTTTCTTTATTCTTTTCTAGAGTTCTTCTAGCAGTTCGGCAAGTTACCTGAAATCTGTTTACTCTTATTTGGATGTCCTCCTTGATTTTAAATGTAATGTTATGTCATAGGTAGAGATAGTACGGATATTATAAATTTTATAAATATTCTAAAATATTCTAGTATTTTATCTGTTTACTGTAACATTTGAACTTGTAGAATTTTTGAATTTGGAAGCAATAACGTTCCTACTGTTAATTGAAACAATCAAATTATACTGATGGTCTAGTTTGTAAATGGTCATCATCATCATCTTCAACAAGAATTACATAAAAAATAGTATGTTCCGTTTCCAAGCAGATAGACTAGAACGTCTCACTCCAGCGCTTCTTCGGACGTCCCACATCTCTGCGTCCTTTCGGCGTATAAGTCAGCAATTGTTTGGTGATGCGGGGGCAGGACCACCATCTGCAGCTTAGGGATCTTACTAATTATTTTATTTTACACTATATGCATTTCTTTTCTTATGTCGTCACGTACGATACAGAAGGAACTGTCATCTCTTTTAATTTCAAACAATTTCAATATGTAACCTCAATATCTAAGCAGCTTCCTATCTACTTACACAATGTGTTCTTCATTTTAGGTTTAGAACTTTGATGGTATCTTCTACTTGTTTCTCCAGTATATACTCTCGTCTACGAGGTCCTTCGATGGTAAAAATTTGTTCTTCTCTAAATATGCTGTTACTAATGCGTACTGAAATCTGTAGCTGTTACTAATACGTACTGAAATCTGTATGTACCATACTGTACATGCGCCGAAACCAAGCGAAGTGTAAATTATATTCAGTTATTATATAGCATTTAGAACGACTTACATAGAGAGCCTACCCTGCCTCTCTTATAGACTTTGGTGGCACAAAAGGAGCTACTTCTCTTGTTATTATTTTTGTCTTGTACGCATTATTATTTTTCTCAGGACCATTATTGTTATTATATAGTATACAGGTTATAATACATAAAACGATATATTAAACAACATATAAAAATTGCATACTAATAATTATAATTATTAAATTACTACTTAGTTTTATCACTGCTAACATTAGTCTGTGGAAGGAAGTATGGTAACTGAACGACTGAAGAAAAGTGCGCTACACTGCCTGTTTTAACTGTTAAGGTCGACAATCAAAAAACACTTAAAAGGTCGTAAAATGATTTTTTAGTCCCACTCATGTAGTTGCAATGTTGACACATCCCTGTATATTACTTAAACAATAGTCAACGCCGACAGCAGAACGACGACGACAGGACGGGTCGGCTTCTTTGAAATTGGCTATTAACTGTGGTAACTCCGCCTACACATGGACTGAATATGACGATGCAATTTTTACTAATAGGACAATATCATTGGTGCAGAGAGGCACTGCAACAATTTTGAGACACATTATTACCTTACAGGCTTTTGATTTGGATTGAAATTGATTATATCTAGAATGCAAGGAGCGGAAATGAGGTTCTTGAGGGCTGTAGTGGAGCTAGGCATAGCTGAATGCTTAAATGAGAAAATCTCCCGGTACAAAACGGAGTAGCAGTTACACGTCGAGAAAATGGATCCAACTAGATTTTCAAGAAGACCCACTGACTATCATCCAAGGGGGAGAGACGGTGGGAAGACCCCGTAAGCGACGGTTGGATGACTTACATTGGGACTGGAACAGGCTACTACCATAAGCCGTAAAAGATGACGACGACAGATTCTGACTGTTCAGCTTTCGGCCGAGGCAGTACTAAAGACGCCTGAACCTAATGTATGAATAATCCGGCGTACATAACGTACCATCTTTACCTGGGATGACGCCAAATTTAATAATTACAAAATGATCAGCATCCAAGCGGCTGAAATGAGATTTCTCAGGCACGTGGCAGGGTATACTCTCCATGATCATAGAAAAAACACAGATATACGGCTGGAACTGAATATTATGAGTACACTCGACAGGATCGCCCAGTATCGGCTGAATTGGTGGGAACATCTTTGCCGAATAGATGACTGCCGCATCCCCAAACAACTATGGAACTATAAGCCGAGGGGACGGACGGGTGTGAGATGTCCGATACGCGCAGCGACAGAAACGCAGGCCTGAGGGGGTGTCACACTTGGCGACTAACGCGCACTGTTTCAGTCTTCGATATGTCTTCTTTGAGTGAAGCTGATGTGTTACTCGCAGTTGCTGTGAGAAGTTATTTAAAAAAGAAGAAAAAGAGGAGATTTGGTGTACACCCGGTCAATGCTATACGTCTGACGCACGGGCAGTTTTATATGTTAGTTGGCTTACTCAAAAATGAATAAGACGAATTTTTTTCTTATTTTCGAATGAGTGTTTCATCGTTTAATAAATTGTTGTCATATAGCCAGCCTACTGAGGGTGACATTTCCAAACAGAACACGAAATTTGGACTGTATAATAACAGTAATAACAATTAATTTTTTAGTGGATGGTTAGTGAGGATCGGTCAAAAATAACACAAATTTTAACTATTTTGCGTCGACATTTCGACAATGTTTATTGTCATCTTCAGGACCTGTGTATGAAATACAAAAGAAATGTCAAACACAACGGAACAATTAAATATTGGGTGAACGTGTTCGTGTATGTGAGTGTGTGCGTGCGTATGTAAGTATCATTGTATATGTGAAGACTTATGATAGTTTGTTTACATCTTCCAATTATCTTTAAGAAAACGAGCAAATTATAGTATGACAGAACTTAATTTATACAGTATTACAATTTAAATTACTAAATGTAATGATATTTTAATTATTAAACAAACAGTAATCAACAATTGGATATTAGATTGGTACATAAATTGTTTATACCTACAGCAGTCAACATATAGCAAAGTAAAATATATTACCTATAACTGAAACAGATTAGGGGATGTTCACTACGTAATTATTAAAAGTTATTTTTAACATGTTTCACTCCCTACTGGTATTAACAAACAATCATAATTTAGAAACATACAATTTACACAATAACTGTAGAACTTTACGACTTACATCAGATAGTTGACATAAGGTTACAAACAAAAGTTTCTGGTAAATTTTACTAACAAGTAAACTTGGATAATAATTGTAATCATATTGTAAATTATAGTCAAGAGTACTATAGAATATTGTAATTTATGTATGTGTCCACAATCACACCTTCTCTCTCACCCATTCTCCCCCTACCAATCCTTCTCACAGCCTCTCACTCTAACCTGAAATCGCTCTATCACTCGCTATCCCTCCCACTCACTCTCTCTTTTACTACATCTCACTCACTGTCTCCCTTCTTCCCTCTCTCTCTTCCAACCTTCTCTCTGTCTCTCTCTCTCTCTCTCTCTCACACTCACTTGTCTTTGTCCACAATTGGCACTCTAAAACACTCACCATTTTTAATACACTATCATCCTCACATAAAATAGAGAATTAAGCACACGATAACAGGATAGATTTACCAACTTGCATTAAAGGGTTACAAACTTTTATAACACAACATTATAGATAACAGATCTATTATATGAAAATGGTTATTACTTAATATTTACATTTTGTACAATGTTATTTACCTGGAACTTGGTCTACACAGAGTACCATAGTCTCATGTTGTTCGTATATATGTCGGTCACAATCTCTCTCTCTCTCTCTCTCTCTTGTCTCTTTCTAGACTCATACAACACCTTCTCACTCACATTAACCACTCGGGCGCTCTGTCTCTCTCTCACTCACAATCTAAACAGATATATACCATCAATCTAACAAGCAGACGTGTACATACACACACGCTGGCACTACACACACACACACACACACACCAAAAACAACCTCACAAGCCAACTACACATTCGAGCATCCATACATAAATATAACACTATTTTGTTCTCTTCTTTTTATCACCTAAGTGTAAATTATGCACAACGGAGATGCCCACTGTACGGAGTTTAAAACTGATCGAATATGTGTCTATAAGAATTGTTATATGTTACTTAGCTAATACTAAATAATATGATCTGTGAGACACTTACAATTGTTGTTGACGCCAAACACACAACTGTAAATTTGCCCGGACCAACACCCTACTTATAAAACAGAACAGACGACCCTTGTACATTTGAAGGAAATGAGAGTAACATGTGTTAGGAAGGCAGTTGAGAAAAGATTTGCACTAGAGGGGGAGTGTGACACTAATTAATATCTGACAACGAGCTGGCCACAAAAATGATGGTAATAACAATAATAACAAGTAACAAAAATAATGTATTTAATTCAGTAATCAATATAACTTAGAACAACCATCAACGAAGAGTGAATGGGGAATACCACGTGATTGGAAGAGTGAGGGTGGGGGAGCAGCGACAGGAACGCCAAGTATGTCCCGCTCCATAAGTTAACACGGTGAGCGTATCTGTCCCCGCGTAGGAAAAACGCTCTGTCCTGCGTTCGGAACGCTGTAGCAAACGTCGTACGCCTAGTGTGACCGGCTCCATTTGATTACATGCTTTACACTTCTTGATTATAACGCGGCGACAGAAACGCTAAGTGTGACCGTAGACTTAGGCATTAAAGTACGCCGTGAGTTGGCCTATTCAAGTGCGGCACTCAAACAAGATTCTAATTCATATCACACAACGTTCTGCATAACTGCTTTTAATCTTTCTCAAGAATCGTATCTTGGAATTTCGACAGTCATAACGAACACGACAACCATTGTATTGTAAAAACTACGACACTGTCACTGTGCATACTCTTGAATCTCAATCCATCGGCGTATTTATATCAGTCTCCTACCTGTCGTGCTTCATTCTTCCTGTTGACTTCGCTTGAAACCAAAATCACAGGACAAGCCGTTAGATTGCGGATTATGATTTATCCTTATCAAACGCATCAGCGATTGTTAATTAACGTTTATGAAAACCCATCATTTCATGCTTTTCTTTTCAATTTGTCTTAACAAGGCTTGCACTGTTAGTTCAATGCCATGCCACTTGCTCTAATTAACGCAATTAGTGCGGAAACCGCAGAACTTTTTACACGAACTACTTCGCACTTATTGAGATCGTGTGTACCAAGTTACGATCCGGAAACACTAGCTTGCCTATGATTAAACACAAGTTCACATACTTGACTTGAGTTACTTAATAACAGTAAGCTGAAACAAAAATATTTCCTCCCCTCCCCCTCGGATTATGAAGTCTGAGAAAATGGAGACGTCATCATGGTCTTAGACGTGTAGTTAAAACCACATGTGCAATTTCGTAATAAGGGAAGGAACAGTCGCTGTGTCTTCGAGTATGTTAATATAAAATTCCCTTACAATGTTCTAATTACCACTGTATGTCTGGTATACTTTAGTGATTCGTGAAAAAACTGAAATACTTTTTTAATTCAGAGACAAAACAAATACAGGCGGGTCTACATTTTAAATACGTTTCGTTAATAGCAGTTTGAATTCGATCTTTACTGTCGATGACTGAAATTTTGTAGGCCTATAGAACATTAGACTACTAATAGGATATATTCTATTTTCAAGTTTTATATCTCCTAACAACGACCTTTTACCAGATTAACTATTTATGTCCATCGATAAAAGTAATATTCATACAATTAAAACAAAAATTGTTTCTACGTAAAAGATACATGTGTTCATTATACGCGTAATACAAATTCCTTCTGATTTCCGAAGCAGTTTGACATTTCTGAGTAATAGTTTCGGTTGCCCTGATATCCATTGATGGTGCGCGCACGCGCGCGTGTATACACAAATAATTCATTTCGGTAGAACTGACACCATGGAGTTTTTAATATGTGGCAAAACATTTCCAAAAAAGCAACAAAAATCGATCTTGTTTATTAATATCACGAACACTTACAATTTTGTTTTAAAATAATATTTATTATTTTAACTGCTACAAGTTCTACATATTTATTTTTTTAACTGCCCATAATAATGTTCTACACATTGACGGATGCGGGATTTGATGTATAGGCCTACTGTTCTAAGTATTCTTTAACAAATTAATGAGATAATTCAATTTCAAATAAATCAAAAGCCATATAAGGATACGCTGTGCCTTCAGAAATCTGAAAAATCTTTGGAAATAGTAAAAGTAAAAATTGTATATTTCCTGCATCATCAGTGGTCTAACGTTAGTAACAAAAACTAGCGCACAAAGCTCATCATGTACACGACCTTGATCCTAACTCGCGTAAACAACAATGATTAACAGTAAATATATAAAAAGCTTTATAGTTTGAATATGTTGAAGTTATTGCTTCGCGCAAATAAGAAAAAGCGCATATCAACATTAAACTCTAAGTAACTAAAATGGTTCATCAAAACACTGACGGAAGTTTTCCGCTTTAATAGAGAAAACATCCGTACTACGCTACACATCCTTGATCTTATTTAAACAAAAACACGCCTCATCGCGTGTGGGGAAAAATCGTTCACAGACACGTGACTGCGAGGGGAGCAGAGCATTATATCACGTGTGTGTAACAGGTGGTTTACAGGTGTGTGCGTATTCACAGTATCCATTACTCATACTGCTAAATGACCTGTCATTTATCGAAGAGTCAACCAACAATAGTGACCGCTAATGTGTGATCCTACAGGAACTTTTGTCACTTGAAACTTATGAGTTAATTTAGTGAAGGATGGGCATAATCAACAGGTTTAAAGTAATTCTTCATCCTTATAAAGTGAAACTGAATACGAGAGTATTTTATGTCGAAAATTATAGTATGATACATAATCAGTAAAACATGATATTTATATCATATAACACATGCATTTAGACCCGAAAAAATTAACAAATGGATAATTCGAAAAATTACAATTAAGTGTAAAATGTAAGTATCCCAAACTGTCTATCTGCGTCCCTTCATTGGTGTTATGGCCGATTGTAAGCATCGGAATCGTAACTGTGTTTAAAGGACGGTACGGCGCGGCGCTTTGAAAAACTAAAATTTAACAAAAAAATGGAAGTTTTACAAATAACATTAACAACATTTTATATATTAACAACAATATCTTATAATAAAAGTGATACTCCGCAAAACAAAATTAAGAAACATGTTTTGCTGCGTTGCTGATATAAATTTTTAAACTTTTTTGTGTGTTTATTGGGTAGGTTAAATACTTTCTGTAAATTACTCGTGTTCAAACAAGCTTAACAAAGTTAAATTTTTAAAGCATGAAACACTATCTGTATTGATAATATCATAGAATGGAGTGTTCAGTACCTTTTGTCGTGAGAGTTTGATAAAAATAAAACGTAGATACATATAATATTCAACGTGAATGCATCACTTACTTTTATGACTACACACGTGGCACTACAATTTGGTTGTCGTAGCGACTACCGTACTCACGCCACCATGGGATCGATATCAAAAGCGAGAAAATGTACACGTTCAATCAGGTCCATGATTTTGTCGATCAGACCCATAAAATCGTCCAGGAACCCTTGAATCAACCACGCTGATATTACGTCGACTCTAATATTAATTTATTATAACATTTAACACGCGGTTAGATAAGACATTATATCTTACTCGAAGGAAATAAACTTTTTAGGGATAACCTTTGAAGTATGTTTTGGTTCTGTTTTATTTGGAACATTGCGGGTACATGGAAATATAATGGGTTTTAACGAAATCGTCTTAGTCTTTTTGATAAAGTACATTGTAATCTAAAATGGACAATCAATAATTACGATAATCGTAAAAACATTTGAATTTAAAGTCCACTTACGAATATTGCATGATGATCCTATGTTTTGAAAAAACCGACATAAGGGTAATTATTTATTTGTAGTTTTTATTTGTTTATGTCTTTAATAAAACTTACTACTTCTCAAATTCACGCAAACATCATTAATGATACTAAATGTAGTATTAAATAATGTATTAAATTAAGTTAAATGTATAATCATAATATAAATCATATTTAAGTTAAGTACTTAAGTACACTAAAGTTATTGGATGAGACTTTTCAGTGTCTCTACCATTATGGACTCCTAATAGTGGACACATCGAAAAAACAATTTGGTTCTGCAACCATCTGTGAAAACGTTAAAATATTAAAGACGGTTGCACAATAAATCTGACTGAGCACAATTCTGGTAATGAAAAAAATAAGAATAAAAATAATCAAAAAAGCTACTACTAAAAGTCAATTACTACGTACTCTGTGAAGGATGTACCCCTGTAGCTGATGTAGAAACGGCATCAATTAATCTCGATGACAACAATGAAGGGAAAATGTTTGCGACGAGCAACACAAGAAATAAAACCGAAATGTTTTTGTAAACACAAATCGATATAAACTAATTCGTCAACAATGACGAAAACTCCTACACCTACATCAAGAGAAGCTTCAAGAGTAAAACATTCTGAAGTGCGTTAGTATAAATTTGTAGGCAGCGCGTTTCTAAATATTTGAAAACTTAAATACACACAGCAATTAATATTTTTATTAAAAAATTATAAATCTACTTAGCAGAAGTTAATTATAATTTCTTCTTACTTTACCAAAAATTGTAAACATTAAATATACGAAGGAACATAAATTAAATTAACTAACCTGAATTAGGCCTACTTCTTTTTCGCACACATCCACGTAACGTAATGCCTTAAATACTGCAGAAACTAATTTGCAGAAACAAAATGATAGAACATTACGGGTTACGGTCTTAAGTGTATGAACAATTTTCATAGTGTTCTACTTATTTTTTGCTATTACATCACTAATTTATCCACGTGAATTCGTATAACGTGTTTATACCTACAGTAAATATTACAAGTACGTCTACTTTTAAGTTTCTTTTTACAACAATAACCGTTTTCTTTTTTTGGCTTTACGAAATGACGAAAAAATACAACGAATTATTCAAACTAACATCAAGTCGTAACAACAAAATCTGTTACATCTGCAATCGTACAAGAAAATATCATATTACAAAAGTAGTAAGGTAGTAAAAAATTTATTTCCGAAAATATCCTACTACTTAGTATTGAAAACTACTAAAAACCACTAGTACTACTATTGAAAACTTTTAATAACCCCAAAAATATTTTTAATTTACTGCAACTGTATTTATTGCTAATATTAAAAAATCTCATGCGCTGATTTCATGTAAACAAAATTTTAAGTGTTTGCTCACGCACTGAAAGCTACATCATCCACAGAATTAATCGTTATAAAAAATTTAGCTGACAAGTGGTAGAAGTCAAAAGAATGCCATATCAATACTGCGATTTACTAATATACTAATTCTTTATAGGCCTATTTCAATTAATGTAAGTATTGTTAAAGAACAAAAAGATCCATAATAAAAATCCAGTAATGCAGAAAAGACCTACATATTCGCGAAGGTTAAGTTGTTTTCTATTTTTGTTCACAATTAGCAATTTCTATAACTATTATGTAATAACTTTCTATACAAGATTAAAGATAATGTATTTTATTTACTTTCGTTCAGAACACTTTCTATAACTTTTTATACACACACGTATTAAAAATTGTGAGCACATAGAGAATCACATGCAATGAGATAGTTAATAAAAAATACAAACAAACGAATGATCGATACTTATATTCGAATCGTACAACGAAGATACAACTTAACTAATGCATTCTTCTTTAACATAAAATTAATGTTGTCGTTACTTTTATAACGGTAACACATCACCCAAAAATTTTTACCAAGAGTAGTTATCTTCCTAATCTATCCATTAACAAATATCATTGAGCATATTTAAACGTCAACACGACTTTTACTAATCCGATTTTAAATTCTAATCCATCCGACCTCCAAACACCTACTTTAAAATGAATTTAATATAGTTTTTCACACAACTTTATTTTTGGGCTATCATGAATCACTAGTTCAATCATTCTGTAATTAGAGAAAACAAGACAAACAAGATTGCCATGGCAACCTCCAATAAGTATGGACGCTTTAAGAGTACAAATCTGCAGAAAGTAAGCCTATTACGAGAAATTATATAAAACTAATAAACGGCACGGTTTAAGTAAAACGTATATTCGGTGAATTCAATGGATTTTCTACTTCGAATTAAAATTCCTTCACCCAACCGTTGAAGTTCTACAAGTCCATATTTTCTACGCTGAACTTCAACTAACCTTACACAAAGGCAATCAATAACCTGTCACTGGAACACAGTCCAAGTCCGAGCGAACTGCAAAATATAAAACATCATGCATATTGAAAAAGTGTATCCAGTTGTCCAATTTAGACGGAAACATTTGTAAGATGTGTTTACTATGTTTGGTATTTGCTTATAATTGAATATGACTTCAAATGAAAGGCCGTGGTGTTGATTCTCTTTATTACAATTATGTCATTATTTTGTTTGTATAATTTGTTTATTGCAAACAGTCTTCGGCCCTTATACGTTCAAACACCCTATCGTGAAGGTCTAGAAGTAGTGTTCTACGGATTCTATCTTATAATACATGGAGCATTATATTCTTTCATCATGCTTTTCAGATTACCTTCATAATCGTAACTCGGCGTTACACCAAAGAAAATAGTGCTATGAATAAGAAAAATTAAACGTAAACATTAACTGCAAAATAAATTTAATATTTGTCGTAAATATTATTTTTAATATTAAATTTAAATCTACAAAGTAAATTTAATATTAAAGTACATTCAATATTTAATACTTACTACTGATATTTTGATATTTGTATTTTACAAATTTGTGTCATAACAGTTTCATATATTTTGTTACATTTTAATAATAATAAAAATTTTTACAAGAATATATTTTTTTTATTATTTTGTAAATTTACATATGTTTCGATAGTAATCCAACTATAGTATCATCTTCAGATAAAAATTAATAAATTCACATATTTTTTAAATCAACTGTTCAATACAGCTGTTTTATATGTAGACTAAATTTATTTTATATGGGTATATAAAATATCTTATATAATTAATTTTAAAATATAATATAAATATTTATTATTTTATTAAATTATTAATTTTAAAAATATTATCAATTTGTCTATTAATATGAATTTGTTCTGGTATTAATTTATTACTTATTTTATGTTTAAAATTTTCTAAATTTTTCCAATTTTACACTTAAACAGCCTAAAAATGTCAATCTCAAAAATATTAAGTAATTTAAATAAGTGTTTCGTTGGTTACGGTCGACTGTTGAATGAAAACGGCTGAGTCGTAAAGTTAATGTTTACGATTCAATATAAACAAAAGTACCTACTCAAATATGCACTTTAGCATTTGTGAAAACGTTCAAATGATGCAAGTAGGCCTAGTTCTACGCAAGAAACAGCAAAGCCTGTAGGGTACGATGAGTCAAAGATAAAAACACTCGTTTCTGCAGATACATTCAGATATTACTGACGACTGCCTATTGGAAAAAATATACAGCCTGTGACTTTTTATTTCATTTGTGTTAGGTATCAGGATAATTTCAAAATTACAATAGATATTACCAATTATGCATTTAGTAACAAGAATATGCAGGATATTGTTGCCACTCAAAGCAAACAGATAGCTTATACATACAGAATGAACAGGCGCCGAACACGTGAGGTGGAGACGATGATGGTAATGCGAAAAACAAATAAGTTCTGAAAACCTGAGAGCAAAACAAGTTTAACGGGGACTCATACAACGCATTATCGAATTCTTGGACTATGTGATGCTTGATGTGTTCGTGTTTTGAATAATCCGGTGTGCACTTGGCCGTCAACGGACCACATCAGTGACATAATATTGCTAACAGAGTAATTGTAAGAACAGACGACGTGGATAATCTGTAGAGAACTTGTTGATTTCAATACACGGGAGAGCTTACAGACGGGATTATGTAAAGTGAAGACACTAACGGAGAACAGACAAGGGTGAGGGTTATAAAGAGACTGAAGGCGAACACAATAGATAAGTAAATACGGTACACAGTACAATAGATGAAAACAATGTATTAACAAATATATTTTAATATCTTTCATTTGTACTTTTTACGATAACGGTGTACGTAAAACCTCAAATCATATAAGTAGCCTATAAACGATTAGTTGCACGACCATTCAATTAAATCTCGTTTTCCACCAACCGAAAACTGTTACGAGATTTCTACGTGAATAAAATTATTGTATATTTAATTACAAAAATTATTCAATTATTCTAACTCCAACGATTTCCGGTTAGCCTCATTCGTTTACTGTCGAGTTAACCGAGAAATGGCTAAGATTCAGATATGACTGTCACTAACACAGAACATTAGTAAACAACGAAAAACACCTTCAGAGGTCAGCATCATTGATTAAGCGAGTACATGTGGCAGTCGTTACTGCACGTATGGAATATGATTCTTTTTACTTCGTTATTAAGTAATAATACGATAATGTTTTAGCACGGCTCTGAAGTCGTTCGAAGCATTAAAATTTGAACTGTACGTTACGTTATAATTCAGATGTGGAAGCTGACTGTTTAACTCTGATTTACATTACAATTAAGCTTCTGAAGCTGTTGGTTGAAAGATTTACGATTTGGCCTAGTTCTACTTTCACAATGAAAGCTGAGCTGTATAGGGAAGCGTTAAATGTACGGACAATGGGCTGAAAACGGGGTTTACAAATTAACGAAATGTGCAAAAGAACTGACAGATCGTCACAGTCGTGTAAGCCACAGACTCACTAATTACTTAGTTTCGGCTTTTGCGGTTAGACTACCTCATCGTGCCTCGACACCGCTACAGAGACTTCAAGAACTGCAATTCGCAATTAAACACAAAGTAATAATCAGTTCATCTGGCTGACCTTACTGTGTCTGTCAAACAAAAGTGCGCTATTTGAAACAAATCTGAAGCTGAGAAAAAAAGCTCTAAATTAAAATATTTAATATTTACTAGAACTCTGTTGGTAGCAAATAAAACAAATGCTAATTTTATATTTCACTCATCTGATATAAATATTTCAGTAGTTTGATTATCTGCATCTGAATAGTTACAGGTAAGCTTTGTATTCCCCTCGATCAAAAACATCAAGAAACGGTAAAAAAAAAAACTCAAAATGAGAATTTTTGCAGATACTACACTTTCCTTTAGAAGAGCAAAAGTCTCGCGGATTAACTAGTCGGTGGGTTAAGATGTGGACTTCTCTTGTATTACAAGATTGGAAAATGTGATAAGCACGTTGATTACACTCGTCAAAGAAAATAAATACCAATTAAATAAAATCGAAATCCCAATCAACCGTTCCACCACATAGATGGTCAAATGTTTCCATTCTGTTTACACACAACACAGGCATACAAACACATACGGTATATATTAATCTGGAAAATCTTTTTTTTTAAATTCGAACGTCCTAGGTTTTCAGACTTCAACTCACTAGAATATGATTTTTGTTTGCCATCAGCATTCCATTCCTACATGGAAAGTTAAAACTACACAAGAATACGTTGTCACTTAAGAAAAAGAAAGACAATTGGTAATGACACCCCTTGTCAAATCAATACACACATGAGCGCTAACGTCCCAGACTTCCATGGTCGTCAGCTACATTCTGACTTCAAACAGGCCAGATTCTGATTTTGTACAATTCTGAGTCGCTCTTTCAATCGTCATCCGTGTGAAGTGGAGAGCACAATGTTGTCTTATTCTGCTACCTCCTTGTCAACCCTTAGATCTCTCAACATGTGCCCTTTTCATCTGCTCCATCGTTTTGACTTCTGCCATCTGCTAGGTCTTCTTTGACTTCTTTTCCCCTTAGGAACACAGATGATGCTCTCTTTAAATCCTAGTGTTTCTCATTGAGTCAAGACACTGTCGCTATTTGCTCTTACTCTCAGTAATCCTGTTAATTAATGCAAATATTTTTGAGCCTTCTTTAACTTAATACCTATATTCCGAAGCCTATCGAATCTAGTGTATCTCCTGTTTCAAAAATGTGATTTCCGCAGCCTCAATGCACTTCTCATCTTCCTTGTTCATCAACTTATTTCATTTCCACAAAGGAGCTCTGGCACTTCCACAACTCTGTAAAAACCTTTAGCTGAGTTTCTGTTTTCCTTTTAAGTGTTTCTCGAGTAGTACATACACACAACTTAAAACTTACCCTATTTATTGGCGATGTCTTTTTCGTAATTGGAACAGACATGATACAAGTAACAGAAATGTGAAACCTTGTCTGCAGGTTCATTCGGAAGAACGAACTTACTGGGTTCTTGCCATGGGAAGCTTGTCGTGGAAGAATTTTTTTAGTAAAAATATTTATAATCCACAGCGGACACGTATATTTGGCTCATTCTGTACACGCCAAGCTGCAACTTGTTCTCATTGCTCTGTGCCTTTTACTACTTAAAGTCGTCTGTTATAGCCTGATGTCAATTTGTAAAGCTGTGTAATTCAGTAGTAAATTAAACAAAATGCGATACGTAATAAACGGCCCCTAACTCTTCAAATCTACAATTTAAACATTTAATGCACTTGAATTCTAGAAGCTAAAGAAAACTCTGAAGGATAAATGAAAAATTTCATAGTAGTTAAAAGTAAATGTTAAAATTGTATAAGATACTGGCATTATCCAAACCCGTATATTGCAGTGAAACCCGGATTACAACGAAAGTACAAGAAGGATCCAAACACAAGACACGATGTTTTTGTAAGACGAAATCAAAGAGACACGTGATGAGGAACGAAGCGACAAGACAAGAGCTTCAAATAATAAAGTTGACTGAGAAAATTAAATGGAATCGTATCAAACGGTATGAACATCCGGACAGGACCAAGCTGAGACTAAATATAAGAAGGTATAAAGCAGAAAGAGGAAGAAGCGTAGGAAGTCCGGGGAAATGATTTGGAATCGTAACCGGCGAGATGCCAAAACGGAGACGATAATGATGATAACGTCATACCGTCATCATGACATACCGTGCCCAGTATTAATTGCTGGGGATAGACGGTAGTCAACTTGAGTTCGAGTACATCGTACACCGAGTCAGAAAACTGGTTAAGACCAGATCGGTCGTGGCTGACTGGCTGACTGCAAGGACGTAACGTTCGGTGGTGATTCAACACGTAAAATGATGTCAGGTCGGTCACACATGAACCCGAGAACCAGCATTATTATTATTTGTACGGCTTATATTAATGGCCTGAAACTGAAAACCATAAAGAAATGGATAATGTTTACAATGCCGAATGATTACATGATTATCGCTGTTCAACGTCTCAACCGATTAATGATTGCATTGAAGGCGTTTCCTTAAACAGCGTAATCCTATTTTGTTCGCTTATCAACATTATAGTCAACAGATGGCAAAGGTCGTAAAATAAAACGTGTTCCTACACCACAATGCCATTCTTACACGAAACATTGTACAATATTTGTATCATCTATGTTATAATTCTCTTACAGGGTACAAACATAAGAAATATGCGTATGTATGTTTTACACAGGTTTCGTAACGACACCGGGCCATTTTCCGCGTCATCTGTTGTGGTCCATGAAAGGGCCGGTGAAGATGTTTGCCCTTCTGAACGTAAGGCATTATGGCATTCTGAACTTCTAAAATTGTGTAACTACTAATTTACAATACACGATATTGTGTCACAATGCCATATAGAAAAAACATTATCATATACGGAAAACCAATGAAAACACGCTTGAAGTTAACACATTCTTGAAATTGTCTACAATTTTCCAACAGACTGCGTAGAATTTTGTAACTACGTTTCTGAAAAAAAACATTCCCAAAAACGCTAATACGCCTAAACAGTACTCACAACTGAAGCTTTCAACATCAGAATCAAGATCAAAATCAGATGATTATCGTGTGTAGTTTTGTCTCTCTAATAATAAATTCACGACAAAATAACAACAACAATAATAATGTGTTTTATATTAACAATAATAGATCTAACAAAATAATATATGTAAAAATAACTGCAATAAAAGTATTTTCAGAAAACAATTTCGATTCCTACACATGGGGCAGGATTTTGGCTCACAGAATTTGGTCAGCCTAATTTATGTGAGTTGTTAGGCATACAAGGAAGGAAGTTGGCCAACAGTACGCTTCAGCTGCCCACTACTAGCCCTGACACTCGGTCCACAGACCAGTCGGTTTGGGGGATGTGTCCACGAATCGGACTCGGGACTTGTAGATTAGAAGTCAGGCGCTATACACATTCGTCTACTCAGTCCCTATTACCCTATTACTGTGATACTACTAACCCTGTCATACTACAGTTAATTACCACGTGAAACATACTTATAAAATTTATAATATTATTTTTTTAATGTGAATTTCATTTCAAGAAGTAGAAGTTTTAATAATTGGACACATACACATACAAATTAAATGCAATGTTAAAGAAAGTAAATGAAAAGCGGCACGCAGTGGTCGCGGGACAGGAAGGGCTACCAGAGGAACGGGGACCAGAGGGCCGCGCAGACTGGAATCTGAATCCGCAGAAGTACCGGAAAAGAACCAATGTTAAACGGAAAACTTTCACAATGGGTGAAAGGATACCTCCAGCCAGCCGGAATTCGTCTTCCAACGAACTGATATCTATAAAATTAAAAGATACACTTCGGAACGGTAAGCGATACAAAAAAAAGCACTATGCAACATCCAACAGGACCCAATTTTTTGTTTCAGGAAAACTCAAAGGCGGACTGTCATCAAAGTTAATGATATCAAATGACTACTCGTGAATACACGATTTCTTTGTGTTAATTCTTTTAATTTACTCTTTCCTATAAATAATTCCTTAAATCTCAAAAACTTTTAAATTTTAAATATATAATTTATAATATTGTATAATCGGCTATATAATTCATAGTAATAATAATTTATAAAATTTACAATAATTATAATTTATAAGATACAAATTTATAATTTATACGTATAATAAATTATAAGTGTATACAATATAGTGTAGTCTATGATAGTGTTTGCATGCACTATCTGTAAATACAGTACAATGGTTCTTGCAATAATAGCAGTACCATATTGAACTGCTACGAACCCTACAGAATTTATCGCAGTCAAAGGTTTCTATCAGTAATTCGATAAAGCTAATAAAGATGACGAGTTTAATAGTTTAAAACGAGAAGTGAGATCATAACCTAATAAATCAAACTGACAGCAAAGTAGCTAGGAGCAAATTGAAATCACGACAACGAGTACAGGTAAACGTCGAGTTATAACTACAATCGGCACGCCCCCGTAAACAGCATGCGATCTACGAGCAGCTGTTGCATGCACTAGTTAACTGCACTTACAATACGCTTGTTGTAAACACTGTTTGCACAAATAAGTCTTAAACTAGTTCGTAAACGTCTGTCGGTATTATGGAAATTCAGCCCATTCTACCTAGAACTGGAAGTGTATAGTATTAACTACCTGCTCCAATTTCTAACAATAAAAATAAAACATAACGTTACGCAGCTGGAAAATGATAGACCAACTGCCTATGTTCAAATTATATAGCCCTATTACTTTGGAAACAAAGCCAAAAATTCATAATAAAGCTGTTTCATTCCAATTACGCGGTATTTTATAAACTATATTTATAATTGCATGATATGAACATTTTTCAATCAATGTAAAAATATTGGTATGGAGAACCATACATGACTTCCATATTCTAAGATTTATATTTAAAATCATTTTCACCCAAACAGCCAGGCTGTGTCTTACCTGCCTTTTTATTGCTGTATTAAATGAAAAATATTATATTACATTAAAATGAAAAAATTATAATTTTATTGCCTGGCAACAAAATTATTTTATTTTTAACAATTACCATTGTTTCAAAAAGTTTAAATAAATTTTCAAGTACTTTACTCTTGTTAAAACGTAAAAGGTTGCAGGTAAACTACCCCTTCCCCTTAACCGATCTTCACTAAAATCGAAAGTCATTGAGACCTCTACAATTCAGGGAGGTATGCAAAAAATTATTTGATTCTGTTTGAATTTGCGGCTGTTATCGTTTGCCATAGAAAATACGCTTGATAAAAAAACGTTGCAGGTAAACTACCCCTTCCCCTTAACCGATCTTCACCAAAAACAATAGGTCTTGAGTACTCTACAAATCAGGGCTGTATGCAAAACATTATTTGATTCTGTTTGAATTTGCGGCTGTTATCGTTTGCCATAGAAAATACGCTTGATAAAAAAACGTTGCAGGTAAACTACCCCTTTCCCTCAACCGATCTTCACCAAAAACAATAGGTCTTGAGAACTCTACATTTTAGGGCTTTATGCAAATAATCTTTTGATTCTGTTTGAATTTGCGGCTGTTATCGTTTGCCATAGGAAATACCCTTGTTAAAACATAAAACGTTACAGGTAAACTACCCCTTTCCCTTAACCGATCTTCACCAAAATCAACAGATCTTGAGAACTCTACAATTCAGGACTGTATGCGAAACATTATTTGATTCTGTTTGAATTTGCGGCTGTTATCGTTTGCCAAACAAACAAAAATATCGGTATGGAGAACCATACATGACTTCCATATTCTAAGATTTATATTTAAAATCATTTTCAGCCAAACAGCCAGGGAAGGAATTTTAACAAAAAAATACTTCTTTGTTGCCAATAACGTAGTACACATATAAAAAAAAATTATCCCCTCCCCCTTCAACTATAATTTTGATTTATAGAAAATTACCCCCAGCCCGTTCAACTAGCCTCTTCATTTATAGATATTTCATCTACGTTTCTACAGTGGATTATTAAGATCTTATCAGGATACTTTATCAAAATTAAGTACTTTACTCATGTTACAACAAAAAATGTTTCAGGTAAACTGCCCTTTCCCCGTAACCGATCTTCACCAAAATCAACAGACATTGAGTTCTATATATCTCAGGCACATATGTAAAATATTATTTGATTCTGTTTGAATTTACGGCAGTTATGGTTCGTCATATAAAAAATTACCCATGTTAAAACATAAAACATGAGATTTATAAAACATATCTAAGATTTATATTTAAAATCATTTTTGAAATAAAATATTTTCACAGAACCTACTAACGCTGGGGAAATCTGAGGAGCCAATCAGAGTTGGGCCTACCTGTCACTCTGCTGAATTTGGTGGAAAGCCCTGTCACTGTCGTCAAAGTATCAGCCTTGACAGGGTCCTCTTTTTCTGCAAAATGGGAGAGGCTTGAGATGGAGTGAGTGACATGGTCCCCACCTCAATGAAGAACCCATTGTTTTATAAAAATATATTTAAATTTTGAAAACTGAAAATTCTTTTCTTGTTGTAAATATTTATATTTTATAATCAAAATGACTTTATTTTTGTTACCTGGCAACAAAATTATTTTATTTTTAACAATTACCATTGTTTCAAAAAGTTTAAATAAATTTTCAAGTACTTTACTCTTGTTAAAACGTAAAAGGTTGCAGGTAAACTACCCCTTCCCCTTAACCGATCTTCACCAAAATCGAAAGTCATTGAGACCTCTACAATTCAGGGACGTATGCAAAAAATTATTTCATTCTGTTTGAATTTGCGGCTGTTATCGTTTGCCATAGAAAATACGCTTGATAAAAAAACGTTGCAGGTAAACTACCCCTTCCCCTTAACCGATATTCACCAAAAACAATAGGTCTTGAGTACTCTACAAATCAGGGCTGTATGCAAAACATTATTTGATTCTGTTTGAATTTGCGGCTGTTATCGTTTGCCATAGAAAATACCCTTGTTAAAAAAACGTTGCAGGTAAACTACCCCTTTCCCTCAACCGATCTTCACCAAAAACAATAGGTCTTGAGAAATCTACAATTCAGGGCTGTATGCGAAACATTATTTGATTCTGTTTGAATTTGCGGCTGTTATCGTTTGCCAAAAAAAAAAAATTTCCCTTGATAAAAAAAACCGTTGCAGGTAAACTACCCCTTCCCCTCAACCGATCTTCACCAAAAACAATAGGTCGCGAGTACTCTACAAATCTGGGCTGTATGCAAAAAATTATTTGATTCTGTTTGAATTTGCGGCAGTTGTCGTTTGCCATAGAAAATACGCATGATAAAAAACGTTGCTGGTAAACTACCCCTTCCCCTCAACCGATCTTCACCAAAAACAATAGGTCTTGAGTACTCTACAAATCAGGGCAGTATGCAGAAAATTATTTGATTCTGTTTGAATTTGCGGCTGTTATCGTTTGCCATAGAAAATACCCTTGTTAAAAAAACGTTGTAGGTAAACTACCCCTTTCCCTTAACCGATCTTCACCAAAAACAAAAGGTCTTGAGAACTCTACAATTTAGGGCTGTATGCAAATAATCTTTTCATTCTGTTTGAATTTGCGGCTGTTATCGTTTGCCATAGGAAATACCCTTGTTAAAACATAAAACGTTACAGGTAAACTACCCCTTTCCCTTAACCGATCTTCACCAAAGACAATAGGTCTTGAGAACTCTACAATTCAGGGCTGTATGCGAAACATTATTTGATTCTGTTTGAATTTGCGGCTGTTATCGTTTGCCAAACAAACAAAATTACCCTTGCTAAAAAAAAACCGTTGCAGGTAAATTACCCCTTTCCCTCAACCGATCTTCACCAAAAACAATAGGTCGCGAGAACTCTGCAAAACCGGACTGTATGCAAAAAATTATTTGATTCTGTTTGAATTTGCGGCAGTTATCGTTTGCCATAGAAAAAAAATCTACAGACAGACAGACAGACAGACAGACAGACACACAGACACACAGACAGACAGACACATTTCGGAAAACGACTTTTTTTCATGTTTTGAGTGTAGTAGAATCAGAATCTGCAATAATCTCGAACACGATTTTTTTTGCCATCACCATACTTCCATTCCTTAAGGAATATGGAAGTAATACCCTTGATAAAAAAAAAACCGTTGCAGGTAAACTACCCCTTTCCCTCAACCGATCTTCACCAAAAACAATAGGTCGCGAGTACTCTACAAATCAGGACTGTATGCAAAAAATTATTTGATTCTGTTTGAATTTGCGGCAGTTATCGTTTGCCATAGAAAAAAAATCTACAGACAGATAGACAGATAGACACACAGACACTTTTCGGAAAACGACTTTTTTTCATGTTTTGAGTGTAGTAGAATCAGAATCTGCAATAATCTCGAACACGATTTTTTTTGCCATCACCATACTTCCATTCCTTAAGGAATATGGAAGTAATAAATGAGTAACGTAAAACATGGAGAAGACGTCTTAACGTTGGGTAGAACAACTGAAGCCGTACAAACTAAGCGAAGATCTGTCGGTACACTTAGGAAGCCGGATCAGGTCACTCACTAGGCCATGAAAGTGAAGAAGGGGAAGAATAAAAAGAACACATCTGTACCGAAACACTAATCGTTCTCACCTTTTACGCTGGTCAGGTCAGAAGTTCTGTGAAATAACTGTCATGGTCATTCAACACGAATATTCACCTGAATAGTCACTGTATTATACTGAGCAGAGAGTATTATACATTATACAGAGAGTATTATACTGAGCAGTTGCACATATAGCACTTCCTAGCAGAGAAGGTGGCAGTATATCTGGGGCTAAGCACCGAACGTGACCCCCGTTCATTCGTAAAGAAGGCCGTCGAAAAAGCCACGGTGCATACAGAAGACTGTCATTGTAAATGCTGACTCTGTATTATGCACGCTTTTTTACAGAGACGCATGTTTTCTGTCATATGAATCAGAAGAAGTCTGATCTATATAAATATAACCTGAAGTACCGGAGCTCACAGTTTTCCCTAACTGCAAATATATCTCATAGCGTCTTTACCATTCTTTTGAAGTTAAAAATGACAGCAAAAGCCATTCCATGTGTTTCTAAAGTATTGTGTATAAAACATGAAGAAGTAATGATAATGTTATGTATTTTATACTTACACTTATTGTTTTTTTTTTATTAATGGTACCTATAATTCAATTTTTTATTTTTTGTATTCTTTTATATAGCCTAAAGGTACCATATAATGTTGTTATTTATATTCTTAAAGCGATCGATTTCGGTCACAGACCATCATCAGGTTATATAGCACATTCACAATATTATAAAACACTGAATATAATATGTTTAATATTATAAAGTGTTTTATAATATTGTGAATGTGCTATATAACCTGATGATGGTCTGTGACCGAAATCGATCGCTTTAAGAATATAAATAATAACATTATATGGTACCTTTAGGCTATATAAAAGAATAAAAAAAATAAAAAATGAAGAAGTAGTTTTTATACCTAATATTCATAAAAATAACGCAGACTCATAATATAAAGCCTATTATAAAGGCTACAAGGCCACCTAATATCGAATGATCCTTAAGGAAAGAGAAATTTTAGCTATACGGTATTTCTTGACTAATTAATTTAATGGATAATGCGTTAACAGATTACGTTAAAACAAACACACCCACAGAGCGAGATTAGTCCAATGACCACCCTCGCCAGCCTTCAAATTCTTCTCGCCCGCCACCGAAGCGAATTCCGCGGCGTAATGAGCGGGAAATAGAAATACCTTTAAGGTTATAATCTTGAATTGTCATGGGATTTTTATAATATGTTTTAAATTATATCAAAATATAGCGAATCTTCTATATATGTCTGTATTGATGTCGAAATGTCTATAGTAATTAGCTATTTAAGCAAACCCCTGATTAAATATGCAATAGCGTTATTGCAAAACTAATACACACAAAACTAAAGCGCCTTGTCAGTGACCAAGCAGAAATATTTTTGCAAACTAAAGACAATGGAAATTAAAAGAACCAAGTTTTAGCTTAAACTATTTAGTCTACAACTGAGACAAATACCGAATGCGACAGGATTGTGTGTCTTCAACCTGACATTCGCCAGGACAGTCAGAATATAAGTAGTTTTTACTACACACTTGTGCAAACACGGAACTTATCAGAACGAATGGTGTGCAAAAGTGTTTTAAAGTTGGTGACAGGGCACAAACTCGGGGTTACAGTTCTTCGAAGAATTTTGGTAGAGTTGTTGAAAAAGAGAGTAAACTTAATTACGAGTTCGATATGGGAAATGGTGAAATGTGGAGAAGACAAATCGACCAAATCTTAAAGTGTCAGCTGGGTTCACCTTCACGATTTGAAGGAGAGACAGCTGATACGTATTTATATAGTGCTGAATTAAATTGACCCTTACAAATGTCCAAATATCTGCTGATCAGCTGTTTATACAAATCGTATGTTTTTATTGTCGCGATCTGTTGTTTACAAATTACGAATTGATCTCCGAGTTATGTTTATGAATAAAGTACAGTTCGATGTTTTGTTTAAAATTTTATTTGTTAGGTATGTAATATTTTTACAGGTTTAGAAAACCAAATAAACATTTAAGTATAGTTTCCTCAAATAATAATATTATTGCTTTCATAACGTTATATTGTATTCATGTATTCACTAACCAAACAGTGCAAATTAACAGCTTATTCTGAAAGATTCTATAAGCTCAGCGTTTTAAAACAACGTACTCGAAGCTGTTGTCGCTTGAACATTTTAAATAACAATCGTCGGGATCTGTATGTAAGACAGGTCACAGTAGCAAATGTTCTGAAACAAACAGATCATATTTTACTGAAGACGAAGGAAGAGAGACAACGTTTTATAGATGACAGCCGTAATACAAGCGTGTAAAACAACGCACATAACAGATAGTAGGTTGAAGCTGGCCAGACCAGATCAGACGACCAACAGGTGGGCAACTGGAGAACGGCAACTCCGCTTACAAACGTCACCGGAGTTCCTAACACGTTACGTCACTCCCGTCACACATTTTTTAATTTATTTTTACCTGCGAAACAGCAACAGTTGTAACAGACTCGCCTTACATACGTCATAAATTATCGTGTACGTCATACATTGGGTACTCATAAGATGACTAATGTGTAATCTGTGTTAATGAATCGATGTATTTACTTGAATGACTAACGTTATCTGAATGTTCATTCCGAGTGATGACATGCGGCCAAAAATTAATCTGGCAGCCAAGTGAAATAAAAAATGTATCCACAGTCACGGAATTAATGTTTCACTTCCGCATGCAAACAGTTATTTACTACCATTATAACTAAATCTGCGTTTTAACTAAATCTCTTTCTGATCTTGAAATTTTTTTCATCATGGCAATGAAAAGAATTTGTCTTTTGTCCGTGCAGGACAGATGAATATAATTTAGTTTCTCGAATGGAAGAACGACAACAGTTGGCAAAGGTCTACGTAAACCTTTAGGACTGTTAAGAAGACTTAATCGAAGCTACAGCCTGAACCCTTTACTGCTTAAAACATACGGAGACAGATAATATGTTAATATATAAGACTATTATTATCACTGTAATTGAAACGATCCTAAGGCTGAGTTTATCCGACCACGCAACACTGAGAAAAATGTTTTGGTAAAATTGATAACATTTACTAACTACTATTGAGCTATTAATGTTTTATCGTTGTGCGGTTGTGATTTTTTTGAAAATTTTTTGAAGCTGAAGTGTGTACCGTTAAAAACAAAAGCAATTTTTTTCTTTTTAGACAAAAGATTACGCTCAAGAAACCTTGGAAAATAATTGTTTATTATGATAAAATGCAAATGATCGTGATTAAATAATACATAATAGTGTACAGATATTACTTTTTACATCGATAACGTTCCACATTTTATGCAAAACAGTGGTAGTAACACTGAATAAATTGCAACGCGGTGATTGAAATTATTATCCAGACTATTACTCCGTGGTCTAATATTTTATGACAGAACGCCAGAAATTTCGGCCGTACCCATAAACGGCCATCCTCAGTGAAGGGGAAACTAGGTCTTCCTAAGGATAAATTACGCCCACGTATATACAGTAGAACTCCATTTATCCGAACTAATAAGTCCCACACGTAATTCGGATATGCAGAAATTCGGATAATTGGGACAAACATAAGAAAAAGGTTATGTTGTGAAAGAAAACGCGAAAATTGCTCAAAAAATCACTTTTGTTTATTTTTATTACATGAATACAGTATCTTAGTAAAAACCAGGCCACACGTGTTTTGCAAAATTTTCACTTTTACTACAAAAAAATTGAAAATAATACTCACATACTCACACACAAGTGAATAATAATCGTTCAACATAGAAATCGGCACGAAACCTAAAGAAAACACCATACTTCCATTTCCTTAAGGAACATGGAAGTAAAAATATTGTTAACATCGATAAGAACAGTAGGTAGTGCACCGCTATCGCTGCATGTAATCGCGAACAACCGGATCAAAAGGCCAATTCCATTAATGCTGGCACATACACGAATACATACGTCATACGCGGTCTGATTGCTGACTGTGGAATTGCTTCACATCCCATATTTGGACTCGCAAACATTCGCGTATACTTTCAACGCATCAGTAGACCAAGTTATGTGCTAACTAAGGTCGACGTCAATAAAGTACTCTGCGATGGTAACATTTGCCTTCGTGATTGAGCGCCTCTGCTATCCACGTTGAAATGGGTGTTACAGAATTTAGCAGAACGATAAGCAGTAACTAGTTTAATCTTGTTTCTGGATCTCCCAGTACAGTTAAGCTTCAAACTTTACGAAACGTTTTGAGTTGTGAACAATATGGGAATGACAATAATAATGAAAATTTAACGTTTGTTTATTTAATATTGTATCGGTTTCCTTTATCAAATTGTACCGGTTTCACGTGAGACATGGATCATTCTTTGTAAGAACGGTAAGTAATGTCGCAATCTAACTTAGATTTGGTGCCTCAGCAGGCGCGTTACACCTCACGCACACGAAGCACTAGTGTGGAAAGTCGACTTGGTTTTCTGACTGTTGGCATAAGAGACATGATTCTGTAATACTTTAACCGGAATCTATTGCCAAAGGCGAACTGTCGCGTGACGTTGGTTCTCTGGGTTTGTCCGAAGAAGAGACTATGTAACAACTCCTCAGATAACATTTAATATTCACAAACTTCAGGAAGAATATAAGGTTCGAGAAGAACGAACAATCGATGTAATCAAATTTCTAAGGAGATATTTTTTCTTTTGCAAGTATTAAAATTATAGTACCAAACGGATGTGGCTTTATTTATTATAACTTCAGTGGCTTAAATATTCTGCGAAATATTATCTTAATTCAGTAATGTAAATAGGAAAATAATATATTTACATGCATAACCAAGTAAATATAAAAATATGTAATATTTTATAGGCTAGTGTAATCCCTGCAGGGCTGCGGCCGGTAACTCGTGGGTGCGTGGCTGGGTACCAAGGTCCGGAGATCTGAGGAGGCCCTTAGAGGCCCGGTAAAATGTGAAAGATCTTTATGATTTTATTAATTCAGTTTATTAAAAACTATTCATCAAATCTGTATTAAGCTTTGTGTTGATGTATTTGTGTCTTGACGGACGACGTGAGCTTTGGATGAAAATTCTACACATTACAGTTGACTTAATTTTAAAAGCACAAAACCTTATAAATATTATCAGCAGTACAATGCTTACAAACACCCTCAGACCCTCAGATAAGTAATAAAATATATCATATTATAAAAAGATGAGATTAGATAAAATCACTTGCTACACAAATATAGATTTAGTTCAAAATTTGAAATTCAAAACGGATACAGTTTACGGAGTCTTAAATGTCGTTTTACAATAATTAAGCATTAGATTTCAAGCAGAAAATTCTTTTGACGAACTTTTCTTTCCAGTTGTGAAACACAAGTAATTAGATGAAGAGGAACGCAAGTTGAAACCAAAGTTCTTGCACAAAAGTATCAAAATGATTTGTTATTCAATTTTTATTATAAAATCTTCGCCTATCACATATTTCTTCTAGTGGTTTTGAGTAAAAGCTTGGAGAACAGCACTGAAATTACTTTAATCATTTAAAACTACTGAACGAAAATATGCTAAAAACCATTTGGTACATGTGTTTTGTAAACGTTTTTATTGCGTTTCGTATTTTTTGTACTCTCCTAGTAACGGTAGTTTCAGGGGGGAGAGTATTAAGAAAATTTGGAAATGAACATACAAACATTAAACCTTTACATCCGTTAGTCTGTAAGGGGCTAGCCATGGAGCCTGGTACTGGGCACATACTGTTGATGTGGGGGGGGGGCTCGAATATTTGTTATATTTATAACAATATACAAATACATAAAAAAACTGAATGCATTATTTCGTATAAATCATATAAGGAACGCTTGTAAGGAACACATCTTAACGTGAGATAGTCTCCAAACTAAAGCGAATTGTCACCTTCAGCATAGAATACCTCAGCGCCACGCTCCAAACGTTTAAAAATCTTTTGAACTATGTTTACAAGTCGCGACCAGTTATGTTAAACCATTACGTAATGTGTGAGTCATTTAACCGCTGGCTTCAACACAAACGACCTTGGCAACAGCCTATGATAAAAACAATATAATATACGACTGTCCCTCGTAATGTCGAGTGACACTTATATATCATTGTTACGCAAACCTTTCGCAACTTCCTCTTGCACCTGTCGCTCACGGCAACTGATACATAAATCAGAATTTCGTTTGGCACTGAATTTGCAACTCAAACACGTTATTCTATGCTACGTTGTCTGACTTGGCCGATCCTGAAAACCCGCATGAAGTTCCGAGGCGATATTTTGTAGCCGGACTTCTTTTTAAAATATATTCCCTTTGTTGAATAAGAGGAAAGATAATGCTTTGAACAATAAGTCTTTCTTTTCTTAAACTGGTTCCAATAATTCCCAATAATAGGAATGTCCGTGTAATGAAACCTGAAATATGAGCGCAGCGCTGTCGCAGCCTGTCGAGTACTTAAGTATATCTTCCTAAACGCACTATCGGCGAAAGCGCAGAGTTTAGTCGGTTGCACAACTTTTGCTGCAACAGTACATCTCCGAGGCCTACTTTCCCTTTACCCAGGTGCCGAGTCGGCCTCGGTAAACACAGAACGCGCGATGTCCACTGGATCGGATGCCGACTAGGCTTACTGTTCCCTCACAGGGAACAGAGCCGTGTTGCTTGCGGACTGGTCGCTGTGATATGTCAACGCTGACTGCCACTTCTACGAGGACTTGGCGGCTCTTGCGATACTGCAGCGCCCGGAGTGACTCTGATGACTGGAAGACAGATCCAAGACTGTCTAAGGCGTTAGGTTATAAAGTTAGTGTTACTTATGGAAAGGATTCACGTGCTGAATAAAACTGGGTGGGGTTGAAGGTCTCACAGTGAAGTGCTCAGCAAGTTTATGATACTTGTAACAGTTGCCTTCGGCCGACAGCCGACAGCTTTCGAAACACACACTGACTCTAACCCGTCCGAGGAGACCTAGCAGAATCTTCCGTCTGTTGGTTGTAATGCTGCGTGCCCCTACAATAACTAAGGAATCGTAATTGTAGTCCTTTATTATAGTTCAGTCGTTATTAGCTGTACAAGACTGTCATTGCTCTGTCAGTTTTGTGATGATATCCAGCCGGAGAATCACTGCACCGCACTCGTTTGCGGTGACGATCAAAAACCGAAAAAATCTTTTTATTTTCAATCGGAACTCAAATATAATTCCCGGGCCTGCACCATATAATCAAGGTGCGTTTTTCAGCCCCCAGTTCGACTCAGCCTGTTGAAAATGAGTATCTGGGATAACATCCTGGGGATAATAATGGGCGGCTGAAGCGTTGTGCTGGTCACACTGCCTTCCTTGTATGCCGTACGGCTCACATAAGGCGGCCTACCCTGCCTGACTCCTAAGCTGCTTCGGTGGTACACATGGGAGCCATTATTATTGACTCAAATATAACATGAATGGAGAACACGGCAAAGGGAAAGGAAGTTCTATACTGGAGAAACTTGTATAATATCAAAAAGGAAAAAAGGGGATAACTAGCGTTCGGAAAATTACTGAATGTCTAAATTCCATTCTACGATGTAGCCTAATCATATTATCGTCAGATGGAAAACACATTATGACGAGTGTTGAACGCATATAGGAGTGTTTGTTTACATTGTCAGATCTGTGGTAGGCCTACCTAAATTAGCAGGGTATCCCATTATGTAAGAAACGTATACTAATAAAGTTTTGCATATAATTTGTCTGCACCTTTACACAAGAACAATATAACATATATGTACTCCGCACTTCATATGTAAAGCTTATACATTGTCGATAATAAAACGCTTTTATTTTTTCGTGATATTAGATGTGTCCGGGTTGATCTGGGGACCCTCATGTCCCCAAAACACTTCTGAAATACGGTTTCGAGCGTAACTTTACATAAGAAAACCGGATCACCAATGACGAACTAATCAGACAAGGAAATGCTTGTCTAGTAGGAAACAGCGTACTACTTGGCAAGTCAAGTCGCTCAGCACTGTTTTGTTGGAAACCGTTCAATAAGTAACTCATGCGCTCGTTCGCATGTATATACTACTCTCGTGTGTCTACAATGTCTAAAATTGCGACAGCTTTGTGCTATGTGTGTGAGCAGAGTATTTCTAAAGCAGTACTCAGAAAACGTTCTTTTATTAGGAGCCAAAAACGGAATAATACATAAGGAAGAATAAACAGGGAAATTGAAAATACATGTAAAGAACATGAAAGTACATGTGCATTCGTGTAAAAAAAAGAAATACAGGAAATGCAAAAATACACAGTGCATAAATTGGCCAGTTAACTAATTCAGCAATATTTTTCTTGGAAACAGTTCAATGCACAAGTGTACGCTTGTGTGCAACGTCTTGCGCACACAGTCCACTATAAATACTAAGTGACTCACTATTAATATGTTATTAAAAACGATCACTTATTTGAATTGTTTTCATACTATTGTACGAAATGTACATCATTTGTTCTTATTTCAACCATGAAAACTGGAAAATGGAAAAATTTACAAAATAATTAATCAAAAGTATCTCCATGCAAGATGTGTACCTATTTACAGTTTATTTACTTCGACTCTCTTCTTGGAATTTCCCTTTTAGGGAATTAACCGATTTCTTCAGACCAGACATTTCAGTTGTGCCAAACAACAGCTACCTGTTATATATCTGCCATTACTATATCTTCATTTATACTTTCCACGTCATGACGCGGCCTAGCTCAATGGAAGCTTTGTATAGCTCAATGTACAGCTCACTTTGTATATTGTACTGTGAGTTCTGATCAAGATCGAGTCGATCCAACCCCGTCTACAGACCTGACGATAGATTTTAAACAGTGGCTTTTATATGTTCAGTGGACAAACTCCTCGTTGCAAGACTAACAAAATATACATTTATTTCGCACACGCGCAGAGCTGTCTTGTATAGTGTTTCATAGTGTATAGATCGGCAACACAACTGGTGAGAACATTACGAGAGTTGTAAGTGTCGTTATGAAGCGACAGACAGTATGTGAGAGAGATATATAGGCTAGTGTGTGAGTGAGACAGTAAACTGTTCATGTTCCCTCCTCCCGTCACACCAGGCTATACTATTAAATGGCTATACACCAGGCTTTTTGTTGGCTTCGCGCATTTTACGCTCAACTATGGCTGTCACATTCCTACCTAATATTAGGGTAACCAACAGTCTGGCTGAGATAGGCGGGGCTCGGTCAGTAATAACGCGACGTTTACACATGAAAGCACCCCAAACCACAGGTCGTCACTACACGTGGTTAAGTGGAAAGTGGTCTCTTTCTGGCGGTGATGTGGTATGAGCTGTACCACGGATCGAGGGAGCAATAGGACTTCGGCCTATTGGATGAGGGATACGATGATGATGATGATGATGGCGATATTCAACATATGGTAGACATCCTACTCTTCTCTTCATGGGCGATACGGCTCTAAAATTCTGTCAACGTATCTGTGTTTTGGCATAACGATGGCTATTATTACGTTCCCACATTTCACCATTCCGTATTCTATCTATACAAGTAAGATGGAGTCACCTTCTATGTAGAATGCCTTCTACAGATCGTAATTTATTTATTCCTTCCTTCCATTTTTCTTTTCAGCCATGTATGGTCTGCGATTACACACTTCTTTCGCTTTAAGTTCTTAAAGCGCGATCGGCAATGGTGGAATTAATTAATTTATCATTATTATTATTTTTTTTAAAGGATAACTTTCAGTTGCAAGCAGTCATACGTTTTCTTCAACAAAAACAAAAGCTTTTTCTTTACTATAACATCCCCCCCCCTTATATTAAGTAACGTTCCCCCGTTGTTATTTTACTTTCGATATCTATTTTCCATAGTTAATTGTAAAAAACCCTATGTAATACTATAACCTGGTGTTTGAATGCTTTAAAAAAACGAGAACCGATTTAATTGAATACGCTTAAATAGAATAACTGAAGAAGTGTCACGTTTTAATTAGTCAGGCTCGGATGTGTCTTATGTCAAGGATAGGGATATTGATAGGAAGATGAACAAATTTCGGCCAGTTTGTGGTACAATACAAAGAAAATTAAGGACTAGACGCCAAGTTGTATAACGTCTACTCTGCTACTGTATGGTAGCAAATGTTCCTAAAACTCACGACAAGACCACAAGCAGGGTGGATGAAATTTTAGCTGAGTAGTCGGGGTTGCACCAGACGGAATTGAATGCCAAATAAAGAGTATACCTGCGCATTTATAACTGTCGATTATAGGACAGATGAAGTCAATATGTAAGCAACAAGTAGACAGAATGACTCAAGTAGACCACGGAAGATGATAAAGATTTACCTTGACGAAGGCGGTACAGGTAGTGCGCTTAATCCCTGGAGTGAAAAAAACAAAAAGAAAACGTTTTGCGTGAAAAGTTCATTAATCGGCTCCAAAAACAATCGCTGATTTTTCAGATCACCACCGTAGTCTCGGTTTAAGACGTACTCATAGAGTTTACTATTTGTCGTGGTCGTTTTTTCAGATCACAAACGTAGCCTCAGTCGACTCACATCTTCCTTGTTTAGGGAGCGTATTCTGTAATTTCTTTCGGTCTGTAAACAAAGTCAACCCACGATTTCTCTAGCGCAACTTGTAATAAAGAGCAAACCCTTCAACGTATGTTAGTCAATAAGCACTCTCTTGAACACTCTTATAAGACCAAACGAAGTTCATTCCTGCTGCCTGTAAAAGTCCAATTCCAGCTCTCTTGGACTCATTACTTTAAGTAGTGATCCTCCTCTACGCATTAACAGTGCTTACTGACCTTCACATACAAAGCAGACCCGTAACAGATAAAAGTTAGAACTTGATAAAACAGCCGTTTGTAAATTCACTAATCATCTTTATTCCGAAGTCACAGAGGAAATGTTTAAAACATAGCTATTATCTACTGTTCAGAGTTTTTATTAAATTGTATGATGCAGATTATAAATGTGTATATACTGTTAATCTCAAAAAAACTGAAACTAGTACTAGTAGTGGTATTTTCTTTTGTTATCTCAGTGTTACTGAAAGTGTAATAAACACATGAAGCTAAACGGCGACTGATAATGGGCAACAACAATGGGTCTATTAAACGAACACGTGACACAATACGCACGAGAAACGTGTGAAATCCTGATGTGTTACAGAGCTTTTGGACGGAAACGCGCTACCCGCTCGACAATACATTTACGCGGTGTACAAACGTAAAATCGTTGTGACATTACTACCGTGTTTACAGAAACGCAATAGTGACGTAACTGACTATTTCTTTAGTACGAACCTGGAGCAAACGGCAACACTCAGAGTTGTTTTTTAATAACGATTAAAAGTGGTCGGACCGTCATTTCGGCGAACTCTCACTTCACTACAGTTCTTATACTTGCTTTTTTCCGCTTGTTTCAGTCGTTCGCCTTGTTCTGATTACCTCACTCCAAGTTCTATTATACACCTTTATTTCCTTCCGAACAGATGCTTTCCCTGTGGTCTTAGGTTTCGCACTTCCCTGCTCCTCGTTACGTCAAAGCAGAAGACACGTAATAATTACTGCGGCCCAAGAAGAAAGTTTTCAAAATCACATACGCTACACAGTGTACGAAACTTCATGGACCCGACAAACGTTGGAAGCGTTTGAATTTGATGGTGTAGGAAATTGTTGATAACCAAAAGGACTGACAAAGTGAAGCGGCTCCGGGCAGACTGACAGAAAAGTAAAGTTAACGTAGAACACTGCTAAGAGAAGAGACATACTATAACAGACACAGAGAATTGGCTCGTATTGTGACTTAAAGAACAGTAATCGTATACACAGTCAAATGTTGGAGTATACGAAGCAGACTGTTGTAACGTAGGATTTATATGTGAAGAGATTAACAGAGGAAAACGATACTGGTAGACTGTTCAAACCAGTCAAGATGGTGATAAAAAAAGGAGACCAAAGTAACTGGATATATCAGCTAAATAACTGATGTAGGTTACTCAATAGGCTTCATTGAAAGTCAAAACAGACGACAGCTCCTTCCGGTGATATATTATATGCAGTCGCATTCTAAACAGCTCTGTGCTGCATACAGTGGCACGTTTTATTATTTCTTTTTTGTATGCTTCAAATAGAACACACAAATTATAACGCGTCGTTGTGTGTAAACGGTAGCATACATTACAGATGTATTTACAAACGTTTGTATAAGGCCGATGTTTTTGTATGCTTCAAGTAGAACACACAAATTATAACGCGTCGTTGTGTGTAAACGGTAGCATACATTGCAGATGTATTTACAAACGTTTGTATAAGGCCGATGTTTTTGTATGCTTCAAATAGAACATGGGCATTAGGAACTGGAGACTGAAGGCAGTGGACAGAGATGAGTGGAGACGGGTCGTAGCGGAGGCCAAGGCTCACCATGGGCTGTAGTGCTGGAGAGTAGCCTAGTAGTAGTAGTAGTAGTCAAATAGAACACACAAATTATAACGCGTCGTTATGTGTAAACATTGCAGATGTATTTACAAACGTTTGTATAAGGCCGATGTTTTTCTACCGCGGCTCGCTCGTCTCCCTGGGCGTTGCCGACTTCGGTCACGAGAACCGCATAAATCGACTGAAAGATCGTCCTGTCATCGTGTTTGCGTTTGACGCACGAAACCTTAAAGTACAGTGTGTTACTGACACTGTTACACTGCGTAGTTAAATACTTCAAGTATTCACTTGGGCCTTTTCAAGAAAGTGTCTACAAACAACTCTCGCAGCGTCACGAGCCTGCCAAGCTCCCCCACCAACGTTCCCACCAGTCCCTTCTCCTACAGTAGTGGTGTGAAGGAGTGATTAGCATACATTACACACATTCATATGACGCACGCACGCGCGCGTGCCTTTAATTCCGCATGCACACACGCTTCAATTATATTATTTTTATTTTGTTTGTTTTTTGTTTTATTTATTTTTTATTAAACGCACGCACCCTTCAATTCTTTTTATTTTGTTTCTTTTTTTTAATTTTTATTAGGAGGGTTTTTTAGTTTATTTTCACGATTATTTATATTAGATTAATTACATAATCTAGGATAGTGAATTAATCCATTGTTTTGAAAAAAAAAAAACGAACGGCATTTTCCACATTTCAGGCGACAGTTAGCAACTCTATCAGATTCATTTTGAATAAAGCAATATAAAGAATAAAAGTATATAGTAATAACGTAAATAATAAACACGAAAGGAATGTAAAGAATTAAAAAAACACACAAAATAAACGTATGAAAGAATGAGCGTATGTAAGAAGAAACGAATGTAAATAACTAACGAAAGAGTAACTTTGAAAAATAAAACAATGTAACTAACTACACAGCGTAAAGCTAGAATCTTAGACCAAACAGAAACGATAAATGTGTTAGTAGTGGTATGGTAAAAAGGGTATGGTAATCAACCCTTCTTCACACCGCTACTGTAGTAGTAGGGACTGGCGGGCGCGTTGGTGGGGGAGCTTGGCGGGCTCGTGACGCTGCGAGAGTTGTTTGTAGACACTTTCTTGAAAAGACCCATTCACTTTGTTAAACAGGTACTTACGAATTCGTGTATAATCGCTCTTTAAAACATGAATTCATAAATACAAGTGATACTTTCTTCGTTTGTACATTATTTGTGATGTCGTGAACAGTACCACAATTTACAGTATTCTCATAAATAGAAATCATTTCACTATTTTAAATGTACATTCAACCCCTTACAGCACAGTTCAATGAATTGCAAATTAGATCAAGTGACTTAATTATCTAACCAACTGGCTAACAACACAAATAACTAGTCGTTACGAATTAACTATCTATGTTCGCTGTAATAAACATTTGTCCGTTGTTATTTTATATAAAATATATTACCTCTTAGATTTGATTTTAATTCAATCTTACTTTCCAATACTCATTTCCCTTGGCAACGATACACTTTGAAGAATAAAAAACGAATGTTTAACGACCAACGTCTATTGAAAACACGTTCACCGTACGGGTATTGAACGTATCCTCTTTACGAGTGTTTTGACAAATACTGCGAGGGAGGAGATGGTACAAACATGTTTTGAAGACGAATTATTATCTGTATTTCTTCCAATGGCCACGTGCCAAAACAATCTTCACAGGAAATATGATTTCTCCGCCAAAATCAAAGGCTACGCAACTCCTATGGCGTAACTCGTTCTTGAAGATGACTATTATATTTACCGTTCCGATAAAATGCCTACATTCTTGGCATTTTCGACCATGTACCATTCGAATTCATTCCCTCCACAACCCCCTCCCTCCCAAACACACTCACACACAGTAAGCAACGTCAAGTTTGTTATGTAACTCATTAGATGCCTGCAATACCTGACAACTGTATCTGATTAAATGCCAACTGTATGCACTGAATTAATGACTTTATTTGCAATAGTAATAAAAGACATTAACAGGTAATCCATTACTGTACTGAATCTATATTGGTATTTCCTCGTATTGAGTAATGTTATTGACAAATAACAATAGTTTTATTATGTTGTAATTCAATGTAAATGTTACTTAATAAAGATACGGAAAAACAAAACTAATTAATTCTGTTGAACTTACTATTATCAGCCGGGCTTTTAGACCGTGCTCCATAATTGTTGCTATTGACAAACGTTTCGGCCCCACCATCGGCGGCCATCATCAGTGTCTAGATTGGCACGACGACCCCCAATTCACTTCAGAGATGAAGTAGAGACTATGCAACTGGCCGTGAAAGCTTAAGAACTTAATTAATTTTGTTTAAATCGAAAATCAGTCTAATTAATACTGCAACTATTTAATTAATAAATCAGTTTAATTATATAAAAAAATGATAGAATATAAAAAAACCAAGAACGTCATTTCTTTGTAGAATCTAACATAAGGGTCTAAAACTGAGTGTGAATTCAGTAATAATAAGAATATTGAGGCAGCTACTCTTCATCTATTGTATTGTTTTACAAGGAGCTACTCCGAATTCATAAAAGGGCAGATGGTTTCAGGTATTTCAACAGAGAGCGCAATAATTATTCAAAAAAAAGAAAACTATGAAAATAATGTTTAAAAATAATACTAAAATTAATTATTCATTAAATTTACAGTTGTATATGGAACACGTTAGTCGAGAAAATGGGATAAACTCAACTGCAAATGTTGATTTATTTAAGGAAGCCACATGAACGCTCATTCTGTTACGAAAATACAGGCGGAAACAGAACCGTAAACATTTTATTGGTTTTACTGGGTGTTGTCGGTACAATTTTACAACTTTGAACATAAATTAATATAGGTTTTAAACATAAAAAAAAGCATGCGAAATAATATGCGTTCTTGTTCTGGATGACGTCATTGTTTACCTTCACGTTACACAACCATATAATACATAAGTGTCAAAGATAAGGATTATGTACACGATATCGGTCAAAACACGACTAAAGTGAAGAGGATATCTCACACCATACTGAAGTACACATTTTTCAAGGTTTCCAAGGTTATTTCTAAGACCTTCACTTCCGCATTTGAAGAGTAAAAGCCTAATTTGGATTTAATTTTTATTTACATATTATACACATCATGTTTGTAGATAAATGTCCAATCTCGTAGTATGTGTTGCAATTTGGATTTAACTATTTTGTAATCCGAATGGCTTAAAATTGTTATTGTCAGAAGAGGAATCACTTTAGAAACTGAAGTTTCTTACAAAGAATTGGAAATACGACATTTACTTTCGACTTGAATAAAAGGCTTACTTAGAATGTACGTTATAAGAACACAATAGAACATATTCGACTTATTTCTTCGAGTAGAATAATTTTATATGATTTTTTTTAACTAACGGATATTTTTATGAGAAACATTATTCTACTTTTTATACCGGATACATGAAATACATCTCGCAAACTATTTTTGTGAGATATACGAGGCCAGCCGCTTTATCTAGGCTGTGAAATAACCTAAGGTTATAGTACGACACGAACGATAAATAAACAAATTTACTGATGCACGCGGAACGTCTAGTTAAATTTTGAAGAATGAAGTACGGATAAAAACAGTGGGAAACACGACTGTAGTGCCATTACCAGTACATGGAAGCGAAGTGTAGGTAACAATGTAGGAAACTGAAAGTCACGAATAAGGTATCAAGGGAATGAAATTTCCACGAAAGGGGAAAGTGTATAGACCTACTCGCCGGGATAGATAAAGAAACGAAAGTATAAGAAAAGACTTAAAAATATTCAATCTTCGTCATTACGTTCAACGAAAACGACAACGGTAGAACGAAAACAAGGATAATGAACTAAGAGAGGTTCCTGTTCAAAGCAGAATGAAATAAACCGACTGGAAAACGAAGCAACAGTTGACCACGGAAAATATGTGTACCGTAATAGGCTCCAATCCTAGTACGTACATGAAGTGGTGATGATGATGTGGACTATTTCTTGTCAAAGAATACACGTCCCTAACTTACGCACGATACACATAACATAACAACCCCTATAGATTGCATAATCAGACAAAGCTAGAGGTGATGAAGACAGACATGTAGCGACGGATTTTACAAGTTTTATGTATCGTTTCTTGGGGAAAGGTACGTTACCCGCAGAAAACAAATTATTGCCAATTATAATCTTCAGTTCTTCGATCTAACTCCTGCTGGCTACTAACAATTATTAAAATCTCAGAAACAAAATTTACACTGTATAAAATAAAATGCAATCAACTTGTAATCTATGTTTTAATCTATGCAGCTAATCAGATTTTGTGGACGTAAACATTAAATAAAACGTTATTACAGTTTAAGAAATAAAGTTTCTATTCGCTTACATAACACAATTGTTTAATTAGTTTCCGACCATTAACTTTACTGATTTCCCTATCTATATTTTAATACCGTTCATGTTAAGAACTACAGTCAGAAGAGCTTCTGCTGGTTGAGCTCTACCTTAATAACGTTCAAAAGCCCTATGTAGGTAGTCGGCACGAAACGTTGCCCTGCGTCATAATCTGATGCATTGCGTGGTCGTATTGACACGCAGTTAGTTCTTGTTGCAGGTCACATAAAACTCTCTTGACAGTACATTAATGTAGTTCGAAAGATCTGCATAGTACGAATTGTGAAATAAGTGTAACTGATTATTCAGCGTAACATATCGGACACCACAAGTGCTTTCAAGTGGAAGATGTGCCTGATAGCCCGTCGAGTAGTTAAACTTGACCACCTCCCACTATCACTATTCTCCGCAGTAAAAATATTTACTTGAAACGTTACCATCTCTTGACATATTAATATGAGAGCTAACGATTTTCTTCACAATGCATACGGTGCGCTTATCTTACAGTGCTGAAAACGTCACCTCTAATTATTGAAATAAGTGATTTCCAATTTAAAAGCGACCGGAGGCCCGCTAGTGAGTTCATCAATTTTTGTCGAGTATCGTAAAAACAAAAAAAAAAGGTACACGTAACGTACTTAATTGTCAGTAAGTAAAATGGAGTAATTTATATATTTACCACTTATGCTACACACTTTTTAGCTGAGGAATCTTTATTATGTCAGTATGATAGTGCTATAGTGTGAAAGCGTACGCAATCCGAGAGAACAGAGCCTGACTTAAGGTTTAGCGCCGTAGGCTGATGAATTTTTGGGCCCCCTCCACCGTTGCCTTCCAACCTCTCAAACGACAAGTATTACGCACGATTTACCGATATATTATAGGCTACTTATTTAAAACATGTGAGTTGTATAAACAAAAATTCGTCTTGTTTCAATTTTTATCGCGTAAATTTATTTATTACAGTAGCATGAACACATTGACAAATTATGAGTAACGAGAACCCATACTTTACTACAAAAGAGCCATACTTTTCTTAACGTGTACACAAAGTAAATCAAAACGCTAAAACAAAAGTTTTTTCAAATAATTTTCATGACCATTGCAAAATTGACTCATAATTATTAATTATGCGAACGTGGCTCAAAACATTCACGCTTTTATATATGTTATGAGCTCTTGTATCTTGGATAGATGTCGAATTTTTAGACTTTAGACTAGCGTCTAGGCGATCGAACTCAGAGGAAGATGAGCAACCTATACTTGTGCTCGTTCCGAGTGGTGATGAAGTGAATCTGGTTTCCCGGCCGGCTCGCCCATACGAAAGCCGGCCGCCAAAGAACGTTTTCCCTGTGCCTGCGAACTTTTGCCAGGACTAAGAAGGGTACTGAAACTTTGAAACTTGTTACTTTCGAGAGGCATTTTGTGCTTGAAATTATGTGATTTCGGTAACAGGATGATGAAAAATATATACAATGCAACCTAAGTTTTTTTTTGTTTTTTTGTTTTTTGTTCTAATGGCAAATCAGGCCCTGTGCTAGAATAACAGAAAAGACTGATTAAGAACAAGGTCGAAACGAGATCGGACAATCGAGACTACTGTCTAGGTGAAGGATGGAAGAAAGCAGACGGGAAATAAAAGAGTAACTAGAGCACATACAAACATTAAATCTATCACAGAAATAAGTGAAAACTACTTTGTGTTTCTTGCTGAATCAGTATCCGTTCTTTTACAGATTTCTGCTGCAATATCAGCCTTCCCTTCCTCAGTAAAAAATGTACGTTTTATGATATTACTTTTCCAGTAGTTGGAAACCACTGATCTAAGTAAAATTGGTTTCTACGCGGTGGTGAATGCAGCCTTTTCTGGAGCGTACTCTGAAGTCAGGCGCGCAGAAGACGAGGCAGCTAAAGCTTGAGACGGATACGATAGCGCAGTCCCCACCATCGTCTGTCACCACACAGACTTCGGCAACCGAGTGCTATACTGTACAATTCGACTGTACATGCTCGAGTTACGTAAAAGTGATATATTCCCTCCTCCACACGTTTCCACAACCACACACCCAATGTCACACAATTACAATTCTCTAACATACGGTCATTTAGTACGTATTACTAAATGTTATACTAAATGTTACTGTATGTTAGTACATTTTTACTAATTAGTTTTAACATATTTTTCTAATAACTACTAAGATGCAAAAGTCCATAGTTCTTCCTCAGAAGCCAGCAATTTTGTTAATTATATTCCTTACATACACCTGGTTACTGGTTTATACTACATCAAGTGTAAAACACCAGCATTCATAGACCAGTACCACAGTACACAGTATCACACAAAATGGACTTCTACTTCGACGCGTATGGTGTAATGTCGACTCCTATTATTTCCGTGTTACCTTATCAAAATAAAACTGTAATAGAACTGAATATTCGCCGAAATCGCTCCTACCTTATTCGCGTTTCTCCTGATGGCATACGTTCGCGTAAGCAGCGGTTGTCCGTCAACGTACCCCCGCGAACGCGTTCTCCGATAGTGGTACTCGCTTCTTAACGAACTCATTTCGACTCTGGTGTAGCTGTGAGTCGACACGCTGGTATATTTGTAGCGTTCCATCCGTACAAACCTACAGCTCCCGCAAAACTGAACTGTCAATGTAGCACTCGACAAGTTTTTATTTTTTTGTAATTGTACGTCAACGTAGAATGCTCTTATCTATAGCCGACACACGATTAATAAATGCAATCGGCCACGTGGTGTGCAATATAAATAAAATCAATGTTGATAAAGATACGGTGAAGTATCGTCGCGCACACACGACTGTCTCTAGGCGATTGACTCCCATTCGTGTTTGTAACACTATTTTCTGTAAATAAGGTAAAACAGTTTACCGCAAATACTGCACAGAATTCTTTAAAACCCGTTGTTTCATAGGACAGAATAAAAGCCTCTACTTAGGGTTCTCACATTAGTTTTTTATGCCTGATTCACTTTTAAAACAAAAATATTAATTTTTGATTAAAAAAGCTTTCTCGTTTAACACGATCAATTAATTTCTTTAGCCAGTTTTCCAAACGTTAATTACAACAATCCGATTGATAATTACGAATTACCCATACTGACATGAAAACTATTCTGTTTACCTCGCCTAGTTAATTTGATCCCTAGCAGTCTTACCGTTTTATTTACTATTTTCAGTAATAAGATAACTTTGGACGCCGATTAATTAAAAATCGTTTTGCCTTTATGTGTAGATTAAGTGTAATCTACACAATACCAGATTTACAACTGAAATTGTAAATCAGGTATTCCCAACCAGTACTCCGTTCAAATACTTTGATGAACCTAACTGCGCAAATTAAATAGCGTCTAAGAGTTAATAATTATACCAGCCTACAAAAAAATGTACCAATTTACAAAAAATTCGATTTTCAATATCATCAGCAAGATGTTAGCTAGTTGAGTGGTTTACTCCGATCTCAGACTGTCCGATTTAGAATTGTTCGAGTCTTCAGGCTTGTTTCTTGTTTTAGGGAAGGGGGATTAATCAAATTTTCCATTCGTCTACGTCGTTAATTTTTCTTATTAAACCGAAAATAGTTTTTTCTGTACACGCTCATTATCCTTCCGTTGTGTGCCTAGAAACATGTTTGTATACTGACATGTCCTCTGTGTAAAAACCCAGTATTAAAATTCAAATTATGTAGAAACACTGGAACCGCTCACATTCCCAAGTGCCATCTAACTGCGCCATGCTCTTCGCCCTTGAATTTTAATTCCGGTAGATAAAGTAACAACATAATATACACAGTTGCTGCGTTTATTGTTCTCATACTAGTGTTTCTTCTTCCGCGGTTTGTGTGGACTGTACAGAAAGTTACCTCGATTAGTGGCTTTGTTTCATCAGTCCACCGCATAAAAACAAAACTTACCGTAATGTCTTCTTTTTACTGTGCTTCATACAGTGAGCATCTGCAATCCCCCTTCCCGTAGTTTGCAGTACAACGCCTCTTTCTATACAGTGAGCTGACTTCCCTTCTCAGCTGATGACAACATCGTAAGCTTAAGTAGCGACTGCCAGTCACACATCCGAACGTTGGCTGTCTGCTATAAAAGTAAATACGCCTATATCGGGACGTTCAACTCTTTCAGTTCGTTGACAACTGAACGCAATAAACACGAGACCATTCCGTTACGTCACACATACGTATGCTAATGAAGCGAGTAACTTAGCGCGTGCTTCAGAATTAATGAACCTACAAACATGAAAGTTTATATACACTGCCTACTTTGCTCTCCCGTATTTATGTTTGGATTCATTTGTTACTTCTGTTTGAAAAAAAAAGACTTTAGGTCTAGCCAAAAAAATCTAGAATGTGTTCGCTTTTGAGAACTTAGATGTAATATCTGATGTTTGCATTTTAACGTAAGGCAAAAAAATCTTATTACTCGTAAGGCTTTGGTGTCCGTTCCCTGACCGCCACATTTACGTTCTGTCCAGTACGTTTTAGAGAAGTCTGCTCGTTTCTACGACAATCAGTTTTTCCTAGGCTTCGGTCAATCTACTGGTCTGTGTCTGGTGAATCTTGGACCAGACCTCAACTTAATTATTTAAATAAACGGTTCACAATCGGGGAGCCGCGAGCATCGCTAGGGATGCTGCGAAACTCTGAGGAATATAGGTACAAAAGAAATAGAATAACTTCTGACTCAAAACCGAACAAATAATGAAGAGGATCAAGTTACGTCCTATACAAATACCCACTCTATAGCTGCGTTGTTGGTTGGCAGGACAAACCTTATTTAAAAATATAATAAACAAGTGTTTTAAAACTCTGTTTCGTTTTTTAATGTCCGCATTACCATCTGCTGTTCTGATTACAAATATGAATATTCGTCAGTACACACGAAAAGGTATCGTGGCCTTTTTATAAGGTAGAATGTAGTAGATTCATAAGTCAATGTTCGCATTACGTAAAATTAGTTGGGGATGTCGCCAAATTAGGGGATGACGATTATAGGGGTACCGGAAACCCAAAAGAAGGAACCACTGCTTTAAATCAACATAAACTGTTAACGCACACGGCCGGATTAGGCCATGAAGATCTTTCAGCTGTCAGACTAACTTCTTTCTCGGAACACCGAATCATGGCGTACACCGTTGAAAATATGAATTGTTCACTACTGTCACACTACTTTATTGTGACATAATTATTATAACATTATTATAATAATACAGTATAATATAACGTTATATTGTATAATTAATTAGTATAATATAGTTAATTATTAGTATTATATACTAATTAATTATATAATTTGTAATATCAATATGATATTATATTATCTTAATTTTCTAAAATAATTTTTCCGGAGACCTTACAAGGTAACGTTGAGTTTTAAGAGAGAAAAGGTCGAGAACCACCCCATTATGCTACAATTACGCTACCCAAGAAGTCATGAGAAAAAGTGTTTTTTACGAAAGGTTTTCTAGAAGTCACACACTTCATTCACTCCGCACTTTACATGCGATCTAAATAATTAATATTCACGTACTAAGTAGACATGTCAGTGGACAGGAAGGAGTGATTTAAGTCTGAAGTTTAAACTTTTGTACACAGTTTTATACGACCGGGTTATAGTTATTAAAAACCGACGTAGGATGTCCAACTCTTTGTGACTTTGTAAAAAACTGAAGGACGTTAAAAATTATTTTCCTATGATAATAATAAAAAACACGATCATATTTAAAAATAATATTCGCTTCTTTCCTAGTTGGTGACCATGAGTGTCACCACGGTGGTATTTCCTGCACGTAAAATTGATTTTTTTGACTCTGCTTCAAAAACTAGTGTCCCCTTTTAAGGTAATTTTTCTGACATTTATCCTTCGCCAGTATCATAGTCCTATAATTTTCCTGATCAAGCATGATGTAGTACACATCCTATTGCAACACATCACAGCAAAACTCCAACCATTGTTTAGTAATCTCTACCAATTAACCCATTTCGCCTACACTACGAGGACCGTTTGTTTCCTCGTTGGAAATTCTGTCGGCCCACAGAGTCTGCGTGGCGCTCCCACAAATAAGACTTTTCTGACGTAGGCCTGCTCCGGTTTTTTGCAACATGACTAGAAATATTTTGTTTGTACATTTTTTTTAGTGAACTATAAACTAGATTCACGTGATTCCCGGTATAACATGATGAGAACAACGGTACACCCACACAGGCTACACACGTCTGCTTTACTAACACACGCGAATAAACAAACAATGGATTCGGTAAAAAACTGATATGACGTTAACAAAAATTTTGATAGCATATAAGGCGATTTTTAAGAACCCGATACGAAAGGACTGAAACTACACTGCAGCCGCAAAATTCTTCCTTCAGATTGCTGAATGAATATTTTTTGTATGCATATCTAATTCCTGTAGGCTAAGTGGGAAATGAACGAAGACTTAGAATTTATTAAAACAAAATAACAAACTAATAAGTAATATGCAATTATACAATTACAATTGATTACAATACATAATATATAATAATCATAATGTTGGTATTTTGTTATATTATTATTAAATAATTTGTTGAATTTATTGTTATTAAATAAATATTATTTAAAATCGGTAAATGGCAGGCAACTGCAAGTCGACGTTTCGTGAAGTCCCTCTCCTTTCTTTTAACAATCAGATACTTGGGCACCGCAGGCGTATTAGACGACGGCGCCAAAAACTTCTCCCCATCTATAGTAGTGTGGTGGTCCTTCTCTTCATCCCCCAAAGAGGGTTTTTTCAGGATTAGGGTTTTTAAGGGATCCCTCAAACCCAGAATTAATTTGAGAACCTAAACTGTTGGTCCCACGAGTACCGGGGAAGTGAAAGACCACCGCGGCAGAGCCCTCGAGTACCAGGGCTAAGAATAAATGTGCTACAGCAGTGTAAGTCCTGGCATCCTGAGGCATCGTTCGCGGCTAACTAACGTAGAGCCATCCACCCATTGGCACGATGGGTTCCGCCGTGGGTTACGGTGTGTTTCGAGCAGTAGGCCTACACACAAACTTATCTGTAGGGTTGGATTTCTGGGGGGTATTATTATTATTATTATGCCTACTACTAGTATTATACAGTTTTACAACAACAACAACAATATAGTTACAAATATGATTAGAATATATAATATATTGCAACGATACAACTGCATAAGTAAATATAATATAAATTTGTGATGCCCCACATTGGAAGCTATATTTCTTATGCAACGATACGATATACATAAAAATAGGCGTGACTGGCCTCACGTTAAAGAGCGACAAATTATGTAACAATATAACATTTAATTTGGGTTTCAGGTGTATCTGTAATAAGAACTCTATGTAACTTGTAACGGTATTTCAAATTTATTTGATATTAATAAAATTGTGCACATGGCACTTACTTCGACTTAAAAAATTCGTTATTATTTCGTTATTATGCCGTAAGGCTTATGCTATATACATCCTGACTATTACTGACTAATTATTCTATTCTACTAATTATTGTATTAACAAAAAATCTCATTTCCAGACTACTCAGTCAATTAGTGTGTTTCAAATATCAATATTTAAATATTTTCTTATATATTGCAATGTAACTCAAAATATATCAATAGTTACTGAATTTATCTTTTGTTTCTCAGTACTGATTTATATCAAACGTTAATTTTTACTTAAATGCTTTGTATTCTTTTCATTTCAATACTAATTTGAGCTCTTGTTTACGTTAATCTTATTTCAATAACATCTATGATTTTAATTCAAATTTTACAATAAACATTGACTCTTACTTTTAAATAGAACAAGAATGTCCTTAATTGTCTTTACGTTAATTGTTCGATTAAGAGATAAATAAGTTGTTTATCACCTTATCGTCGTCAATCATACTCAATCATTGGATCCCTCTGTAATCGTCCTCGTCTCGAACTTCAGCATCACTCGCTCTTCTCCTCTTGTCCAGCGTCGCCTTTCTCTTCTCCTCTTGTCCAGCGTCGACTCTCTCTCTCTCTCTCTGTCCAGCGTCGTATCTCTCTTCTCCTCTTGTCCAGCGTCGACTCTCTCTCTGTCCAGCGTCGTATCGCTCTCTGGAACTTCTCCTCGTGCTGTTTCGGACGTCAGTTGATCTTCTTATGTGGATCTTCTTATGTAATTTTGTTACTACTTAAAAATTGTTTGTTTTACAATCCAGTTACATAACTGTATGTAACTGGAAGGATGAAACTATTTACAAAAATTTAAATATTCTGTGCGGACGGGCAGAAGCTCCCGCTGCACCGTGGATGATTTAAGAAAGAGAACCACTGTAGCTTGTGTGTTCTATTTATACCTATGTCTTGGTCAACACCTGCAGTTGTACGAAATCGACATGTCTGAAATTGTTTCTGGGTTCAGTTCCCCCACTCCTTGTCAATTTCGCTATTTCTTATATTTCTGCGAATTGCAGAGTCCTGTAAGTATACTCTTATATTTTTACAACACATGTTCACTGTAATTTTGGACATTGCAACTTAACCCTTTCGATTTGTACACAGTTATTTCACTATTACACTCGTACGGTGTGGCACTTTCACATGGTTTTCGTACACAGTATTTAGTAAATTTTCTTACATTTTATTGTGTTTTTGGATTTTAATTATTAATTACAGTTTATGAATAATTACGGAAAAACAGTAATTATGCAATTATTCATCTTGGGGTGGTAAACTCGCCTGCATAGACCTGCGTTCACACACATTAGCAAAATACTGGTGTACACACTTTCAGTTACATTTGTGTGTGTGTGCACGTCGATTCAGGTCGAAACACCTGTTCATATTTTTGTCTGAGCCAAGCTTGCAATCCCTGACATGCTTATTTCTAATACATTATTAATATTTACAGTTTATTAGGTATATTTAAATTTTTATATTCAATGCTCAGTACATCACTTATTTGTACTGTCGCAATATATAATATATAATATACAATATACTTATAAAATAATAATAATAATAATAATAATAATAATAATAATAATAATAATAATAATCATCATCATCATCATCATCATCATCTCGGCGTTGTTGTTAATTATTGTTGTTTATCTTTTACGTATATTTTATTATTATTATTATTTTTTTTTTCATTAGTAGGAATAGCAACAATAGTATTCTAAACTGTAGTCTGCCTTACCGTTCTCGTTCAGCCAATTGCCGTGTTATCCAGCCAGGTTTCGTATTACGTAGGCCTACGTGACCTTTACCTTTACAAGTACAGGTTCCGTGCGTTAAATATATGAATTATTTTATTTACTGGTAATTTTACAATCGTTACCAACAACTGCAGAAAAGTGTACTCCAAAAATTGCTGATAAAAAATTTTCAGGAAACGACGACAGTCACCTCAATTCTAGAGGGTGTAATTGCGATGGATGATTCCTCTTGACACACGCACGCACGTGCGCGTTCCGCGTTTCAAAATACAAGTGGATTACGACCAGCAGAAACACCTGTTCGTTTACTTTTATCAGTGTACACAATAATTAATTTGGCAAAAAAATATGCTGAACCTAACAGCTGTTGCTTTTATTTGTCATGTAGCTGTGACTAATACTGATATTTCTATCTTTGGTGCAATGTCGGAAAAATATTGCAATTTTTTTTGCAACTTTTGGAACTCATTAAAAGTAGGGGTTTACATGTAATTACACATATATTTTATCGCATTATTTTAATTTGTTTTATTTAATCGCTTTACGTTCTAGTAACACTTCTGCAGACCAAATATGAAAAACCAGCGGATAAAACTCAGCTCGTCTAAGAATCTTCCCACATAAGCTTCTAATTGGATTGGTGACTATTAGGGTACAGTACTCCCTGATGCTCTTTGAAACAGATAAAAAAAGATGACGGTCAGGGGGAAGGACCACAAAAATGATAACTGCATGTACCGTTTTACTGCGGATGACCTAGAACATTCAAAAAAGTTAAGACAACTTCGGAAATAAAAACATAGAGGTTACATCTATTGAGCCAAGAATATAATATTAAGATATTGGTAAAGAAAAGGAATATTATAGTCGTTACCATACGTTATGTTACTATTGAAAATACAGTGCTATTAAAAATAGACATGTAACTTGTTTTGGTTGTGGCGTGGCTCGTGGCTTCCAGGAATGAGTATAACACTAAATTAACACAAATTTCAAAGAATCTACTGCATAAATTCACGAGTATTTAGAACATAAGATTCGATATAGTAATTAGTGTATCCATACAACTGTATGCTCCACCACAGAACCACAGGCGACGTTAAGAGACTTTGAAGCTCCACAAATAAATTTTTTTCGGGGGATGAGTTTATTTTTCGAATAAAATTACTTTCCCAAAGGTAGTAATCAGAAGCGAGCGGCAATATATCGATATTCACTGACAGTTTACAGTATACCTTGTAGTTTTTTTTAATACTTATTATTATGGAAGAAATATTTTACGTGACGAATAAAAAAAAAAATCTGTTACGTAGAGTACCAATATTACTGCGTAACAGTTTTATGACTCAGTGTTTCAAGGAGGTGTGACGTCCGCCTCTTTGTTCCAGTTTTCTACGAAAGTCATAATCCTAATTATTTATATTGTTTTAAGCGATATCAGCTTCGTTAAGCACGCTTGATATCTACTTCTTGTTTTTCTTGTTTTCACTCTAGGTTGGATCTCGGCCCGTTCGTCATAAACGTGTGATCTGAATGTTTTGTGTATAAAATGATACTAGTCAAGGTATAACAAAGTAATATTTAGATCGATACAACACGTTTGTAGTAATCTCACACAAATATCCATAATTTGGATAGATTTCACCATGACCGAAGCGACATCTCGACCAGAATGACCCCTTGATGTCTCGGCTGTGCGTTTGTGCGTGCACAGAGAACCGCAGTTAGTCGAGTTCCGAGCAGCGCCTGTCTTGCGGGTCTGTCCAAGAAGGACGATTTCCTCCACGATGGCCCTATAACGGCCTGCTACAACGGTCGAGGATGTTTTGCAACTTTCTTTTATATCACCAGACCGGGACTGCGTAAATGATAGTCGGTGGTAGACACACAATGATGGCCATTTTGTCTAGTTTTCAGGTCATAGGCAGGGTGCCAAGTATTGGTAACCGTTTTGCTACAGAATGCGCCGACTATCTAGGTAGCCACCGAGATACCTGACCTCCGAGAACTAGCTCAACTACATACTGCTGATTCTCAAACGCCTCGCAGTTCTTTTTGGCACTTAGTGGATAGTTCCGCAGCACTTTTGGTCCTGTTACTGAGTATTTGCAGTTATAACTCCAGTCACTAATATGTCGAGCTGGCGCTGCTGTCGCGATCGCTCTATGTTACGATCGAAGCCATAAGCCACCGTATCGCCCGCAAAGAGGTCTGTCTGGACTCCAAGGTCTGGTTTGTAGAACACGTACGGAGAACGGGAGGCCTATGGCCCACATTAAGGTAGATTTTTGATTGTGATATTTAATTAATCTGTTGTAACAGGTAAAAGGTACAAGAATTCCTAAGACAGACAGAATATGCACGGGGCGTTTCGAGCCCTGGTTTGTTTGCGTTGGCCACGCTGGAGGCTGATGAACGTTAGGTGCCAACAAGAATTCCTAATTTGACGACAGTATCTCATACGATATCATGTTGTTTTTACAAAAGACGTTTTTCAAAAAAATCGCAAAAAAAGAGTAACAGTTTCACGCTACCTGATAAAATCAATTTAAAACAAAAATTATTTACTAAACAAACAACAAAATTACAAACTATACGCTCACGAATGGTCGTAAGTGGCAACAGTACACGACGTAGTTTGGCGAAGGCCGAAACAGTATCAGTACCCGATGTCCGGTGACAGCTCCATCATGTTTGACTCGACAGGTAACAAAAAATTTTTGCCTCACATATGACGCACGTATAGAAGCAGGAAGTTGTACAACCGACAGTCTACAAACCGGCTATACAATTTTTTAGTAATTTTATTACTATTCCATTAATCTTAACGCACTTTAAACGTAAACTGTTTCCTCGATGTGAGGAATATGCTAATGTATGTCTGCATATGGCTTGCATTTGTAATGGATGGCTACGTTTAAATGTCACGATGCAGTCAAGGTTCTCTCGGTGGCTGTGGAAAACTTTTACATAGTTTATAACCGTAACCTCTTTACTTGTAAAACGTTAACACAGAGCTATTTGAGTAACCTACGTATAAACAATTACATATTATCTAAGAGATTTTTACGAAGAAATGGAAAAACTTTAAACACATGTTGTACAGATGACAGTAATGGAAACGGGAAAATTAGTTAATATATTATTATTTTATCCACTTACAGTACTTTGAATTACTGATTAACTTTATATCTCAATTTTTGTTGCGAAATCGTGCAGACAAGGGACACGGATTCTGCAGTTTATATGTAAGACTTTCTACACCTTTGTTTCTTCTAAACAAGGATCTAATATTTACAGTTGTACGTTTGTTTTGTTAATTTACTTACATAAACTGGGTGTGAAAACTAGTACAAATAACTCCAGAATATGTTAGATGAATTTGTCGGATTTAACCAGAGCCGCCGTACAAGGCAAAGAATAAAAAAACTGCCCCTCCCTTCAATAGAAAAGTGGCAAAAGTATTACACCATAACTGGAAGACACATTAGTATTAGTTGTGATTTAAATTTAACTGTATTAAGCCTTAACCTCGCTTAACAGGGTCTCGTTAGGTCTTTCAACTTCAACCGCCACTCACAGCTTCTGACGACGGTCCCAGATTCTAGGGATCGAAACGGCAAGCGAGGATAGACTTACGATGGAAGCAGTCCGAATAGAGGGTTTACGTGTAAGAAATAATCCATCGCTTAGAAGTTTTAAAGAACGAGTTCTACCGCTTATAACAACCCATTTCTCTTCGAAGATTATCTTTTAGTACCCTTTAATGAATATTTGTTCAAAGTCGGTCAACTTACAAAATCGGGAGACATTATGAGCTACTAGCAAACCTCTAGTCTTTTTTAATTATTTTTTTGTATATAAGCAGAATTAGAAAGAAGAAAAAGTCACGATGACGCCCCTTCGCAAGTTACAGGGGTGTGATCGGATTAAGTACTGTGGAACAGTGAAAGTGGATAAGATATACTCTGGAAATGCACCACTGGAGAGTGACTGAGAAATCACTCGACTTAACGTTTAATGTTATTGAATTTAAAATTGATTTACATTAAATCATTAAACACGATTAAGGCAGATTAACCGGTTTTAATTTGTATTTTTTTTTTAACAAAAAAAAAAGTAACGTAAAGACAAATGAAACATACCCCCTTAGAGTTAACAACTTCTTAAAACGTGTGAATGTTACGTTAGTATATCTAACCACGCACGCGGTGTGGGTCAGAGGTGCCCTCTAACGGTTATTGACAGCACTGCAGTCACCCGATACCATAAATACGATGCAACCAACGTGCATCGAGATCCTCGCACAAACACAGCTGTAGTAACTTTGTTATCGCCGACAATAATCTCTCACCCCTTTTTCGTGTTTCCAGTTTTAATTAATCGACGTTCGACAAGTACAAATGCGTGTTCCATCAACCCAATTTCGTTCTCACGACGCGACGGTCGGAACCCTTAAAACAACATTCGTATTGAGCCCTACATAAACTACGATAAATTTAGATTAGAATTTACTATTGATCGTAAACACTGTCTTACGTAAATCTGTGTTTGTGAAGTGCTTTTGACTTCAATAGTACAATTAGCCTATACGCGATTGTTACAGATCATTTTCCTTAACAATACAAGTCTCATAACTGCTAATAATATCACATAAACTATAATTCAGATCCCGACTTTAAAACGAGTCTTATTTCTTCCATTCACGTTGTTATATAAATATATATATATATAATATAATATAATATAATAGTTACAAGTAATACTGTGTATATTTTGCTGTCTTGTGTTTCTCCTTAAAGCCACACTGCTGGGCTAGCCAACTGGTAATATAATAAAATTACAAGTTTAAGTTATGTATTTCTTGTTGTATTGATGTTAGGTGTTTTCGTGTGGTTGTAGACACGCACCGGTGCCTACTATAATGTTGGTTATAAAAGGTGTAATTTGCAATCGTAACTGTCACTGGTGTTAATGTTTTGCTGTTGTAAGTACGCCGTAATAATTCACTCTTCTTATTAAAATATAGTCCGCGCACTTGTGGTGTATCTGATTTACTTACCACTGTTGAAATTCAAATTCTATCTTGTGGCGTTCCGTCTGAAATACATTCACTTCAAACACAATAGAAAAAATATTCAATTTGAATATTTAACATGTTTTCACACACAGTAATAAATGCAGCAATATCTGATAAGTATATTGATTTATACTAATACTTTTTGAATTCTTCCGCCACCTGTCAGAACTGATTAAAAATAATGAATGAATCTACTTTTAATAAAATGATACTCTTGTTATGGTAATAAAAATTATAGGTTTATTAACAAGTTATTAAGTGAGAATATTTTTAACAAACAAAACAATAATTAACAACCCTTTCAATTGCTGATTACAAAATAAAACTTCAAATGAAACTCTATCTGATCTCTCAAGGCTCTGGTATACCTGTTGTTGTTACAATAATTTTACTGTACAGGTTATGTTGTTTTAATTCAGTATATACCATATTCCGTTAAGGTTCTTGGAGATATCATGATACCAGACTCAAGATGTACTATAATTAATTATTTAGGATTAACCATATTAACTGATAATTGAACAAAATATAAAATTTAAAATTGGTATCATATTTCTGATGTTTACAACAATTATCGTACGCCGGTATGCGCACGCATCTTTACTTTAGTATTGTGGTTAGGCTATATGACTTGTACAGCATTTAACAAGTATTACTTTTAGTTAATAATTAGTTTTAAAATAATTTGTTCACAAGAGAAAAATTTCTAATAAAAAAACTCTTGTTTGCAATGTACTTTAATTTGCATGTTAATTGAGAACAATTCGGTAATGTCATCATAACAAGCTACCGTAATGGTTTCTGAGGTTAAGAATGACCGTTATTTTTATAAGGATAAGTTTGTCTTATTAACTAATATTACTTATGCTCTACAGGTAAACATATTATTTTTTAATAAGTTTTAACATAGGATTATCAGAATTATGTTTGATACAATTAATAAAATAAATTCTGAAATAACGAAATATTCAACAAATACGTTTTATCAAGTAAGCGTCTAAATGCACTCGTATTTATCAATAATTATCTTTAAGCATTATTTTTTACATCGTTATAATTTATTAAAATATTTTTTATAATATTTTAATAATGTTGTGTTAAATCTCCTTTAAATTCTGATAACTTAGTTGTTGATTTCCGATACGCTGCATAATGACTTGCGTAGTATCGAAAATTCGAAATTGGCTAAACTCTTTATTTTTCTTTTAAGTATTGTTTAATTGAAATTGTACTCCCTGTTTCTTAATTTAAAAAAATTCACTCGCAAATAGATCGATATTGTACACTGATCTACTTGATAAAAATAACACAAATCCGCACTGTTGCACTCGTTAGTAAATGTGTAGTATTAGGTTAGTGTATGTATATTGTACTTGAGTAAAACATGTCGCGCACTAATTTAAAAATATACTTTTTCTGGTCTGGAGTGGCGTGGCTTGTTCCTTAGGTGTTCGATCGTAGACTGTCATGTACCTCGAGAGCATCTCTCGCTCGTCTGATGAACTTCATTCATTCCATTGGTTGGTTTTTGATAGTCTCTGACCCAAAAGGCCTATATTTTATTAAAATATTTAATTTTTAGTCAAAATCGATTTTGGGTTGGAGACTTTTTCACGTCATCGACGGTACAAATTTTTAGTTCGAAAGTTAAAAACTATCACAACTTCCTTATTATACGTCCTATCGTTAATCGGTTTATATCACTGAACTCAGGGCGTTTTGCTTATTAAAATAAGTCCAAACACGCTTATTTTCTGTTCACTATCAATATTATTATATTGATTTTATTTATTATTTTTGGTACGTCTTATCTTTATAAGTTCGTATTACCAGATTTTTCTTAAATCTAATATAACATTTCTTATTTAAACACTTCGAGTCTATATCTCATTTGGTTTGAGTTACAATTTGTGAAAAACTATTTCCTACACAATTTTCGCTATGATGTTACTCAGCGTCCATGTTGGATTTTTCACAAACATGCTTATTATTAAATATCCTTATCTAAAATGAACATATTATTACCTAGTATTACTAACAATGACTATTTACATACTTTTTTACTATAATATTGGTGTATTACCGTGGTCAATTCAGTATTTACCTCATTTTAAACCTCTCACATAATGCTTATACAACTTTTCATCTTGTTTTCTATTTTTATTACATAGATTATATTATTTAATTGTTATAATTAGTGTACATACACAATAATTAATCTGCTATATTCAATGGTCATCTTTTAATAAACTCAGAACCTCCTAATTATTCAGTAGTGGCTCTGTCTATGTTGTGTCATGACATTATAGGTATTTATTTTGTTTAATATAATAACAAAAGTGTTATTGTCCTATTTGGATTGTATTCCTAAAGTAGCATTGGATATCAATCTAACTTTTAGTAATGTTTTCAATTACTTTTACATAGGTTTACTAGTTATATTTTTCATAACTAGCTGGTTGGTCATTGTTTGTTTACCTCTGTCCTTTTTTCACATTGGACATTTGGTTTTCAAATGTTTATGTACAATATGATTGTTTTAGTGGTCATTATTTGTTCTCAAAGTAGCTCTGAGATTTCCTCTTGCTACTGGTAATAATTGTAATACCTTGTTCTCAATATTTAATGCAGTATTTTCTTTAACTAACTTGCTATACACTGGTTTAGCTTACATTTGGTCATATATACATGGTTATCTTGTTTACAATAATTCAGTCATAATACTGTTCTTAACATGTTCAAAACTTGTTCTCAAAGTATTATCATATATTCCTTTCACTACTGGTACTATTCTGATAAACATTTACATTAGTTTTAATACTGTAGTTTGCTTAACTAAATTGGTACATTGTCTTATTTCTGTCTTTGACTGTGTCACTATGTCTGACTTGTTTTGTTTACATTGTTTTGTCTTATACATTATATTGTTTCTTTATATTTACTTGATGATCATATATTTATACTAATATGTATCATTTTCTGTTATAATAGGTTACTTCCTTGTGGGTATTGTAACAATGTATCATCGGTTTTAGTGCAGTATCTACCTACACCTAAACTGACTCCATTATGGTATATTAACATAATACCTTCACTAATTTGTTACAAATGTTTACAACTCCTTCTAATACACTAATACAAATCTTTCTTATATTACTTACAATGTTTTTCTCTGGTCAATTGTGAAATGTAAATTCCTGTCATGTTTGACACTTAACAAATATTCTCTATTTGTTGTCAGTTTTTTGATATAAACAATAATATGATTGTTTTATATGTTCTGATCTGGTGGTCTTATAATTATGTGTGTTGGTCACAACTTTGTTAAATCAGTCACACTCATTGTTTGTGTTTATTTGACTATTTTTTAACCTTTGTTGCCTCATCATGAAATTAACCTATTTTTTCACACTGTAAACTTCCTCACTGTAATTGTTTGTGTGGTTTTCAGTTGAAATAATCAGTTATTCACCGGTTTCACATTTGTATTAAGTACACTTTTATTGTTTGTGTTTCTTTAAATGATCACACTGGTTTTCATGTCACACTTATAGTTATTTCTTTTGTCACTGACTGTTTCTTCTTTAAAATATATATGGTTCATTGATTCCTTACGTCTTTGGTTTCTCTTCATCCTTCTTCTTGGTCCTTCTTCTTTCTACTTAATTCCAAATTTCATGGTAGTCGCTGTTTTCATTTTATTTCCATTGTCGTTGTAACTTGATGATCCTTGTCTCGTTGATTCCCCTCACTGCTGGATATTATTTTCATTGATTCCCCTCACTGCTGGATCCTATTTTCATTGATTCCCCTCACTGCTGGATCCTATTGGGTCTATTTATTAGTATTTTGTTTTGGTCTTGTGGCATTTTCTTTTTACGTTTTATAATTAAGGTTGACATATTCACATTCTCGTCTTCATTGTTGGATTCTTCTATTATTAGTTTTGTAGATACACAACTTATATACTTATCTTTGTTCATTTAAATATGTTCCCATGTCTCTTATCATACTTGACGTCATATATATTTATAGTATGTAACTACCATATTTTGGTACTGTTACAACGTTCATATTTGATTAAGGCGAAAAAGGCAAAGAACAAGGCAAATCACAGAAATTAACAGAATGAAACTCGAATGAGGAGAATATTGAGAATATCTCGAAGAGACGGAGTATTAAATGAACATGCAAGATAACAGATGAGACTGGCTGGACAGATGAGAGTGTCTCTAATGGCAGATCTTGAAGGAAAACAGCTGATTAGGTATGATCACTTCAAAGAATAGAGGACATACGACTGCTGAAAAAAATCATCCAGTGGGTCCTTCCAAATCGCCCTAAATGTGGAAGACATAAAAATACTTGGACAGAAAGCGTAACAAAGGTTCAAGAGACCCGAGAGGGCCAGTGGGGTAACAGACTGGCATGGAAGTCAGGAATCGGACGGTATGGTAAAATATGTCACAAATGGTAGAAGATACGCAATAATATCCAAATACATGACGTAAAGGAGAGAGAAACTGACAACTGAAGTACACATCATGTGCAGGAGTACTATTGGGCTAACGAGCTCTGATAATAATGGAAATTTGAGGTTACCATATGAGAAGTGGAGGATGACAAATAAAATGAAAGTTTATCGAAACAACAACAAAGTCACTGTAAGCTTGATCTAGACTTCTCAAGCCGAAGACTGGAAAGTCGTCTCGGTAATTTTATACTTTTTTCGTTCACTTCCAGACAAGCAGTAGTGTGAGGAAAATAGCCCGAGACAAAGCAAAAAGGGAAAGCAGTGTACCAAATACAAAAACAAATTTTAAAAAAGAAGCGAGAGAAGGGTTGCAAAGCGGTGAGAGAAGGATTGATAAATTAATATGCCCTCTCGAAAACGTTACAAAAAACATGAAACAAGAAGAATAAAGACGCAAGAATAAAAATGATAAGTATGTTGCGACAGAAATCGACACAAATAAGTCTCCCATGTTTTTAATTATAGTCTAGCTGTGATAGGTTAAATCCAAGACGACGGAGCAACGTAAAAATGAAAAGCCTTATAGAGGTATAGACAGTGTGTTTGTATTTACGTAAAGGCGATCCAAACGTGACACAAGAAGAAGTCACGGACGTTACTGTTACAGAAAAGGCGTGTCGAAGTAACGCCAATTCGTTTGACCTCTGACTCGTCGTTCGTTGGGATTGCCATCACTTCCCGTCTAGTGAAGCTGACCGTAATCGACGTAGACTACTACTACTGTATTCAGTCAATATCGATTGGTGTTTACGCTAACGTTACGTGTTTACCAATCGCTGTACTTAACTGAAATGGATCGAAACATTATCGTGGCCACTCGTTTGATGAGTTACACAGCATTCGCTTTACACATGAACGGCAGCGTGTTTACAACTTACATAGTAACATTTTAAGCGATTTACCAGTGGCGGATCGAGAGAAATTTTAGTGGCGAATTTCTGGAGAGGCAATTAGTAATTGTAATAAAAGCGTGGCATATATTAAAATAGAGTTAAACAATAATAACAAACTTCCCCTTTCTACAAATGGAGGCCTACAGGATGAAAAAAGTTCTATAAAGTAACACTATCTAAAAAGTTAAAGACAGATTTAAAGGTAGTTTTCATGTCGGTACCAAATATTTTAACAATAAAACTAAGTTCGAAAGGAAAAAACACATACTTTTCTGTTTAAATATTAAAATTTTTTTTATGTAGAGAGAAATTTAAAAAACTGTTTTAAAACTTTTCGTGGAATTATTTGTGGCTGTAGTTGTACTGGCTGCAGCATTAAGCATTCCTGTGCCAGGAGTTCATAATAGAAACGCTAGCCAGTTGTTTTACTGCACTTCAAGAGTAAAGTGCATTTTCTTGAAAACTGAACACGTCAAACTAAATTATTAATTTTTAATACTTTATATTTTCTAATAAAAATAAGTATGTACTTATCTGTACAGCTAGATTTTATTCAAAGTTCTATTTTGATCATGTGTTTCATAAATCAGACCACCGTCTTCGGGTTAAATTAATGAGAGCACTTTAATGGTTATCTTTCATTTTAATAAAACCTACCTTAATTTGTTGAACTAAGATTCAAACAATCGAAATCGCACATTACTTAGAAATGGTACACGTACGTTCAGTGTTTACATTATGAAGCCTGAAAATGGTTTTGGTTGCTTTGATGTATTGCATACAAACGAATATATAATGCGGCGAATTTTATATCATATACTCATATGAGTATATGATATAAAAGGTTCCCAAAAGGTGATGTCGATTCTACTCATTAAACTGAAGGAAGAATGTCCAATAGACATATGGAGGAATCATTCTTCGTTTTCCGTCTCTATGTCTGTTTCTACGTGATTTTTTTGTTTTTAATTTAATTACGAAAGGGTTGAAGGGAGTATTTGAAATATGGTGAACACAATAGGTGTGCTGCATCTTGTAAGTAAAAACAAACCCAAAAGTTATCTTTCTTTTGGTAAAATTCACTTATTTTATGTTATTTGAAAAGAAATGTTTTTATTTCTTTATACTGCTTTACTGTTGTTTTAACGAAAAAATGTTTCATCGTTAACAGATCTGATAAATGGAAATACGTAGTTCTTATGAGCGAAATAGACCAAATATTTTGTTACGAAAGAAATGTACTAACTCCGTTGAGTGGTATCCGAATTCCATTAGCAATGTATCATTGGATTACGAATCAAAGGGTTAATCTTTTATGTAATAACAAATTTTATAACAATTTTTACTTCCATGTTCCATATGGAAATGGAAGTATGGTCACGCCGAAAAAGATCGTGTTCGAGATAACGGCAGATTCTGATTGTACTACCATCAAAACATGAAAAAAAGTCATTTTTCGAAAAGTGTGTGTGTGTCTATGTGTAGAATTTTTTCTATGGCAAACGAAAAAAGCCATTTTTCGAAAAGTGTCTGTGTGTCTGTCTGTGTGTGTGTCTATCTGTCTGTCTGTCTATCTGTCTGTAGATTTTTTTTCTATGGCAAACGATAACAGCCGCAAATTCAAACAGAATCAAATAGTTTTTTGCGTACAGTCCTGATTTGTAGAGTACTCAAGACCTATTATTTTTGGTGAAGATCGGTTAAGGGAAAGGGGTAGTTTACCGGCAACTTTTTTTTTTATCAAGGGTAATTTTTTTCTATGGCAAACGATAACAGCCGCAAATTCAAACAGAATCAAATAATGTTTCGCACACAGCCCTGAATTGTAGAGTTCTCAAGGACTGTTGTTTTTGGTGAAGATTGGTTAAGGGAAAGGGGTAGTTTACCTGCCACCTTTAATGTTTTAACAAGAGTAATTGTTTCTATGACGAACGATAACTGCCGCACATTCAAACAGAATCAAATAATGTTTTGAATGCATCCCTGAATTGTAGAGGACTCAATGCCTGTTGATTTTGGTGAAGATCGGTTAAGGGAAAGGGGTAGTTTACTAGCAACATTTTATGTTGTAACAACAGAAATTTTTTCATGACGAACGATAACTGCCGTAAATTCAAACAGAATCAAATAATTTTTTACATATGTGTCTGAGTTGTAGAAGACTCAAGGCCTATTGATTTTGGTGAAGATCGGTTTACGGGAAAAGGGTAGTTTACCAGAAACATTTTTTGTTGTAACAAGAGTAAAGTACTTAATTTTGATAAATAAAGTATCCTGATTTTTAGAAGATCTTAATAATCCACTGTAGAAACGTAGATAAAATATCTATAAATGAAGAGGCTAGTTGAACGGGGTGGGGGTAATTTTCTATAAATGAAAATTATAGTTGAAGGGGGAGGGGATAATTTTTATATGTGTACTACGTTATCGGCAACAAAGTAGTAGTTTGTTGTTAAAATTCCTTCCCGGGCTGTTTGGCCGTAGTCCAATGTTTTCTGCAAAACCAGACGTTTCGGCAGTGCCGTCGACTGCCACCATCAGTGAAAATCGAGTAGTTTCTATGGAAACATTTCATTTCGTAAGCGATTTTAAATATAAATCTTAGAACACGGAAGTCATGTATGGTTCTACATACCGATATTTATAAATTTTATGTGTACTACGTTATTGACAACAAAGAACTAGTTTCTATGGACACATTTCATTTAACTTTAACAAAATTCTATATTTTTTCATTTCAATTTAAATCATGTATGGGAGAAAATATATCGTTCGTGGCAGGCAAGCATATCTCAATTATGTAATGTTTACGTTTCCATTTTATTATTATGATTACCGCAATAAAAAGGCAGGCAACACACACACACACACACACGCGCGCGCGCGCGCACACACAATTCGCGTTATTTCTGGCCTCATTCATGTTTATTTTCTTACATTTGCACGCTTTTTAAATGGAAAGTGCCGAAACCCACACCAACACAACGCGTGTAAGCCGAAAAAGTGTCCAGCGTGGATAGCGATTTGCTTCCTGTGGATCGCTGGGCAGTGTAACTGCACTGTTTACAGAGGAACGGTTCATAGACAGACTTTTCCTCTTTAGGGAATGAACCCTCTGCAAGGTGCTCAGGGTCCATGAGTGACTTCGGAGCGCTTCGAAGGAGGGATGATTATCTGCGTAGTCGGTTTCTTTATAAGAATAAAGTAAGCCTACCTAATTTTTATGGATAAAGTGACTTGAAAATAACATTATATTAAACGACTACCCCATAATAACAAAAATATCTATAAATAGTGAAATTAGTTTGAGGGTGGGCGATATTTTTTTAGAAATTACCGAACCGAATACAAGTAAATTATTTTAAACATAAATCTTACAACATGGAAGTCATGCATGGTTCTCCATACCGATTTTTTTTAATTTGTTATAAATATAGATTTTTGTGAAATTTAGTATTAGAATTTTCAATCAGCTTTATTTTTAAACATTGTTTAAATGTTTAACGTAACGCTTTGTTGTGTTTTGTACTTATATGAAATAGTAAACTTATTGTATTATGATAATATTCAACAGTTATTTATTGAATTTATTTACAAACCACTGATGATGCTGATTTTTCTGTATCAGTGAAAAGTGCGTCAGGTACTGAAACGATAAAAACGTAATACACAACTTTCAGAAGAAACTACATTGAATAATATCATAATATTGGATAACTGCTGCAAGAAACTTTGAGTTGCGTATATAGAAAATGATAAACTTGTTGTGTATACCAAATTTCAACTCCACATCTTATTTTATTCGGCAGTAATTAATTTAACAACAATAAAAATACAGACAGAGACGGAAAACGAAGCATTTTCCTGCAAATGTTTATTGAACATTTTTCTTTCAGTTTAATGAGTAGAATCATTTCCCGAAGTTTGACATCTTCTTTTGGGAAAACGCTGTATAATACTGGTTACTTAAGTAAGAAAAAGTAATATCCGTCCACTATATAGCCTTCACGTAAATAAATTTACATAATCCTAAGCGCGTCAGTAGTAGTTGAAGATCCATTGAAACAAATCAGTTAGCTTGGCATAAACCATTATGATTGTAAGCCTGATTCTGCTTCATTGTAAACTACAATCAACCATATAACGCCTTAACAATCCGACGTATAACATAATTACTACCTTCGATTGCTCAGACGTGAACTATTTAAAGTGGCTCAGTGTTACAAACTGGCTGAACCAAATACACACAGCTGATGCAGCATCCATTACCCCCACTTTTATTGACGGGACAAGGGTTTCTTCCTCCCCTAGTCGTCGTCATTCATCCCCATGCTACTGTGACCGTTAACGTCTCTACGCCTGCGTGAATTGCTCGTTCCAGTGTGTCGCCAATCCAGCCCAAATAAAATTCTCCCTGTATTCACACACAACTCATCATCATTTGAGCATATTATCTATGTAGATGTTATACGCTGCGGAACTAAAGGCATCACGTATCGCTCAAACCCAAAGCACAATCTATGCTTCAACACAAATATATTATTGAAATTACGACAAAAAAACACGTTTTGTTTTCCACTCTCACTTGTAACTTATATCTGCCAACTTATTTATTTACTTCTATTAATTCGAAGTAATCCCCATTCTTTTTAAAGAGGACAATGACGGAGGGAGAGACTGACTAGATGATGATGATTCATTCGAAAATTTAAACAAAATTTTCATTACTAAGGCACTGTAATATTACCGTAGACGTTACTACCAATAATAAACAGAAAATTAATATTACATAATATTTGCTCCAGCGAGTAGATGCAAGCAAAATATTCTGAACCTGTTCTTGCTATTTCAGTATCGAGTCCGGCCACCGATTCATTATCATACAGATTGAAAACCTGTTCGATTTCACACCACTTTCTCGGGTCTTCGAAATCTCGCTTTCCTTTACACGATACTGCTGATTATTCTTCATAAAGGTTGCGATTATTTTTTAGCGATTAACTCTAACTCCTAGTTAGGGAAACTAATTGTACTCCACATCGAGTTTAATGTTTGTTTTCTCTTCCTATATCGATTCACAATGTCCTTCAGGGTTTTCTGATTCTAGGTCCAGTATTCCTTACCAGACCATTACTGTTTTGAGCTTCTTCACGACAGCCAGCATTGTACTGAAGATGGAAGCGTCGCATCCATTAAAATAGAGTTAAACACTGAACAACAAAAAACTTTCAAATTCTACAAATGGGCCTCTTCATGGGATCGCCGTATTAGTTATTCGCTTTATTTTTACACGTGATCATTAAAACTAATAAGCTGGTTCAGTCTGATATCATCCAACTGTGCGTGATTCACACACACACACACACACACACGCTCGCGCGCATACACGGAACACCAAGTTTAACATGTCATTTATTAGTATTTTCCGGTGTAATTAATTACATTTTGTCTCTAGTTCTTAATTATACCAACACTGGGCGTTTATTCCGTCTTTCGTTCATCTGCCAAACTTTAAATTGACTGTACAATAACTTTTACAAAAAAATACAGAGTATTAGGCCTGTACATTAGTCTAAATTTTACTGTGATTAGGTACACGTTGCAGTCTAACCTTGCCATTATCCTATCCTAATCCTACTGATGTAGTTCATCCTGCTTGACATTATTCTATCCTAATCATGCTGATGCAGTTCAGCAGTGCTGTACATTTCTATTAACGTGTTTTCAACTAACTGTTTTGTCTTCTATTCCGTTTCGAGTATTTTCATTCCTATAGGTACGTTCACATTTGATACGCTCTTTTCAAAAGTGAAATATTGTTTTGAGTTCCTACATACTTTAGTTTTCTTTAGGTCGATGCGCTGAGTCCATTTCACATGCACGCTCTTCGTGTCTTGTTTTTTAAAACGAGTTACAGAATTTTGGTTGTGACTTGTTTTCCGCATAATTTTATAATAACAATTTTATTGCTAAACATTAATTAAAGGAATTATTTACAAATTCAATTAGTAATTTTATAAATTAAAATTAAGCTCTTGTTTCTTCTACCATCTTCAAACTCCCGCGCCGTCACTTCACAATTCACTACGTAACTTTTTTAAGGTATTTTCGTCCCCCCCCCCTATGTATTTTGGTTCTCCGGAATCCCGGGATGTTATAGTGTTCATTATGGTTAAATGCTCAGCGTGTTACAGAAATGTTATTTATTTATTGTTTGACATGCGTATCAACGAAACCATAACAGAATAATGAGTCATGGAGAACGAAATCCAAGAAAATAATGAGTCGATTAAATATATTCAACTGACACAATTTTGATCTGAAAGATTCCAAAATCTCATTACAGCGCAAAAACACTAGCTTCAAAACGTTTTAGTTATAAAAAAAAAGAATTTTTTGCTTCGCTGTAACTTTTTAAATATAAAGACGATGTAATCCTAGAGGTTTCTACTTAATTATAGGCTACACGCTTTTATTAACGTAAACATAAAACCTTTAAACGTCAAATGCAGTGCACGCGAGAATTGCTGGTTTATGACTTGTCAAATTTATCAGTAGTGATTAATGTCTTAGATAAACGTTGCATTGTGCATACTGGCATAAAATTGAAGTACCAATTGTCGTAACAGTTCGAGATAGTGTAGTTTTGTCAGACGTGATCTCAGTGGACTGTTTAATAACTGCAATTGTGGTATCGGAAGCGTGACAGCAACGAACACGGAGCCGACCATGCTGAATCAACAAAATGTAAACAAACGCTGCTAATGTCAACTGTACACCTATTGTACTAAAAGTACACAAAACAACACACATAACATTTACTTATATTACGGTACTCAAATTGTTAGAACTATGCAAGATTTTTAATTCAAACTTGGTATGTTCGTGTAAAGCAAATAATAATATCTGTAACAATAATAGTAATAACTGTGATAAATGTCACCGACGTGTGTAAGTGTGTGTGTGTTCAGAGGGCATTAATTACGTCCAGTGGCTTTGACACACTTACCACTTTCATGTGATAGAGCGAAGGCAACACTTTCTTTATTTCCGTGACGGTTTTGAAGAAAGTGTCCTGGCCGAGTTTGCCTCTAACAAAATCGCCGATGACATTTTGCACGCCGTTGATCAGATTCAATTCCTGTTCGTTTTCTTCAGGATCTGAACTACCCATTTTCACTGGACCGCTTAACAGACCGAATTAAAATACAACTGCCGGAGAACACTGTACACAGACAGGTTAAACACAACGTAACAGGTTAGGATAATGGTCGCTTTCCGTTCACGAGACGATTGTTGTTATTTATTTCAAGCGCACACGCGAACAATTCCGTCGAACCACCACAATGACAGCTACTCTACGGCGTTCACTGCACCAGCGTGTACTCTCGACACCATATGTCGTGGTGCTTCTTGAACCACGACCGGTTTTATACAACTACTATTGCACGTGAATGGGATGCTTATAATTACGCTATCAACGCCATCTAGTAGTGAACACCGGAACCATATTTCGTTTAAAATGGTTACTTTTCCACGAATAATCATTTTCTATTTTGTTTTCCTCAACTTGTTCATTCGTATCAATATTGAAACAATTGCCAACAATTACTGTTTAAAGGAAATGTGTCTTACCGATTTATTTACTTCAATTGTAATTGTTTATTTTCAGAAAATCTGCCGCTGTGCAAAAATATTCTTTTGTAACAAAATTTCGTAAGATAGCGGAACTGTGAATCAGACAAAGGTAGGTTGGCGCGGAAATACCTAATTATCTAAAGTGGTCTCCCCCAAAACGATAGATGAGTAAAACTATTAAGCGGAAAGTGGAACCTAGGAAATTGCGTGTAGTAGGAAAATGTTCCAATTACGTTGCAAGCGCTTATTGCAAGCCTTCAAAATCCGTTAAGACTGATTAACGTAATGTTGTGAATCCCCTTGCAATTTTAAAATCATTGTTAAATACACATTTCCAATGAGTATAACGCCTTCATATTTGCGTAATGCAATTTGTCAGTCACAAGAGACTTCGTAAACTGAACATAAAACAGAGCTTCGTAAAAACGATTATTTAATATAAAAAAACTGTATACTTCTCAGGAATTAATTATCTTACGACAAAATTATTGTTTAGTATTACATAGAACCTACAAAGTCATGAAGTGAAGTGAAGTATTTTGCTTGTTTTACAAATTCTCTCAAGCACTACTAGGCTTTGTTATTCCTTACTAAAACTACTGTTTCCCGAAATTGCTGTAATTTTTTTGTATTTATTTGCTATATATTTTCAGTCTACTCGCAAGGAGCAATATATAAATCTGCTAAGAATACAAAACAATTTTAAGAGAGAAGTCAATGATAGCACTCCCTCAACAATTAAGAGCAATAATTGTGTAGGAAATAGAGAGAAATATATATAATAAAATAAATAAATACAAAACAAGAAATCAGGTCTGAAAGCCACTATTTCTTCAGGCTTTTTAGCGCTATGGGTGGGTATTTTCGGTGTATTCGAAGCTTGTCGAAGTAGCTGCATGTTATCAGTTTGATTTCCTCATCGACAGTTAGGATCTGCGTCTCGGTCATGTATGCTCTTATAACTGGCATGTCACAATGTGTCCAGAAACGTTCGGAGGATATTCGATTGGAGTCTCTGGATAATCTTGGTGTTCGATGGACGGCCGCACTCCGCAACTAGACTATGTGTGATCAAATAGGTTTGATGACAGTCTTTATAGAAGTAGTTTGTACTCGACAGACAATTTTGATTTTATTCCAAGAAGCCCATAAAGTTGCTGGAATTTGAAGTTTCACCTGCGATTTTTTAATTGTAATGTGCGGCTTCCAGGCAAGATTTTTTAATAAAGAATTAAGCTCAGGTATTTGATCTCATGTTTGGTCTCGTCTTTTATTTGCACTGCTGGCCACTCGTTACGCGAGTCGTGAAGGTGATTTGCGTTAACTTAAGATTGGTTCCAACGTGTCGCAACATGTTTCTATTAGATACAAATGGTACTGAAGACTTCCGCGGCCACTTTGGGATCGAAGTTTGTGGCTACAAGTCAGGACCGTAGGTGGGCTGGGGCAGCCGGGCCTCGGAGATTAATAACTCAATTATTAATTAACTAAAAACGACATCTTTGGAGCAGATCAATATTGCCTCTAAAGCTTTACAAGTTGAGTCCTTAGATATAATGACAGCCTACGATCTTCTGGGAAATGCACTGACAGAAGTAATGGAACTTCGGAATTCCTTTGAAATGGTCGTTAAAGAAGCTAAAAAGATATGTCCAAAGTGGGGAATTACAGATGACGAATTCTCCGAAAAAAGAGTTAGAAAATTGAAAAAACGCTTTGACGAGCTCTGTGAGGACCAAAGATTAACAGAACCTAAGAGCAGGTTTAGAGTGAGTTTTTTATCCTATGATTGATAGCCTTTAATACTATGATAGCTAGAAAACAGATTGAAAGGTATGAAAGCAATTATAGACGCGTACAGAGTAGTACAACCTTATTTCCTTGTCACAACTAGGGTCTACTGAGGTTGAACTTCTGGACGAAGCTGATAAACCTGGACAATGATTTTCAGATGATGTATCATCACTGTTTCGGACGCAGGTGTTATCAGTCAGAAGTGGGATAAATCAAAGTTAGAGACAGATGTGAAACAGCTTGCAAACCTACTTTTGATTGAAAACAGTTCCTTAGCTTCAAGTTACCCAGATGTCATCACTGTTTGTCTGATGTACCTTACAGTTCCTATGACAGTAGCAAAAGCTGAGAGACCATTCTCAAAACTGAAACTAATAAAGAATTTTCTACGAAGCACCATGACCCAACAACGACATAGTAGTTTGGTTCTTTTGTCTATCGAGAACGACACAGCGCAAGATATTGACTTCAGTAGAATTATTAACAACTTTGAAAGCGTTAGTATAGAAAAAAATCATTCCAGTAAATAAACTGTACCTTGTTGAATAAGTAAACTAACTTGCTGAAAATGTCAATTAAGTAAAGTACGTGTAGATGAATAAATTTTGAAGAGAAAAATTATTCGTTTTCGTTTTATCCCTTCTATCTACATCTGTCTAAAATCCATGCATTTTTAAATCCGATAGAAGTGCGTAAAACTGTAGTCTACATGTAAGAGACAGTATTCTCATAAGGGTAAATCTGTAGTTAAAGTAGTTCTGCACGCATGTAAATACATACTGGTTTACCAAAAATGGATGGGGTCCCAGACAAATTTCCAGCCCCAGGGACCCCAAGAGTCGTCAGCCTTATCGTCAGCAAGAGTTACGATAATATTGTCTGTATTCGGTAATTTGTGGGCCCTTCATGATTGCTGGAGAGTTCTGATTTCTTGTGTTAATATTGCATATACACAAAGTGGCGACAATATCCGCTTTCCAGTAAACATGCATCAGTCATACTATTATAAAGTCAACCCTTGGGCCTATACGGGAACCGAGTACTTCGTTGGTAATTACGAGAAAGTTTAACGCATTGTGTTTTATTAAAACAAATCTACCCAAGCACGTCAGCCATGAGCACAACGCAGTACGTAGAATTATGTTGTCTCCAGCTCCAGCCTGTTTTTACCGATCAGACTACAATACGGTATTGCTTGGGCCGTTGAAGAAGAAGGCGAAGTTGAACTGACTCCTCTTTCAGTCGAAGTAACGACACGGCCACAGCGGACGACCTCCACTCTGACTTTATCCACCGAGTCACCAAACTATTAAACTGTTTCAATATTATTATTATTATTATTAGCAGCAGCAAATTGTTGTAATTTGTAGAAAGAAATTTTGGATTGAAATTCCTAGATGGTAGTAGTAGTAGTAGTAGTAGTACTAGTAGTAGTATTGTTGTTGCTGTTGTTGTAATTTGGAGAAAGAAATTTTGGATTGAAATTCCTAGATGATAGTAGTAGTAGTATTGTTGTTGCTGTTGTAATTTGGAGAAACAAATTTTGGATTGAAATTCCTAGATGGTAGTAGTAGTAGTAGTAGTAGTAGTAGTAGTAGTAGTAGTAGTATTGTTGTTGCTGTTGTTGTAATTTGGAGAAAGAAATTTTGGATTGAAATTCCTAGATGGTAGTAGTAGTAGTAGTAGTACTAGTAGTAGTATTGTTGTTATAATTTGGAGAAACATATTTTGAATTGAAATTCCTAGACTGACTGACAGACAGAAGTGTGCGGGGCGTCCCATCGTTCAGGAGTGTGTTCGTTGCCCGGTACAGCACAAATATGAGGCAGGTCCCTTTAGGCGTGAAAGGAATAGAAGGGTTTGCGTGGTGTTGACTGCACCGACCTGAATCCACGCCTGAGGTGGGCACCATGCATCCTCTTAAGAGGTCACCTGCAGGAACTTAGAGCCGCGTGGCCGCCATAAGGCCGGAACGCTGCCACGCCAAGGCGGATGGCTCCCGCAAGGAGTCGCTTGCATGGGGCATCGCAAGATGCAGTTTCTATTGGCTTTTTTTTTATGCACCGGACTGGTTCCACATCTGTCGTAGCGCTCCGTGGCTCTCTTAAGGATTCATCCCCAGAAACTTAGAGCCGTACTAGTATGAGCTGTATGCTGCTACAATAAGGCACTCGCATTCCTCGCAGAATACCGCGTCCGACGACTGCGCAGCTGAGATTCTGTTCTGTGTAATGTTCAAACGAAGCAAATATTGGGGTACTTAAGCTTGAGAACGCCTCCTCCTTGCGATGTTGTTTTGCTTGTATCAGGCAAAGGATCATGAGAGATAGGATGGTGAGCGGGACGACGCAAACGGGGTTAAATTCCTATCTGGAGGTAGTTATTTTTTACGGGCATCTCTACTACTATTCCAAACACAAAAGCGTACCACCTACAGTCAGTAGGCCGACAGAAGGCAGTAAAATGTTTCATTTTCCGTTTGCGTACAGCGGAAAATAACAAGGTCGTTCGGTCATCTGTGTAAGTACAAAGTAGCGCCCCACGCGCGCGAGTTTTTATATTCGCAAATGAAAATTTCGTCACCAAAAGGTAGTAACGCGTCCAAAACAGTTTCGGCGCAACAAAAACAGTTCGTTTTCCTTATCAAGTGAGGTCCCTCACAATTATAGACTGTAATTGCGAGTGTGTGCTAGTACGAAGAAGGGTACAAGGAAAATGTTTATACAAAGTACGCGTACTCTCCCCTTCCTTTATTTCCCGTATGAACTTGCCCGTTATTATGACTACGAGTAATGTTTGTCTGCGTGGGCTGGGTATCTTCGCACGTAAGACCGCCGAAACTAACGGTGGGAAAAATCGTACACGTAGCTCCAAATAAGCAGGCAGAAACCTACACTCATCGGTAAACCACAGGTTTGTTGTTTTGTTTCCTGTCTGTGACACACTGGTTTTATGCCAAACCAGCTGAATGAAATAGAATCGGTGTCAACGCACCATACACCCCATCTACTAAGCATTCTGAATGTTCCAACCTCCATCTTAACACATTCATCTATCATGCTTATATTTACACACACACACATCTATATAAATATAAATTTATATATATTCATCTTTTGTTTGTAACTCATTAAGTTTCTTGCATGAATCGTGTAAAATATATACATTATCAAATTTTATTTACTTCTGCGAGGAGACTATTCTAATATTTTATAGTTTCATTTCAACCTGATGCACGATTCACATAATATATCTATATCATCAGAGGTTTCTAAACGAGTTAATAAATAATCGATTTCATTCAATTTCAATATAAAATAACGAATAATCTATTTTATTTCGATTTAAATTTTCGATCGATTGTTTTGACACTGGTTTACTTACTCAGCTATTTTGACAGTTGTATTGAAAATATTTAATGTTTATATTTGATTTATTTTAATAAATTTATAAATAAATCATTTTGTTTTGTTTTTATTTGAGTTTGTTCTTTAATTAGCAAATTATTGTTATTGTGTTTGTTAACATGAAGATTTTCCCAGATATTCAATTTTTGACCTTTCTATATGTTTTTAGTTAATTTCGTAATTTGAATGTCTGGAAAAATATGTTATTATTTAAACAATGTGTGGTTAAATTAAAATTGTAAATATTTATTTAAAAAAATGCATTGCGGTGCTAAAGGAACCTATCGAGTAGTTTTCCCTTCGTCAAGCGTACTTAAAATTATTGCAATCCGGACATTCTGTTTTGAATATTCCATTTTTATTGAGAATGTTGGATTTACTTTTAGGTTTTATTTTATTAAAAACTATATTATCTGTGTTATAAGATAATTTTTAAATTATAAAATATATTACATAAAATATAAACATTAAATATTTTTAATATAACTGTCAAAACATCTGAGTATGAAAATATTACAATCGAAAAATTTTAATGGAAATAAAATCGATTATTCATTACTTTATATTGAATTTTAAAACAAAATCAATTATGCTTAATTCATTTAGAAACCTCTGATGAGACAGATATATTCTTTGAAAAGTGTGTCAGATTGATATAAAATGATAAAAAATAAGAACTTTCTATTGCACTATAATTATAATTTGATCACACACACACACACACACACACACACACACACACACACACACACACACACACACACACACACACACACACACACACACACACACACACACACACACACACACACACACACACACACACACACACACACACACACACACACACACACACACACACACACACACACACACACACACACACACACACACACACACACACACACACACACACACACACACACACACAGGATGTTCCGTGAGGAAAGGGAAATGTTTAAAATATTTCAGATCATTCGAGCTAAAAATAAGAAATAAGAAGTTACATACGTTTGGAGATGCTTTGTTTCCGAGTTATGGTCAGGTAAAAATTTAATCCATATTTCTTTTCCGAAGGAGTAGTCATGAAATATGAAAAGTCATGTAACACAAATTATGGGGCAAAATTAGTGCTTCCATATGTTGTTTGGCCTGACATATTAAAAGAAAAGGATCCCAGAGATCTAGCATTAGTATTTTGCAAGAGAATTGAATTCAACCCCACACTTTTTTTAGATTTAACAACAATGTTTTCATTTACAAATTTTGTAGTTATGTACGCAGAGAATTTTACTCTGAAAAAGTGATGTGAAGAACGTTAACGAAAAGCAAATAAAAGTTCGACTTTTATTAAATAATGACGTGGTAGAAGAATGTTTCTGAGTCATATTAAAAATATATAGATGGAATTTAATTTATAAAACTGTTAAACTATTATAAAACACTTTAATTTAAATTTTATTTTTGAGAAAAGTAAAATCTTGTTCTGTAAAATCTAGGTAAGGTATCTTTGTCGTGTAGTGCGATGTTTTAACAAAAGAAAGCCAATTAACCTACCTATTAGGTCTGTACCGTGACCACATATTTTGACTAAAAATCTGTTCTGAAAATTTGAATCCACTGCAGAATCAATGAGAATTTCGGGTTGATACTGAAACCCCCCTTTTATTTTCTAAGTTTTGTAAATATTTTTTTTGAATTTTATTTAATTTTATTTTTATTAAGTTTTTTTTGTAAAAGGGGAGAGACATCATATTTAGAACTAGGTAAAGAGAAACCTAGAGGAAGCAAAAGTGTGCAAGGCCCAAATACAATTACAGACATGTCCCCCCAGGTGAATGACAGGACTTGCAAATGAAAAACTCTTTTAACCAACAAGCGTGTGCTTTATTCGACCTGTAAGATTTTACATAAATAACAAGTTCGTCATTGTGTGAGCACACCATTTAAGGCAGAATTATATATATCTATGTATTTCCATTAATTCATAATATCACAAAGTAAGTGAATTGATATTACTAATTGCAAAAATTTCTGCCTGATCATGTATGAGTCAAAGTTGGTAATAATCTCATTCATTAAGCAATAATAATCTATCAGTGTTGTATAATATCAATTAGGCTAGCCTGTTGTCTCAGCGAGCACATGTATGGTTATTCTCTTGTTTTAAATCAGTTACATATTCCCCAAAAATATATCTATATATATATATAGTAAAATTACACACACAAACACATATACGACATGAATAACAAAACATCCCTCATTTCAACACTAACCTCCACATAAACCGATTCCCACTACAGTAAATAAATGAAGCCTAATATGTACAGCTAGGTACAAATATAAATAACAACGTAAAATGGAATATCACAGCTCCTAGGCATAGATTCGCTAGTATATTCACAAGCATAGTTCACACCAGAGAATGTAAGTGACCGCCCCGAAACTCAACCAGCCAAACGAACCCTTAGCTTAATCATTAAGCATTAAGTATGTGTGTGAAAGAAAATCGTTTCTCATCAACAGCATCAGACAACCCCCAGCTACGTTATTAAACTCTGCCATGACCAGATGACTTGATAGCACGAGATAATTAACTCCCTAATGGTCTTAATTAGATGAAAGTTAGATCTTACAGTAAACTGCGGATGTGTGTGTATGTGTGTAACTTCTTACACATTATACAGTTATAAGATACTTCATTAGGTGTACAGTGGTAATGTTCACACATGCAATAACATGATGATCACACATAATTGAACATGAGAGTTTGTGCTAGAGTCTAATTTTCAGAACTTCACGAGTGAGCTTCTGGCGGCTTCTGTGCATTCACAAGTTGTAGAGAGAGAGAAATAGATAAACAGAATTTTCCCACCTGGATAGTCCGGTGTACTTAGTTCGTATAGGCGAGGATCAGTGATGTCACAGTCATATCACCCGTCCCTGGTGCAGCTTACCGTTGGAAAAGTTCTTGGTTCAGCTTAGCATCGAAAAGTCCTCGACTGACGGCATTGTGGCTAAAGATCGTCTCTGCTATTAGGGGGAACAGATGTTCGTTCGCCCCTGACACCCATCTCGTCCTTGGTCGAGCACCTGGAGCACGCTTTATCTAGCCTATCATAGTGATAGGTACGGAAGTCCTGGTTAGAAGTTCGCCGCCAGCCGAGACCAGATGAACAGCTTGGAGGATGAAACAGAAATGAGAGCGAATCAACGTTTCGCTCCAGCCAAGTAACCTCCAAAGCAGGAATGTACAGACACACAGCTGGCCGGCAGTGCCAGCAGTATTGCGTAGCCACACAACCTTTTGTGTGTATAACTGACCGGCAACAAACAATCTTAACAGAGTGGCAGTGCGTGACGTCAGCGGCGCTCGTTTTTAAAATACTAATAATCTAATACGTTGCCGAAGCCAGTTCGGCACACCCTCACCCCAAAAGGGCAACATGGTTGACCCAAAACAAACAAGTCCTCAAGCACGACGGCTGCGGGAAACCTGGAAAATCTCAGATTCTAAAACCGCTCTTGGTGAGTTCAGTAACACAGGAAAACGAAAAAGCAGAAGGAAGAGGTGTGAGTCAGTGAATGTGTGTCTGAAAGAGAAGGTGTAAGTGTGAGTCCTGCATGCTCGCCGGGCCCTGGTCCGCATGCAGATAGAAGGGACAGAAAAGAACAGGAGAAAGAGAAGAATCGCAGGATCCAGCTCTGAGTACTGATCACCAAGGCCTCCCAAACTCAACAACTGAGCCCCAGGACCACTAACACAATATTCCTTTCCCAGGACGGAAAATCTCCACCCCACTGCGACCATCCCCCACGCGAGTCCTCTCCTCCATGCCATACTCTTGGGACCGCCCCCAACACGTCACCATCTCCGGTGACCACCACCTAACTCTCCTGGTACTCACATATTCACGCCCGAAGGCTAACAAGGTGCTACAACCTTGATATGGGAGTACCATTTCTACAACCGTCCAGCTCGTGGACCGACCAGCCGTGTGCAGCAAAACAAGGCATTATCAATCCTTGACACACGACTGGCCCACATCCCTACACTAGGGCGGACGGACCCGATTAGCAAGGCCGAGAAGACCGCATTGAGGGCACGCGAACATCAATCTCCACTTTATAATAGTTATCTCTCTACCTAAGGAGGAGGGGGTGTAACTTCTCTGCGGCCAGCCAACACTCAGCCATACAACCGACGCCCAAACAACCCTGGGGAACTCAACCCGGAATGCGGCATGGTTCGGGCCACACTAATCCACATTGAAAAACTGACCTACATTTTATATCACTCGAACAGCTGATCAGACAGAAAACAAATAAACTGGTCTTTGAATTTAGCCGGATATAACGATACACAATCTATCAGATAAGCAGGCAGCAAGGCTTGAAACACTGCTACAGCTGCGGCTATCAGCTGGCCAAAGGTTATCTTTCGGATCAGTTTGTATCACTGTTCAAAACTATTGCATCGATTCTGGTTCAATATTCAATTTATTCTTTCTAACATCTATTGTCTTCAGTGCAGTTAGCGTTAAAATTCCCGTTTCAAAAACCAGGTCCCCCCAAAAAAAATCCTAACTCAACTTCATCTGAATTCCTTCTTCATGTGGAACGCCCCTCTTACTACTTAAATTCACTCAGTATCCACCAGAATTATACAATTTACAACATACATCACAGACAACAATTTAACACCAACACATAAGGAAGAACTTGATCATTCAAGTGGCTCCAGAATACTCTAGCGATACGACGAGATGGGTGTCATAAAAAGCAGAGAAACAGCCATGCAAAATGCCCAGAAGAGAACACAACACAAAACAATCAAACTAACTCACTAAATACAACACACAAAGTACACATAAAATTCGATATAATCGAAAATATAAAGTATCACATCCATGCCCTTGGTCGGACCATAACCGTATTCAAAATACGATACCGCAACTCAACGCCCTCAATAAACAATTACCATATAACTGGGATGCTACCAAACACGTTGTCTAATCCAAAAGACAAGTCATAATCAAACTCAACAAGTACCGACGGCCCTCATCATGTCCAGACTCCGTATGAGCTCCAGGGTATGTGCAAGTGCAACCAATCAGCACACATTCATTAAAACAAATTAATCACATTCTCATAACCCCTTTTCAAAATTCATCTCGCACTCAACATCACAAAATAATCACTTAAACACTAACACATATTAAATTATTTTAAACTTCATTAACCCCCTATTCATTTTATAAAATGTGCTCTTTTTCTCTGGTTGTTCATTCTGTTAATTTATTACACTATCATTAAGTTTTCTTACAACACTTGGATTCTAATCAAAAATAATTTGAAGTAATTTGCAAGTCCTAACACCAGCTGACATGTCTGTAGCCACACTAAGTTTCATTTAAGAAAATAAATATAAGTCCCCAGATTCTAAAATTTCACAAGTTCAACAGAGAAAATAAGGCAGAAATCATACCTACTATCCATCCAGAATCATAAAAACCACGCTCTGCTACCAACCCCCCTTTTATTTTCTAAGTTTTGTAAATATTTTTTTTGAATTTTATTTAATTTTATTTTTATTAAGTTTTTTTTGTAAAAGGGGAGAGACATCATATTTAGAACTAGGTAAAGAGAAACCTAGAGGAAGCAAAAGTGTGCAAGGCCCAAATACAATTACAGACATGTCCCCCCAGGTGAATGACAGGACTTGCAAATGAAAAACTCTTTTAACCAACAAGCGTGTGCTTTATTCGACCTGTAAGATTTTACATAAATAACAAGTTCGTCATTGTGTGAGCACACCATTTAAGGCAGAATTATATATATCTATGTATTTCCATTAATTCATAATATCACAAAGTAAGTGAATTGATATTACTAATTGCAAAAATTTCTGCCTGATCATGTATGAGTCAAAGTTGGTAATAATCTCATTCATTAAGCAATAATAATCTATCAGTGTTGTATAATATCAATTAGGCTAGCCTGTTGTCTCAGCGAGCACATGTACGGTTATTCTCTTGTTTTAAATCAGTTACATATTCCCCAAAAATATATCTATATATATATATATAGTAAAATTACACACACAAACACATATACGACATGAATAACAAAACATCCCTCATTTCAACACTAACCTCCACATAAACCGATTCCCACTACAGTAAATAAATGAAGCCTAATATGTACAGCTAGGTACAAATATAAATAACAACGTAAAATGGAATATCACAGCTCCTAGGCATAGATTCGCTAGTATATTCACAAGCATAGTTCACACCAGAGAATGTAAGTGACCGCCCCGAAACTCAACCAGCCAAACGAACCCTTAGCTTAATCATTAAGCATTAAGTATGTGTGTGAAAGAAAATCGTTTCTCATCAACAGCATCAGACAACCCCCAGCTACGTTATTAAACTCTGCCATGACCAGATGACTTGATAGCACGAGATAATTAACTCCCTAATGGTCTTAATTAGATGAAAGTTAGATCTTACAGTAAACTGCGGATGTGTGTGTATGTGTGTAACTTCTTACACATTATACAGTTATAAGATACTTCATTAGGTGTACAGTGGTAATGTTCACACATGCAATAACATGATGATCACACATAATTGAACATGAGAGTTTGTGCTAGAGTCTAATTTTCAGAACTTCACGAGTGAGCTTCTGGCGGCTTCTGTGCATTCACAAGTTGTAGAGAGAGAGAAATAGATAAACAGAATTTTCCCACCTGGATAGTCCGGTGTACTTAGTTCGTATAGGCGAGGATCAGTGATGTCACAGTCATATCACCCGTCCCTGGTGCAGCTTACCGTTGGAAAAGTTCTTGGTTCAGCTTAGCATCGAAAAGTCCTCGACTGACGGCATTGTGGCTAAAGATCGTCTCTGCTATTAGGGGGAACAGATGTTCGTTCGCCCCTGACACCCATCTCGTCCTTGGTCGAGCACCTGGAGCACGCTTTATCTAGCCTATCATAGTGATAGGTACGGAAGTCCTGGTTAGAAGTTCGCCGCCAGCCGAGACCAGATGAACAGCTTGGAGGATGAAACAGAAATGAGAGCGAATCAACGTTTCGCTCCAGCCAAGTAACCTCCAAAGCAGGAATGTACAGACACACAGCTGGCCGGCAGTGCCAGCAGTATTGCGTAGCCACACAACCTTTTGTGTGTATAACTGACCGGCAACAAACAATCTTAACAGAGTGGCAGTGCGTGACGTCAGCGGCGCTCGTTTTTAAAATACTAATAATCTAATACGTTGCCGAAGCCAGTTCGGCACAATACCAACACAGGTACTAGTTGCTTCATCTGTAATCAGTAGTTGTTAACATAGGCTGTAACCGTATTATGCAGTGATTCGCATTAATCCATTTACGGATGTGCCCTGGCACAGCGTAATGTCCCAGTCAAAGGTGTTGCACTCGCCTCACATTAAATTACATACAATTCATTGAAACTTAGGTTATCCATACACTACTTTATGATATACTGACTGGAAATTCTCTACAAACATTTAGTGGGACTACTTCAACTGATTGAAGAATATTTTTATTTCATCTTCACTTCAAGTTATCGTTCAGATCAAATGTGAAAACAAAGAAGAGTTACATTGTCATGAAAGTTGTTAAAACCTCTGCAAAGTACCTTATGGTGTAGAAAAGAGCCTTCCCGAATAAGTAAGTCGTTATTCTGCAACTGAAGCTCTTGTGTTTCCGTTAAAAAATCTATGTGTTTTGCCGTGTAGTGCGATATATTAAACGAAAAAGCCAACAATCTCGTTATATATTATACGATAGCAAACACTGAAAACCTATGCTGAAGATTTGAAAGTTGACTATGCACAGTAGAGAACTGACTACAATCTTAAATTTAATCTGTCTGTAAAATTTAATTTTGATTTAATTAGGCTCATATGTATTCAAATTTAAAATTAATTTGTGTTTATAAGAACTAAAATTCTATTTCAAATTAAAAAAATGTTCCTTTTAAAAATGCCTTAATTATTCATTGCTATTATTACGATACGGATTAAGTGCATAGATCCGTAAAAGTGCACACAACGGAAAAACAAGAGCTTGAATTGCAGAATAACGACTTACTTATTATGCACGCACGGTTCTAGACCCTAAGGTAGTTTATAGATATTTTAACAACTTGCAAGAGAACGACACTCAAATTTCATCTGAACGGGAACTTGTACATGGAGATGACATTTAAAATATCCTTCAGTCACTTCAATGTAGTCACACTAAGTAGCACTTTGTAAGTGATTTCTTGGTAGTTTAATATACCACAAACTAGTGTGTCGCGAACACTAAATTTTCATGGTTTGTACCTAATTTAACGTGAAGCGAATACAGCATCTTTGTTTAGGGCATTATGCTGTGCACGAACACCTCTACAAATGGATTAATGCCAGTCACTGGATACTTTCACTATTACTGATTACAGATGAAACCACTGTTACCTATGTTGGTATCAACTCGAAATTCTTGTTGACACTACTGTGGATTCAAATTTTCAGTCGATGAGTGGTTAACTGGTCATTTCTTATTAAAACATCACACTACACGGCAAAGATATCTAAAATTTTACAAAATACAATTTTATCCTTTAAAAAAATTAAATTTAAATTAAAACGTTTTATAATATTCTAGGTGTGTTGTAAATCACATTTGTGCTAGTTTTAATTTGATTCAGAAACGTAACCTTTTTCTACCACGCCATTATTTAATAAAAGCCGAATTTCTCAAACTTTTGTTTGTTATTCATTGGCGTTATTCTCATAAATTTTATCAGAATAAAATTCTTAACATATGTAACTACAAAAACAAAATTTGTATTAATTATTAGTAATTCAACATATATTTGAGTTACTGTGCTTTTAAGGCCGATAACTCGATATTATTGAAACGGTCGAATGCCGGGGTACTAGACCGCTGCCTAACAGCGCGGCATTCAACCGTTTCCATATCAACAAACATTTGCTGACTAAACCTAAAAAATCGTGGTTTTGAGCTTAATTTTTTAATACTTTTCAGCAGTTGTCTTGAAAAATACTAAAAATACTCTTGAAAAAAAAAACTCTGAAACCATTTCCTTTTAATATCTCAGGTTAAACAATATACGGTACCACTAATTTTGCCCCATAATTTATCCCAAGAGTCTTATTGCATCACAACTCCTTCCAAACGCACTCTTGGTTTTCCTTGTTTTCTCTTCGGAAAGTTCCTTCACCGCCGCAATATCTCTTCTGAAAACTTCTCTGTTGTCTACATTTTCTTCCCTGATTCCTCGTTTTTCTACATCCTGGTGGACTTCTCTAGCCTGTGGAACTTGTGTTGTCCTCCTTTCTTGGAAGGTGTGGATTTTGTTTGCTATCCTCGTGGTCGAGATCTTGTCAAACGTTTCATACAGCTCTAGATTTTGTCTTAAATAAAATATAAACGCATTTGCTGATCATTATCATCGTCGTCGTCGACGTTATCATAATTTTTATTTTTATTATTGTACACTATGCAGAAAAAAGGTTTGGAGTTGAAATATTTATTGGAAGTTGTCTGTTTCTACGAGCACGTCTGACACCAAACCAAACATAAAGTGAAAACGTGCCCCTTCACGGTATGCAACGTGCGCGGTACCAAATGTTGCCTTACCATTTGTGTACAGAGGAAAAATACCAAGGACGTGTGGATAGATATTCTCGGAAATAGATACATACAAACTAACCACGATTGCGCCCGCATGCGGTGTTTTTGTATTTGTAAATGTAAATTTCTTCATAACCACAAAATCTCTGAAGCGGTGAAAAAGCGTGCCAAAATAGTTTTGCCACGACTAGTAGAGACAGTTTTCCTTCTCTACTAAATCTGTCACTATCGCATATTGTAATTTCGATCCAATTCTAGGTCGGAAAACTGTACAAGGAACACGTTGATGACGTACACGGGGATTCTTCCCGTCCGTCATGTTAATTTCCTGTACGTAACTTGGTCGCTTATACGACCGTAAGTGTGGGATGGATGTCTTCGCACGTAATACCATGTAGGCCGTATGACGTGAGAACCCGTACCTACATTCAAACAAGCAGGTAAAAACTATGATCGTCGTAGTTCCTGACGCGACACGCCAGGTTCATGCCGACTCGATGATAAGATGTCGCACAATTGTCAAACGCTCGCCACACGCCCCTACCTCCATGCTTATGCATCCAAAACACACACACACACACACACACACACACACACACACACACACACACACACACACACACACACAGGTTACATTTCCTGTTTTAGTTTTATGATAAATTTTCCGCGGTATTACAATGTGCTGTATAGTTGTATGCTTGCTGTGTATACTGCGTACCATACTTTGTTTTTGTTCAACTGTTTTTCACGGTCGTGTAATTAAAGTATCGTGACTCTATCATCAATGTCAAACGTCACATGCACGAAGACAAAAAACCAGACCATTTGGGAGTCTATAATAATAAATATTATTATTATTATTATTATTACGGGGCTTACTAAACCAGTCGGTATTATGGTGCCTCGCTAATCTAGAGATCCCCAGTTTGATTCCCGGGCACGTCATAAAACGAGCTGCGTTTTTCAGCTCCCGCGTCGACACAGCGTATAGAAATAAGTAAGCAGTATAATATCTTGGGTTAATAATGGAAGGTTGAAGCGCAGTGCTGGCCATACTGCCTTCCTTGTATGCGAAACGGCTTAAATCAGACAACCTGCCCTCCTAACTTCTAAACTACATTGGTGGTACAAATAAAGCAGACATTATTGTTTATTATTATTGTTATTCTTGTTTCCCAATTTATTATTTTTAATATACAACCAAGATGTCCTTGTTTGACTAAATATAACTGGACTGTACGTAAAGAACTGTACAATTTCATAGGTAAAGAAAGAGAATTGGAATCTTATACAGAGATTAGTGTGTGCGCATTTATTACCACACACAAATACATCGGTATTACACAAGTGATGGATTTATACTCTATTGCACAGGTTCTTACATCGGCTAGGTTGGTTTTTACACTATTTCTATTACGTTGGTTAGATTATATTGATTTTTGGTTAGGTCAAAACGGTATGTGATATACATGTATGCGTATGCAATCTGATTTATGCATGTACTGTAGCTTTGTATAAGGAATTTTGTTGTTGTTGTGACAACAATTCCCAAACAAGTACGAGAAATTTATTTGACACTTGCGATGTATACTACACATATGGAGTCTGATTTATGTATCATCGTCATCCTCTTCTCCCAGAGATTGGTGGGTTTGCTTCCAATTTCTTCCTTTCTATAGACAACCTCTTGATTACCACCACATACCTTCTTCCTTCTTTCATCCCATACATGTATTCCTGTCCTGGGCCTTCCCCTCCCACTACGCCCCCCGGTAAACCAGTCTAAATGGCGTAACAGATGACCAACCATTTTGCTTTTCTTTTCCACAATGGATCCAATCAGATTCCTTTTTCTTCACCCACTCTCTTCAGAACCTCGTCATTAGGTATTTTACCCGTCCTCGATATTCTTAAACCTCTCCTCAAGCACCACATCTCAAAGGCTTCAAGGTAGCTCCTCTCCACTTTCCTCAAAGTCTAGGTTTCCGAACCATATGTGCATATGCTCCAAATGAAACTCTTCATAAATTTCTTTGAAGAAAATTTTCCTGGTTTCCAAGGGCACGTTTCTGAACGTCCGAAGAGATATTTTCTTTAAAAAATGTCCCTCTTGCTTGTACAATTCACTTTTTATGCACATAGGCCTATATTTTCGTTAGGTAAGAGGAACTGAAAAAAATGTACTTAACCTAACAGAGAAATCCTCTAAACTCTAATCCATTTAACTTAACCTCTACCCTAAAAGGAAATGTGAAAAGAAACTCTGGCGATAATGTAATTTAGATCATTTCATGTCTAAACTCAATTTGTAGCTTCTAGGGCTATAAAAATGTATTCACTCAAGAGAGGTGATACAAAAACCTTAAGATTTATTCTTTGCACATGATTCACAAATTAGTCAACGGCCGATACAATACTAGGACTCGTATATTCGTGTGCCATCGCTAAGATACAGAAGCCAGTTGCTGTATGAAATTAAGTTCCGCGCATCATGACTGAGTCTCCTGTGTCTTATTGTGTAACTGTTCGCAATTAAATCCAAACTGAAAAACTATTTACCGTTTGATTAAAGGCATCATACATTCGAAAATAAAGGCTTAGTCTTATTATTTGTAGAACATAGGCTATATTTTAATATTTATAATTCTTTATTAATTAATTTATTTAAAGTCAATTCATTGACTAAAAGAGTTCATTATTTTTAGTTATTACAATTGTAATAGTTTTTGTTAATTATTGCTTCTATAATCATAAAACAAATAATCATAAAAGCTGCGACATTTTTAAAAAGAAAATGTAAGTATTAGTAGATAAAACCTTGATGTCCTAGATATAAGAAGATTAAATACGTGTGTAAGTACGTATATGATTTGCTAAGGAACTTGGCAAAGATTTGTATTGTTGGCAATTAATTATTCTCTTATAGTGTGCTTGTTATTATTATGATAAGTGTTTTATTAATATGCACTGTTAATTAACTAAATTAATTCATTGTTTATTATCTAATTTTGAGAATAATGTTTAATTTTATAACATCGTATAAGGAGTATTTAATGATAATTTGTATAACTTGTTGTTTGTCTTTAGATACCATATTTTTGTGTGGTTGTAGGCCTACTCATTGCAATTCGTGTACAACTTGGTGAATACTCGACAGAGAGACTTTTCTGTCACCGTTCTCTTGTTTAGTCGTTGCACAATCGTTCGTACGGTAACTTAGAGTAACAACTGTCATATGCCATGCAAATAAAAGCAAACAAAATAAAAGACATCAGTACTGACAAACAAGCTAGGAAAGCAAGGTTCTGGCGCCGGTCTGTCAAACTACAGACGTAAAGTTCAGAAAAGTTCTCGCTGGCGTGACGAGTTGGTTTGTAACCTCAAACCGGCCGTTAACCACTAATGTCTCGTTTATTTACAAACATCGTGAACGTTGGCTTCCGTTGGCTACCTTCTGCAGCGGAAGCCCGTAATTGCTACCAAAGCAACAATGACTCACCTTGGCCTATTGCCATACATTCTCACCCTTTCATATACGTTCACCGTGAGTAACGATTACATCACGGCACCGCACAAAAATATATTGTTAAAAATTATTTTTAATTATCTCGGAAGACAGCATTGTATCTAACAGAAAGTAAAAAGCGGAATTATGTTGAATCGTGTAATTTACGTATTGTTACGGCCTTGAAGAGAAAGGATATTATTCTCTACAAATATTGAATTAGGTCACGGGAAAGTCATACGTCCGCGCTTAGATACTGTGTTATTCTCTACGACATATATATTGTTTTCATCGCAGTCAAGTCGATTTGATTGTAAAATTGATTCGTCAATTTAATTGCAATTTTGTCACGTATCCTTAAAATTTCATAGTTTTAGAAGAGTTCTGAAGTGAACGTGTATTTTTCTTGAAGAAGAAGTTTACGTTGTAACTCTTCACTTGTGTTTCGCTTCTGATTTTTTCGAAAAGTTTGAGGCTTGTCCCGAAGGACAAGTCTCGGGCTGATTTGGGGCCAAGCCCCCTTCAGCCGTATGGTAAAGTTCAGAGGTCACGCAGGCTAGTGCGGGCCGGAGTAGGAGAAAGTGGATGCATCCAGAAGTGAGTGCAAGTGTGTGGATATATGTGTGTGAATTTAGTGTGGACAGCCAAATGGGTGTCGGATGATGTTGATGGGAGTGCCAAAATAATAAACAGTCATGGTGAGGAGAAAGTAATGTCTCATAAGCAAATATCACGCCTCTGGAAACAGGTTTCTTTCAATAAATAAGACGTCATATTATGTTAAAATTGTGGCAAAGCAATAATGTGCTGATATAGCCTAGTATTCAAGGTTACGGCGAGTGTAACCTTGACTAATACAACGGACAAAAAACATAAAAGCGGTCATGCTCAAAATCGTTAGCAAGATAATACGCACGGTACATTAAAGCCACTCAGTCTGCTGAGCTGAATGTGTTGTGACGTCATAGTACACGACAGACGTGCGTACAAGGACTTGCTCACTTCCGTTTCTACAACCCAATAAATTACTAATGTAGCTCGAATGCAACGTAACTCAAGTCTCAGAACCTACTAACTCAATCAGTACCTAAGTTCACGAAATTGGTTTCTTTCTATCCCTCCTTCGACAGTACGAAAAGAAGTCGGCGAAAACTCTGCCGTCCAGCACAAGGACGAACACGTTTCAAGTTGCTTGCGGTGACTGACGAAAGAGAACTAACTGTACTAGACTCAGTTACAGTACATGTTGCTAAGTTCCTAGTACAGCCTACTGCAAGGCCGTTGATTAGGCATACTTCCATCTGCAGTTTGCCTTTTTAAAAATAAACCATAATAGCACGTCTAACTAGCTAAGATCAAAGCATGCGTCACAGTATCAAACTAAAAGCATTCGGGCATTTAGAATTTGGTGACATCGTACTTGAGTAATCTCTGTCTAAAATTATATTAAGATTATATACACTTAGTATCGTAGCAACGCAATGGTTATGGTATAATAATATCTTACAAAAATAGACCCTGACTGTCTTACTGTTTTACTTTTATTTTTAAATAAGAAACATACAGGGGAAAAAAGGCTATTCGTTTGCTAAACTCATTACTTTGGTCGAACAAAATGAAACTTCAAACTAAACTGACAATCTACACAACTACTGTGGAGCCCATTTTAACTTATGGCTGCGAATGTTGGCAACTTTCAGATAAAGAGAAAAAGATGATAAAAACTGTGGAAATGGACTTCTTAAGAAGAGAATGTAATATTTCTAGACTGCAACATGTTAGAAACGAAGATATAAGAAGGAAAAGAGGGCGCATATTTACAACAGCAGAATGAATATAATCCAGACAGTTGCTATGGTATGGTCACGTAATGAGGATGGAGGAGAAGCCATGGCCAAAGAAAGCATTGACTTACACACCACAAAACAGGAGAAGAAAAGGAAGACTGACAACACAATGGAGAACAGGAATTAGGAAAAGCATGAGAGACTGAAGACGATGACTGGAAAGATAGGGAGAAATGGCGATCGAAATGCGGGATGCGGCATAGACTGTAGGACCCCCGCTAATAATAATAATAATAAGGAACATACCACGAATAGTACAAGTTACTTTCAGCAGTCGTCTTTTAAGTAATCGTTCTGGTTAATAGAAATATCTATTGTAATAACTGTAGTGACAACAATAAACACTCGGTAAAAGAACGCAAAGAAGTAGCTCTCGTTGTTAAGTTTTATTAATGTGGTAGTTATCCTTCTATAACAGTTTATCACGGGATTTTAGTTGACCTTCAATACAAGACGTACACTAATTACATGCATTCTTGATTGCCATTCGAACTGATACGTAACGTCGATCGTATGTTGAAGGAAGCGTCGACTGTAATTATTATTTTCTTGCGCATAATAATAGTCACCTATGACATGAAGATAAAGACGCGATACATGTGTGTAGTAATAAATGCACGCGCACACGCGCGCGCGCATATTTAACGATAACGATTACAGAATGACAACACACTCTCGTACAGACCTAAAGTACGGTATTAACGAACATATTCGTTAACAGTAACGTCACTATCATGTGCAACTTCTTCCATATTAACACGCTTGACAGAACCTATATACAACTGAAACAAAAGAGTTTTAACCAATCAATACTGTGATATAATTAATATTTTATATATTTTTTTTTAATTTTTTGGGTTATTGCGAGGGAAGTACGCCAGCAATTAGAGCCCGTTAAAAGTGACACTTGTTAGCGTTGTTCGAGGGTGGGCGGCGAAGGGAACAAACCTTTCCTTTCCATTAAGACGTCGTAAAAACTATTCTCGAACAATGAGCTGTACGGCACATGTTGCAGCCAGCTGGACCATGCGTGGGAATGCCCGACTCCACAATTAGGACAAAAGGAGGCTACCGTTACATCTGTCCAGTAGCGAGAAAAACACAGAACCAACGGCGAGAGTATTGTTCAAAACCATGTGTGCGACTTCTCAAAGACAATGGTTTATGCAAGGACAATAGGGCAGGCGACTAAGTGACGCTAAGGGAGAGCACAGATGTTATGCCACCCGCAAGTCGACGGAGGAAATCGTCAGCGTACCAACAATAAGAGAATTCGACACGCTACACCAGAAGTAGCAGATGTGATTTTGAAACAGAGCCTTAACACTGATTCCAGGAACGGAACAACGTACGTAAGACAGCGACTCATCTAGTCCACGTGGACTATGTCAAATTCAAGTCGAAAAAGCCAACCAGCCAATGAGGAACGAGAATTCCGGAGGGAACTTCCGTAGGGGATGGTTCAGAGATAAGCTTGAGACCAGAGAGCGAATCTCGTGTATGAACGTCCCTCTCCAAACGGCACTGGATGGAGAATTCGTTGGAAATACAGACTGGAGACGAAGGGACACAAGGAGGTCCATGGAATGAACCTATCAAAGATGAATTGGTGGGAAGTTTGAGTGTTCATCAGAGTCCCAAGAGTGGGAACAGCAGAAGAAATAAAAACCATTTACACGGGGAGACGAGAGCCCAGTTCATTCAATTTTTAACCTCAGTTTACTACAAATTTTATCTCAGTTTATTACAAATTGTATTATAATTCTTAACTCGGTTTACTCAGAGTCTCGAACAGTCTATTGAACTTGTATTTCATTTTATAATGATTCAGTTATAAGAACTTAAAGCAGTGCGTAAGTTAAAATGCATTTCGGTGGAGACGATTAAGACATCATTACGAATAAATGGAAGTGCGCGAATAAAACTCAGAGCGTAAACGGAACAGTAATTTTCGTGATGAAACGCGAGTAACAATCTATATAATTTCTATGTAATTCATCGTCATAAAGACACGGACATTGTGAAGCGATATTCTTGAACAATTACAGAAAAAAGTAGTGATACTACAATGTTTAGTAATTAACTCAAATAAATAGAATTGTGAAAAGTGCCTAATGAACTCGAAAACGACCTAGGCGCCGAAAAGAGTTGTCGTGCGGCATAGACAGTTATTAGAAGCATACGGTAGCGAACTGTGTACCGCGAAATAGACACATACGCGCGTAGAACTTAACCGACCGATTACGAGTACAATGCCACAACTTGTATTATATTAAACTCAAAGCTCGAAGTGACTGTCGCGGAGTGCGGGAGTGTTTACGATCAAGTGTCCTATGGATAGACTTCACTCATCAATGCAGGGAGACAGCACGGCAGAACGAGTAAAGTACAAAATAATCTCTTCTTATAATTAGTAATTTATCAAACACCACTGACCTGACACTTAGAACCAAAACCACCTGAGAAAGTTATATAAATATGAGTCAGATAGATACGAATCCATAAGTAGGGAATATTATGTTCTAGAATATTATACATGTCTTCTTGTTAATATATTTTGTACTATGTATGTATTTTGATGTGTTTGTTGCAGGAGCAGGATTTTATCTATGTATATGATTGATATGTGTATTACTAATTATGATTATTTCATGCATATAAATGTTCAATGTGTTTTAACGTAAATACTAAAGACGAATTATGAGCACACCACATTTTAGTTAGTAACGTCATTGCAGACGAAGAAGCGTCAATATTTGATCGCTCACCTAATTGTTTAAATTTGTTCATTGAGTTGTTAAATGTGGAATAGAATTTAATTGTTTTTTGAAGAATTGTAAGTGCTCTTAAATTGATGTTCTGACATGAAGAAGAATGAATATGATTTAATAAATATAAGTTAGAATGGATTCGTTAGCATTCTATTGATTTATGTAACAAACCTGACTCAGAGCTTAACCTTTCATTAAACAGTATCTATATTAATAATTCAAGGTAACGATTATCAATTCAACTAATCAGAAAGATGCACAAAATAGAAGTTTCGAAGACAGTTAAAGTCAAAAGTAAATTCATATGTAGCAAGTTGGAGTGTGAATAATTAATTAACTCTAACTCAATTCATACAATTATTCGTTATTTAAAGAAATGAATTTGTTAGCATTACATATGAGAGATCAACACATGACATTAATTACATCGTATATGCTAACCCAAGCTCAGAGTTAGATACATGTAAGTACGACAAAGTTCGTACCGGCAACAATTTCATAATTACAGATCAATAAATTTATAATTAATAATTAATCAATTTATGCAAATAATTCGCATAAATATTAGCATTGTATATGGTGCCCAACGCGTGGCATAATATCATTGTACATGGCTCCCAAAGAACGTGGGGCATAACAAACTAAATATACAACAAATTCGATCATTGTAAATGGCGCCCAACCTGATGGCCGATTAATAGGGATAATCCTTGTTAAACGAGTTGGTTAAGTGCAGGCAGTGGTATAGTAGAATAGCTAGTAGTTTGATAAAGTATAACATAAGCATTAGAATAAAAAAAAAACAAATACTTGTAAAACAATTCTGAATGATTACACGAAGTCGAGCAAGAATGGCGACTAATAATAATAACTCCGAAAGTCAAGAATTCGACGTTAACAATGAGTTAAACATAGAAGGACGAGAGGAGAACGCGACGCCCAGCGACGACGTTAGCGCGTGTGAATCTGAGATAAGGGCGGGGGGACAGGTGTCCCAACCCGGCGAATTAAATCTACAGATGCTACTCGAGAAGCTGACCGAGAAGTTAGATCAGCAGAAGAATGATCTGAAACAGATGCAGGAAAAACAAAACGAAAAACAAAACTTAATTACGGAGAAATTGGAACAGCATAGCAGGGAACAAAAACAAATGCAGGAGGAATTAAAAAGACACAATGAAGAACAGATCAGCAAAATAACACTAGATCTGCAGGATTACGCTAAGAAGTGGGATGAGAAAATTAGCGATCTACAAAAGAAGAGTGAAAGTGGTATAAAAGAGTTGAAGAATGAACTGAAGAAACAGGTAAGAGAGAATAAAGAAGTGAGAGAGAAAGACCGTCAAGAGTGGCAGGAAGCCATAAATAATACACAGAAGGTAATCGAACGAGTCGACCAAAAATTAGATCACCAAATCCAAGAGACGAACAATAGAAACGAGGAATGGAGAAGAGAAGTACAGAACAATATAATACAACAACAACAAGAGCAGGGAGAAGCCGTCAAAGTATTAAAGCAGAAGATCGTTGAAGTGGACGACCGTCAACGCACGGTGGAACAGAAGACCACAACAACGGAGAAGGAGAAGGATGTGATAATTGAAGAGTTAAGAAGTCACATCAATCATATTAAAAGTGGACAAGAAAGACTACAGCGACGGATAGCGGAAACTGAGATAGGACCGTCCACGAGAGCGAATGGAAATAATAACTCCGAACTCAAATACAACGGAACAGACCGTTTTCCTATAGAGTTCCTAAAAGAATTATCCGAGCACCAGCTGATGTACTACCCGGCGGATAACGTGAAGTGGATTGGGAAACATCTCGAGGCCGATGCAGCTATATGGTGGCGTGTGGTACGTGACCAGATCAAGAACTTCGATGAATTTAAAGAGATCTTTACGCAGAAGTATTGGGGCCCGGAGAAGCAGGATGATGTCCGGAACAAACTGGAGTATGGTCGTTTCGACTGGCGTGGGAGTATGAGCGCTGTCCAATACATGGAACGACAACTTCTGGAAAGCCGTCAGCTTACACCGCCGCTCACGGATTATCAACTGATTAGGAAGATAACGCGACATTATGGACGAGAACTAGAGATAGCGAGCGTCACTAGGGACGTCAGGACAATCCAGAATCTCGAATCATTGATTTCTGAATATGCCATGATCCGGCAAAGAAACAGTAGAGATGATCGGTTTGTGCGTCAGACAGACAAGTTGAACGACCGGGACACAAGAGGGGTGCCTCATGGTCAACAGAATAACGCCGTAAACAAGGTAATTACGGAGCCAAAACCTTCACACTGGCAACATAGAAAGGGGGAAGGAGGGAGCTACCGACAACCCCAACATTTCAGTAACAAGCCGGCAATAAATACCATTGAATTTGTAAACAATGGAGCCTCAACGTCTACCGCTAAGGTTAGTGGAACAGTAGAAAAAAAAAATTAAGTGGGTCACATGGAAAGATAGCCGTTCGTCGACATACACCACAACAGTACGAGACTGATATTTTGTTACCTGATTTAAGACATGAGTTAGTCCTAGATGAACAAACGCAACTGGAAAAGCGAATCTCAAAATGTCCAGAGATTGAGGTAAAATTTAATGGTGATGTTACAGTTTTACCCTTGATTGATACGGGTTCTGCCATTAACGGAGTATCAGAAGAATGGTTTAACAGAAATAAACAACGCCTGCGTCCATACGAAGAACTCCGCATGAACAACACGTTAATTGTAAGTGCCGTCGGCGGAAGGTCTAAATTAATTAGAAAACAAATTATGTGTGAGATTTATATTGATGATGTTAGGTTAGATTGTGTTTTCCTAGTAATACCGAATTTAATTAGGGACTGCATATTAGGAATCAGCTTTTTAAAAGAAGAGGGATGCGTAATCGATATGAAGAAGGGAACCATCGAATTCGAAGGGAGGACTGGTGAACAGGAACTGCGGATACCAATCATACATGTGGAACTGTTAGAAGAGGACTGGGACGGAATCGAGAGGAGGATTGATGAGAAGGTCGACAGTGTGACATGTGAAGACGAAACGACGAGGGAGGAACTAAGAAGGACTTTAGTAAAGTATCAGAATGTATTCCGGGAATGTCCAGGACGGATGGATTGCTACGAACATGAGTTTCGAGTGACGGATAAAACACCATATTTCCAACGCGGGTGGCCAATCCCAATAGCGTATAAGGAAAAGGTGGACGCCGAAATCAGCAAGATGCTAAGATATGGCGTGATTGAAAGGTGCAGTAGTCCATACGTCAACCAAATGGTCACCGTAATAAAGAAAGATGGGAATGTACGTTTGTGTTTAGATGCGAGGAGGATAAATAGTGTCACTGTTCCAGACTACGAAGGACCGACTCCGATTCAAGAAATCCTGGCGAGATGCAGTAACATGAAATACTTATCAACAATAGATTTAACGAGTAGTTTTTGGCAGGTTCCGTTGAAACAACAATGCCGAGATTACACCGCATTTCTGTACGAAGGAAAGTGTTACAGATATACCGTAACTCCATTTGGACTTAGTACCAGTTCCGCAGCCCTGACGAGAGGTTTAGATATGGCATTATCCGAGGAGGTGAAAGAGAATACAATCATCTACGTCGACGATTGTCTTTGTTATTCGTCTAACGTAAGCACACATTTGGAGAATATTGAAGCATTACTTAAAAATTTATTGGCAGCCAACCTAACAATAAATTTGGAAAAATCACAATTTTTTCGCAAGGAGATCGCATGCCTTGGGTATCAGGTTACTACTAATGGTATACGAGCATCCGAAGAGAAAGTAGCGGCAATCAGGAAGTTCCCGACCCCGAAGAATCAAAAGCAGTTAAAGGGATTCCTGGGACTTACAAATTTTTACAACAAATTTACAAGCAAATATGCAGAAGTCACACAACCTTTCTTAAGTCTACTTAAAAAGGGTCAGAAATTTAATTGGACGCCCAATCTTGACCAGTGTTTCCAACAGGTCAAGGACTTGTTTATCAATACTGTTATCTTAAGTTTTCCGCAGGTAAATAAGAGGTACTTCTTACAATGTGATGCGAGTAATTTCGCATACGGAGGACAATTATACCAGTTGGACGACGATAAAAACATCTGCGTAGTAGCGTATACTAGCAAAACGTTCAAAGGTGCAGAAATAAACTACTTTACGACAGAAAAGGAGCTTCTAAGCATAGTTCGATGTCTGGAAAAATTCCGAATTTACGTTTTAGGACAACCATTGACCATAATAACAGATAACAAGGCGTTGATCTTCATGAGTAAGTGTCACCTAAACAACTCAAGGATCACACGTTGGATACTGTGTATTCAAGAGTATAACTTTGATATCATTCATTGTAAGGGAAAGGAGAATATTGTTGCCGACATCTTGAGTCGTTACCCAGAGGATATGACGAAGGAAGATCCAGTCGACGACAGTTATGAGTATCAAATGAACCATACAATAATTAAAATGAGTAAAGAAGTGAACATGATGTTAAAGAACTTCGCGACGTACCAGTTAGAAGATAAGAAGCTACAGCAAATAATGAAGGATTTGACGACGGATGATAAGAATGAATTATGTAAATTTTATAAGTGTAGTAATGATAAGTTATATAGGAAAAGTAAGGGTCGATGGAAACTCTACGTACCGGAAAGCGTTACGGGGAGACTCATCGAAGAAATACACACAATGTACGGTCATGTTGGCAGTTAGAAATGTGTAAAGTTACTGCAGGAACATTTCACTTTCGACCGAATGTCGAAGCGCGTACAGGCGTACGTAAGGACGTGCGATAAGTGCCAAAAATGTAAGGATTCAAACAATCGTAACTTATTCGGTGGCACGAAGCCAATTATACCGACGAGTAAAGGTGAATTGATTAGTGGCGATTTTTATGGACCGCTTCCAACAGCAGCAGCAGGAGTAAAGTATATCCTTGTCATTATAGATAACTTTACCAAGTATGTAAAATTATACACACTTAGAAGAGCCACAACAGTAGCTACGCTTCGTAGACTCCGGCAGTATGTAAATGAGTGTGGAAGACCGAAAGCAATACTCACTGATAACGGTACGCAGTTTACGTCCAAACAATGGGTTAAAGGACTAGAGGAACTTGTAATTATACCTAAATACACGGCGATAAGAAACCCGCAAACAAACCTTGCCGAACGCGTAAATAGGCAACTGGGTAACCTATTTAGGATATTTGTAGGGGACCAGCACACAAAATGGTCAAAATTCATAAATACCATAGAATGTTGCATAAATGAGGTCTACCATGAAACAATAGAAGTTACACCGTATGAAGCACATCACGGAAAAAAAGCCGAGTCGTGTATGGGAGAAATTCATAAAGGAAGGCTGCGATACGAAAGAAGAGACAGTGGATAACCACCAGATATTCGTTAGGATTAAACGGAAAAGAGAGCGACACGCAAAACGCGTGAATGAAGCGAACAAAATGACAAGATTTCAGGTAGGAGACTTGGTGTTAGGGCGGACACATTACCAATCTGATACGATGCAGAGAAGAATCGAAAAATTTTGTGAGTGATACACAGGACCTTTTAAGATTAAAGATATTGTAGGCGAATCTACATATATATTAGTAGATAATTGCGACGAAACTAAAATACGCGGCAAATTCAATGTAAGACTATTGAAACCATATTATGTAAGGGGAGAGTAACTGTGGCGGAACACGGCATCAGCATGCGTGCGAGGCAAAAGTGTTTGTTGAAAGGCGAAGTAGTAAATAAACAGAGAGGGAGGTGCGAAGTGACGTAAGCCCAGCTGGCGAGGCTGACGACAACAGGTAGAGTTGTAGTTAGTAAGGACACTCTCCATGCGAGACAATGTTATAGTCGGACTATACGTACTTCACTAATAGACAGCAGAAAGAGAAATGAGCTAAGCGTCAGAATAGGAGGAGAAAAGACCGATCTAGATGATAAAGAATAACGGTAGTAGGCGCGAATGCAATCTACTAGTTAATTCATTCAGAATTGTCTAGACGAAACCTTAAACTTGTAATAAATTTAAAATGTCAGATTTTATATATTGTATAGATTGTAAATTAATTAACAGACGTACTTGTTATACTATTAAAATTTGTTTATTGAAGGACAGATATAAGCAACTGAGTTGCATAACAGAATTAAATATTGTAATAAGTTATTAGAATTAATTATTGAACTTAAGATTGTATTAGAAGCATAGAAAGAAGGGATATAAAATATGTTTATTTGACCTGTAGAATTATACAAATTCGATTTATTTTGTTGTAAATAATTATAAGTGTGTTTAACAGAAATGTAGATTCAAAGTACCAGAGGGTAGGAAGTACGATGAATGTTTGTAAGTAAGTATATGATGTCTTGAAAAAGAATGTTTTTAATCGCAAATTAATTTTGAAGGTAATAATAAAATTGTTTGAAGTATCCATAAGCAATAAATTACTGCTAGTATTTATATAGTTTCTATTGTATACGTAAGTAAAAAGATAGCTTGTAAACAAAATAATTACCATTTGTTTATGTAATGTATGTGTATAGACAGATCTAGGAGCGCACTAGAGCGTATAGTTTGTAAATGGATTCGTATTTATATTTGGTGAACAATAAATTAAACACTCAGGCGAATGAAAAAAAAAAGGGAGAGAAAAACGGTTCTAAACAACAGTAGGTCAGTCGAGAGGAAGATATAGGTCAGCTATACTCGTCCCAATGGGAGATGGCCAATGTACTTAGTGATCGTACGCGAGTAAGGGCGAAATATGAATTAGTCGTTCCGATTAATCTGCACGAGGAATCATATTTGGAGACACTGTGATATAATTAATACTTCATATATTTTTTTTTAATTTTTTGGGTTATTGCGAGGGAAGTACGCCAGCAATTAGAGCCCGTTAAAAGTGACACTTGTTAGCGTTGTTCGAGGGTGGGCGGCGAAAGGGAACAAACCTTTCCTTTCCATTAAGACGTCGTAAAAACTATTCTCGAACAATGAGCTGTACGGCACATGTTGCAGCCAGCTGGACCATGCGTGGGAATGCCCGACTCCACAATTAGGACAAAAGGAGGCTACCGTTACATCTGTCCAGTAGCGAGAAAAACACAGAACCAACGGCGAGAGTATTGTTCAAAACCATGTGTGCGACTTCTCAAAGACAATGGTTTATGCAAGGACAATAGGGCAGGCGACTAAGTGACGCTAAGGGAGAGCACAGATGTTATGCCACCCGCAAGTCGACGGAGGAAATCGTCAGCGTACCAACAATAAGAGAATTCGACACGCTACACCAGAAGTAGCAGATGTGATTTTGAAACAGAGCCTTAACACTGATTCCAGGAACGGAACAACGTACGTAAGACAGCGACTCATCTAGTCCACGTGGACTATGTCAAATTCAAGTCGAAAAAGCCAACCAGCCAATGAGGAACGAGAATTCCGGAGGGAACTTCCGTAGGGGATGGTTCAGAGATAAGCTTGAGACCAGAGAGCGAATCTCGTGTATGAACGTCCCTCTCCAAACGGCACTGGGTGGAGAATTCGTTGGAAATACAGACTGGAGACGAAGGGACACAAGGAGGTCCATGGAATGAACCTATCAAAGATGAATTGGTGGGAAGTTTGAGTGTTCATCAGAGTCCCAAGAGTGGGAACAGCAGAAGAAATAAAAACCATTTACACGGGGAGACGAGAGCCCAGTTCATTCAATTTTTAACCTCAGTTTACTACAAATTTTATCTCAGTTTATTACAAATTGTATTATAATTCTTAACTCGGTTTACTCAGAGTCTCGAACAGTCTATTGAACTTGTATTTCATTTTATAATGATTCAGTTATAAGAACTTAAAGCAGTGCGCAAGTTAAAATGCATTTCGGTGGAGACGATTAAGACATCATTACGAATAAATGGAAGTGCGCGAATAAAACTCAGAGCGTAAACGGAACAGTAATTTTCGTGATGAAACGCGAGTAACAATCTATATAATTTCTATGTAATTCATCGTCATAAAGACACGGACATTGTGAAGCGATATTCTTGAACAATTACAGAAAAAGTAGTGATACTACAATGTTTAGTAATTAACTCAAATAAATAGAATTGTGAAAAGTGCCTAATGAACTCGAAAACGACCTAGGCGCCGAAAAGAGTTGTCGTGCGGCATAGACAGTTATTAGAAGCATACGGTAGCGAACTGTGTACCGCGAAATAGACACATACGCGCGTAGAACTTAACCGACCGATTACGAGTACAATGCCACAACTTGTATTATATTAAACTCAAAGCTCGAAGTGACTGTCGCGGAGTGCGGGAGTGTTTACGATCAAGTGTCCTATGGATTGACTTCACTCATCAATGCAGGGAGACAGCACGGCAGAACGAGTAAAGTACAAAACTAATCTCTTCTTATAATTAGTAATTTATCAAACACCACTGACCTGACACTTAGAACCAAAACCACCTGAGAAAGTTATATAAATATGAGTCAGATAGATACGAATCCATAAGTAGGGAATATTATGTTCTAGAATATTATACATGTCTTCTTGTTAATATATTTTGTACTATGTATGTATTTTGATGTGTTTGTTGCAGAGCAGGATTTTATCTATGTATATGATTGATATGTGTATTATTAATTATGATTATTTCATGCATATAAATGTTCAATGTGTTTTAACGTAAATACTAAAGACGAATTATGAGCACACCACATTTTAGTTAGTAACGTCATTGCAGACGAAGAAGCGTCAATATTTGATCGCTCACCTAATTGTTTAAATTTGTTCATTGAGTTGTTAAATGTGGAATAGAATTTAATTGTTTTGTTGAAGAATTGTAAGTGCTCTTAAATTGATGTCTGACATGAAGAAGAATGAATATGATTTAATAAATTTAAGTTAGAATGGATTCGTTAGCATTCTATTGATTTATGTAACAAACCTGACTCACAGCTTAACCTTTCATTAAACAGTATCTATATTAATAATTCAAGGTAACGATTATCAATTCAACTAATCAGAAAGATGCACAAAATAGAAGTTTCGAAGACAGTTAAAGTCAAAAGTAAATTCATATGTAGCAAGTTGGAGTGTGAATAATTAATTAACTCTAACTCAATTCATACAATTATTCGTTATTTAAAGAAATGAATTTGTTAGCATTACATATGGGAGATCAACACATGACATTAATTACATCGTATATGCTAACCCAAGCTCAGAGTTAGATACATGTAAGTACGACAAAGTTCGTACCGGCAACAATTTCATAATTACAGATCAATAAATTTATAATTAATAATTAATCAATTTATGCAAATAATTCGCATAAATATTAGCATTGTAATACTTTGTAGAAAGCCGCAACAGTGTGCCAATGAAACTAATAGTGATCACAGTCTGCAGACATTGGGTGATATTGTCGATGATGTCAAATACAGCGTATTGTGGGCTTTGTTTACTTCTTCTTCTTTGTAGAGCCCCATTTACAAACAGTTTATTGGAAATCATAATAACAATTTGCACTTAATTTACAGAAACTCTGAATAATTAACAGAAACTCAGTCCGAATCAGTCTCTCAAACCCCTAGCGAACAGCTCTGTCGTCTTCCTTTGCTTATTTTGCCTTTTAATTTTTCATCCATGATTAATCGTAATTGCAGCATAGTTTTATCTCATTTCGTAGGCTAGGTACTTCAATTTTCGTTTTTCTTTACAGCAAATACTATTTCCCCACTTCTACTGAGCATACAGAGCACCTCAACATTCGTAATGTGATCTACTCAAGTTGGACACCGTCGACCAGACAACTCTAATTTCTTCTACCAGTCTGTTTTCAAGTCTAGCTTTGGATCTATCTGACAGCGTAGAGGAAAATAGCAACGTAACTGTGCCTGCTTACTAAACGCTCGTTATTTGTTGCATACAATAATGGAAGAATTTACGGTAACTATCATGAAAACTCGAGGTCGAAATACTTTCAAACCTCGCGTCTACGAATATTACAAACAAAAAAATTATTTTTCCAATCCTTGATGATGTGACGGTTTGTGTGTGTGTGGGGGGGGAGGGAGAGAGAGTGCTTGAACACGGTTCCTGAAGCTTCGATTTTCTTATGTAATTTATTCCTCTCAGCGAGTGGATTATACATGATTAATCTCATTTTCCTGTACTGAACAAGTCAAGAGAAGTCGATGAGATGTTTCCAGTCCTGCGAATTAAGAAACATTTGATTCGAAAGATATGTTTCATGCGCTGAATACGTAGTGTGTGTAGTTAGTTTGCTTTTTATAGTGAAAAGTAGCGTTAATTACAAACAGCCATTACAAAATACACGTGCCCATTACCTATTACGTACACAGTAATCACGTATAATTTGACGACTACAGCCGCATTGCTGGTTATCACAGATAACACCAACTGAAGGCTATCGAATATCGAGATTATCCAAAGGTAGGTGTACGATAAGTTTAATTAGACGTAATTACAGATGATTACGTCACCGCCTAATCGGGGCAGCCGTTGATTTGGGACAAAACCTAATCGAATAAGTATCTTAGTTAATTGCCAAAAGCACGCCATTTATTTGGGACAGGTGATTGCAGTAAGCCTAATATTCGTGATTACTCTTCTTTTTCCTTCCCTCTTTGGAGATTGTAATTGAGTCATCGGCTATCACTAATGATCATCGGCAATCATCGGTAATCAGCGGACGATTTGTAATAACCAATCATCGGCTATTATTGTAGTTGAATTTATCACTAAACTTAGCTTTTGACCAATGAGAATTCTGTATGACGAACAATACCCCCCCCCTGAATGGGTAGTGGGGATAGCGAAGATTCATTTTGGCTCCTTATGGGTCAGTATGGTAGTGTGGTACCATCTTAAGTTGGGATGAACTAAATCTAGCAACTTTCGTCTTCCGTTTCGTCTCTATAAGGTACAAATCTCTAAAGTAACTTAGGTCTTAGGTCCTAAAATGAAGTACCAACTCATCAAATCACTATCACCTCAAGAGTTCCCCAGGTTACTAGTGTCCAGAAGCTGTAGCCCGTAAATGTGGCGTCTCCCCCTACTATTTCGATGCAAAACTCTTGACTTCTTCTGTTACTGTTCGCTTTCAAACCTCTACGTGTATATTTGTTTTGGAAGTAGCACGCAGTGTTCGCAAAATTTCTCAGATCTTTGATGTGAATGTTGCGCAATCCATAACCGTATGTCCAAGACTTTAAGAATTTTTTTGTAATTGATCGTTAAGGGAATCAGTAAACTGCCTTTTTTATGAAAACTTAACTACATTTGTATTTGCCTATCTAATACTTCAAAAAATTACAATTGCCGCTTCATCAGCCCAAAATAATCTGCGCCCGGTGCTGGATGTGTGTTGTTATGTCTAGGATATGTACACCATTCCTTATATACAAGATGTCTGTTTTGTGTGTGTGTGTGTGTGTGTGTGTGTGTGTGTGTGTGTGTGAGAGAGAGAGAGATATATATCCTTGAGTTTGTGCTTCAACGAAACCTTCACAATGTAAAAACGCCTTTAGATATTTGTAGATATTTTATCCAGATATCAAACAAAAGACCAACCCATAGCCCAATGTCTGAAGTGAGAAAAACATTATTCTGGAACAAATGACACAGACTAATAATAAAATAATAATAATAATAATAATTTAAAAACATTTATCTATTGAATGTCAGGCAAATTTATGCAAATCAGGTCAATGTATTGGCAGTCAGATACTTACGATAACAGCTGGAATTCGCATCTTGGGTAGTTCCAAGTGTTCTCGGTGGAATACTCGTTGTGCAGATCGAAAGTCTTCGTGGTAAACACTTATCCTATTGAATAAATCTTCTTTATCGTCACCTGCTTTCAGAGATCATGCATTGATTGTGCCTGTTTCTGCTTCACAGGTGTGTTGTGCCGTCTTGCTTTTGAGAGTCCTGGATCTTTCTTATCCGAGTGATAAAGCTTAGCCCAGAGATAAAGAAAGATGAAGCTTTCTTGGCGATACAATCATCGGGTTCAATGTTCTATTTCAATTTCAGTGTTCATTCCAACAGTGCGATACTCTACTGTTCCTTTCATTTATAGAAAATATGTCCTTCCTGATGAAAATCTTAATGAAAATTCTGCCACTGATGGCAAAAATTTCGTCTCTGCAGCCTGGTTAAATTAGCAATCGTTTATGTTAATGTCCGGATCTCGCTACCATGTATGGGAATAGAAACCGCCTTTACTCTATAAAATTTCGATAACCTGTTCTTTCGAACCTTTTTTTAAGTATTAATATAACTGTACCTTGCACATTTTGAAATTTGGATATTTTCTATTCTACGTCAAAATTAAAATTATTCATAAAAGCATTTAATGCTCTTGACAGAAGAATTAGTGGCCATAATTTAAGTACTCAAATTACTGTCATTCTACTACTGGGTACACAGATTATGGTACTAATGGGTAGAGAAATTACTGCTAGGATCACTCTAAAAGACGAGTGAAATATTTTCATGAAATCTTATACTTAATTATCGTTTTAACTCTAATGAAATCAACAAAAAAACACTGTATGAACATTACCAACATGATTTCTGCTGTGTCTTGATGCTACTCGTCTTTAAACAATATCTACAATTTTTTATTTCCGTCTACCTTTATGTTTTTCCAGTAAAATTTGCTAACAAATTATGCTGAAAACAATGAAGAACAAAATAATGAACTGTAAAAAATTAAGTGAAACAAAAGAATAATTAGAATAACAGAAAAATCCTGAAATTTGAAAAAAATATGTACCTACAGGAAAACCTAAGAAAAATTGAAAACGTTAAGAATGTACCGGTAGGCCTATATACTGTGTGCCGTGCTTTAAAGTTTGCGTATATGATTGGGAGGGGATGATGTGAGAGGAACACGGTCATTGAAATACAAACAGACCGACGGATATAATGAGATGTGACTTTAAAATGTTGTTCTTAAAATCACAAGACAAAACGGTGGTAAATGGTAAAGTGCCAACAGCAGTAGACTGACTCGTAAAAGCTGAATGTCTCTTTAAGTAGACTGTAATTGCTACTTATGAACATCAACATGTAATTGCTATTCATAATCACATCAACAGTTGAAAGACGGTTAACAAACGAACAATTTATTACAATGTTAACAAATACTTTTTTCTCTTAGTCAGACGTATACACAACAAATGCTTTTCTTTGTCAGACGTAGAATAATGTTAATGAATTGCAAATTCGTTATTTCATCGTAACGAACAGTGACACCATAATACATACGGAACCACGGTAAGCCTATTAAAATAGTTACCAATTCATAGCACGTACTACTGTCGATATTCTTGAATGATTCCCTAAAATACTACTGAAGAAATAAGGTTTAAGGCCAAAAAGAGAAAAGAAATTTTGATACCCTTCTCAAGAAACCCGTTGTATATAGTATATATTGGTACAAATTATAATATAATATTGTTAATCTAACTAACACTTTATTTCATCCTCTCTTTACTCAGAAATAAGGAATCTTTTCTTATTATCTTCTGTTTTACCATTTATACCTCATGATGTTAGGTCATATGTCGATATTTTATACAAGTTTCTCTCTCTTGCCATTTGCCTACTTTTCAAGATTTTTTTTCACTTTGCTAGTTTCCATATCTGTGATTCTGTCTTCCCATTGCATATGAATTGGCCCCTCGGTCTTTTTCCATCTACTTTCAATTCAAATAAGGGAACGAAGTAAGGAATATAATTTTCATCATTCGCATCTCTCTAAGCCGAATTCTACCAGGTGTGACCTTGTGTAGCTTCATCACGATTCTTTCCCATTTCATGTCCCATTCGTTCCCGAGACACGTCCATTTTCTTCTAATTGGTCACCACCACTACGAGTCTTATTATCAATAATATTTTGTTGTAATTAAATATTTGCTATAAAATATATGTGAAATTTTATTATGTTATCATTAATTTATTATTTATTTATTATTCATCATTTCCTATATACGTAACTCAACGTTTCTTGCAGCAATTATATAATATTGTGATATTATTCAATATAGTTTCTTCTGCAAGTAGTGTATTGCGTTTTTGTCGTTTTAACATCTGACGCACGTTTTACTAAAAAATATCAGCATCATCAGAAGTTTGTAAGTAAATTAATAACAATCGAAATAATTCTATGTTAATATAGAAACTAACAAATAATCGAATTTGTTTCGATTTTAATGTAAAATAACTGATAATCGATTTAAGTCGATTAGTTAACGATTGTTTTAATGTTTATTTACTTAGGAATATTATAAAAATTCGATTATTCGTTAGTTTCTATATTAACATAGAATTATTTCGATTCTTATTGATTTACTTACAAACCTCTGATTATGCTGATATTTTTCAGTAAAACGTGCGTCAGGTGTTGAAACTAACAAAAACGCAATACACTGCTTGCAGAAGAAACTATATTGAATAATAATTAATATTATTAATTATTATAAACCTATTGGACAAAGAAATATAAGAAGACTTAGGAAGCGGTGAAGTGGATGTAGGCTATATCGTTTGCGACCGGAACAGGCGATTTGCATATACGAATTTCCTGAAAAACTTTGTATAATTTAGCAAAGGCCTGCATGGAAATTATCTACGAATTTTATTACCCTATCATTGATAAGAGTTACAATTGAGTTTTTCTTCACTTAAAAAAAAACATATTTCTAAAATAGTTATGAACCTCAGAGTATAGACTACACAATTTGAAGCTATTTACCTAAATAATTCCTTGTCAAAGTTTCACGTTAATCGGTTTGCTACCACTGAAGCTATAGCGATCACACGTTATCACACCCGCACACGCGCACAAATCCACTCAAAAAATACATGACAATACAGAACACCTTTTTATGAAGAGTTTGGTATACCCTACATGCTTATCCATTTCTAAATACAAAACTTACGGCTCTGATACAAACAACATAGCTTATCATCCTGTGTTCCGTTGCAATAAGTAACATATTGCAATAAGTACATATATATATATATATGTACTTTGTTGTGTGTATGTGTGTGTGTGTGCTTTTCAAGATAACGTAATGATATTTTACTATACTTTAACATACATAGTACATTCTGGGTAAATATTATTTTAATTGTTACACGTTACATTATGCCAGAATAAATACTTGATAGGACTATTAATAAATTTGGAGACTATTTTGTAAACGAAAGTTTCAGCTTGGTGACCAATAAACAGAGCATAACGACAGTTTTGCAAAATAACATACAGTAAATCGGGTCGACTGTGGGAATGTAGACCAACTCAAGGCTGCCACGCACCACACGTGAACATAACGAGACGATTCTGGCACATGGTATTTTATTGCTTTTTGTGCTGTTGTTTTTTTTTTCTAAAGTCATTTCGTTCGAGAGCACGGATACATATAAGAGTTTCACAATAATAACGAATCTCTCATGCGACTGATTGAAAATACAAAGCATCTGTTACTCGCAGTATCATCATTGCGTATTTTACTGGCTTGGAGAGCAGAATCGTAGCGACAGACGGTAATCACACAGATGATAATCTTGAACGATGCAAATCAGCCGTCAAAGTAGGCCTATAACCGTAACAGTAACAAAAATATGGAAGAAGCAAAACATTTCGAAAACAATGAAATTAGTGCCGGCCAAAATTATGGTATCCCTAGTAGCAGCAACCTATGAGCCTGAAGCTCAGACGTTGAGACAAGCAGATCGAGATACGAGAATCGAAGCTACGAATAACGTCGAGTTTCATGTGCGGAATGCAGATTAGCCTAAATTCGTATCACGTGAATTGCAAGTAAAATACAGGTTATTAAAGCAGATTAATAAAATTAATAAAAGTACCTAAGTTTCTTTCGACACAAAGGTAGAAGGACGACGAAATTGAGAGCCTTGTTATAAAAATATTTAGGTTCCCTGCTTATTTATATAAAAACAACTAGGACAGAACGCACGAAAATAAACAGAAAGAAAACAAAAACATTAAGTGTACATGAAGCGGGAAAAAGAAAGCTAGGAAATGGTTTGAAAGGGAAAAAATTAATATACGGTACGACTATCTTGTGCTTGTGGAGTTCTATAATGTCGGATGGCAGATCTACAGCAGATGTAGAATGTAAAATAGTACAAATCATGGAAGCACTTTCCACGGAGAGAGGTTCGTTGATATCTAAATATTTCTGTGGAAACGAGGGAGAGCAATTTATAGAAATTTTCGTTTGGAGCATTTGCACTTATGACTCAGGAACTTGTGGGCTTTAAGAAAAACAGGAAAGATATAGCTGGAAGCCTTCGATACGTGGCACCGGAGAAGGTTAACGAAGACAGGGTAGACAGAGGTAATATCTAATGAGGAACGTGTGAAGTAGTGAGAGAGGGGAGGACGCTGCTGTGTGGAAAAGGTAAGCAGTGTGACTGATTATTTACGACTACGATATTCTAGCTGGTTCATTGTCATGGTTGAGGGAATATTAGAGTGGTATAGCATTAGGGCGAAAGAATATGTATATGAACGAGATGGAAGTAAAGAGATTAGCGTTAAGGAATTAAGATGCTGAAAAAGTTACAAGCCCACAAGGCTGAGAGTTGAGGATGAGGAGACTGAGGAGAAGCAGAACGAGCAGGAGCAGGAGAGGTAGAAGAAGAAGAAGAGGAGGAGGAGGAGGAGGAGGAGGAGTTATGCACAGTAAAATAGAAGATACAAGATTAGGGGGTACATCTTCATTCCCCCGCTTTTAGACTTCAGGAAGCAACGAGATATTCTTTATAAGACAACGTAGGTGACCCAGGATAGAGGGTTCTAGAGAGGTTAAATGGAGTTGAAGGAAGGAGGAAGGAGAAGTAGGAGACAACGACGAGGATGAAGAGGAGGATAAAGAATATAACTAACATTTTTCCTGTTGGTTGTATAAATTTATTAAAAAATTGTTTTTCAATTATTTTAATTAAATGCGTATTGTACATACGAGACGAATGCGGCAGATATGTACGATAACTCTTGAGGACGACAGACAACCACTCGTTATATCTGTCCGTTGTTCCATATTATCCTTATTGCGTTTCAATAACTAAACGAAAAAGAAAGAAAACATAACAATACCAGTATTAGGTAATTGTTATATTCCATAGTATCCTTTATCAATAACTAAACGAAGTAAAAAGAAAGAAAACATAACAACATTAGTGTTAGGTAATTGTTATGTATTACCTAGTATATGACCTCATATAGATTATGTTATGTGACTCCATATAATCGCGTTCATCATTATAATACTCTTCTCCTTTGTGGCCTTCTTCGTCATTCCACAGCGCAAACTACCCTTAGCTACCCTGCTTTCGCGACCACTTCTGTTAACCATCCTCTAACACACACTGGATTTGAACTGCGATACTGATCATATAACTGAAGAAATGCGGCTTCTTCATGTATATTCCAGATGCCCAGCTCATAAAGTTATAATTAGGCCTATCTCTTCTCAGATAGGTTTTACCATAATTATTTCAAAAACCAAATATTGAAGAAAATAAAAATCTCCCACGGTAGACTGGAATGCACACAGTAACGGAGTAAAGTGAAAAATTAAACTATATCTGTTTAATTTTTTAAACATAAATTCAAATGACCGAAAGCTCCAATATTTCTTCACATAGTTTGGTATAGATCGGCGCAGTACAGTTTACGCCTCTATAGAAGGCAGTTTAACTGCAAATAGAAGAAGAAAAACTTGATAATCTCGGAGGAGACCATCAAGAGATACCATACTCGCGGCGGTCAGGGGAACGTGCAGCTCGAGTCCATATAAACAGGTGGCGACAGTACTCCTGTTCGTTACGATACACCTCGTGTCTGAGCTTTAATGTGTGAGATATGTCACGTGTTGCTGGGTGTCACATTACGTAACGTCACAAATGTAACCTATTTATACCCCACACAATAAGCACATCAGATCGCACAGTATACAGGCGCGCGAAGTTCCATTAGTCAGAGACGCTCTGGCAGAGGGACGGTATAGCTTCTTCGGCGAAAAGGATGACAGTCGGAAGCCTTTGATGTAAAAATGTGTTCTTAACTGTGCAGCACATCCAGACACTGTTGCTGTGCACCAGTCAGATTACACCGTTAGTAAGATGAGATTACCGCTCTGAGCTACGTTGCAGAAGTTTTAATTATTTCTACTCACATTAGCCTCGAGTATTTAACTAAAAACAAAAAACGTTATTCTATAATTATTATTTTAATGAAACCCAATTTACTTGTTTCATTATGCTGAAAGAAAACTGTTTAAATATTAATGCATTACATCTGCTGTCATGTTTTCTCCCGTTATCTGTAGGCGTAGACATGACCTTTCGTGCTAATCCTCTGTAGAATGACATGCGTTATGTATTCAAACACATAAACAAATAGGCCTACTGGAGATTATTAACTAACTCGTTATGTCTGCGACCAACAGAGTATCGTGCAGACAAATTCTGAACATGATACATGAAATATTAAACACCAGAGTCGGGCTACTTTCTATATGTTTGTCACGCTCTGCGTGTTTGTTACGGTGACTAATGTTTTCATGCTAATTACCGACATTTACTCAATTATTCATATTCATTAAAGTGTATGCAAAATACAATTTAATGTATTAATATCATATATTTAAAATGTTCTCTGGGAGCATAGTTTTCCCACAAAATCAGTCCCGCAGAAGCGGGCAATGGATAATTTTAGTTATGGCAAGTACTGAAATCGCGCCAAAAACGTTCTCTGCTAAAAACGAGGAGTTTCCTGAAATCCAGACCACTAAGTCAGGAAGAAGTTTTATTTGCGATTTATAATTAATTTAAAATATTATCTAAAATACTATTAAAAATATTGTAGTTATTTTTTTCTTGCTTTTTCGGTTGAAAATCGGTTTATGGTCCACTCAAAGTCAGTGTTTTAAGTGTTTTTCCTCTCCACACTCAAAAAAAAAAGATCCAACAGTGTGACTTGACCCATTATCCAAATGGATCTGGGTTGCTATACGTACGACAATTTATAGTAGGAATTATATTTTGAGTTAGTATACTATACTATCTACTTATAGTACGAGTACAGAGTGTAATGTTTATTATTCGAATGTACTATATATTAAAAGACGAGTATAGAAAAATATCACCTAGTTTCAAATACGCAAATATATTATCTCAATAATTTACTATTACAGTGGAATAGTAAATAATATCTCAATAATATTCCTTAAGGAAATGGAAGTATGGTGATGGCAAAAAAAATCGTGTTCGAGATTATTGCAGATTCTGATTGTACTACACTCAAAACATGAAAAAAGTCGTTTTTCGAAAAGTTTCTGTGTGTGTGTGTGTGTGTCTGTCTGTAGATTTTTTTTCTATGGCAAACGATAACAGCCGCAAATTCAAACAGAATCAAATAATTTTTTGCATACAGTCCTGATTTGTAGGGTACTCACGACCTATTGTTTTTGGTGAAGATCGGTTGAGGGAAAGGGGTAGTTAACCTGCAACGGTTTTTTTTAATCAAGGGTAATTTTTTTTTTGGCAAAAGATAAGAGCCGCAAATTCAAACAGAATCAAATAATGTTTCGCATGCAGCCCTGAATTATGGAGTTCTCAAGACCTATTGTTTTTGGTGAAGATCGGTTAAGGGAAAGGGGTAGTTTACCTGCAACATTTTATGTTTTAACAAGGGTATTTTCTATGGCAAACGATAACAGCCGCAAATTCAAACAGAATCAAATAATTTTTTGCATGCCACTCTGAATTGTAGAGTTTTCAAGACCTATTGTTTTTGGTGAAGATCGGTTAAGGGAAAGGGGTAGTTTACCTGCAACGTTTTATGTTTTAACAAGGGTAATTTTTTCTATGACGAACGATAACTGCCGCATATTCAAACAGAATCAAATAATTTTTTGCATACATCACTTAATTGTAGAGAATTCAAGGCCTTTTGATTTTGGTGAAGATCGGTTAAGGGGAACGGGTAGTTTACCTGCAACCTTTTATGTTTTAACAACAGTAAAGTACTTGAAAATTCATTTAAACTTTTTCAAACAATGGTAATTGTTAAAAATAAAATAATTTTGTTGCCAGGCAATAAAATTATAATTTTTTCATTTTAATGTAAATCATGTATGAGAGAAAATATATCGTTCGTGGCAGGCAAGCATATCTCAGTTATGTAATGTTTACGTTTCCATTTTATTATTATGACTACCGCAATAAAAAGGCAGGGAAGACACACACACACACACACACACACACACACACACACACACACACACACACACACACACACACACACACACACACACACATCATATTAAACCATCGTCGGGTCGTTAAACCAACCAACTGTTGAAACCAACCTGACGACAGTTTAAGTATCGAAAACGCTAGTCGTATATTACTACACTTTTATAGTGGTTTACGTATTAGAAACTATAAAGCTTTTATATCAACTCTATACGTTGGATTTCTTCATCGTCATCATCGTCGTCGTTTGTCTGTGTACTTGAGGTATTTCTGCCTGTTCCGAACTTCACCATCTCAACCTCGGTCGACTCACATTGGGCTATACTCCACTTCTGTCCTCGGTATTCTACCTGGAGATATGTGTAGGACAAGATCCCTCAAGTTCATTCAGTCTTGAACATCCTTTTACCGTCCGAAGGAATTTCATTTCTGCTGTCTGCAAGACCCTTAAGTCCTTCTGTCTTGGTACCCAGCATTCCGAAACCTAAAGTAATGTGGGCACTGCCATAATCCTATAAGTTCTAACCTGCGTGTCCTTACGGGGCTTCCTCCTTGATGTTCTTGAAATTGTTACATACAGATATTTTGAAATCTGTTTACCTTAATGGCCATTTCTTGTCATCTTCATATGTCAAATAACACTATAGGTAACTGAAGATCTTACTGGATATATGAATGCTATAACTTTTGTTTCTTTTACAGAAATTTTAAAATTATATGTTTTACTGTGGTATGCAATTATGAACTGCTAGCTGAATCTTGTGTTCACTATTCTGAATAACCGCCTGATCGCTAGCAAATAAAATGGTACTGAACCATTTATGAACACCAATTTTTATGAGTTGGATTTCTTATTAAAAAAAATTATAATTTTCATATATTTTGATGATTTACACACTATCACGCGTAACTTAAAAACGTCACTCCAACAACCGCACAACAGGAGATGTTTAGGGAGCGGCATTCTTGTATATCGTTTTCGGATGCCAGGAAATATTGTAAACGCGATGCTCCAGATATGCATATTTAGTAAATATACGATTTTTAATTTCTGTGCACATAAAATAATAATAAATTTGCTAAAGCAATCCGTTATCATTGTCAATGCCATGGAACGACATTGTAAAAACTGACTGCATGGCAATTAAAGAAGCCACGCTACGCTGAAAAGTACAACTCATTTAATTAACTCTTCACTCGGCGTACGTTAGTGCACGCATGCGCTTTGACGAGTCAACATAATAGACGACCTTATGTTATCGATTTTCGAATAATTCCAGTGGGTAAGGTTACATTTTTCTCAGTATTAATCTTCTTCGAGTTCCTGTCTAGCACAAGACGCTCGTCCCGTTTTATTAGTCATTTTAGGTCCAGTTTTGACCACATGAGTCATCATTTCCTTCTGCGTTCCTCCCTTAGATTCACACCAGGTCAGCAATTTTCGTTACATTATCGGTCCAACGTAGAGGAGGACGATCATTCCATCGCTTCACCACGTTAGGTGTCGAGCGGACAGTCTTCCAGCTACATATATGTAGTTTCATAACCAGCAATGACTCACGTTAGTTCTCTTATCCCTTTTAGAGCACGGATCTAATCGTTTCTCTGTTGATCGTTTAATGCTGACACTTCTTACCTCTCTGTTCAAATGTATCCGCTGACCGACTGCAATTAAATGGCATAGGGGAACGTACGACAGACAGAATGTCTGTGGCGTCTTAGCGGCCCGGAAGTGTGTACGGGTCGCAGCCCGAAGAACACCACCGACCGACTTTCATTCGATACAGGCCGGTCACAGTTAGCAGCACAAAGAAGTTAGCGTTCGGGTCTCCTTTGCACGACTGGAGTGCAAGAGACGATCAGTTGTTTTCACTGCCATAACCCCACGTCTGAAGTGAAGCTCCGTGACCGTCATTTCGCTAGTGGATTTCAGAGATTACGATCTCACTACTTTGGGTTGTTGGCGCGGCGGCTGCCACAAGTAGGGTCTCACGACAACACAGTCGAGACAGCTGGATCAGATGCAGTTTTTGTTTTGTGCACCTGCTTTGTCCCACGTCTGTGGTACGACTATGTGGCTCCCTTAAGGATTCAGGAGCAGATTATTAGGCCTTACTTGGCTTGATCGATTGACGCGGCTGCCACGATGCGCTGTCACCTTGCAGCTTCCTGTCTCTAGGACGATAGCGCAGTGAAGGCGGCTCCAGCAAGTGAAGAACAAGGTGAAGAGTATTCTGTTATGCCTGACGCTGACTGAAGAGACCCTGGAGTATCCAAACGTGGAGTGGAAGGCTTTGCCTAACGTGAGCCAGGCAAGTGGTGCACAGGAAAGAAAGTAAGATTGCAGAGCAATAGCAAGGATGTTACCGAAACTTGGCATCAATTGTTTTAATTGCTAAACGAACAGCTTGAAACTATTACGAAACACACAGAACAGGTGTGTATGTTGCGCGCGCGCGTACATAATGAAAAATTGCCCTAATAAGAAATAGTAAATGGGATCACGATGATCTCATATTTCTAACGTAAGTATTCAGAAGTTATTTTAAGCCAGTTCTGTAAGGTTCACATTCCTCAACATCTTGCGTACCACATACACTTTAAATGAGTGTAATTAACGGCCGGAATGGTGATCATTTCACTATACTAATTATGGTAGTTGTGTCCGCAATTCATTTCATTAAACGACATTTTTCCTTCATACACACAACTGTGGAGAAACGGAACCGTTAACAGGAGGCATGTGTTAAATGTTGAGTAACTTGATGGACAATAAACCAATCTGTCCTTGTATCGACACCAGTAATCGACGTTGTCTGATACTGAATTGTCTGTAACAAGCCTAAGTATCTAGTCAAGTACTGTTATTAATGTTGGTGTGAAACATTTTATAATATTTTTCCTTTTTCTTCTTCACCTTCTTTTTCTTTGTATTCGGTTCTCGTTCATCAGCTTCTGAGCACAAGCTTCCGTCAAAATCGGATAATCTAAGTTATTCTTCCGGGGAAAGGGCATAGCAGTAAAACAGAAAAGGTAAAGTAGATACACCTGTCTTGGTAGGGGCACGTATCAAAATTTCCAGAACGAATTCCCAAACAAGTCCTAGAGAGAGCATCCATGGAAGCCAAAGAGAGAGAGGGAGAGACCGACACTGACGTGGACGAAAGGAATTCAGAGACCCAAGACACATTGTGACGACATTTGGGGTCTACCACAACGTCTCGAAAATTCAGGCACCAGACACCTAGAGGTGTATGACGTATGAGTCACTGGTTTAGATAAAGCATTCATTTTGTGGTGTCTTGAATTCTAATACGTGTTACATTATGTAGAATACAGAAGAGATGCGCGATTAAAGTAAACAATACTTTTACGGAGTCTGGTGTGAGAAGTTAAATCCCAGACTTCCGGACGCTACCGACGTTACCACAAACAGATTAAGACTTATCATTGGTGTAGATATCGAAAGGCCTGAAACCTAACCCAGTGCGAAGCAATTATTGGTCTGAAATTACAGAGAATGCTATTAAAGTACACCCGACTCTTGCTAAGAGCTGCGTGTTCATCTTGGTGCCCTGGGTCATGACTTGACGACAGTATCAACACATTGCGTTAAATACTCCTGAACAACACCACATTTAAAGTAAATTATAATTATTTTAATTTTTTTCACTATGTTACTATTGATAGCATCGGCGGTTCCCGATTTCTGCACGCGATGAGTATTACGTTAGTTCACTATCTCCCCTCAGAGGACACGAAAATAAATTGGTTTTTCCTCCACATTTTAGTGAAAGGGACTGCCACGTTAGAAAATGAATGTTCCTATCAGCACCTGAACAAAACTATTCAACTACAAGCTTTAGGGTGACAGCTTTACTCACAAATACGTGCTGGTAACACTCCATAAGTAAAACAATACCTGACCTCATATTCTTCGTTTATACACAAAAGTCTTTGTCACTTCGTGACCACGTACAAACACACACACACACACAAAGGGATACATATGGACATATACTTGTTTTCGTCTTACAACTCACTTTAGTTTTTTGTGCTGTTACTGTCGTATATTCGTTATGTTAGAATATAACCGAACAAATCAATAATTCGAACTCCCTGATCCTGATTAATTTGAAACAATTTCAAATTTTTTAGAAAATATTATAAAACAAAAAGTTATAATTTTTAAACAATTCCAGACTGATTCGTAATGGTAGGGTACAATAATGAGAACTCAATTCAAAGAACTGCAGAAGGTCTCAATGATCTAAAATACGGCCCTGTCAGTGACTCCGAGTGTTATGTTTGTATACGCAGAGTTTCACGACGGTTGAAACAGCACATCGTCGACACTTTGGATGAAAACAAGTCTAGTGTTAACGTGCAGAGAATTCGAAAGATACTTCATCAGAACTCACATTTTAACCTAATCGTAAATCTACGCTTATTCAAGAAACACAATATTTTGTGTTAATTCTATACATGGAGATGAAAGGACACGTAAGGGAATTCAGAACTTAAATATGGAAGGAAGCAGTAAGGAGAAGGACCTTTGGCAGTAGAGGAAGCACATGAAACCACGTAGACCTGATATAGAACGTTCGATGGAAAAAATTCGGGCTAACGGATGAAAGTGCGGAAAACAGGAACAGACGGAGTATTCACATTGTAACTGCAAGTCAAATATTCGTTTTTACGTTGAATATGTAGTGCATATTTACACTTTTGTTCACTGATGTGTCAGTGGTTCAGTGAAAGGGCTTTTAGAAGGATAACTCTCCCCCCTCCCCGAGGGAGAAAGAAAAAGAAACAAAAAAATATGTGACCGTAAAAATGTCACACAAATAAGACAAATTTGGCTAATTATTTATGGGAGTAGGCACAATTTTACTCGCTGTAAACTACGGCCATGGTGTGGGCACGAAATCGCTTCGTGTAAATATTGCTAGCTGTCTGGTGATCGAAGTTTTTAGCCTAGTTTGTGAGCCTAGTTCTCCTAGAGACTAGAGAAGAGGTGGCCTTTCGAGTGTTTATTCAGTCCGCACTATGTCCAACTCGGTTTACGGTATCGAATGTTTATTCAGTCCGCACTATGTCCAACTCGGTTTACGGTATCGAATGTTTATTCAGTCCGCACTATGTCCAACTCGGTTTACGGTATCGAATGTTTATTCAGTCCGCACTATGTCCAACTCGGTTTACGGTATCGAATGTTTATTCAGTCCGCACTATGTCCAACTCGGTTTACGGTATCGAATGTTTATTCAGTCCGCACTATGTCCAACTCGGTTTACGGTATTCATAATGCAGTAACGTATTCCACAGCAACCTGATAAATTTCTGTATTAAACTGTATTGTTCTTGCTACTCAAATCTTATCCAGACGTACCTATATTCTACACGTGTTTTACATTCGTATTTAAAAAATGTTTTGGTATTTTTTAAATGTAGTACTTTATTACCATTTCGAAAACAAATCGTAACTTAAAATGCGCCCGTTATTCTGTACATTTGTAAAGCTAAGACCGGACGCCGTTTACAAGCGCTTCTTAGTCTCTACCGCTCAACTGATTTGTACAACTTGGACAAACCGCTCGTACTTTCCTAATTCGCAGCGTGGTTTTTATGCCATCTTGATATGTTCGGTTTTGAGAGCCTGTAGCGTTTATTCATTTCGTTTATCCAAAACGAGTTGGACCGATTTAATTCCATTTCCTACAGTCACGTATTCACTAAGGCAAAGTTTTAAAAAGTCTCACTATCGTCGTTGCTAACGAAGAGAGAAAATTTGTGCTAGTTTTTCTAGTATCACTTGTCTTATCTAATAATATCTAATACCTTATTATATTGTAATCTATGATATCATTTTTTCTTCTCCATGACTTTGTTAACTATTAGATATCTATTAATGTGGCCCTCATGTTTCCATACTCACCATTGATTAGAACAAAGTAATTAGCAAATAATGAGTTCTGTTTCATTTGATTTTAGTTCAGTTTCATTGACAAAAATCCAAACCCGTCCCAGAATCCCAGAAGGAAATCCTGTCTGCCCCCCCCCCCCGATTGTATTGTATATACGAGTTATACTTTTACGAATCATTCGTACGATTTATTCGCAACATTTGACTGAAGACAACGTTAGAACCGTAGAACATTTTAAAATAAACAAATCTACACAAACACGTCGCAAAGTAATACACAGCAAGGTGTACACAAGTTACTATCGGGCCGGACCACCACGTTTACGTACGTACACACGCAATAAGTTTATGTATATGGTTGGCGTTAGCCAGAGCCGTTAGTACACTGTTAAACAGAAACGTAGTACATTAACCAGAACTGAAACAAACTCTTCCATAAACTAAACGTGAAAATAACTTTACTGCAGCTTACCGTCTGCTTCAGTTTACCTACGATACGAATTTGTATTACACCAACACTACCTTTGCGCTTATTAAAACACACTCACGCGCGCTGGAGTAACGTGCTTTACTCAAACGTCCGTTTTGATTAAGAAATCTCCTGCACACCGGGCTCACGGTAACATCAATAAAAAAATTATTATCACGTTTGGTAATTATATTGTACAACACAAAAATCCGTACGTGTAATATTACTGGAAAACACGGTAAGATATCATCATTCATATTTTAAATTCATGTAAATGTAGTATGCTACAAAAACATGTTGTAAAATAATTTGTTGTAAAATTTGTTTTACATGAAATTTAAAACATGTTAAAAATAGTTCTTTTTCATTTCCATCGTGTTATAAAATTTTATGTACTTGATAATTCAATAAAAAGGCTTCGAAGAACAACGCGTGACTCTAGCAGCAACGTCTTTTATGATTTTGACCAGAAAGATATTGCAGTCATCGTAGGAGTCACTCTGGCGATGCTACCTCGCAGGGGTCTTGAGCCCCGTCCCCACATCAGCTACAGCTAAGTTACCAGAAAGGTGGCCGAACGAAGATGCATGCATCAATCGTCACTACAATCCATTAAAAAAACTAGAGTGGTCTTCACGTTTCAGAATATCTATGACGATAATAATTCACTCAGAGGAGGACTTTGATGCAACGGAAGTTTAAGAATTTGAACCGAACGACACAATCTCCGATTTTATATCGCTAATGATACTGATCGTAGATGAAATGAGAAACGAGATCGCAAGATAGATAAAGCCAGGTTTGGCTTTTCTCCTCTGTGAAAATAAACATGTTACCGACTCTTGACAGCCTTGAAACTTCGTAAAACGTTGTGTAGAATCCTAACAACCATTTTGTTCTGCGCCGAGGCCGCCAAAGAATCCCCCCTCCCCACTTACAAATACAGTATAGCGTAAAGTGTATAGAGAGGAGAGAAGGAGGACCTCCCCCCCCCCACACACACACACACACACACACACATGCTTCTAATGTTCTCGTCAGCCTTGTTGCAGCCGATGTTCATACTGTACGAAACTGTTGTGTGCGTGGGCGAAATGACTAAAAAATTTGTCAACCTCACAAAGAGGTGTTTGTCCACTGCGTACCTCTGAACCACCGCTCAAAATCTTCCGTCAGGTCTATAGTTGTAAACCCGACTCATTATGGAAATACAAAAACTGTAAGTCACGAGAATCCTGTTGTACAATAATGTTTCAAAACATTTTTCATTCTGTTTTTTCTTACAAGCTGGTTGTAAAATATATGTAGTTATATTGTGTGGATTGGCACCCTTCACTGCGTAAAACTTATGTGCGTACCGTTCAAGTAAAATTAAACTCAAACAAATGCAATAGTCTTACCCTCTTAATTAGGACAAGTTCTATTTGTGATTTGTCATTTTCGTAGTTAAACATTAAGACCGCGATAATAAAGAAATCTTCACTGTTGATAAACATTCCCATTTACTACATGGAACACTACATCCAGGTGTAGCGTGTGGTATTCCACAACTGTATGAAGTAGGCTATACAATTGTACACCTGTTAATGGTAACGAAAAATTCACATAGCCTCTTGCGCTTTTCGGTAATCTGTAATAGGTCTACCCGCTTATTTGAAACCGCCGAACATTTTTCTGTTTCGTAATTGAACCGTACTTGCGACATAAGATGTAAGCTTTACTCAGACGTCTTAAGATGTAAGAAAGATTCAGGAAGAGAAGGTGAAAATATCAATTCAGTAAGCATCGTCACGCAAGGGATGCCTCATGGTCTCATACCATGATGAAGGGAAATATTCAGCTACACCTCCAAGTGGTGAGGGACGGGCAACACCTACAGATGGCTAACGCGGCTCTGGATACCGAGTGACAGCCGGTATAAGCTGTCCCTCCTCTACTTGTCATTGTAAAGTAGAGGTTAGGGCACCCTCTTGCCCTTGGGGTGAGAAATTGCCCCTAAAGACGGATGACTTTCCATTGGACAACGACGTAGTATGTGGGAGGCAAGGGGAAACCACCACATTAAAGATCCTTATGGATATCTCAACAGGAAAAACTGGTCTCTTTAGTCTGGTAAGACAGCCAGTTTATGGGAGAACACCCAGACAGAAAATCGGGCTGGACGTTAAGCCTGAAGGTGGCAGCCCCACCATACGTCTTACCCTGCGATATGCTAGTAACATATTGTCTCATTACTCATTACGTCCGAGGAAGCGCTGGAATGACCACCTCTAGACTTTGCCTGTTTGAGACTGGAACAAACCATCCTTGGTTTAATCTTTGCAAATGATGATCGTCACCGACATCGTCACCATCGTCATCGTCATCATCATCGTCAAAATATACCTTCAGGCATTAGGCACTGAATATGCATTTTTTCGGCCTCAGAGGTTTCTTGATTATCAAGATGGGCCTGTGAATTATTCTTCACATAAACGTCATCTTGATTATCGTTCAATCACTATGTTTTTCAGAGGACATTGGGTCAATTTTAAACCTTACGGGTAACTGTACATTTCAAAACAAGTCAACGAATTTTTTCGTAAATATAATAACGATTATGACGACGACAATGATGATGATGATAATAATAATATGTCAAACATAAAGAACCCAAAATTAAAAAAAAATTATACGTCGGCTATACTAACTTGAGAGAGTCGCTAGATTTTTCGCTAAATTTGTATACATAAAATATAGTTTTTTGCACACATTTTCATTGCAAACTCTAGTTCAGGTATTTTTCAATCGGCCCTCAAATAAAAATAACTAGCTAAACCAGGTTTATTGAAACCTTTCGTTTTTTTTAATAGTACTTTTATGAATGTATAATTTTTAAAATTAGTCTGAAATTTGTGTAAACAGCTAAATTAATCATAACTGACCATTTATGTGCACATTTTTGGGTACCACGTATATGCAGCCTTATGGCCACATCGTTATCGGAATCCACATCACTAACGGAACACGATGTTGGTAGACTGACTACGAAAAATCATAAACTCTGCCGTTGGTAGGCCTATGCCATAAACTCGTAGAGTTCCATGCTCTCTTTTGATCGCTGTTTTAGTCACTTTTACACCATCGTAAATACTTTATTTAACGACATACGGACACTACAACTAGTGTCATAAAACCAGTGTCCAGTCTATAAAAAGCTGTATTTTGTTGTCATGTCCTAAATTAATTTCTTAAATCGTGTAAACATTCTAAAATTAGTATTATATAATAACGTAACATTACTCCGACACTTATGGCCGTAGCAATCCGAAAATTTACTAAATCATTAAAATAAATAATGGTATATAAGTTTTTACAGACCTTATCAGATGGAACTTTCAACGAGTCTTCGAACGCTGCTAATGTTTTGTCTATACCATTCATGTCAACTGAACAGTACAAAAGATGATGCTGACAATTAAAAACACATGCAAAGTTTCAATTAGATAAACGCCGGCAAGTGAACTATACTCCAGCAGCGACATCTGCAACTGTAACTCTATACTCATGTTTAAACTCACAATCCAATTTTAATAGGCTATTGTTTGGAGTGTAAAGGGTTACAGACTGTGAAATATCAAAGATAATAATGACAATTGAAACAGACGCAACGCTAAGCCAGATAAAAGCTGTCAATTTTAATGCTTTGATCAGATAAATATCTTATCGGTTGTTGCTGTGAATCGGTGAGGCGAAATCTGTCGTCTTTATAGAAATCAGTTCTAGGTGAACGCGTCACTTTTTGTGAATCAATTTTTTATCTCTGCAAATCGTACAGTAAATCCGTTATACTTTGGCAACTGTGTGCGGGTCATATTATTCGGAATCCAGTGGAGTTGACCGTCCAGTGACACATCGGATCACGTAAGGCATTACCCTATGAATAAGTCATATGAATCACTCGTAACTTGATTCTTATATGGAGTGAGCCATGTGTTACATGGCTCGACACTATGTTATCGTAAGCTGAGTAGTGATCGTGATTTAATAAATGATAAAATGTTTTATGAGGTTTCGTCATCAACTAGACATAGTTTAAAAAAAAAATTGTGTCGACATTTCGACAAACATTTTCTAGTCTGTATATAGACCATACAGAAAAAATAATCACGAGTGTTTTGTGAGAATGCGTGTGTATGTTACCTAATAATAATAATAATAATTATTATTATTATTGTTGTTACAAAACATTGCAACGGAATAAATAATATGAACACTGTATTACGATGAATATGTAAATTATAACAAACACAAATAGAGAAAGATTTATTGAACACTCTATACGATTTTAAAACTAATGATCTCAGACACGTGTGTCACATGATGTGAAGTCAAGGTGTGTGAGATCTGTTTGTGCGCGTTGTTAAACACTGTAAGTTATTAGGTTGTGTGTGTATTCGCGCGCGCGCGCGTATGATGCCGGTACGGACATGAAACTAGACGCACGCAAAAGTATACACTTCGAGATATTGGGCGAAACCGAATTACTGCCCGCAAAACAGGATATGTCATCGGTTTGTGTAGAATGTTACGCTCCCGTGGACTCGCGTTACTGCGAATTCGTGCACGTATAAAGTGACAATGTTATTATTTCTTAATTACCCTGATAAACAAATATTACCGGACAAATAATACAAATAATAAAACACACTCCCACGAAATGAAAACGTCGCGAATCAAGAGCGATTAATTTTTCATTTTGTGAAAGGGACGCCAGGGCTGTTGTAACAATCGTTTACAAGTCAAGGAATGTAGCCTATATAGCCTACAATATTTGACAGTTTTGTAATACCAGGACTATATAACCTAAGTCTTGTAAACCATATCTTTTTTTTTTTTGCAATCAGTTCGTCACTAGTGGAAGTCGTATGTTTCGCGAGTAGCGTTTGTTATCGAAGTGTCCGACGAGGCTGGTCCGTATACAAGCACACGAAACAGTCAGGAGGAGTACCACGGACACACACGTGGGTAGAGTGATCTACAGCTTCAGGTGATAATGAAGTCATAAATTATTTAAATAAAAAAAGCCAGACACAGTAATGAAACAGAGACAATAATAAAGACTCTGTAAAAAGTATAAATGCGTAGATAGTCTGTATCAATTGTAAATAATAAATTTTGTAACATTTTTTTATTGGAGAATATGAAGTAAAAATGTGATATAAAAATTTAATTTATACGGTAAGCATTTAAGTTCTTTGGGTGCACATTCTTGCTATTAGAATGATGTTCTTTCAAAAATATTTATTATCAGAATTTTAAAGCGTTAAATTGTTAACTGTCAATTGTTAATTGTGTAATTCTTTAATGTATGTCAGGCAACCAAGGTAAAATAAATTTTATTTTTATGCTACAGTACATCAGTACGAGGTTATAATAAGTGTAAATTATTTAAATGATGATTATACATATTGTAACTATATTAAGTGGAACGATACTGGGCAAAAGAAGAAGAGGCAGGCCTCAAAGAAGATGGCAGCAGGATGTGGAAGAAGATCTGAGAAAAATGGGTATTAGGAACTGGAGACTGAAGGCAATGGACAGAGATGAGTGGAGACGGGTCGTAGCGGAAGCCAAGGCTCACCATGGGCGTAGTGCTGGAGAGTAGTAGTAGTAGCAGTTATACATATTGTGATTATAATACACGCACGCATATGAGAACGAACGTAATTTTTAAAATGTTCAGATTTGTTTTTAAATAAAACGCAATTTTAACGTTGTAAATTCATCGTAATTATTTCATCTCACGATACTTTCTCCTTCCTTACAAAGTAAATCATCACATGCGACGAACTGTTTTAACGCAACTCAAATAAGTTCAAATACAACAGACGGATTAGATATATTAATTTTATTATAGATACGTTCAACACACGAACACGCACGCACCAGAACGTAAACTTACAATATATTACAATATTGTTATTCATTTTTTTAAAAAACCATTATAATATCCCATAATAATATAAAATCAAAATAATAACATTTAATATTTGTGTACTAATTGTTTTTGTATGGCTCGTATTCAGTCCCTAGATTGACAATAAATTTCGAACCTTGACAACAAAGTATCGAAATATCGACAATATTTTTAAACGTGTTAAAAATGTGTTTGTAATAGTTAATGATCGAACTCAAAACCTTCAATCACAACAAATTTACTTGTTAAGATACTTGTATATTATAATTAAACACACGATGGATGACGTAAATTTCCTATATATTTAGAATGGAAAGGAAATAAACACACAGGTGCCCGTCGGGTGTGTGTGTGTGCGCGCCCGCCCGCCCGCGCGTCAACATTAAATAACATTCAATAATATTCAACGTTATCCATTCAATAACATTAAACTGTTATGGTTATTACGAATGCATTGGTGCGATGCGAATGTGCGGAAGGAGATATAGGAAGTTCATGTCTTCAAAACAAAAAGTATTTATAACCTAATGAGCTGCTGTTAGAACAATTTTAACGATCTGAAACTTGAATTTGACTTGATGGTGAACTTGATGCGTTGTAAAGTAAGGATAAAGGACGACGCGATATTATGGAAACTATACACTCAGCCACAACTTACAACCAAAACAACTTAGAAAATCCTCTTTATTTAAGTCTCTTAAACGTCATAGGCCTAAGAAAAACTTTTCAGTCCACATTTTTAGAGAAAAACTTAAAAATAAGAATATACAAGCAATGATAAAATAATCATCGCCTACGGTTGCGAAACGTGAACACTGACATACAAGACAGAAGAAATGCTGACGACTTTTGGAAAAAAGCCCTGAGAAAGATATTAGTGACCTTCAGAGAAGGGGAAGGATATGAACCAGTGAGTTAAAATAGCTATGTAAGTACAAGAAGGATCAAAATACAACGACTTAAGTGGGCAGGATACGTGGACGTGGAGGAAGTAGAGCGAGGCCTATAAGTCGCTCGCGAGACATACCTATGGACGTTTCATGACTTAATAAACATGAAAAACTGGCAGCGACGGTTAGCAGTCGTTCTCGGTGAAACTAAAGAGGTCATGTACCAATAGGATATACGACAACGGAAAGAAGAAGAAGAAATAAGGTACGATAAGCTGCAGTTAATAGAAGGAGGTAAGACTAGTGGTGAACATAAATAAATAGAACAAAGTATAGTAAGTGAGGAGAATATAGACGTTGCGTTGCCTTGTTGTAGCGGGCTGTCTTTGCACCCGTGCCATGATTGCAGCATCTGCGAACATAGACGGTCGAACGACTTGAAGGTCGCGAACGTCTTTAGAAATAATGACTAAAAAGCAGAGGATAAAACATTTAAGTAACTGGACTTTGTATTCGTATTTTGAAGATCTATTGTGTTATGACTGTGGCCCGAAATGGACCTTAAATACTTGAATCGGTAATAGAGTCCAGTCGGCTGTTGTCAGTTCTGGGCAAGAAGCTATAGACTTGAAATGATGCAATCTAAAGTCTTGGTATTTATAATTTAAATAAAAAGATCGAAGAATGTAGAGGAGTGTGGAAGAACCGAACGTGTTACGAATGGAGGACGGACCCCTGCTAAAACAAATTCTGTTTTATGAAGCCGTCAGAGCTGAGGCGATGTGCGTTGTGAGATACAAGTACCGAGCTACCGGTAGGAGCTCCTAATTCTATTTTATCAAGCCTTCAGAGCTGAGGGGATGTGTGTCGTGAGATACAAGTACCGAGCTACCGGTAGGAGCTCCTAATTCTATTTTATCAAGCCTTCAGAGCTGAGGCGATGTGCGTCGTGAGATACAAGTACCGAGCTACCGGTAGGAGCTCCTAATTCTATTTTATCAAGCCTTCAGAGCTGAGTGGATGTGCGTCGTGAGATACAAGTACCGAGCTACCGGTAGGAGCTCCTAATTCTATTTTATCAAGCCTTCAGAGCTGAGGCGATGTGCGTCGTGAGATACAAGTACCGAGCTACCGGTAGGAGCTCCTAATTCTATTTTATCAAGCCTTCAGAGCTGAGGGGATGTGTGTCGTGAGATACAAGTACCGAGCTACCGGTAGGAGCTCCTACTTCTATTTTATCAAGCCTTCAGAGCTGAGGCGATGTGCGTCGTGAGATACAAGTACCGAGCTACCGGTAGGAGCTCCTACTTCTATTTTATAGATCCACAGGAACAAGAAATATTAGTGAACCGGAAAGAAGACGACCCTATTAATAAGTCGCGACGGACCAAACGGTAAAACGAATATCCAAGAAAAAGGAGAAGATTCGTTACTACACTTACGCGTGTTGCGCGCGCTTGAACGGTGCAAAAATAATCGAGTTGTCCAATCAGTGGCATCGTTGAAACAGAACATACAGGAGAATAGGAAACTATAAATGGGAGATACAGGACATACAGGAGACGAGAGAAAATCATAGAGTGTAAACCAAGGTTAGGCAAATTACTGAAAAGACAACCACCAGAATGATGGGTACACGCATGGCCGGCTCTAACAGCAGGCCGGAATATTAAACGTGGCAACGTTGCGTCTGAGGCCGAATCGGCAGTTGAGTGGAATGTAATCTGTATCGTGTGAGCGGTTAACTTTGTAGTAAAATTTATACAAAGGTCTTGTTTCAGTTTGTTGTTAGTGATTGTTTTTGTAGTGCAGTAGTGCTGTTTATAGTTTATAATACTACAGTGGTATTAGTGTTTGTTGTGTGTGTGATTTTTTAAGTTGATTTCGAACACCTGTTGGTCAACCCACGTACTTACTGAAACATAACCTAAACTGAAACGTGTTTATAACGCTTAACTAGGATAGGTGCAGTGGCGGCGATAAGGCCCCCGCAGACCCCGCGACGCGGGGGGGCCCCGACCCTCATGGGGGGCCCCAGTTGGCCCAGTCATGGGACATAACTTGTAACATGAAAAATAAGCGTAAACGAGTTGTAAAACGCTTCTTTGTTGAATTATCAGTTGACCATAGAATTGACGACCCAGTGAAATCATTTGAAGTAAAAGTTTTCAATGCAACACTAGATATTGTAATAGCTCAGCTACAAATGAGATTCGAAGGATTGCGTTGCATTGATGATAGGTTTTCATTCCTGACGCCTCAGAATTTAGTAAACTTCTCACAAGAGACAATAGTGGAGAAAAATAAGGCTCTGCTAAATGTGTATCCTGGTGACCTTTCCACATCACTGCCTGACCAAGTAATATCCTTCAAAGCTCTGATGGCCAAAGAAATTGTACACAAGAAAAGAATTCGAGAAATGATGAATTTACTGGTTGAAGAAAACAGCTGCCTTATGAGTTGCCTCCCAGACATAACTACAGCTTTGCAGCTTTATTTAACCATACCTGTCACAACAGCTACAGCGGAAAGAAGCTTTTCAAAACTTAAATTAATTAATTTAAGTCATACTTAAGAAGTACCATGGCCCAAACTCGGTTGAGTGACTTGGCACTGTTAAGCATTGAGCATGAAGAGACACAGAAAACTAATATCAACGAAGTGGTTGAAAAGTTCTTAGCTATTAAAAAAAGAAGACTAGGCTTAGGAAAACAGTGAACTTTGGTTGATCCTCATCTGTAAATATTGTACATTACTTGAGTTCGAGTGTTATTGAATTGGATTAGACTTAAGGAGAACTTGTATAGAGTATATTCAAGAATTTTACAAATTCAGTTACAAACTAATTTAAATGTTTGAAAAAGCTAGAATGTTACTTTGATATTCGTTTTTAAATAATAAATTTTTAACACTCTGTGTGCGGTACTGTTTCATAGTCTGAATTTAGATCTTTGACGTAAAAATAAATCATTCTTTTTATTTTGGTTTTTTTATAGTTTGTATAGAACTTTGTCTATTTAGCAACAATGAATTTTAAGAGTTTGTACACGTGTAAAACATCATTTGCAAATTGCAAACGCTTTGTGATAGACGAGAAAGTATTCACAAACACAGTTTCGCGGGGGGGCCCCCGTTTCGTTAGCGCCGCCACTGGATAGGTGCTTAGAATTTTTAACTTACAGTAACCTTTCGAAATTAATTTATAACAAAACGTTATTTGACGGACATAATACATTGTAAATAATTCATTTAGTGTATGTTTGTCAGTGATACTGTTACTTAAGCGTTGTGTTCCTGGTTGTAAATGTAATTACAAATCCGAAGATTTTATGAACTTATGGGTAAGGTATAGCTTATATTTTATTCTTACCAAATTTTCGACTTTTGGTTTTGTTGACAGCAATGAATACTTATGAGACACGACTATTATAATTAAATGGTGTTCTAAGACATTCCGAATGTCATTTCTGTACCCAAAGTAATTAACATTTTTTTAAATAGAATACATGACACGTATAATAAAAGTGTAGCATTGATTTTTCATTTATGTTATTATTGTCTGAAGGTAGTGCATTGTTAGTTTTCATCATCTAAAAAGTAAAGGATGAATAATGTTAAGTAGGCCTATAAGCATTGTGTAATAAAATAGCTACCGAGCTATTTTAGAACATGTTAGATTCTGATTTAATTTCATAGCATTATTAAAATCATGAGTATGCCTAATTATAGCTAAACCTAAATTATAGGTCTGTGCGCAACTTAGTACTATAGGTTTAAGTTGAAGAAATTAGTGAATTAGTATTAGCCCTAATTAATTAATTTTGTTCGAATTATTGAATTCGTATCATATGAATGAGTTAATTATTATATTTCTTAAATAATATAACAGTATTTCACGTAATAAACTTTTAATTTGCAAAAAACAAAGAATTATAAAACTGCTGTTAACTGACAATTAAAATGACGCGATTTGATTATTGAAATACATAAATTGAGAGATCGTCTAGTCGGCCTCAAATATCAGCTTGTTCCAGTGTTGCCACGTTTAATATTCCGGCCTTCTACTAGAGCCGGCCATTACACAACATCAAACGTTTTGCGACAGCGAATGAATTCGGAAGGCAGAAAGTAAAGAGGCATGGGACAGTTTGAGGGAGAGCAGTCGTATCCTGCTATTCCACAACTCAAAAATCAAATTCAAAACGAAACACCAAAGAAAATATGATTTACAGAATACAGTTTTCATTAAATGTTCTAATCTATTGTCATATACTAAAAGGATAATATACGTTTCTAAAATAAACCCCCTATTTCATTGGCCGTGTTTCACAAGGTTTACCGATCAAGCCAAGTAAAAAAACCGGTATGGAGAACATGACTTCCATGTTGTAAGATTTATGTTTAAAATAATTTACTTGAAATCGGTTCGGTAATTTCTAAAAAAATATCGTCCACCCTCAAACTAATTTCACTATTTAAAATATTTTTGTAATTATGGGGTAGTCGTTTAATATAATGTTATTTTCAGTCACTTTATTCATAAAAATTAGGTAGGCTTACTTTATTCTTATAAAGAAACCGAACTACGCATATAATCATCCCTCCTCCGAAGCGCTCCGAAGTCACTCATGGACCCTGAGCATCTTGCAGAGGGTTCATTCCCTAAAGACGAAAAGTCTGTCTATGAACCGTTGCTCTGTAAACACGTGCAGTTACACTGCCCAGCGATCCACAGGAAGCAAATCGATAACAAAAGCGTGCAAATGTAAGAAAATAAACATGAATGAGGCCAGAAATAACGCGAATTGTGTGTGTGTGTGTGTGTGTGTGTGTGTGTGTGTGTGTGTGTGTGTGTCTTGCCTGCCTTTTTATTGCGGAAATCATAATAATAAAATGGGAACGTAAACATTACATAATTGAGATATGCTTGCCTGCCACGAACGATATATTTTCTCTCATACATGATTTAAATTAAAATGAAAAAATATAAAATGTTGTTAAAGTGAAATGAAATCTTTCCATAGAAACTACTTGTTTGTTTTCAATAACGTATTACACATATAAAACTTATAAAATTTACTTTCTCCATCATCAACTTCCATTTTAATTTATAGAAAATTACCCCCTTCCCCTTCAACTACCCTTTTAATTTATAGATATTTCGTCTACCTTTCTACAGTGGATTATTATGACCTTCTTTTAAGGATACTTTATTTATCAAAATTAAGCACTTTACTCTTGTTAAAACATAAAACGTTGCAGGTAAACTACCCCTTCCCCTTAACCGATCTTCACCAAAATCAATAGGCCTCGAGTCCTCTATAAGTCAGAACTGTATGCAAAAAATTAATTGATTCTGTTTGAATTTGCGGCAGTTTAGGTTTGACATAGAAAAATTCTACACACACACACACACACACACACACACACACACACACATTTCGAAAAATGACTTTTTTCATGTTTTGAGGGTAGTACAATCAGAATCTGCCATTATCTCGAACACGATTTTTTTCGCCATGACCATACTTCCATTTCCTTATGGAACATGGAAGTAAAATGCTTCAAACAGTGAGATACTGTTCCAGTATTTCTGTGATGCTGGCACAGCGTTATAAGGTATGTGCGACAAAAAGAGCTATTAATATGAGTACGAAAACAAAGAGTATTAATAAACTGGAATAAGGATTGTTACCAGGTTTATTACATATTGATATAACATTTAAAGTAATGTCGCCTTTACGAATAGCCCAAATTGAACAAAAAGAGAATTTTTTTACATAAAATTAACAACACATCATTTCGTCATTATGTTGTTTTTTCTTGTTATTTAAGCTGTTTGAATTGAATACGTTTAAATTACATCGATGTATTTACATACTGTTACATGATACAGCATGAAGCAGACTATAATGTATTATTAACGTAATTACGTATAGTCCACACAGCAGACTATAAAAACTGAATCCCCAGCCGGAACTGACATCGCTGCCTGATGCTCTCCCATTCTGAGCCTCTCTTGTTCTATTTCTTTTCTGTGAACAAAGTAATCGGATCTTACCGCTTAGGCCTACTGCTTAAAAATATTTTAAAACTATAGAAATCGAATCAATTTATTTTTTAAAATTGGCGTTACTTCAAGGTTAAATTTATTACAAAATATAATACAAATATATTATGTTCACATTGGGTGCGTTCGTCAACACTAGAATGATCGTCACAGTCGTTACAATAATATTAGGCAACAGGTCTTCGTTGCTTGAACAATACGCTCATTAATATACCAGGCACACGCTCACACATTCTAATCAAGTTTTAACACATACCAGCAACTCTTCCGTCCTCTTCGCCTCGCATAACTCCTCCTCTGCTATGGTTCTCCCATTACCGTTCAGCAAAGCAATGCTTTCCTTCATGTTCTCCTTGTTCAGAAACGGTCACAGTGGAAAAAGAGTTTATTCACAAAAGTATAAAGCTGCACTCGCACACGCGCGACGATCGGCACACTTCACCATATCACAGTATATTTCACTTGTGCAGCCACCAAAGAATCAGCGTATATTGAATTCAAGTATAATACAAAATCACTGTAACACACCTTGATTATTTAGCTCACGTGCTGTACAAACTGAATGAATTACATGTAATAGTATACACTCAATATAAATGTGTATAGATAATATATACACCCAACTTCCGATTATTCGGGCCGCCGAAGGGGGCAGAGAGAGATCCACATTATTCTAATACCACGGAAAACATACAGAGTTTTCTCTAACAATCTGATAAGTGGGATCCAATTCCAGAGCAATAATAAAGGGAAAACAAATGTAAAAAATGGCTCAAAAGTCAATATAATGAATTCTCCTAACATAAAAACACTGGTTGGGCGATGGGAAAAGAGCGTAATTTATAGCCAGGGATTACGGTGAAAAAAGATAACTTGTTGATTTTGTTGCATGAATTGTATTTAAAAAAAAAAAAACACAGTAATGTAACATAACGTAACAGTAGTGTGACAATAGTGATGGAACATTACATGTTACTAACGTGACAATAGTAACCAAATAGGGCTATAGTCTCCCATTGGCTACTCTTTCGAGGAAACGACAGTCATTTGTCTATTTCTTACTGGGATCATCCTCTTATTATTATACTGATAATAAATATTACTTTATCAGAGGAAACAAATTTGCTTATAGAACAAGACTTGATTATAGAATACATTGGCTACCAGTAGAGGCGTAGCTTGGGTGGGGGAGGTGGCAAGGCGGCGGCATTCCGTGCACCATATCCGTAGCTTAAAATGTTCACACTCTGGACGGCAAAATGAGCGTAGACTTAAAAAACAGTTTTCATTTATAAAACTACAACACGATTTCCTTGAAAACACTAATTCCCTAAGAGGAGATTCACTTCGACACGAAAAATTACCTAAAGCCTTTATTCTTTTTCTATATTTTTTCTTCTATGGGCAAACTGCAGAAAATGCAGAAGGAATAAAAGATTTGTTCAAACGTTGAAGACGCTGACGTAGAAATTAAAAGATTTGGAGGAATGAACTACGTGACAATGTCAATATTAAGGCAGAGCATATATGTAACGAGGTGAAGAGGATAAGAAGGAGACGCACGATGCTAGGGGAGTACGCTACCTGTTCTGTGTTAAGCACTCGGCAAGAAACGTGACGCTTTCTAACAGAAATTTTGGACAAACTATTGGCTTACATTTCAAATCGTGTTCTAACATAAAAAAACCCTTAGTGCACCTTCGTACGTTTGAAACGTACGTGAATTACGATGACATCTTTTATAGGGAACAGCTTTTCTGAATACATATTGTGTCCACGATGCTTACAAAACTGCATGCAAATGATTTAAATAGTGAAGAATTGTTCAGTGAATTAAAAGCTGTCATACTTTTGTTAAAAAGGACAAACATTAACTGTGAAAAATTGAACTTTACACCTCAGAGACTGGAATGGTAAATTACTTCAATGGAAAAAAAAAAGGCTAACAGAATTTTCTTCACTTTACTGGTGCCTGTGAAAGATCGTTTAGTAACCTAAAATAAATCAAGCCTTACTTACGAACAATACCTCAAGACATTACTAAATGTGGTGATACTTTCAACTGAAAATGTCATTGCTTCACCTTTAGATTATATGATATAATTACCGACTTTGTAGCAGTTAAGGCCAGGAAAGTTAAATGTTAAAGTGTCTCATGTCTTAATTTGTGTTAATTTACAACTGCCAAAACGAAACACATTAAGTCTTCAGACAATTAAACATTACTATCGTTGGAACCAAATAACTAAATATCGGTATGGAGAACCATACATGACTTCCATATTCTAAGATTTATATTTAAAATCATTTTCAGCCAAACAACCAGGCTGTGTCTTACCTGCCTTTTTATTGCTGTATTAAATGAAAAATATTATATTACATTAAAATGAAAAAATTATAATTTTATTGCCTGGCAACAAAATTATTTTATTTTTAACAATTACCATTGTTTCAAAAAGTTTAAATAAATTTTCAAGTACTTTACTCTTGTTAAAACGTAAAAGGTTGCAGGTAAACTACCCCTTCCCCTTAACCGATCTTCACCAAAATCGAAAGTCATTGAGACCTCTACAATTCAGGGACGTATGCAAAAAATTATTTCATTCTGTTTGAATTTGCGGCTGTTATCGTTTGCCATAGAAAATACGCTTGATAAAAAAACGTTGCAGGTAAACTACCCCTTCCCCTTAACCGATATTCACCAAAAACAATAGGTCTTGAGTACTCTACAAATCAGGGCTGTATGCAAAACATTATTTGATTCTGTTTGAATTTTCGGCTGTTATCGTTTGCCATAGAAAATACCCTTGTTAAAAAAACGTTGCAGGTAAACTACCCCTTTCCCTCAACCGATCTTCACCAAAAACAATAGGTCTTGAGAAATCTACAATTCAGGGCTGTATGCGAAACATTATTTGATTCTGTTTGAATTTGCGGCTGTTATCGTTTGCCAAAAAAAAAAAATTTCCCTTGATAAAAAAAACCGTTGCAGGTAAACTACCCCTTCCCCTCAACCGATCTTCACCAAAAACAATAGGTCGCGAGTACTCTACAAATCAGGGGTGTATGCAAAAAATTATTTGATTCTGTTTGAATTTGCGGCAGTTGTCGTTTGCCATAGAAAATACGCATGATAAAAAACGTTGCTGGTAAACTACCCCTTCCCCTCAACCGATCTTCACCAAAAACAATAGGTCTTGAGTACTCTACAAATCAGGGCTGTATGCAGAAAATTATTTGATTCTGTTTGAATTTGCGGCTGTTATCGTTTGCCATAGAAAATATGTTAAAAAAACGTTGTAGGTAAACTACCCCTTTCCCTTAACCGATCTTCACCAAAAACAAAAGGTCTTGAGAACTCTACAATTTAGGGCTGTATGCAAATAATCTTTTCATTCTGTTTGAATTTGCGGCTGTTATCGTTTGCCATAGGAAATACCCTTGTTAAAACATAAAACGTTACAGGTAAACTACCCCTTTCCCTTAACCGATCTTCACCAAAAACAATAGGTCTTGAGAACTCTACAATTCAGGGCTGTATGCGAAACATTATTTGATTCTGTTTGAATTTGCGGCTGTTATCGTTTGCCAAACAAACAAAATTACCCTTGCTAAAAAAAAACCGTTGCAGGTAAACTACCCCTTTCCCTCAACCGATCTTCACCAAAAACAATAGGTCGCGAGAACTCTGCAAAACCGGGCTGTATGCAAAAAATTATTTGATTCTGTTTGAATTTGCGGCAGTTATCGTTTGCCATAGAAAAAAAATCTACAGACAGACAGACACACAGACACATAGACACACAGACAGACAGACAGACAGACACACACACAGACACTTTTCGGAAAACGACTTTTTTTCATGTTTTGAGTGTAGTAGAATCAGAATCTGCAATAATCTCGAACACGATTTTTTTTGCCATCACCATACTTCCATTCCTTAAGGAATATGGAAGTAAAAATCTGTTAATATCATTACACACCCACGAGATGTAACCATATTGTGGAAGAAACGAAGGCCCATAAAGGGCTGTAGAACTAGAGGAAGAAGAAAAGTGTGTGTGTGTGTGTGTGTGTGTGTGTGTGTGTGTGTGTGTGTGTGTGTGTGTGTGTGTGTGTGTGTGTGTGTGTGTGTGTGTGTGTGTGTGTGTGTGTGTGTGTGTGTGTGTGTGTGTGTGTGTGTGTGTGTGTGTGTGTGTGTGTGTGTGTGTGTGTGTGTGTGTGTGTGTGAAAATGTACACGTACGTACATGTAGGACAGACTGCGTCGGTGTGTTTAACAGATGTTAAAATGTCTGATGTCAACAAAACAATAAGACTGATGTGTACAACACAGTAAGAACTGTCTATACTTATTGACGCGCATGCTTGTTCTATTTAACGGTCTCTCAGCCTTAACGATTAATCTGTTTTCGTAAGTAAGGATTAATTTAATTACATTTAATCTAATTTCTCTGTTATAACTACATTCTAATTGATGAAATAGGGAGGTTTGTTCTTGCGTTTAGATCTACTACAATTTGTTAATATATGCGGGTCCGATTATGAAATTCCACATGAATCGAGAACTACTAAAGTCCTTTCTTTATTTAACAAGGAGGAAGGCAACAAGACAGAAAACTATATGGTTATTAGTCTGGAGAGAAGAAGAAAGATATGTTACGTAATACTGACAAATATCGAAGTAATGTGACATTCTACGACGAACTCTGAGGGGAAAACGATAAGTGATACTGAAGTAAAGTTTTAAAAAGTGATGGCAGTTCTCTCTTTGTTGGACGGATCAGAATCCATAGGCCCCTAGGAACGGAGACTTTATATTGATGGAATCCTCAGAAACGACATTTCTTTGATCAGTTCTCAAGATTCGAGAGCGTATAAGAAGTAATATTATAAGACAAACGATAACAGAAATTATATCATAGTATAAAGAAATATGAAGGGACCATATTATGCATATGTCTCTAGACAGAATACAAAGGCAGGCTATGATCTAAAATTCTACAAAATGGGAAAGCGAAACCGAGGATAACATGGTGGAACCGGAACAGACAGAAGTCCTGGCAAGCATGACAAAGATGGAGATAGGATATTGTTTTGTCTGTACGCTGTAGACCTACGTGGAGTCTGTATATTTTGTTAGTTCACTACATTTGTATCATACAAATTTAGTACTAACAAATCTGTACAAATCTAGAATTGTAATTCAGTTCAATTCTGTAGAAGGAGTATTAAATCTACTTTAAAATAATAATAATAATAATATAATCAAAATAAGAATTTGTCACATTAATTTAGAACGCCTGTACAATAATGAAACATACATACACTTACAAATCAAAATGAGTTTCTGGTAATTCATTTTTTTTAAACAATAATAATAATAATAATAATCATACTCCTTATACATGGTTTTCTCACTAACGCCTACTTGTTTTCTCACTAACTATAAGTATAATACATCCTTACATATTACATTCCAATGAAGATAGCATTTATTGATAGAAATCCAAAGGTTTTTCTTTAAAGACGCAACGCTTATGGAGCTTTATTTCAACCGTTCCGTATATTGGTTGAAAAATAAACCTCCTGTGGAACGTCGAATTAAAAATGTACGACTGTCAAGTTTTCTTGACGACACACGTTAAGTCTTGAATTAAATTTCAGCATTGTTGGAACTAAGTACGTAAAAATTGATTAATGTTGTGTAAAACACATGCGCACGCGGACGAAATGGTTTTAGGTATACTGTGGAGAACCATTAAGGGCTGTAGAACTAGAAGTAACGTGTGTGTGTGCGTGTGCGATAGAGAGACACAGTCAGACAGATATGTGTGTGAAAATGTAGGTATAAGTACAGGCTATTGAGTGTGTGTAACATTAAAACATTAAAATCATGAACGTTCTATCAAATTAAATTGCTAACAAATTATTTGAACGTTAAAAATATATAGGCTACGTCTTCTAGAAATTAGAATCACGGCTTATTTAAAAAAAACCCCATACAGACAGAGATAGACAGACAGAGAAATGAGTCTCCCTCTTGTGTTTGATTTTTAGCAAAATAATTTTATTAGTAGTATTTTATAAAACGGAACTTATTTTGCTTCCAAGTTCCATAAGGAAATGGAAGTATGGTCATGGCGAAAAAATCGTGTTCGAGATAACGGCAGATTCTGATTGTACTACCCTCAAAACATGAAAAAAGTCATTTTTCGAAACGTGTCTGTGTGTGTGTCTGTCTGTGTGTAGAATTTTTTCTATGGCAAACGATAACAGCCGCAAATTCAAACAGAATCAAATAATGTATTGCATACAGCTCTGAATTGTAAAAGACTCAAGGCCTATTGATTTTGGTGAAGATCGGTTAAGGGAAAGGGGTAGTTTACCTGCAACGTTTTACGTTTTAACAAGAGTAAAGTGCCTAATTTTGAAAAAATAAATATCCTGAAAAGAAGGTCATAATAATCCACTGTAGAAAGGTAGATGAAATATCTATAAATAAAAAGGGTAGTTGAAGGGGGAGGGGGTAATTTTTTTTTATAAATTAAAATGGTAGTTGATGATGGAGGAAGTAAATTTTATAAGTTTTATATGTGTAATACGTTATTGAAAACAAAGAAGTAGTTTCTATGGAAACACTTCATTTCACTTTAACAACATTTTATATTTTTTCATTTTAATTTAAATCATGTATGAGAGAAAATATATCGTTCGTGGCAGGCAAGCATATCTCAATTATGTAATGTTTACGTTTCCATTTTATTATTATGATTACCGCAATAGAAAGGCAGCCAACACACACACACAATTCACGTTATTTCTGGCCTCACTCATGTTTATTTTCTTACATTTGCACGCTTTTTAAATGGAAAGTGCCAAAACCCACACCAACACAACGCGTGCATGCCGAAAAAATGTCCAGCGTGGATAGCGATTTGCTTCCTGTGGATCGCTGGGCAGTGTAACTGCACGGCTGCACGTGTTTACAGAGGAACGGTTCATAGACAGACTTTTCGTCTTTAGGGAATGAACCCTCTGCAAGATGCTCAGGGTCCATGAGTGACGATTATCTGCGTAGTTCGTTTCTTTATAAGAATAAAGTAAGCCTACCTAATTTTTATGGATAAAGTGACTGAAAATAACATTATATTAAACGACTACCCCATAATAACAAAAATATCTATAAATAGTGAAATTAGTTTGAGGGTGGGCGATATTTTTTTAGAAATTACCGAACCGAATTCAAGTAAATTATTTTAAACATAAATCTTACAACATGGAAGTCATGTATGATTCTCCATACGGATTTTTTCGTATGAAATAGTGAATCATGTGCGGCAAAAAATGACACAAAACTGATAACAGATGATTTGCAGTAACAATCAAAACAGAAACGGTGACGTAAGAGCAAGTGCACGCAAGAAATTCAGTGATGGAATGGCTACAATATGTACGGATGATTAATGAGTAATCCAAATACAAACTTGGCCAGTGACTTTGTCTTGGGCGAAACGATTAACTTCAGTACAACTAAAAAAAGTGAACATAAAATCAATACTATCTACGCGCCACTGGATACCACCAGTATGATGTACGGAAAGAACATATGGAGAGCTGCATACGTGTCACATAAAAATAATTTGAAAAACTGGGCGAACAATTAGGAAAATGGAAAAGGCTAATCAAAATATTGCTTTTTTTACTCCAAGCAAATACATATGCACATGTGTGTGTGTGTGTGTGTGTGTGTGGTGTGTCTTTATAATATATAACGTAGACTAGTAATCGCCCTTAACTAACTATTTTCAAAGAAATACAATTATTCTTAGGTATATTATATCAATATTTGATAATTTTTCAATTATCAGAAAGATTACGTAAGCCCCGATTACTCTACTATTTTTTTTTTAGTAAAGTAGACATACAATAAACACTATAAATTCCGAAATATTGTATTGCTTCTTTTAGTTAAATTGATAATCTCTAATTGACAACATTTAGTCCTAGTTTTCAACTTTTCTTTATGTTTCTATGGATATACGAGATACAGGCCTATATCTAACACTTTACACAAACATTCATAACTGATAAAAATATTTAAAGGTTTTTTTTGCAAACATAGCTTACAAACTTTTTCAAGGCGGTCTAAAATTTGCAAAAGGTGTTGCCACGTATTAATTTTGTCAGATTACTACAGACACCGAGTTTGTATTTTGGTTAACATTTAAAATTTCTCATATCTTGATGCCGCACACAGGATTTTAAAATTTTCCTAACATTTCGACTAAAATTTTCCCGTAGTGTCCTAAGTTAAACAAATGTTTCAAAATAAATACTACATTTGAATTTCAGTTAAAATTCCCTTTAATCTGACACCCTGTATAGAGTTTACAATTTTTTTTAATTTCTGATTTCTTCTTGGGTTCCAGTGTCCTAGTTTTTCATTTCAAAACTGAACATTATATTCATGCTATGTTTAAAATTCTCTTTAATTTGACCTCACCAATTGATTTTTGCGATTTTATCAAAATTTTTATTCACTTTTTAAAATTCACTCTAATTTGATAACTCTCTGTAATTTTTTCAAAATTTTACCCATCACATTTTGCTTCCCGTCGCCTCCATTTTGTAGGGGGATCAATCTATAAAATAATAGGAGTCTGTGAGGTTAGACTATGAACACTCGTGCTAAGTTTTACAGAAATCGGTTGATGAATTCAAAAATTATCGTAAGACACCATCCAAATATACAGACACAGACAAATGCGAAACGATCATTAAAACTGAGAGCTCGCTTCGCTCGTTCAGTAACGTAAATTTTAATATTCCATGAATATAATTTATTTGTATATTATTATTATTACTAATTTTTTATATACTACGTTAAGTCTATCTGTTAGCCCACAAATTATATATACATATATATATATATATAACAAAACACACATAGGCGCCTTACACACAACGTGTATGATTGCTTATAATCGTAAAATTAATTTCTTAAATTGATTTATTAATTTATTTTTTGATTCATTTCTTAAGTAACTTTCTGAATTCAGTAATTTTATAGTTTAGTAAACTGTACAGAATATATTCGTGCGTTCACTGTTAGGCCTATATTGTTTTATACCCTATTACGTGCAGTAATACACGATTGTATAGAGTATACGTAATTGGCATTGTTTTACTATCCTATTCAAAATACAAAATACCTTTATATAATAAACCTTCAACTCAATAGTTTTATATACGTTTAGTATATAATGTATTCTGAATATTAATATACTACATTTTATGTAAATATGAAATGTTATAATATAATATGGTTTCAATGTAATTTTATAGTAATATAAAAATTTATATTATAAAAATATTTATAAAAATTTAAATATAAAAATAATAAACTAATTTCATGTAGTTTGTATGAAATTTTAAAGAAAAAATTTATTTGAATATGAATGTCGAAAAATAAAAAAAATTTTGTGAGTTTTATGATACCTAAAGAGCTGTGTGTGTGTTTAAGAAACGAATGTGCAACTATAAGTCTTAATCAGACGCTTATCAGCACGTAAATCATTCACGATCGGAGTTCAAAACTGTTCAACAGTAAACAGAGATAACTAGTAATATTAACGCTTTCGAAACGTAACTAACCAACTCAAGTCCGACGTCACGTCACCAATCACCTGCGACACTCACACGTTAAGGCACGACCCGACAGGACACGTAGGCGGACGGACACAAACACCGACTGAAAGTCGCTAGGATGCGGACAGACTGCACGCAGCGCCGGTCGCGTTAGGCCACTGGGAGGGGATGTAATACTGAAACGCAATACCATTACCAAAACAGTGTTTAATGGTACCTCCTATTGTTTCTCCTGACGTTAGTGACAATATTGTACTCTGTAGCACGCGTTCAGACTTCCACACATTGGCCGTTAGGCATATTTATCGTGAACGAGCCTTTCCTTATGCACCCGCATGTTGCATATGTCTCGTGGACTAGCTGACCTCCCACGACTTCGATAGTGGACCAGTGTTGTCAGGGCCTCCGAAATTTCGGAAGATCTTCCGTATTTTATTAACATTCCAGACAATACGAAATTTGGTAGAAGTCTTCTTAATTTTTTCCAAGCTTAGTTTGAATTGTTTAACGCGTTTCAAGGTTTTGCTTGTGCGCATGGTGTCAAATCCGATGTTTCCGTTTTAACCATGATTTAAATTGCTTTCTATAAATTAATTCTTTCTTCTTTCTTCTGTAACAAACAATTATGAAGACCACCCAAACACAGTCATAGGCTATAACAGGCATTTTGAAAGATCTGTTTCTCAGACTTTCACGGGCCGCGTCATAATTATTAACATTATTATCCGGGTCTTTCATTTCCTTCGTGTCGATAGGTGTTAACTCGAACAGACATTTCGGCCTCACCTCTGGACGCCATCTTCAGTGTAATAAAGACTTAACGCACTGACAAGGTGTATAGTACTCTGGCAGCCTTTGTTCGAGTTAAGTATACTTTGAGGCCGAAACAACGTCTGTTCGAGTTAACAACTTTCGACTTGAAGAAAATGGAAGACCACGGCCTTACAACCCAGATAGTAAGTTTAATAATTTTGGAAGACGCTTATTCAATTAGTGTCTTTCTTTAGACTAATAAGTCAGTATAAATTCCCAAATTGCTTTTGTTTTAATGCATACTACTGATGCACTACATGCATGTAAAAATAAATTATATAATTATGAATCTGAAAACATGAAAACAATAAAAATACATGTTTATAGACATTCCAGAATCCCTATATGCAAGTCAATGTCTAGCACTGAATTATAATTTAGACAAACTAGAAATATTTGAAAGACGAATTATTAGGAAAATATTAGGCCCACGAAAAACTTCAGAAGGTTGGAAATTAAGAAGTAATGTTGAAATATATCAAAGTATAGAAAATATAACAGAAACAATGAGATAAAGAAGACTGTTATTTTTTGGACATTTATATAGAATGGACGACAATAGGTTGACAAAGCAAATCTTCAAATATCTGTGGGGAAAGAAGTCAACATCAAGTTGGATTAAAGAAGTCCAAAAGGATTTAGAAAAAAATAATATACATGCAGAAGAAGCAACTAAGGAGAAGTTTATCGGGTAAAAGTGTTAAAAATGGAGGGAGTCCAGGGTAGGAGAGAGAAAAACACAGGTTCAAAGTGGACTGAAGACAGGAAGAAGAGACACAGTGAGAAGATGAAAGAATATTGGAAAAAAGGAAAGCACAAAGATTAAAGAATTGAAATTGGCGTATGGTCCTTAGATGGCCGATACGAAAAAAAATACATGTAAATAATTATTAGCTGATTGATAAATTAAAAAAGTTACTAGATACACTTAACTGCTTCAAGCGTATAGTTCAGCAAGTTTATTTAACTGCACAGTACTTCCCCGCTTTCCCGGCATTATTTTCATAAAGCGGCATATACGCCTACGCGTTTTGCTTTCATGTGCGCTATTTTCTTTCAGGAAAAGAAGAGGTTTAGGGTATAGGCTAATACAACCTTGGTGAGTGACAATAATTTTTCTCCTAATATTTATGTATGATTTGTCCATCTAAGTTTACTACTATTTTTCATGAGTTGTCAAAACTTCCGAAATTTTCAGTAATCTTCCCAAATTTTTAAGTCTAATCCTCGGAATGATTATTTTAGACCTTGCAGCACTGTAGTGGACACTCCGGACTCGCAGACAACACAAGTCTCTAAATGAAATATGAATATAGATTAAGTTTTGATATAGAACAGTCTGTAAAGATTAGTATGACAATCCTTTACAAATCCTTACTACATTACTGTTTGATTACAAAGTAGCAAGTTTCTTATTTATTTGCTTGCCTTTCTAATTACGCAGTTACTATTGTCTTCCAGAATTTTAACAATTAATTAATTTATATCTCTTTGCTGTGCAAAATATCTATAATTCTTACTTTAGCCGATGCTTTAAGTCTCCCTTTCGTCATGTAACATCGACACTTGTTCAGAACTGCATCTACGCTTATGGTCTTTCTCTATTATACAATACTATACTATGCCTTCACCATACCTCACTATTCACTATACTATAGTGAATTTCCACTATACTATATTATACGTTAACTATTCGCAAGATTTTTTATACGCATTCAGACATTTACCAATTCTTTATTTGTAGGTATAACTGCTTTGTTTCACTGACTATAGGTTGAGACATGTATTTTTCGTAACTCAGTCTCATAGAACTCAGGTGATAGACCCTTAATAACTTAATAATAACTTAGAGAGTTAATAAAATTTGACTGCCCGACAAGACACTTCCAGTCACATTCTTTCGTACACATTTCCAGTACAGGCCTGTATGTTTTGTCCAGAAAATTTCGTCTGATACACAGACGTCATGTACGTTGGTCCACTTCAATAATTTTTCGTTCAATTTAAATGTCTGTACCTTCCATTGGACATTAATCTTAACTCGTTGACTCGCCTATCGTCAGTTTGTTCCTATTTATGTACAGGTACATACATCAATGTAGGTATACTACGAAATAAAAACAATTATTTGAATTGTAGTGAATCCATTAATAACAATGCATTGCAATTAATAGTTTCGCACCAGTGGTAGACCTTTTCCAGATATTCCGTTATTTTTACGATGAGTTCGTTGACGAAGTACTTGAATTTGCCATATTCGTCAAAATAACTACCAAGTTCCTGAGGTTAACCGAAGTTCCCTGAGTTTCCCTCGTTCACTATTTTGAACAAAATACATTTGTTATTAGACAAAATGAAATTAGTAAATTTTGTTTTGTATAGATGTCAGTAAAGTTCTTGGTATGTATGATTTTTAGCATTAATCGAGAAGCTCCACGGTGAGGTGGACCATACGTCGTTTCTCAAATTTTATGTTTTTCAACTTTTTGATTTTTACATGTTTTGTGTGTGTGTAAATATACAAGTGAAGAGTTTACATATAATATGCTGAGAATTAACGTTAATTATTATATAAGCTGAATTCCTTTTTGTCTGATGTCCGGTATGGATTTAGACAAGTTTTTAAGTTCTGATGTATCAAAGTTTTTTAAATTTTCAAAATTGAACACTATATTCCAGATTTTGACAAAACTATTTGATATTTCACTTAAATTTTGTACGGTTCTTTCAAAACATTTACCCCTCACATTTTTGTCTCCCGCCCCCATTTTTTGTTGTTGAAAAATCAATATACAAAACGAAGGGGTTTGTGGGTGGACGCACATGCTAAGTTTTACTAAAATCAATTGATGATTTCGAAAGTTGTCGAGATACATACCCCAAACAGACAAATGCCAAACGGTCGAATTAAAACTGAGATACGCTTCGCTCATTCAAATATATTAGTGGCAGACCAGTGTGGGGTCGGGAATGTCCACTTACACCAATGTTTTCTCCCCTGACATAACATAGTAGAGGGATTAAACTGCAAGTTGGGAAATACGTTTACAACCCACCTTTCGGATATCTGACAGTTTTAGAGATAGTCAAAGATGTTCATCAGGAAACGGAAACCTAATGGCACAACTATAGACTGATGCAAAGTGAAGTAGACTGATTCACAAAACCAGCAATGGGTTTAATAAATATTGCACATTATAATCGGAGCAATCAAGACGATGAAATTAAACAGTAACGTCTAGCTGTCTCCTACAGTTTATAACAACATAACAACCAAAACAAGGTGAAGCTAGTGAATATGACTAACGAATAACAAAACTGAATTGTACTTATGTATGTCTACTTATGTATTTTTAGCTGTAAACGTTTTCATAATTAATTTTAACACTTACTCTTCGTTTAAAGGGTGCTTGTGGGCAAAAAAATATATTGTGGGCCAAATTTATGTTGTGGACGTAAATAATGTGGTCCAAAATTCTCTGATGTTGTAATTGTACAAAACTAAACAAGGAACTAAAGTATATAATGTCCTAAACACGGAAGCGGAAATTCCTAATCTGTGAAACCTCCGGTTACTATTTAGATACTTCTCTAAAATCCAATACTTTTTACCGTGTTCAATCATTTGTTATATGAATTTTACATCACATTGGAAACTGGAACTTATCAATTACTAATTGCTTGTAAAAGTGAGTGTTTCCCCTTCGGATTAGTTTATTAAATTTATTGTTTATCTATTATTTCAAACTTCCTTTTTGAACAGCGCATTCTCATAAAAGTTTCAACTGTTTAAATTTTTAACACATCTCTAAACATATTAAAGAACATTTTTTTAAGTTTTAAAAATGTATGTTGTCTTAACTATTTATATATGAAAATAATAAAGTATAATATTTTATATTAGAATTAATATAAACTGAATATATTTACTTTTTTTAATCGTGAAGAGAAGAAACCTTACATCTAACGAGTATTATCGATAATATCAGTCCGTTTTTCTCTGTGTTAATATAATTTATTTGTCGCACTAAGAAAACAACAAACAGTATAGAGTAGTTAACTTAATGTAAACTGTAACCCAATTAAATTGTATCACGAAAAGTGTTAATGTCACTTACATTAGAAGTACCTGACTCGAAAAAACATGTTTGTTAATCCACATCCGGTTTAGTTTACACGTATCCTTATTATCATCGATAAGTACCCACTCATTTCGGCCAGCTTTTCCCCCTTCCAAATTTGATGTAAATTTTCAGTTCCCTTATCATCTAGTTCTGCAAACAGCTAAGCAGAAACACGAGTTTGCATTCGGAGGGATGATCCGGATAAGTTTTGTGGTACTGTGAAGAATCTCTCAGGAGAGACATCACTGGATAAATATTCTCTCATCAGTAGTCTGCAACTGCTGATCCTGCTGCTGCTACTGTTATTATCGACAACGACGACGACGATGGTGATGATGATGATGATGATTACGACTTTTCTCGGGATATTAACAAAATACGTACAGAAAAAATGTATTTAAAAATCCGTATTATTTAATTAATTACGGATCTTATCATCATACCTTTGGATAATGTTTTTCGTTGGTGGGCACATTATAGATAAGTTCCAATTATATATGTATACATGCCTTGTAAAAATTCCATATTTTAAGTTGCTTATTGTTTATAAATATTTAAGTTTCAAGTCTATAGGACTTAAGACTCGTAGCAATCATAATTCTATGTGAAATGAAGAACTGCTAACAATGTGTGACGTGAATTAAAGCATTAACATAAACAAAATGTCATGAAAACTAATTGCTAAATTAATATCACGAACGTGATTCGTTGCTGGCGTATACACGGTTACAGGAAACTCGATTTCACCGTTATCCGGTTGAAATCTGCTACGACAATTCAGAGAGATCAAGATCTAAATTTGCCAACAACTAGGTCAAAATAAATTGTTCGTTTTGTATTCCGTTATTCTTGGTGACCACATATAAGCCTTGTTTATGTTTTCATTGTTTTAAACACAAAAGAACGCTCTTTCTGATAAAAATGTGACTCAGACCGTGACCTGCTCATTAACAGTCAGAGATATGTAATACAGTGAACGGGAAATATTTGTTTAATGTGATTCGTTACAAAAACGACAAAATTTAAAAACATTCGACAGAAACGTCTTTATCGGGTTTATAATGAACGGTGTCGTCTTACCGTCCCCAGTCTCCATTCCTTCTGTTATGAATCATCTACTATGGCAGTGCGCGAACCGCCGAATTATGGTCTTCGTCTTACAATTGGTTCTGTACTAAAACCATCGCTGCCAATCTGTTTCTCTTCATTCCCTCAACACTTTCGTGTCTTTCTGTACTCTTCGAATATTGAGTCCTATGCCTGCCCCATTATTTCTCAAATGTATTATTAAGTATCCATGCAATCGTGACGCTCAGCAGAGTATCGGAAAAATCCATTAGCTTCAAGACGCCTCTTTAAGTTTTCATGTAACGGCCATATCTTGTAGAAGTGTAGAAGAATACACTTTGTTAATGAATTAAAGATTTGTTATCCGATTTCTCCGTAAAATCGATTCAAACATCAACTGCTTTTCGGACTTGGACGATTCTGCATTTAATTTCCGTTCCATGTGTTTCTTCGGTCGCCGTAGTAAAACCAAGACGTTCGTTGCTTTGGCGTGATTTTATTCAATTGATTCTTGTTATTAGTTCTGCTGTTTCATTACTAATACAGGTATGCTCCGTTTTCATATAATTAGTACCTAAATCCCATCCATCATATTCTCTTGATTTTAAGGATTCAATGTCCTCTTGATCCTGGACTAAAACCAGTTGGTCATCCGCGAAACGGAGTGTTCGCTCTCTAATGGGTATACCCATAAATTGACATTTATTGCGCTATTATCTAGCGCTCTTAGCTTCTTACCGCTGTTGTAAATGCTAAAAAATGAAGGTGAATGACTGCATATCTGTCTTAATCTCTTAATGTTAAATTTCTCTGTATCACGCTTTCCTATTTCAAATCGAGCCTTTATTTCTTTTAGGCATAAAATCTAAACCCCATAAGACGCGCATAATCGCGCGCCCGATTAGTAAATGTATGTTTTATATAAATAAAGATCAAGCGCTTGTGACCGTCCTCGTGTCTCTGTTAAATGTTGTCACGGCGACGTATAAAACAGAATACAGCAACTAATACTGACGAGCGTGTTGTTAATTGCGTAGCTGAATGCGATGACTTATCAGATAAAAATCTGATGTTTAATGAACTATAAATATCATACTCGGAATAAATCATCGATACTTCTACACGAATCGAGTAAACATCGCTAAAAGACAGCTCAACAGGCGAGCGGTCAGGGACGCGCGCTACTATCCTTCTGTGCACGTGGTTCCAAAACGAAATTGTAAAAATATTCGTAGACTAAACAGCTGTGACGGCATTTCTGATAACGTATTGTGGTATAAGTTTGGAAGACTCTTGTGGGTCTGATGTGTTTTCTTTCACTAAAATAATTTTTCCTTGATGTTACTAGGTGTTCCTGTTACAGACTGGAAAATCAATAAAACTAAAAAAAAAGTAAGAGTTCTTTACGGATAATTACTAACAGGAAAAGAAGTAAGTGGAGATACACGATGAGAGAGACGGTGTCATCTGTAAGCAACTCGCCATATGATGAGGATTTCAACTTGCTACGGATAGGAAATTAACCTTGAATGTAATTACAAGCGCATAAATTTAAAAACTTGTAGTGTTATTAACATAGACTGTACTATTTTACAAAACTCTTACCAGTATGGTGGCATAAACAATTGTTTCATCAAAACATAAATTCAAATTTAATTCTTAAACTGTTTACTAATGAAGCCCTCATTCCTTCCCGCTAAAATTGCTGTCTTCGTATATTTTTTCGTTGTCATGAAAAATTATTTAAAAAGTTTCTTTTTCTTACAAGTAGATGTTCACGAATAACAAATATACTATCTATCGTATATATTTATATTGCACAAAACTAGATCCGAGAAAATTAAATATCTGTAAATTGCACTCGTGTTCTTTCTAACCTTCTTGTTGAAAAGATAATTACTTGGAAGAACAGAAGAATTCGTTCAGAAATCAATTTAAAAAATGATTTTTTAATAGTTTTTTATATATTACTGTATTTCTATGACCTATTTGACAACTTACAAAGTCTGAATCCTCAATAGGTCTATGCCAGCAACCTAGGACGAAATGATGAGAAATCTAAACAAAAATCTCAAGAAATCTCTCCACTTGAAACAACAAGAAGTGCAAATAATACAATAACGTGAGTAATAAAAAATAAAAGTAAATAAATATGTTAAAAATATTATTTAATAATAATTGTAAGTAATTGTATATAATAACAAATTTAATGCAGACAATTTTAATTTTAATACATAGGCTAATTAAACATGTGAATGTATATATATTGTAACAAACCGCGTGTGCCGTCCGTCTATTTTTGCAAGAGTGTAGACGTGTCAGAGTGTAATTTGTGTAATGTGTCTTACCAATCCGTCAACGCTCGGTAACGTAACTTCCGCTCATTGAGTCCGTCGTGAACGTACGATTAACCAGGTATTGAAGTTCTTACCTGAGGTTCACTAGGGGTGTATAAATCCCGGGTGGTGCCAAATTGTTTATTTTAAACAATTAAAAAAATTAGTATTATCGGTGATTCCGCTCAGGCGTTGTGGAGAATTCAAACTGGTCCCGCCGCTTATCGATTTTTACAATCAAGCCAGCAGTTTGTTGTGTTCACTGCTTGAGCGCTAGTCGCCAATTCATAGCAGTTCGCTACAATGTACAACATTAATAATACACTTTCCTAATGAAAATAAAACACATTGGTTACACACAGTATTGGTTTATTATTTAATGATTATTACTTTTTCATTGACACAGGTTACATTTGGTTTGTTATATTATTTTGCACCGGCAATTAAATTAAGACAATCTTCTCTGGGTTTTGACGTATCGATTCTGAACGTAACAGAAACACCGTAATGGCGTTCACCGAAGTAGTTTACAAATATTTTCGTTCGATCGTCTGGATTCTTTAGATTACGATAAAAGGATTAGATGCAATTACAATAATAAAAATACACAACCTTACAATATTTCTACTTAAATATTATAACGTGTAGCTATAATTTGCTGTTTGGAGTGTAGTAAAAGTGTTTCAAAGGTTCGTAAACTAACAATAGGTTAATTTTATAAGTTGACAAATTTTCAGTGTCTTAATTTTTTATTTAATCTTTGAAAGAGAATAATTTCAGTTAGTGATATTTCATAGTATAGTGAGAAATATTTAAAGTGCGTTTTTTCGGAAATTTGGGTAATTTAAATGATACTTAACCACTTAGTAGACTGGGGGTAAGCAGTTGGTCTGGTAAAAAGGACTGGAGCTGCAATCGTATTCAATTTTCAATTGTTCGGGCTTCGGGCATCTTTTTCAATTTTATCGGAATAATTTATTCATTTCTTTTTGGATTAAAGGGTCTTCGACATCAGTTAATCGGTCTCAGTCCTCATCGGCTTCCTTCTCGTTCACTTTTGGTAATTTGGTTATCTTTTATAACATTTTAAACTAAATATTAGGTTGTTCAAAATTTGGCTTCTGTTTTCCAAGAGCGTCACTTTACGAGTAACGATATTCAACGGTAAAACCGTCCCTAACTGCAGTTGCTATGGTTACCAATTAAATTTGATTGGTTAATTTGGCTATAAACCCATTGTTATCAAAATTTGAATTCCTTTCAAAATCCTTGTATATCTTCTGATTGCTTTCATTCCGTTATCTTCCTTCCTAAGTATTAATTATTATCACTGTTATTTGTATTTTCTTCCAAAGATTATTTTGGTATCCCACAAGATTGGGTTCTTTCATGTTTTATAATTTTACAGTTATTTTAATATTTCCTAATTACATTTCTCTTTTAATTTAAATCTTTATTCTAATATTTTGCTTTTAATAAGATTTACAATTTATCCTTGGTTGATTAATCACCTTGGATTTGTTAATTACTTGGTTATTTTATACAATTAGTATTTGTGGTGTTTGACAGTTAGGCATTTCTTAATCCTAAGTAGCCATTACTGATTTTTACTTATTTCATATACATTACATCTCATTTTAGCCTAGAGCTTTATTTTGTTCTTATAACTGGTTTTGTTACCTATTGATGTGTTTTGGTTCTGTTTTTGTGTTATTTTTATGTTACTACTATTTTATACATCATGTATTGCTAATTATTTACTGACTGGTTTTCTCGTTTTCTAAGTCATACATTGCTTTCCTTTCTTACTTATTTACTCCGCCAATGTCAACAATATGGCTATTAATTACTATTTTTTATCACATAAAATACAACATTTAGGTCTATGGTTGGTATAATTACCCTAGCCATATCCTATTCATAAGTTTGCTTAAACAATTATCTAACACTTAACATGTAATATTGGTGTACAATTCATTACCTTTTATTTTATTTTTTGGGTGATAAACAACCTCACCTCTTTTGAACTTACTTCGATAATCATCCCTTATAACATGGGTGTTTATTGATTGTTTTAAACTTCTTATTTTATAAATACTCTTTGCCTTCACTCCATGGTAACACTATCTGATTACTCTTTAATGGGGTTCTCACCTTTAAATTCTATTATATACTTTTAAACTTTACAATCATATTCTTTTCTAATCAATACATTTAACATCACTCTTCAGTGTTCATTACTACTTAATTAATGGTTTATTTTAAATGCCATTCTTAACAACTTTCTTAAATATTATTACTGTTCACTATTAAACCTCTAGGGTTTGTTACTTTTTTACTAAGTGTTTATCTTAACCTTCACTATTTTATCTATTGCTATCATTGACAATATTTTTATTTACTCATCACTTTCACTTTTAAATTATCTTGGGTTTATTATAATTTATTTAGTGTTTTTTCTCTATCATTTTACTGTAGGGTTTTTACTTTCACTTCTCAAACTTTTATTTGAGTGTTTTTTAGTGGGTAATCCCTATCATTACTTTTCTTTGTCACTTAGTTAATTTCAGTTTACTTCTCACTATCTTAATATCTCTCTCTTTCTTTACACATATTATATATACTTATTAATTTCATGTCTTTCTCTAATTCTTACTTACATTTACTTCTAATTCTTTAGCTAGTGTATTTTATTTATCGGGTTTTATCAATGATTAATTACATTTGTCACTTATTCAATACTAACAATTATTTTTTAGATTGGTTCTTTACCGGTTTCGTTTCCTTTATTATATTTGATTGTATTATTTCTCCCTTCTCTATTCTCTACTACTTGTCTGTGTTTTCTCGCCTTGTTTCATTTTATTTCCTTTTATAGTTGGTTTGTTCCCTTTTTATTTTCATTTTTCTTCTCCTTCACATCTCATCTTGTTTCCTTTTATTTTGGTTCTTATCTGGCCAATCTCTGGGGTTGGGTCAAAGTCGTTTGTCTGTCAGTCTAGTCGGTGAGTTTCTTTAATAATCACTTTTAGTTTATCATTCTTCCTCCTTCTTTCTTAATTACATTTTATATTTGTATTCTCTTCATTATTTATTTATTAAAATATATTACCTTTTAGCATTTCTTACATACTTATAGTTATCAAATATGATCTGAATTTGGCGATGTTATAATATGTACATGCATATATGCGCCCGCGCGTGTAACTGACCTTTTTATCGATCTGGGCTAGAAAAATAGGTCAGTTGCTCCTTCGCTTGACGCAGCATCTACAAGCATCTGTATCGTTATCATCAGCTCAAGCGCCCCTCCCATTTCTTTCAGTAATTGTCTGTCTTGCTATGTCTCGCTTTCCCATCTTTGTCTCTCTCTCTCTCTCTCTCTCTCTCTCTCTCTCTCTCTCTCTCTCTCTCTCTCTCTCTCTCTCTCTCTCTCACACACACACACACATTGTGTGTGAGTTATAGTAGCGGATATCGATGTTTGCCTAAACATAATCCAAGTGGTTATAATTTTCATATTCCATAAGTAACTTCATTCGTGGAGGATTTGCGGATTTTTCTTGAAGGGGTGAAGGGATTTCGTTCGTCCATATTTGCATAAAATGTGAAAAATCGTCTTCCGTAACGTTTCAGCTCAAAATCAAAATAAAATGTTTACGAAAAGATTATATTCTAAACAACTGAACAACTGTGTATTCCTGTTTGGAAGTGTAACCACACGATAGTTAAAATTGTTTTGACACAAGGTTTCTTGTGTAATGGGTCACTCCTTACTATAATACTAACTTTAAATTGAATAAGATGAAAAAAGAATTGATTTTTATTCGCAAAAACTAATAATTATTGTCTTTGGGTTCCAAAAATGTCCACATAGCACCGCTACTTTGACGAAATCTAGACGGGAGCTATTAACATTTTTCTACATTCAAGAACATAGTGGGTAAAAATTTCAGTCAGTGAGACTGTGAAATACTGTATACAATTATTTTAAATGAAACAGATCTAATTTTACAGAACCTAGACTGTAACGTTTTAACGGTTACACTTACTTTTTATAATTAAACTTGGAAATTAACATTATTACACTGTAACAGAAGATTTACTGTCAGATTATAAAAACTTCAATTACATCTGTTTAAGGACAAACGGGTGACCCAGAAATCGCAACAAAGAAAAAACAGGTTATCGGAGCAGCACTAAACATAAAAACAGAGTAATAATCTGAAACATACTCGTTAGGTAACTGGGAAAAGAAGCATGTCACTGATAATATTCGTTGTTTGTGTCAGTGGTCAGCTAATTTAAAATTTTAATTGCCTCGTAATTACAAGAAGACCTATAATTATTACATAATGTATAGGTTATATAAACAAGTGTTTACCAAACAAAATAATTAAGGGGACATGTGAAATTCGACAGTGACAAACATGGGCGTAACTTGGGGGTAACTTTGGGGGGGGAGGTAAAGCTTCATAAATTCAAGTGTGTAGTGAGACCATCTATATAATAAAATTAACAAAATATATTATATACAAAATTAGAAAGTTTAGTAATAATTCTTAGTTAGTAAACTAGGGACAATTTCAATTTTTAATGATCAACAAACCTTTCTTCATAAGTTGTACTTCCAGTTATGTTTACCTAGAACAAATATACTGTAGGCCTATAAACATAAACAATTTCGGTTGTTCCAATTCTTATATCCAGTTTTCGTAAACGCATTCTCTCCCTTAGGCACACTGTCACAAAATGCTCGGCAGTAGTAACAGTAAGCCAAATCAGTCACAACACAAAGAAATTTTCAAATTGCCAGTCAGGCAATTTTCAAAGAAATTAAGCCGTGTTACTCCTTTGCGTTTCTTATTTCCCATTTCCCAGCACTTATCAACACAAAAAACCAAACCAATCACAACAATAACGAATTAAGAAAGAGGCAAGCGATGTGTACTTTAACGGACTACGTACACGACTGAGTAACCGACCGCACTTGTATCAGTAATCAGTAACAAATAACAGTTCCAAACGACCGTCTTTTAAGATTCGTGAACAAAGCCATCGACGTCTTGCGATGTTCCAAAACAAGTCTTTTTTGTGTAAAAGGCACGCATTGTATTCCAGTTAATTAGGTCTCTAGCATTTTTTTTTCGAATAGAAATATTATTTTGACGTATATCATTCAAATCTGTCAAATATTCCCCTTACAAGTTTCATCGAAAGAAATAAGAATAATAAATTTATAGCAACTAGTCGTCTGATAACAGTACAGACGTTGATAAATAGTCTTACTGTGCTCGCAAGCATAAAAACTGTCTCCTGTTTGACTATTTGTTAGTCTTTACTTATAAACAACTGGAAACAAAATTTTATAATGCTCGGAACATTGGGGAGGGGGTGCCCCCTTGCCACTCCCAAGTTACGCGTATGGTGCCAAAACATTGTTCGTCCATCGCACGAGGGATTTGTGTCTGCTTACGGAAGCGATTTCCTGAACCTTTTACGCGACTGCCCTAAATAAAAGTAATGTTTTTCACAAGTAATTCTGTTTCTTTGCGTGACTGCAGAAAGTGAAAGGTTATACCCACTCATTCACTATCTCCAAACTCACAAAAGGTGATATTTTCGGCTCATTCTACATACAGTTTCAAACATCCATTTGGCGTTCACAGTGAATTACTTAAACGTTTTCTGAAAATGCTTTCTTTACATTACAACTACTTGTTCATTTACCTTATTGATCTACCGATTTACCGTTATTTGTTTCTTCTCGCGTACTGCTGAATGATCAACAAACCTTACCAGGAGTACGCGTATCACAGGGTGAGAACCACTGGTGTTCTGGAATATTAGGGTACTGAGACCTCAAAAAAATCCTACGTCGACCAAAAGAACTCTATGCAATTTGCTAAGTTAATCCCGCGGCGTGTTTTGCATTTACTATTTGCTAAAGTCGACGTAATGAACAGAATATATTTCCAAATAAACAGATTAATTAATGTTTATTGTTTAAATTTTGTTTGTGTTCAAACATGCTGTCCATGGTAGTAGGATATAATCAATGTACAGCCCAGAGAAAAGGAAGGAGAAGAACCAGGAAGAGATGGCAAGATAACCTTGAAGTCAGAAAGGTATTGTAGGCCTACCTAAACGCAGTGCGTGGAGGAGAAGAAAAATTTAAATTTTGTATTTTAAATATTTGTAAATATCTCAACTCCATATCAAAGAAAACATTAACGTCAAGGAAAATATTACAACATAGGTTAATATGATGTGGACACATACAGCGAATTAGCAACGAGAGATGGCATAGAAGCATGTAACATCATCCGCTCAGTCGGAGGAAAAGAGATAGGTTTTGAAGAACCTATATTTATATATTTATGGACAGGAAATATTATAGGCCTAAGAGGATATGAGACAGATATTTACAGAAGACTAACTGGGAGAACACAGATTACTGGTGGTTGAGATGCGGGATACGACGAATGTCGTAGACTACCCAAATTATGTATACGCCTATAACCTATAAAGTAAAATATACGACAAACAGTGTCTTATCTCCTAGTCCCTGAATGGTATAAACCAAATGCTTTCCTTCCTTCGCCGTGATGATATAACCCGTACTTATCTCCTCCAACATTTTCGATCTCCTACGGCCGCGCTTTTCAGTCTCTAATACCCTTGTAAAAGTCTCGCCGAGCGTTATTCTTCAGCGGGTTCTTGGTCTCTCCCTTTGTCAGACTCTCTGTCCCTTCATTATTTTTCGCGGTATTCGGATGTTGCTCATTCGCTCTGCATCTCCTGTCCATCTTAGGCGTTGTAACCTGCCGTAGCCTACAATACTGAGTTCTTTGTATAGTTCGAAACTGAATCTGATGCGCCATTCATCTCGTATCTGGACTAAAAATTGTCCTTAATACCTGGTACTCAAACATCCCCCCCCCCAGACTCTCTTCGGTTCTTTTTGTAAGACTCCACGTTTCGTATTCATGTATGACTATAGATCACATTATCGTTTTGTGTATTAAAAGTTTACATTTTTGCTTAACCAACTTGGACCCTAAGCAGAATTTGAGCAAATAAAATGTCCTGTTACCCTTAAGAATTGTATTTCTTTATCTCGTGGGTCATATAATTGCATCATTTGCAGCATTCTCCTTTAGTTCCTCATCCGTCTCCCTGACTGCTCACTTTGAGCTCCCAATTATGTGAATGTCGTCTGCGTAAGCGAATATTTGTTATTCCTTATTACATATAGTCCTTTGCATATCTATACCCAACTCCTTTATGATTTTGTTCAGGGGAATGTTAAATAGAGTGGGTGCGAGTGTATCACATTGACGAAGTCCTTCTATAATGTCAAAAGACTTTGATATGCTATTTTGGTCTTTGTCTCTCATTCTGACGTTTTTCACCGATAAGCAAGTCAAATATTTTATTTTACTGCATAATACAGTAAATAACAACAGATAATTAAATATAAAATCAATAAAGCAAAACAATGTAAACGTAATATTTCTGCTGGTATAAGATTTTTAGCCAAGACATGGGTATTTTGACGTGGTGACTCTTGCACCATCTATGGCCTATGGCATTTGAACTGCGATAATATTTCAAACGATAAACGTCGTCTATGACATTATGGTGCAGTTCAGGAGAAGATAATCAACCACGTAACTATGTTATATGCACCACGTCTAAAAGTGACTGACTGCATGTTAGAATGGTTGTTGACGTCATGACATAATGGTAACAAAACTTAGCTACAATTAAATATTGCGGTAACTACATAAATTAATTTAAATATCTTTAAGGCAAACTAAAAACATTTTCCGTCAGATTGTGTAATAGTGAAAAGGCGGCGAAAATCGACTGCGCAACGGAGATCAACTTTATTGCTGTGAATCTAATCTTTGCTGAGTGACAATGATTATCAAGTTACGTGCGTTTAAACTGTTCCGTCCGGAAGTCAAACGTAGGCTTTCACTTTATCGCCAGTTTGAATCATCGTAAAAAGTACGAGAAAACGTAGGAAGGCTACTCCAGAAGGAGCACGGCAGGTGGAGGATGTAAAACAATGGCGATAGGAAATAGAAATGGAGGAAATAGAAATAATATTACCTTACAAGTTCGGAAAATATTCCAAAGTGCAAGTTGATAGTCTGTTGTAAGATTGTTAATTTTTCCTTTAATTTTTTGTCCTTTAATTTATTTTTTTTTAGAAAAGATTGTCCCAACGTTTGGTTGTTGTTCATTATTGAAGACTAATAAGGGAAACGCTTGTCAAAAGTGAACAATAAAGTGACACCTATAGTAAACATAAATTTTCATAAATGAATGTTCTTTTACGAAAACTACCCTTCATAAACCAAACAGTATGTAACTTACTGACGGCCCAGCTCAAGAATACACAGACAGACAGCATATAGGCCTAAAACTAAATAATTTGTGTTCATTACCTTCGGTAGAAAAGGATAAATCACTAACAAATGAACGCATACAACATTATGCGTTAAAGTAAAAACACTGTTTATTGTGGAAACTTTATCGTTTCCATAATTGTTATCGAATTGTTTTCCATAATTGTTGTCTGAATTGTTATCGTTTTATAGGTTTTTTAAAGGATCATCAGTAGCCGTTATAACAGTCAAGGTTTAACATCCAATTAAGTGCACAAATGTTACACAATTTTTTATCTCTATGTTTTACAGCCGTTTCGTGAAGGTTACTTCCTGTACGATATTTTGTTGTACAACACGCATGCGCGACACATAAAATCTGATTAACGGAGGTTACTGTTAATGAACGTTAAGCTACACAAGAAACCGACAGTCCTCGCAGGCAAAATTAATACTAAATAAACACAGTATAATTTATATATATAAAAGACAAATACCACTCACTCACTCATACACTCACCCATCACGAAATCTCCATAACTATAAAGCCTACAAACTTGTAATTCGGTTCGTATGTTCCTCTGGGCTTTTAGGTGCTCGCTAAGAAAGGGTTTTGAAAACTTTAACGCCTAACCGCGAAAAAACGCGAAAAACCGTGACACCGATAATGCAGCTTTTTTTCAACTGTACGTTTCCTGGAAGTCTAATGTTTATTTTTTTACTTTCCTTTAGGCTTTTGGGGAGTTAATAAAACAGTATTTTTTTATCTAATCTATAACCACGAGGCGCGAAAATAATCGCGAAATAGTTCACCCTGTCCCTCTATTCCTTACTATGTGGCGTAGAGGGTTTATTTTGAGTTCTAAGTTCGTCACATATATTCCAAACAAGGTATGAAGATACTGTTTGGCCAGTTGCATACGAAAAACGTTCAAGCAAATAAAATAAATCCTGTTTCGATTGTACTACAAATGGTTCAATGCTGGTGAAACACACCACCTATATGTAGGCCTATATATATATTGCGACATGGGCGTATCCAGCTCAAAACGGAAGGGGGGGCAGTTTTCGAAAATCAACCTCTTTGATGGCGGGGGGGAGGGTCCATAGTGCCATACTATATAATAAACAATACATAATAAACAATAACATAAGGAAGAATAACATTTATTAAAAAAAATTTTTTAAACAATAGTTTTTAAGGATTAGTTACAAATTTTCTAACTACAGCTCCTTGTTCCTTTTTTGCGAAAACTCGTTGACGATGAATGCTTAGCATGGCTAAGCATTTAACTTATTTTTACCAATACTTATTCTTAACCATGTTTTAATAAACAATAATAAAAGGAAGAACACCATTTATTAAAAGAAATTAATTCTTGAACAATAGCTTGCGAGGATTAGTTGCAAATTTTCGAATTACTGCTTCCATTAATCGCTCCTTGTTTACTAAAACCCATTCACGGTGAATGCTTAGCATGGCTAATCCATTTAATCTATTTTCACCAATAGTACTTCTTAGCCATGTTTTAATTCGGCGAAGAGAACTGAATGAACACTCTATACTGCTTGTTGTGCAGGGCTGTGAGAGCAATATCAGTAGCGCCTTTCTAATGGCCGGGAAAAACAATTCCCTCTTTTTTAAAACTTCAGTGATGTCTGATGCTTCTTGTACCTCATTCCACATTTTAAACCACAATTCCCTTTCCCCGTTGATGCCTTCCAAATTGTAAAATGTTGCACAAGATGCAGTACTTTCTTTCCATTCCTCCAATGAAGCATCTCTCATGTTACTCGATGGAAATGTGTCAATGAAAATGCAAGCGATTTGTCTGAAGAAAATCTAACTTCTAAAGATGATATGATGGAATCCAAGTAAGGAATTATTAGAGACCTTCTCCAAAATTCGGATAGATTTTCAGCAAGAGGATTACTTCTATGCTTTTGTCGGCCAGAAACGCGAGTGGAGGTTATATCAATATTCAAATGCTTTGCAATGTCATATGCTTCTTTCAGAACGTCATCTGTGATGCTCTCTGCATCTTTCCGATGATCTCTTAGCATGTCGAGAATAGTTTGAATGTGCTGGTTGGCTTTGACTATGTCAAGTGTCTTCAATTGAAGTGTATTTGCTATGGGTTGCAGTATAGCGGAATACTTTGCAATTAATGCTACTGAGACAATAAATGAAGATCTGCACGCCGATGCATGCATTTGATATGCTTTATTTCTGGTTGCTACATTTCCCTCTTCAGCTAATATCTCTAATGCTTCAACAATATTGACGAAGTTATCCTTAAAAACATGAATGCTCTTGTACTTTTCTGACCATCTAGTCTCACACAATTTAGGAATGTTTGCAATAAGCTTGCGTCGTAAAACGGACTCGCGAAAAAATGTGATTATCTCCTTGATAGTTCCAACGCAGTTTCGAATTTCTGGGATAAGGTTTAAGTCGTTCATGAACAGGTTTAGCTTGTGCGAGGAGCAATGGCAGTATAAGGCTTTTTTGTACTTTTGCCTCAAGATTGCCTGCACACCCCCTTCTTTGCCAGACACGGTGGAACATCCGTCGAAACCTAATCCCACTTATCAGGGTCTAGATTTAAGTTTGTAACTAAATCATCAATAGCTTTGGCAATACTTCTGGCATCAAGTCCTTCAATCTCTACAAAGCCTAAAATTCCTCTTTGATTTCGTTGGCCTTTTCATCAAAGAAACGTAATCCAATAGACAGCTGTTCTTTTCCAGAAATATCTGTGGTTTCATCAGCTAGAATGCTGTAAGCGCAAGCTTCTTTAACCCTTGTGATGATTTGTTCCCTGATTATAGCACCACAGAGATCAATTATTTCATTTTGAATGATAGGTGATCGGTATGACGCGTTTTTTGGTCCATGCCTTTATAAAAAATTTAGTAAGATTACCAAGAGGTATTAATAGGTTAACTAGGTGAAATATGGTACACATAGTAACTGACCGAAAGCACGTTGGAGAATAATTTATACTAAGCTTCTTTTAACTATTGTATTTGCATAAGCTAAAAGTAAGCTAAAGTATAATTGTATAATTTTTATAACATTTTTTTTAGAAAAATAATTTTAATTATATAAATAAATGAAACTTCCAAAGTCATGCTTAATCATGTAAAATAAACGTTGATGATTGCTAGAACATACTTAAAGTTGTTCCTTTGTGCAAAATTGGACAAAGTAAAGCACGCAATTTGCCTTTCTTCTTCAACAATAGCTTAACTTCTTCAACGTTTTAACCTCTACGTGATTGTTCGTTTCAGTTCTTATGTTTTTAAAAAAAAAAACCAATAATGTAAGCTCACATTTGTGTTTTAATGATCACCTGAGATCATCTTATAACTAAGCAAATGAACAATGAACTGTTAAATAGAAAAAATAGTTTAAGTGGTTGCTTTAATTAATACTGCAACGCTTCTTCGTCATTCGCATATTAGGAATAATCATGAGTCAATATTTGACTCTGACTGTTGTATAGCTAGATACATTTCGTGTATAATAAAAAGCTGATAATTGTGGGTTTTGGAACGGAATAATTGGTAGGGCTAAACGTGCACTTACGGATTTTATTCTAGCAATTATTTGAGAGCAAGGATAGGTTACACCGTTATAAGCCCCAAAACCTCCCCTGGTTAGGCTCATGAGTGAAACTGACTACAGGAAGTTGGTTATTTTATTAATTGAAAAATATAACTCATGCTTTTATATACTCATAATGATAAATCATACATTAGCGAGAAATGGGACTTTCCAGGACATTTAGGAGTTTCCGAGAAGGTTGTGGATTCTCTTTTACGTAAAACGTGATTATTCCGGAGCCATGTCCCGATTTGTCCACGACGAAATTCGGTTAAAAAACAAATTTTTCGCAAAACCACCGTTTAGGTTAGGTTAGGATAGTTTTAAAATACACATACCAGTGAAAAAAAAACTCGAAAAAGGGTGAAAAGTACTTTGAGCGAAAATTATAGGGTTGAAAAATCAATGTCCAGGATAATACCGTTTCCGTTTTATACATTTAAATATATATGTAAATTGTAATATTGGTTATTTTGCCCACGTGCCCAATTTTTTTGCCTAAATAACACATACAAGTGTAGATAACCAAATAAAAGTCCTTACTTACCACAAAATTTTCTAATATCCATTTATCTTTCAGTGTATGGCTTCTTCCTGTAGTAAAAATTGTGGTAATTGACTTCTTAATGTCGTAAAAATTGTTACTTGCGAAAGTAACTTCGCCGCACTCACTCTAACGATAAGTACTGTAAGAGTTGTGTTCTAATAAGAAAAAGAGGTTGTAGTTCTTATCACTTCTCACTTCTCAGAGATGGCGTCATGGCGTGTAACAGTAAGAGTTGCGAGTTACATAAGCTAATCTTATGAGAAATCGTAAGGTTATAGTTCTTATAATTTCCATAGATGACGCGAGTGTCTATTTCGTAATTAGTTTCTTTCATTTTGAAATATCAACAACCAGTCTGTTAATAAATAATTTACAAATTGGTTTTTTTAATTTTTTTCCAGTTTGTTGGAAGGGGGGGCAGCTGCCCTCCCTTGCCCCCCCCTGGATACGCCCATGTATTGCGACAACACAAATTACTAAACTATTGGCGCATAGGATACGGTAGTACGTGTATCTTAAATTATAAGTCTATATTGGAGGGTTTAAGATTATTTATTGCACAAGACATAAGTAATTGTTTATATGGTATATTTGATATGTACAAAATGTAGTGTTTGATATAGTCTTTTTTTAAAATGTTAAATATTGTTCATACACAAGATGTGATACGTTACAAAAGTGAAGATTCCCACGATGATGTTGCTGAAGAGAAGGGAAGGTCTTGGCAGTGTTGTGGGGTCGTCAGGTGTGGCTTATAAATGGTAGACGTTCACCCTGAAACGCTTACAGCTGGGCTGGTGTCCTGTAACAGCTGGGCTGGTGTCCGGTAACAGCTGGGCTGGCTGGGCTGGTGTCCTGTAACAGCTGGGCTGGTGTCCTGTAATTCCCACGATGAATCTGACGCTTCGCACACAACAACGGTTCTATGGTCTTACTATTCGTTAAATTAATATAGAGTTTATGACCAACAAATATCTCAGGTGACAGTGAGTTTAATCTAATAACGGTATATTGAACTTATACCACTCCGGACTCTTCAAGTGTTCACGCGAATAACAAGGTCTACCGCGATCAGCAGACCTCCCTATGCGGAAATCTTCCACTAACACGGAAACTTCCTGATGAAACAACTTACTATTGCGTAAATATAAAATTTTACTGACACTGCAGAAAATCTCACACAGTGATACAGTTACACTCACTTATTACACACGTAATACTTTAATAATAATACCGTGTGTAGATAGTTAATATTCAACTGTTCTGCGTCTACATACGCGTTACTATCGCCGAATAGTCTTTACAGATTCTTGCAAGCGACAGAATCTTGAACAAGAACTGCGCGACCCGATCGTGATAGACGGTAGAGAAGAAATCTTCCGTAATTGTGCACACAATGCTGTAATAATAACACTGTGTAAAGTTGTAAAACACGAACAACTCCCGTTCGCGGTAGCAGGCTGAGAACTCTCGTAATTATATGCGCAATGCGTTAATAACAATACTGTGTGTAAGTGTAATACACACACAGTTCTGAGTTTTCACGCGTCACTATCGACGAATAGTCTTTACAACTTCTTGCAAGCGGTAGAATCTTGTACAAGAATTGCACGTCCCGTTCGCAGTAGCTAGCGGTGAAGAACTGCCTGTGTAACAACAGGCTTAAGAAAATTCCCAACCACCTTCCAGCATTCTATTGGTGGAAGGAAGTCACATGGTTACATACACCATGACATGCACTTTTCATGCTGTAAAGTGCATTTACTTTGTAAGAGCATGCATAGCGGTAATCAGAATACCCTTATCTCATGCATAACTGCATACTTTACTAATATCATATATGAACGTAAATAATAGCCAGAAATATACAGGGATTGTAGCGAATACATATATATGTCTATGTTCAGTTCAATGTCAAACACAACGATAATTTATTCACGCACAGCCAGGGAAACGTTTACCACTCGCGCACATTTCTACAAACACAGTACATGAATAACAATAAATAAAATAATACACAGTTTTACTAAACTAAACCCTTATCCTTACTAAATACAACTGATAACATAACCAAATTTAACCATCTACCAATATAAACATGAATGTCCATAGTCTGTGTATTATATGAGCTTGCCCCGCTTATCATGATCCTGTGATTCGTTGCAATATATATATATATATATATATATATATATATATATATATATATATAATAATTTTAAATTACAAAACAAATATAAATTAATTTGTGTTGTGCCAAAATGTATATAACATTACTGATAAAGTGTACCAATTAATGGGGTTTGGGTGTAATGGTAATAAGAGGAGTCATTGATTGAATTGTAACGAGTTTTCATAATTTTATTCATAAAACACAAGCGTGTTTAAAAAATCTAATTTAGTTCGCCATAAATATTCATTATTGTCTGCGTACACGTTCAATTGTTGCAGTACATTTATCATAAAATAAATCTTATCTTCTATAGTAACAAAGGTGTATTCTAAATATTTATTTGTTATCTTAAATCTCGACTGCTCAGTCTGACTGTGTGCTTTACTGCAGCTTTGTTTTATTTTCTTTATATAACTTCCAACTACGTTACTTTATGCATTGCATACATCTTAATCATTGATTGCTTTACAAACGTTAAATAAAATTTAAATTGACTAAATTAATTGTTAATCATTAAAAAAAATATTTATTGAATTTAAATTAGATTCTCTTATCTCTATATCTACATTTTACATAACTCTTATTTATTTTTAAATTTCAAAGTGTCTTTTCGATATCTTTAGTCTCTCATTTACAAATTATAAATTGATTATTTGTCACCTCGATTCTGTAGATCGTACCCACGTCCTCCGTTGATCCGTAGGTCCTCTTCTGATGGAGTTCCCTGCACGTTCCCCCGGTTCCACTTGTCGTCCTCCAGTTACTCGTCCCTCATGGTTGCTGTAGTGTAGAGTGATATGTTTCTCTGCACCAGCTGCTGTTGCTCTATCAGACGCCTCTGCTGTTCAACATAGTGTTCCTCTGCATGATGTAACCTCGTAGCTTGTTTTGAGTGACGGACGTTTGTGTGTAGACATCGTCAAGTACGTTCTATAATCGTATTCGTAACCAGACTAATAGTTAGTGTTTGATACTTAGATGAACATAGCGTCCATCTGCCTTTACTGTTCAATTAAAAAAATTTAAAATTCACGTCTATACTGAACGACTACCGCTACTGAAGACTGATTGAGAAGAAGTTGGCTTCTTCCGTGCCCTTATTTATATTCGAGCATCGTACCGCACCTGTTGGGACAGAATTCAGCCTGTCAGAAATTGCTTGGAGGCGTCAGTTCCCCCACTATCGTCCAATTTCATATTTCGCACATTTCTGCCAATGGCAACGTCTACTGTGCACTACAGGGTGCTCTAACGATGGATAATTTAATTACACATGTTCAGTGTAATTACCATCGTAATCGCATAATTCGTGTAATTACTATGCCCTTAAAATCGCACTGAATTCGCACTGCACGTCCTTTTCACGCCGTTTTCTCACTACACATGTGTATTAATTTTATACATATTTAGGAGTATTTGAATTTTTTCTATAATTTATGGTTTTCTTATAATTAAATAAAAACTATAATTTAACACATATTTAGGGTGAGATTTCAAACTTTCATGCTCGAACCGGCCTACACACACACATTATTTACTACTGTACACACTCTCAGCGATAATCGCGTGATCGTGCAGGTCGGTTCCTGTATGTCTTACATGCCGTATTTTTAACATCAACTCAGCTTTCAATCGGAGACCTGCTTATTTATTACATATTTATTAATTTAATTTAAATATTTATATAATCTATTACATGCACAGTACAGCATATGATTGTACTGTCGCAATATATAAGTCAAATACCACTCACTCACTCATACACTCACTCATCACGAAATCTCCATTACTATAAAGCCTACAAACTTGTAATTCGGCACGTATGTTCCTCTGGACTTCTAGGTGCTCGCTAAGAAAGGGTTTTGAAAACTTTAACGCCTAACCGCGAAATACGCGAAAATCCGCTAAAAACCGTGACACCGATAATGCAGCTTTTTTCAACTGTACGCTTCCTGGAAGTCTAATGTTTATTTTTTTACTTTCCTTTAGGCTTTTGGGGAGTTAATAAAACAGTATTTTTTTCATCTAACCTATAACCACGAGGAGGCGTGAAAATAATCGCGAAAGAGTTAACCGTGTCCCTCTATTCCTTGCTATGTGGCGTTGACGGTTTATTTTGAGTTCTAAGTTCAGCACATATATTTCTTTTGGCTTCTGGGTGCTCACTAAGAAAGAGTTTTGAAAGCTTTAACCTCTAACCGCGAAAAAACGCGAATACCGCAACACTGATAATGCCGCTTTTTTAGTTGTATCCTTCCTGTAGTACTTTTTTCGACCACCTTCACGAGAGCATGCAGCCGTTGTCGCCAACCGTGAACACCTGAGGGAATTGTCTTATGATACCGTTCAGCTGTCCGAAACAGTTGCTTTGAATGTTCCAAAATTAAATCAAGAACAGAGGAAAGCCTACGATGAAATCATGCACATCATTGCTTCTGATTCTGGGCAGTTGTTCTTTCTTGACGCTCCTGGTGGCACTGGCAAAACGTTCTTGACCAATCTGTTGCTAGCCACAATTAGGGGCGAAAGGAACATCGCCGTTGCCGTTGCTCCTGAGGTATTGCAGCTAACTTGATCGACGGAGGCAGCAAGTTACCTCCCAACTGAATCATTCTGAGTCTGCACTTTGTAACAACTCTAAGCAGAGTGACATGGCTCAGGTCATTCGAGAAGCCAAAGTTATTGTGTGGAATGAGTGCACCATGGTTCACAAGGGAGGTATTGAGGCTCTGAACAGGACGCTCCAGGACATTAGGAGCCGCAACCGTCTTATGGGTGGAGTTACGGTGCTTTTGGCTGGTGACTTCAGACAGACCTTGCCTGTTGTGCCACGGGGGACACGTGCAGATGAAGTCAAGGCATGTGTCAAGTCATCCCTCTTATGGCCTAATGTCAAAGTCCTGTCCTTGAGAGTTAACATGCGTGTCCACCTCCAACGTGACTTGAGGGCAGAGGAGTTTCCTAACTTATTGCTTGTTGTTGGTAATGGCAAGATTTTGCAAGAGGAGGGAAGAATAAATATTTCTGGTAACCTTTGCGATGTTGTGGGAGATCTGATCAGCTTCAGTGACAGAATATACCCCAACATTCATCAGGATAGAGAGGATTGCACTTCATGGCTGATGGAAATAGCTATTCTCAATCCAACAAACGACTCAGCCAAAAGCATCTAAAAAATTAAAAAATGATGCTTCCGCAAATGTGTTCAGTACTTGTAATTTGTGTATATACGAGTACAAGTGCAGTTACTTTTTCAGATGATCAAAACGTGTCTTGATGATCATCAAAATCTGTTCTTCATACCGACTAACTACGTTGAGCACAGGATTCCGTAATCTAATCCTGGCATATATTTTGTATGTGCGCCATTATCAGATTTTTAAATATCGTACAGCTCTTTTGTTTGCTTGAATAGGACCCACTTGTGGTATTTGTGGAAGGGGAATTTAAACATTTCATCGTAAAAATTGCGCCAATTTATTGACGCCTGGTCTGTGCCAAACGCTCACGTGTCGCGCAGGGTTGAATGACACTCTGCACGTTGCACTATTTATATATTGTGCTGCATTACAACACCTGTTGTGAGAGCCCGCATTGCATGTCGCGCCCGCACTGTTGCCGTTGCACTTGCGCCCACTTACACGGGTAAATACATGAACTTGTGTGGGTGTGCGGGAGTCAAAACAAAAGTTAGACGTGTACAAGGATGTTCTCGCCATCTTTTCATGGACAATATTGTGTAGTAAATTTTGTTTGCTTTTTGTGTGATTTTTGTCGTCAGAGGTGATGTTTTTGACGGGATAAAATAATGATTACTCTAGTTCCTATAACGGCTGCCTATATATAATATTTCGTAAATAATGATTGCCTATGACAGAATCTTAGTTTGCCCTAGTGACAGAAATGCTGAGATATGATTTCTTATCTCCGCCACAAGTGGGAGGTTGAGACATTTCAAGGTATGTAACAGTAAATTAAGGGAATCTTCACCTTACTTTTACGACCTGAAAGAAAAAGTGACAACAGAAAATGAGACAACGTCTTCATATCTGCCATACTTGTTACGAATGTAGGCTATTTTCCTGGCGATAACGACATTTTTTACTGCTGCTTGTAGCAGATCTGCTGTTCACAAACCAATGTTTGAGATTTCTCAAGCAGGATCTGTCACCCTTTTGGACCTCGTTTCCATGTAGGCCTCTAATGAGTTGCAAGACGTTTTGTTTATGGTGCCTAATTATATGGTGTACACAAACACACTCATAAATTTAAAAATTTTTTAGTATGATATGTTAGTATGTATGTTAGTTAACGATTATATTATATCATACCCAAGGTGCTTATGCAAAAACATCGTTCTATGAGTTAATTCGTTGACGTCTTTGCCCATGAGGGGGAAATCTATCCAACGATATCATCCCGCTAGAGATTAGTCACTGGGCCATAAGCTGGTCGAACTTTTTGGATTCACTACGTAGACGAGGTTCAAAGCTATGACATTGGGAGGGGGGAGACTCTCATGCCGTTCGAAGGTTTTTGAAGTTTTTCCTGCGTTCATAAATATCTGACGTCGTATATTAATATTAATGTACTAGCTGTTGTTACCCGTGGCTTCGCACCGAATATTTGACTTTTAATAAGTATTTTAATATAATTTTTATTTTCTATGTCTATATGGCGTTCTGTCACCTCGTATAACAATTTTGTACTCATTAGTCAAATTCTATCCAAAGCTGTTTTCAACACTTGTACTATTTTAACTTGTACTGAATTGTTATGTTGGTGCTACAGCCTTTGGAGATATTTATAAAGTACCTGTTAAATCAAAAACGCTAAATTCTTTATTTTAAATGTTACTGTGTTCGAACCATTGTATAACACATTAAACGTAATGTTTTCTTCAAACATGGCTTTTATTTATTTCAGCAGTAAACTAAAAACCAAAAACCGTTATCATCTAACCTCACAAATGAAAACAACACGTATTTTCGCTTTGCATTAAGTAATAGGACAATTTACAATTAGTACACTTCTTCTTTTCCACATCGTAATAAATCGATACAATCCCATATTATATAAAACATCGAAAATGTACTGCAGGAATAGATAAATGTACAGTTCCGATGCTGCTAAATAGCTTTTGTTTATTTACTTGTTACTATGGTAATTAATTCTGGTCTTCATGGTGTTGCTGACATTTTTAGTAGTAGTATTTAATATATTTCATTACTTATTCATTGCATTATCAGAAATACGTATAAACATAAATTTTATAATCGCTTAAGACAATTACAAAATATATAGACGTATCTGTATACAAAATTACAAAATACATCATACAATCGCATATTAAAAACTGCAGGAACGGATAAAGGTACACTCCCGATGCCGCTAAATATAATTTGTTTACTTATTTTTTACTATAGTAATTAATTCTGGTCTCCATAGTGTTGTTCACATCTTTATACGCGTCAACGAAAAGGCATAATTAAAAGGGCGTAAATCGTGCGAACGGGGCAAAATATCAAATTCCAAGTTAGACAGTATCTTTCGCCTTGTGTTAAAGGTTACCTGTGCAAAATTTGGTGGCAATCGGTGTAACGGTGTGGCTTTGTATAAATCACTTTCTGCAACAGTCCGTTTCTTGATGTATATAATACATTTGATATTTATAATTAAATTTACCTCAAGATGTTATATTTCTATTTGGAACATGTTTCGAGAGTTCCTGTTCTCTCATCTTCAGCCTTCGCGATCTTGTTTCTGGTGAAGTATTTGTGTGTTGGCTGCTGAATGTTGTTACGGTAGTTTGGTGGTCTTTGGTCTTTTAAAGTTGTATTATTGTGTGTGATTGTGGTATATGTTTTTGTATTTTGTGTATTTTCTATGTTGAGTGCTTTAAATATTGTGTCATGTTTTGTATTGATTTGTATTTGTTCTGGTATTAGTTTGTTTTGTGTTTTATGTTTGTATATTTGTAAATTTTCCCAAATGTTCATTATGGTGCCTTTGTGTGGTATATGTTTTATTAGTGATACATTGGTTATGTCTGGGAATTCGTGTCCTGTGTTTATTGCATGTGTGGCTAAATTGAATTTATATATTTCTGGTTTTTTGTATGCGTTTAGGTGTTCAAAATAACGTTTTTTCAGCTGTTTTTTTGTTTGTCCTATGTAACATTTATTGCAATCTTGGCATTCAATTTTGTATATACCGTTAGTTGTTGTATTATCTTTGTTGTGTGAGCTATTTAGAATTTGTAATTTATTTTTATTAGTTTTGTATGCTATTTTTATATCTGTGTTTTTAAATAGTTTTGTTAGTTTTGTCATTTTATTATTTATGTATGTGAATGTGGCCCATTTTTTGTTGTTGTTATTATTTATGTGTTGTTCATTTTGATTAATTCTTAATTGTTCAGTTTATATTTTATATTTGATTTTATTTTCTATTTTGTTCACAGTATTTTTATTGTATCTATTTTCATAACCAATTTGGTATATTATATTTCTTTTTTTGTCAAAAAAACAAAACTAAACACACATTTCACCCTCGAACCATTAACCTTAGCAATACAGAATTTAACAAAAAAGAAACAGAATATTTAAACAATATGTCAAAAACTAACATAACTCAAAATGCAAACAAAAAACATCAATATTAAGTGAAATCAACAACCAAATAACGGAAAATAAATATAAAACAAATTATCTCTCACATAAATATACATTAACATGTACACAAACAACATAACCACAACTCCATATAACCACATTACCAAATTATTAAACAAATTTCAAACACCAAAAAAACAACTAATGAACACAAACATGAATATATACTTCAATAGACAATGCCAAAAACATAAATTAACACCTAAATACATCAACATAAACACAAACAACAAAAATATGACTGCACAAAAAACAATAATACAAGCACAAAGATTATGGATACAAAACGAAATTAATCAATTATACAGTAAGAAAAATAACATAACACTAGTCATATACAAACTACACTTAGAGCTAACAAGTTTATTACATCCAATCAATTGGAATAATAAATACAATAACATAGAAAATAAAATCAAATTTGAAAAAACCAAAAGACTATTACAATCAACAAAAAACTCAACACGTTAAAACAACAAAACAAAAATCAAGAACAAAAAAACAAAACTAAACACACATTTCACCCTCGAACCATTAACCTTAGCAATAAAGAATTTAACAAAAAAGAAACAGAATATTTAAACAATATGTCAAAAACTAACATAACTCAAAATGCAAACAAAAATCTAGAAAATTTAATAGTAGAAACAGAATTTGCCATTAACCTAATAAAAGACAATATACAAGAAGAAAAAAGAACAGAAGCAACACATATAATTAAAAAAATAATCACTAGCGAAATGAAAAACAAAGGTAAACAAAAGAAAGACAATAAAACAATAAAAGAAATTAAAAATAAAGTAAAGAACAATAATTTAATAATAACTAAACAGACAAAAGTCAAGCAACAGTAATCATTGATAAAGCAGACTACATTAAAAAAACCGAAGACTTCATCAACAATAATAATTGCATACAACTAAACAAAAACCTAACAGAAAACTATCTTAAACAAACAATAAAACTAATAAAAACAACTAAAAACATTTTCAACATGAAAACACAGACATATATATAAATAATAATCCAGAACCACCTAAAATGTATAGCCTAATAAAAATACACAAATTAAACAACCCAATACGTCCATTAATTAACTTCAAAAAAGCTCCTATATACAAAATAGCAAAAATAATAGCACAAAAACTAAAAAATAACCATCTAACAAATAACCATCATAACATAAAAAATACATACGAATTAATAGACAAACTAAAAACAATAAATATAAATGAAAATACATTTTTCACATCATATGACATCACAAACATGTACACCAACATCCCAGTAGAAGAAACAATAGACATAATAATAAACAAACTTAAAGAACAAAATGAAAACAAATAATATATAACCGAAATTAAAAATAGCCTCCAACTAATACTAAAACAAAATTACTTTGAATTTAATAGCAAAATTTATCAACAGCAAGAAGGTTTAGCAATGGGATGACCATTATCAAGCATAATAGCAGAAATATTCCTACAACACATAGACACAAAAATTCAAAATATTATAAAATCACATGACCCAAATGACATATGGATAAGATATGTAGACGATGGGCTATATGTATCAAATAACAAAAACACAAATGCAGAGAACATACTGAAACAAATCAATAACATACATCCTAAAATACAATTCACAGAAGAAAAAGAAAAACATAACAAAATCAACTATTTAGACATAACCATCACAAGATACAACAACCACATACAATATGCAATATATAGAAAACCAACTTCCACTAACATCATTATACCTAACCATTCTGACCACCCACCACAACATAAAATGGCAGCATTCTATTCGCTATTTAACAGAATGTACAAAATTCCCCTAAACAAACAAGAAACTGACAAAGAAAGAAATATAATATACCAAATTGGTTATGAAAATGGATACAATAAAAATACTGTGAACAAAATAGAAAATAAAATCAAATATAAAATATAAACTGAACAATTAAGAATTAATCAAAATGAACAACACATAAATAATAACAACAACAAAAAATGGGCCACATTCACATACATAAATAATAAAATGACAAAACTAACAAAACTATTTAAAAACACAGATATAAAAATAGCATACAAAACTAATAAAAATAAATTACAAATTCTAAATAGCTCACACAACAAAGATAATACAACAACTAACGGTATATACAAAATTGAATGCCAAGATTGCAATAAATGTTACATAGGACAAACAAAAAAACAGCTGAAAAAACGTTATTTTGAACACCTAAACGCATACAAAAAACCAGGAATATATAAATCCAATTTAGCCACACATGCAATAAACACAGGACACGAATTCCCAGACATAACCAATGTATCACTAATAAAACATATACCACACAAAGGCACCATAATGAACATTTGGGAAAATTTACAAATATACAAACATAAAACACAAAACAAACTAATACCAGAACAAATACAAATCAATACAAAACATGACACAATATTTAAAGCACTCAACATAGAAAATACACAAAATACAAAAACATATACCACAATCACACACAATAATACAACTTTAAAAGACCAAAGACCACCAAACTACCGTAACAACATTCAGCAGCCAACACACAAATACTTCACCAGAAACAAGATCGCGAAGGCTGAAGATGAGAGAACAGGAACTCTCGAAACATGTTCCAAATAGAAATATAACATCTTGAGGTAAATTTAATTATAAATATCAAATGTAATATATATATATATATATATTGTACTGCTGTTAAAATGCAACGCAGTACATAAGAGGAAAATAATAAGTTTTAAAATAAAAAATATATAAATTTATTAGAATTGGAACATATGTTTTAAAATGTAAACAAAAACATTGTATTGACTCACCCATCAACATAGAGGTAGATGCCTATATGAGATAAAACAGTATAAAGATATATGTTATGAAAAGAATATATGACATTTGAAATGAATATTATAATAAGAGGAAATAGTAAGAAAATTATCATATTATAAATACAAACTAGAATTAAGAATATTAGAAATAAAATAAATATGTTTAATAAGAAGTAGAAAAGTTATATAAGTTTTTAAGAGGTATATGATAAAAAGATGTAACGAAGGTAGGGAATTATCAATGTGGCAAAATTGTAAATTGTTAGAGATTGTTTTGGAGAGTGATGAAGAAAAAATGTATTAGTCTAATTTAATACCAAATACTATAAAGATGAAAGAGAGGAATTATGTAAAAGGAGTCTAAATTTATATCTAAGGAAAATAACATGAGTAGTCTAATTTTATATTGAATACTATAAAGATGAAACAGAGGAATTATGTAAATAGAGTCTAATTCAATCAGAGTCACATTAAGAATATTAAATTATAATAACTGTTGTACATCATAAAAGTAATGTAACTTGGAAAAGAAAATAAAGCAAATGATTTTGAATAGTGATTCCAGAGTTTGATTATAATATCGAATAAATAAATAATAATACAAAAAATATAACAATATCCTGAATAGAACGACGACAGAAGAGGAAAATCTTGGACTGGAGAAGAGTTTCAGTGGCCCTAACGAATAATTAAGTGTTCAAAGGAGACATCGGTGTTGCAGTAATCTTGGAGAGCGGTATCCAGCGGTAAGAGCAATAAGAGATTCGTGTGAAGAAACAGATTGCCAAGCTGAATATTGATGTTGAAGAAAGGTAAACAACAACCAGAAGTGAACCCGTGGCAGCTAGAAGAATTCAGAGACGGTTAAGTTACACTAATACGTTAGTTATTTTTTACATGGTTAATTACCAAAGTACTAGCCATTAACTGAATCTGGGTTGGTTTAAAGAAAAGAAATTAATAGATATAATCGTAAATACGATAAAATAATTTAATAATCATTAACCCTGAGAAAAAGAGTTTCTTTACATGTACTGGTAAATAAAAAAATATAATAACAGTAGGTACAGATCTTTATTACAATACCTGTAATAAAAAAATAAACCAGTGCAATATATATATATATATATATATATATATATATATATATATATATATTATAACGATTCATAAAGCCGACCCATCAGGTCGTTATATGAAAGTGTCATACTGTGCGAGTATAGCGACGTAAGCAAGAGAGAGAGGGTATAATCACAGCTATCTCTGTCTAACATCGCCACTGCTACGAATGTTGCCGGCACAGACATGAATTTTTATTCAATTATTTTTATTAGTTAAAACTGCAATATCTTCAAAACTAATAAATATACAGCAATTCTGAAACCTGCATAGTGTTCAGCAATTAAAGCTCTATAAGTAGCCAAAATATCAACCAATATAATTAACATTTACAGAAGTTATACAGAAGAAGAACGCCAAGAGAAATAACTAGAGAATTAGGCTAGGTACGAATTAGGTGTTTTCACACACTTACAGATAAAGACCTAAGCAATAATATTCTGTTGTCAGATCTGTGAAATCACGTTTAACATTCCCATAATCAAACGATTTGCAAACAGAGGAAGTATGAAATTAGCCAGTAATTCTCTACCATCTCAAACCTGTTAAGGGGCGTTTGGTCGACTTGTTCGATATTGTTTCAAATGGAAAACGCATGATTTATTTGGAACAACCAATCACAAAGCTGTATTCAGAAGAGACGCTAACTCAGACTTGGGGAATCGACACTCTTCGTTCGAATCTTAAATGAGCAAGACGTGTGTTAAATACGTGCTAAATTTCACAAACCACGCAAAGTCATATTTTAATAAACCGTTCGGGAAGTAGTCCGCAGTTGCAGAGGAACTAGTAATGTTCGATAACAACTCTCGCTTGTAATGACCAAAAATTTTAATTTTTTAAATTTTGATCAAGAAGTACGTTACAGCAGCCAAGTCACCCCAGCCCGGGCCAGAAGCAATAAATAAAGAAGCAACTTAACGAAGTGTCAACTGGACGCTTGCCAAGAACAATGAGAGTATGCCTGACACAACACCACAATAGGAAGTAAGGTTCGCCTGTGACAGACTCGACTCAACTGAGATTTACAGCCCACAACAAACCGGACAAAAGATGCAGTACGGTGGCCCAGATACGGAGAAATTGTAGCGAACACACGCTGTAAGGTTAATTTGGAGCGTGCCAGCAATAAGAAAGGAGTACTCACACAAAGGGGCTCACCCCATATGAGAACAAAACAGCGTATATCCAGTGAATAGGACTAGAATGTGCGCACAGCGGGAAGACATCTTACTGGTGACAACTAGTATTTATGACGAAGGACAGGAGTGGCATCTTGGAAATGACGACACGCAGTGTGCTGCTAATTGACGAAAAAGGGTCATGGAAAGTCAGACAATAACGAAATGTGACGTATTGTTCGCGTGAGAACAACTGTAGACTCCAGAGTATACTTAGACAAGAGCTTGATAGACAGGCGCGGAATTGCTCTACATTCTAGGAAATGGTACGGAGCCCTTTCGTCGTGTACTTGAGGGGATGCCCGATAACCAACCAGAGTACGGCATCTTCCCAGGACGCAGGTGGAGAGGACTGTCGTCAGGATGGCAACGCGGACAACGAATCAGAGGTCGAGAACCATAGTTCTACATAAGGGTAGGAGTTCATCTGACCTATCATGGTTGACCAAAGGCGTGTTTGCCAGGACATTGCATTGTGGTAAATGAAGCTTAATAAAAACTGTTTACAGGGCACGCGGAGGGGGCAGTCTTCATAAAATTTTCAATCTTATTCTATTTCTCAGTCTCAGTATAAATTCTCAGTCTTAATACACTTTCAGTTAATATACATATATCAGTTTTACTCTGAACTCAGTTATGCAGTGCTTTAATCAGTTAACACAGCATTTTCAGTTATTGACAAGTTATTCAGTCATAGTGTATCCGCAGTGACTCAATCATGCAGTATACGTCAGTGGTTAAAAACTTTCAGTTACTCAGTTTTACTCGGCTACCGCTTGTTAAGAACTAAGTTAATTATTCGCAGTTTTCGTTTAATAACAGACTCGCAGAACTTTCGTTAATGCTTTACCGAGTTACGGAAATGTATCGTTGCACAGTGTAAAGTGTTACAATACCGAATGGAACAATACATCACGTAATCTAAAACACAATACAGTAACGTATATAGATACAAGAAGAAGTTTGACGATAGACAGTCATATATACACGATTATTAACAATGAACGCACTCATGCAACACATAACTTTATAAACATTTATATTAACGACCGACATCAACGGAACACACACACCGCGAGTGAATCTTATCCGCGAGTGTTAAGTGATGATAACATCGAAGCTACGCAACCTTACGCATTTGGATCATCAGTGGAAAGGAGTTTCGCCGATGGAAATTTTTGATAATCCAGTTCACAAGTAAATCTTTATGTTATTACTGTTATAATAACTCTACTGTCCTGACTCTTTTCAAAGAAATCACCCTTTGAGAATTTAGATTGACTATTATGGTAATTTTAAATAAAGCTATTCATCTGAGGCAAAATGAACGCATTATTGTAAGATTTATATGTTGATTATCTATGTTTATGTATGTTCATTGTGTTATATATATGTATGTGTATGTTTTCAGCGAACGACGTAAAGAATTCATATTGTACTTTGATTCATATATATATATATATATATATATATATATATGTTCTCTTTTATGAATGTATTTACAGGGCATAATTTATATCCATATATTGGAGGTTTCTTTGTTTGAATAATGTTAATAAATAAGTGTTTATTTTACTAAGTATTTATGTGTTCATTATTGTCAGTTTTACCTTGTAACAGACATTAACGTCACTTGAATGAATTGTAGTAAAATTTTATATCATTTTTTTTATACAACTATCAGAGTCTCATTGCAGTAATTATGCTAATCATTAATGAACATAGTCACTAGCATCAAAGTAACTAATATATCACGTAAATTAAATTAATTTGGTATAAATTAACCTAATTGGATAATTACATGATTAGATTCCATAAATTAGCATAATTGGATAGTATATATATAAGTGGGGCACAACAAATATCAATTACATCCCCATTATATTATATAACTTGGCGCGGCCAATCGTGGGGCTCCAACACATCATTATTATACGCTGTGTAACAACGCATTAATTAATTAATAATTTATTTATTTGTGAAGTGACCTGTGCAACAGAGAGCTACAGCATCTGTAATTGCCCAGTATCATCGGTCAACGTTTTGGTCAACATCATTTCTTCTGTGCCGAACCATCAAAAGGAGGATCACTACGGATTTCTATCTACGGTCGACGCATCAATCAGTAAGAAATAGATTCATTGATCAATGAAATTAAGAAACAAAATAAATAATAAAAACCAATAAACAATTTTTTAAAAGACACTAAGTAAATTCATAATTTGTATTTAATTAGTAAGATTAGCTATAAATTAATATAGGAGTGTTGAATGGAAGGTGAGGTGTAGTATTGAACGTGCAAATTATTACAGACCTGTTCTTTAGCACTGGTTTGGGAGATATAAATTTTCTTAATTAAACCAGAGAAGAATAATAATAATTGGTCGTTTGGACGTTTTAATCTTCACTTTTCACGCACACTCATTAATAATAAGAGTTAGGTTAGCAATAAGTCCTTAACTTAGCTCTGAAAGAACATTAATAAAATAACATTTAATCGTTAATTAAACAAACTCAAGCAAATTTAAAGTGTTATTTGTAACGATTCCCCTTGAATTCCACATTCACTGAACGAATCCTGAGATAGTGTATCTCTATGCTCTGAGCTAGGCTGAATCCGTGTCATTTGTATCTGGGATTTGTTCTGGCACCCAGGTAAAGTAAAAGTCACGGGTAAGTAACATTTTATCTATCATTAAATATATAATATATGTGTGTTAGATAAAAAGGCCGTTAGAATACATATATAAAATTTGTGATGTTTTCAATTTGTTTCTTCTGCAAGTAGTATAATTTTGTATATTCTTTTATATGTAATTATATATAATATAAATATAATATAATATATAAAATATATAAAATTATATATAAAAGAATATACAAAATTATACTACTTGCAGAAGAAACAAATTGAAAACATCACAAATTATATAATTACTGCAAGAAACATCGAGTTACTTATATAGAAAAAAAAAATATATATATACATATAGATAGATAGATAGATAGATTTGACTAGAATTTCTGACTGACTTTAACATTTCACTTACATTTTAACCGTTTGTCGTACTGGTTCGATAACATGTTTATACAAAAGTAACTTGTCCTCCAGTGACAAAGATGACTTTTTTCTAAAATATCCCATACTTTTTGTAAATTTTAAATACATTCCTTTTCTCATTTTAGTTATATATTCTTTTTAGCTAAGTCGCTGCCGAATTGGAGTCTTAAGTACGGTGCTTCTTTTGTTACACGGACTGTACATTATTTGACCGAATTGACGGACATTCAGCTCGTTTTAATGTGAACGTGACAAGGGCTTTTTGTTGGCACGTTTGTCGGCAGTATGTATCGTATACAATAAAGGAAAAAGCACACTTCTTTGCGGCACTCTAGAATTAACAACATTACAAGCTATCGTTAACAGTGAGAGACGTCCAAGGTGGACAGACTTTTCATCAGGATTTGAGTCAGGAGGAATCATGAGACCGTCATGGATGGCATCATGATCAGAAGGAATCACGATGGAGCATCAAGAAGGAATCAAAGTAGGCCTATTAAAATAACAGGCTCGTTCAAGAATAATATAGAATGTGCTTTCTGAAAAACGTTACGGAATTACCGAAGATAGACAGACAGAGAATTGCCCAAGAAATCACGACGGATCATCAAGGAGGATATGTATCTAACCATTCGTAGCAAAATTAACTGATACAGGATAAATTGGCTAAGCAATTGTAATGTACGCGTTCAATACGATACAAGCGTGTGTAGAATGAAGCGAGGGAGGATTTCAGAGGATCCAAACATAGTTAGAAACCTGACGATAGAAATTGAACAGTGGCTTAGAGATGCGCAGTGTACAAACAGATCGTTGCGAGGCTAACAAAATGTTCATTTATTTGACACATGTGCACAACAGTCTTGTACAATGTTCATAGTGTGAACATAGGCTGCAAGAAGGCTGGCTAGAACAGTGGAAGCATGTGTGTGACTGAGAGGGAGATAATACGGAAGTGAGACAGTGAACTGTTAATACTTGGAAGTGGCGGTAACTCATGCATTGGCTCGGTCCAGAGTAACCAGTAATTTATGAGCTTTACACAGTGACGGTAAGATAGTAATGATGATGTGTTTGCAAAAATAGGCAATCTGACGTAGCCTATATAGCCTATCAGAACGTCACAATCAAGCATCATAAATTTATACTAATATTTGAAAAGATAATTTACAAAGTCTATTAGAAAAATTGGAGAAAATATTCGAAAAATTATCTTGTACACATAGGCAGCCCTCAGGTCGTTGTTTGGGGGGAGCGTGAGGGGGTTTCTACTTGAGAGGGCTTGAAGGCTATGGAACATCCACGTTCGGGTTGAGTGCCCTCTCTTCAAATTTATTTCAAAAATGAATTGAAAATTTTAATTTATTTAAGGCGTAGACACTTGTTATAACTCAAAAAAAAAGGTGACCACTCGTTTTTTAATGATTTTATTGTACACTTTTGTAGTTATAATTATGATCGTCATTATAAAATAGTAAAAGTTAATAATAAGAAGAATACGAACAGAAGAATCACATTATTTCCGTATGTTTATTATACTTGTATTTTATTGAGTTTTTAATATAGTAAGATTAAAGTGGGGTACATAAACTGTTCATTACAGTAGATATACTAAACACTTTATTTATTTTCATATTTTCCATATATATTATATAGGAGAGGATAGTGACATATACAGTAGACCGAATAAAGTATAAGACAGACTTTTGTATGTCAAGTGACTATACTTATACGTACACACGCACTGAGATGTTTAGTTATTATCTACAACACAAACAGTACGACGCACGGTTGTTGTTTGGAGGTCGACGTCGCGACACAGGGGTTTCGACTCCCCCAGAATCAGTTGGCGCCGTCTCATCTCAACTGTGTTTACGCTGTGACCTACTTTATTGTACGCGTGTAAAAGCAAAAAAATGTGTGAGGTTACCATAACTACCAACAAATAGTATTAGCTGGCATTATAGCTGCCTCATTCAAACCGTTACCGTCAGCAAACAAAGCAACGCTTATTAGTCGTAATTAATTTTTTATCTCAGTTGTTGACATGTACGGAAACAAAGGCTATATCGACACCAGAAGACTACGATATAATAAGACGGGTCGGTTTCACTGAAGGTGATAAAATGCGGTTGATGAATACAAAGTGTGGCAATCCTGCGTCCACGTGGATAAAACAATAATCTCATCTTACTAACGGCACAATCTGATTGGTGCACAGAGACTGTGTTAGTGTCAGAGCCGCATACTATTACATCAAAGGCTTCTGCCTTTAGGTTGCCAGTCCGATATATTTATTCTGCGATTCGGTGACGTGTCTAAACCAAATCAACCGTTTATATCCGAAGATATCTGCCACTAAACGTGTTATTCTTATAATTTCTCTTATCCGGCTGTTTGTTATCGTTTCTCTTCTGCTCGTTTCCAAAAAATCAATTTCGGTTGCACTTAATGCTTTTCTGACGTTATCTTCAAACGACTATGACTCCGAAATGTGTTTTATAATTTTTTCTTTTTTTATTGTAAATCTGCTATATGCTATGTAACTTCATTTATACGCTTAAACAACACAGACGCGACGCGTAGGTAAATATACAAATAATTCGTGGTCACGGGCACGTGGTGTGTAAATTGTTACTAATTCTCCGTATGTCAGTGAGTATTTACGATTTACTCCGTGGTCTCTACTGGACAACATACTCGCCTCCTGGTGAGTGCTTCCAGGTTCTCGAGTCCCGAGGGATTCGTGAGGTCAACTCCGATTTGCAGCGCCTCCTGTAGAAAAGGTCAGAATTAAGGTTAAGAGATAATCTGCCGGATCGCTCACGGCCAGCTCAACTCCGAGCAATTCAGCAGGTTGGCTGCGCTCTCCACCGTAAAATGATCGTCTAAGCCACGACCCACAACGGACAGGCACGATGGAAGAGGGTAGGACGTATTTACACAATATAACGTTTGTACATAATTATGTTGTACATTCCGCATTCGATTGCACGTTAATCACCGATTGTGTGTGTGTGTGCGCGCGCCTTCGCTGTGAGCTAGTGGTACAGAATAATGACCAAAAGGCTGTTCTTATGACTGTTATTGCTATTCCTTTCAAATTTCAGCTATTCAATTTCAGGACGTTTCATCATTTCTTAATCCGTTTTAAATGTCAAAATTCACAAGTATTTTGTTCAATATACTTAAAATATCGCACTGTATTCCAGACTTGCAAAGCGACGGTATAAAACTCCATACAACAGATAACAACATAACTCGCAACAGATCTGACCGAACTACGTGAGAATGAATTTAGAAAACATTTTACACACTCTCTCAAATGCGTCCAATGTGACGTTAAAATTCTTACTGTCTTATTTAATAACGTATGATTTAAATATCACAAATATGTATTCAAATCACGGAGATTTGTTGCAGTTTCTTGTATTCCAAGCCCTCTATTTTTAGCACAGTTAATATTATTATATTACATATTTTTTTATTTTCGGAATCCTATTTTTTATTTTTATTTTAAAATCTACAGAAAGTACCAAAAGATGGCACTGCTGAAAACTTATTCTGACCACTCTGTGAATAGGTTAGGTGGGGGGAAGAATTTAATGCAAGAAAAAATGGATCACAATTCCGTGAGTTGTGCCCGGATTTGAATTTTCCCGGCATGATTCAAACGTAAAAGGCCGCCAATGTATGGCAGTGGGGCAGCCCAGCTACCTTGATCATCAAGGTTGCCCGCGCTACGGCGATGTAATTCAGCTACCCTCATCAGCTGTTCGGTTAAAGGTTCACAATCCTCAACAAGTTTTTTTGTGTGGCATGGTCAGTTAGAAGCCTACAAGCTGCCTCATTTCGTTTTCAGCCTTCCGACTGGGCGTTACGTAGTCTGACGGCGTGGCAAACTACTTGTTCAACTTACTATGAGTTCGTAAATTTATAAAGTGCCTCAGGTGAGAATCATTACATTATTAAGGGGATATCGTTAATTTAATAAGGGGTTATGTGTGTTAATTTAATAATGAGAATGCGTGTTAATTTGTGAATGTGTGTGACTCACACGTTACTTCCGGTATATGGTTCACGCGGCGACTTTGCACTTAACTGCTTGAGAAATTTAAAAGTAAATGTGCAGGTAGAAGTAAAAGTAAATGTAAAAGTAATTTAATGTAAATGTTTTGAAAATTTGTAAATGTTAATGAAAATGTAAATGTGAATTTTCAAGCTTGCTTATTACACAGAACAGTATTGCTAATAACAGAGTAGTAGCGTGGATAAATATTGTGACAGTGTGTGTGTGTGGTGTCTGTGTTCAGAGGCGAGAGAGAGTTGGGGTAGTTGTATTTCCTGACGGCGCTCTGCAAATAAAGAAATGTTACAGGGTCCCCGCACAGCCGGGAGAAGGGGATATGCGGAGATGATGACACCAACATCCGTCACCTTCGGCAGAGCTGTGCACTAGAACGCTCCCCATCGCCGTCAGACTTAGAAATACTCCAGAACACCAAAAAGACAGCTGCCCAGAAGGAGACAGCAGGAGCTTCGGAGCTCACCAGTACCAGTACCAACACTCATCATCACAGGCTCTACTTTGTATCATTAATTCTCCGAAAGTACAGGTGGGGGGATTCCATTTATTAAACATCGACAACACTCCACCGGTTTTCAAAACATAAAACCAAGCATACATATAAACAGTATTTTCATATTTATAATGATTAAAATTTTGTTGGAACAAGTCCAGTGGATATAGATTTGTGATTTATATTATTAACTGTGATAAAAAGGATCCACTTGTTACAGTGTTTGATTAATTTTTATTGTTACTAGTATTGGCAATTGTGATTAATACAGATTGAATATATATATATATATATTATAACTAATTAAACTTTGTTAACTTCGGGAAGCCCCAAGTTCAGGGCGACATTTATAACTTTACTATTATGGTGTGTGTGAACTGACCAACCTGCTGTGTGTTCTTGCGTCTTCTTCTTCCGACTAGGGCCGTAGGAATTTGTGATTTGAATTCGCAAGTAGATTAATTCAAAAGTACAAGCACAAAGTGTATCGTTATCATTATTGTGAATAGTTTTGTGATGTTGGTAGATTTTGGAGTACAGCAATAACAAAACAGTGTTGGGTATATAACTGGGGTTTATTATTCTAATAGCACATAAAATGAAAAACTTATATCTAATGTAATTCTTACGCACTAAAGAGTAATGAGTAATTTGATCAATGTTTTTAGAATGAATATTAGCTTTCAAAAGGAAAGCTTATAAATACGAATTTATATGAACTTGTTTATTATTACTTTCAAAGTTAATTATTTAAATAATTTAATTAATGATTTTTCAAGATTTTAATATTGATTTTACTATTTCAGAATGCTTTTAAAAATACTCTTAAATAAATTAGCCGTGAATCTTGTTCTACGTGCTTTTTATTTACTTTGTGATTGGTTTCACGTATACTGCAGTATAAGTTTCTTAAGTGAATATCAAGATTTGTATAGCGCTTTTTATCTACTCTACTTCTTATCTATTTCTTCTTACTTAACTTATACTTGTTCTACAGATTATCACAAAATTGAAGTTCTTATTAACTTAGAGTCTCTGTTTTTATAGGCATCTGAATGAAATTTACTTTACAATTGATTTTAACAAAAGCAAGAAAAATGATCTTTTTATATAAAAATGTATAAATGATTTTTGACTTTCCTGGTACTGAAGTTCTCGAAGATGTCTGCTTACTGCTTCTGCTTATCCAACGCCCGTCTTTGGTGCTTCCACCATTCGACCTCGAGCCTCCCAGTAGCGATTGATTGTGTCATCGTTCGGGTAAGTCAGCGATTGGCACGTCTGCAGGTGGTCGCCGTCCATCCTGCCAAGACCACAGAGAGGGCATGTTTCATCAGCAGCAAGACCGATACGGTAGAGATGCGCTTGGAGGTAGTCATGTCCAGTAGCAAGACGAAATCGTGCTACTGCCTCAGCCCTCTCAAGATGCTTTGAAATCGCTCCCGCTGTGGCAAGGCTTTCCCACTTTTTGCCAATGCTAAGGTCCTTCAGAGTTTTGAGCGTGGCGTTGTTGATGGTGTGGGTTATGAGGTTGTTTGCTCTATTGAGTGTGAAAGGTATCTCAGGCTGGTCAGTCTCTGCGCCGCGTTTTGCCAGGATGTCCGCCCTTTCATTGCCTGGTATTCCAACATGGCTTGGAACCCACTGAAGAGCTACAACCCAGCCATTCTTGATGAGTTCGGTCAGTTTCTCGCGCCACTGGATGGTACGGAGGCAGTCAGTTGAAGCGTTGCTACTCAGAGCTGATATTGCGGCCTGTGAGTCAATGAGGAAGACTGCTTTGGAAGGAGTTAGGTTATGTGTGCTTAATTGGTTGGAGGCTTCAAGCACCGCGCAGACCTCCCCGTCGTAGTTGCTAGCATTTTTCCCTACAGCCATTGAGTCTTCAAACATGCTGCAGAACCATCCTGCGCCGGCCCCTTTTATGTCAGAAAGATATGAGCCATCGGTATAGATGTGAATCCACTCGGTCGACGGATATCTTAAGTTAATGGTTTCGAGAGCGCAAGCTTTGAGTTCGAGAGGGGTGGCTTCGGTTTTGTTTGTAGTTAGGCTTATGAGATCAAGCCGCTTGGAAGGTAGTGCAGGCACTATAGAGGTGAAGTGTCTTAGAGGAGCTGGGTTGTCCATTGCCAGATTATATTTGGTAATTAGGGACTCAGCATACGTCAAGGGTGAAGTTTGAGTTTTGAGTCGTTGGGAAGCATGGTTGTACCCACTCCAGTAATTTTTATCCACTCTCTTGGCCCTTTCCCAGAATTTCAATGTAGATTTTTCTCTCCGACTGTAGAGGGGCTCGATGCCAGTTTGCAGGAGCATAGCTGGGATTGGAGTCGATTTGGCTCCTCCGGTAATCAGTCTAAGGGCATTGTTTTGCACGACGTCGTATTTAGCTAGGCTTGCTTTGCTTGCTAGGGAGGTTACCTCGCCTCCATACTCCAAGACGGGACGGACATATGTTTTGTATGCTGTGGATAACACGTCCTGCGTAGCTCCCCACTTGGTTGCAGATAGTCTCTTCAAGAGGTTGATGCGCTTTTGACTTTTCTCGGCTACCTCCGTAATGTGGGCACCCCAGGATAGTTTGGTGTCAAGGTTGATTCCGAGGTATTTGGATAAGGATACTTGCTTTAGGGGTAGATTTTTGTACACTAGGTTGACTGGGTGGGTCCTGGTTACCTAGATGTTGTGGTTACCTAGAAGATGTCCTCTGGGGTCCCTCGATGTCCTAGTCCAATCAGCTAGTGGCGATGATTTCCGCTGCGCCCTGGGTTCCAACGAAGAGTTCAGGGATCAGCAACTCCGGTCCTTCAGCAACTGTTGATGGATTTAACGTCAGTGGTTTAACTGCTGCAACTGCTTCAGGCCCTCGGTCTGGATACTCTGCACTTGTGTGTGTGTGTGTGTGTGTGTGTGTGTGTGTGTGTGTGTGTGTGTGTGTGTGTGTACCTCGTCTCGGGTGTAGCTCTACGTCGTCCGTTCTTCAGCTCGTACCACGATTTAGACGGCCTCGTTCTGTTGTAGTCTGGGCGTGACTTCTCGTAGTATATGGTCGATCTCTTATATGCGTACGCCAACAGTATGGTTGTATTGCGCTGTACGCTTATTTGTTGATGAATAAGACTATCGCACGTAGATGCCGTCACAGTCCAGTCGTTCTAGAAGAGTGTCTGGGTTGTTCAGAAGTTGAATCTTTACAGAAGTGTGTGTGTGTACTGGTTGAGTCCTTATAGAAGAGAATGTGCGTGTACTGCTTGAATGTCTACAGAAGAGAGTGTTGACTGCGTGAACGTTAACAGAAGAGTGAAGAGCGTTCAGCCCGAAATCAACGGTTGTTCAAAATTTTTAGAATGATTTGATTGGCTGAAACCTTCTCACTTCTACTTAAAATTGAGTCACCTCATTCCGTGAGAACGAAAAATAATTCCCACAGTCCGAGAATTATTATTATTTTTAATATTCTGGAATACACCGGAACCAATTGTCGGTCGGATGTCCGGTTGAAATTTGTATTGAGATTATCTTGGCCGCAAGCCAAGTTATGCTTAATCTAACATATACATTTGATTCGTAATTTTTACAATTATAACATATTCAAATCTGAACTCCCTAGCTCACTTACTATGGAAGTTATTTAAATAAAATGAATGAGCTCATTAACTCTTTATTTATATTTAATGAAATTCGCACACCGTATTATTAATATTTCGGCAAACATTTTGGCTATTTTGGATTTTGCCTATATTTATTCGTTTCCGAAATATTAATGTTTTAAAGTTAGGCCGTGTCCCTAATTTATAACGGTGTGTGTGCGAGGTTACATAACGCCAACGGAACATATCCGCTGTGCGTTTACAATTGTTTGGAATCTTTGCTACAGCGCGAGATATGGTTTTATCGATTTAAATTTATTTTATACTTGATTTTTAAAACTTTCTACATATAACCCCATATCTATGGGATTTGGTACGTTATAATATATATATATATATATATATTATAACGATTCATATTAGCGTCCTATCTGAGCGTTATATGAAAGCGTAAGACTGTACGAGTATAGCAGCGTAAGCAAGAGAGAGAGCGTACAATCGCAGCCATCTCACTCTAACCTCGTCACAGCGACTTCCGATACCAGTACGAACATGAAACTTTACTCAATTCAAATTATCAGTTCAACTTGCGATAACTTCAAAACTAATAAATATAGAGCAATTCTGAAAACAGCATTGTGTTCAGCAAGTAAAGCTTTATAAGTAGCCGCAATCTCAGTTAATATAATTAACAATTGAAGAAGTTATACGGAAAACGAACGCCATAAGGAATAACGAGAGAATTATGCTACATAGGAATTAGGTGCTTTCACACACACACAGATAAAGACCTAAGCAACAATATTCTGTGGTCAGATCTTTGAAAACACATTTGCAAATACCTGAAGTCAATCAATTTGCAAACACAGGAAGTACGATTTTGACTAGAAATTCTCTGCCGTTTCAAACCTGTCATGGGGTGTTTGCTCAACCTGTTAGAGATTGTCGAGACTGGAAAAACGTATGATTTATTTGAACAACCAATCAGAAGCCCGTATTTAAAACAGACGCCAAATCAAACCGAGGGGTAGCGTTACTGTTCGATCGAATCTTCAATGCGCTAGTCGTGTATAAATTACGTGCAGAAATTTTACAATCACGCAAAGCGGTATTTAAGTGCGAAATTCGAGAAGTAGTCCGCAGTGAAGATGAACTAGTACCGTTCAACAACTCTCGCCGTGTAAAACAACATTAATTAATTAAATTAATTAATTAATATTCAGCCGTGAAGTGACCTGAGCAACAGAGAGCGACAGCATCTGTAATTGCCAGAGCATCTTTCTACTGGATTGATCAACATCATTTCTTCTGGGCGAAACCATCGAAAGGAGGACCTCTACGGATTCCTATCTTCGGTCGACGCATCAAACAGTAAGAAATAGATTCATTGATCAATGAAATAAGCACTAAACAAATAATAAAAAGCAATAAACAATTTTTAAAAGACACTAAGAATCACACACTTTGTATTTAATGTGTAAGATTAGTCATAACATAGTATAGGAGTGTAGAATGGAAAGTGAGGTGTAGTATTGGACGTACAAATTATTGTAGACCTGTTCTTTATCACTGGTTTGGGAGATATCAATCTCTTAATTAAACCAGATGAGAGCAATAGGTCGTTTGAACGTCTTAATCTTTACTTTTCACACACACTCGTTAATTATAAGTGTTAGTGTAGCAATAAGTACTACAATTAACATTTTCAAGAAGTTTAAAAATAATTAAAACGTTAATTAAACATAATCAAGCCAATTTTAAAGTGTTATTTGTAACGATTCCCCTTGAAAACCACAATCACTGAACGAATCCTGAGAAATTGTGTCTCTATGCTCTGAGCTAAGCTGGAACCGTGTCATTAGTATCTGGGATTTGTTCTGGCGCCCAGGTAATGTAATCTCACGGGTAAGTAACGTTTTATCTATCATTCAAAATATTAGATAAGAGTGTTAGATAAAAAGTAGCGTTGTATATTTTTGGCGCGGCCAACTAAGGGGCCCGATTAAACTCGATTAAACTCCCAAAGAAATAGACGAATTATAAAAAGAAAGTTATATAATTTGGCGTTGCTTTTACCCAAGTGATTAGATAAATTGTAATATTAATTGATTAGAAACGAAGTGGAATTCAAGGTTACAAATAACTGTAAAATAATTGTTCAATTAGTTTGTTAAAAATAATAATAAATTTTAAAAATGGCTAAATCATCAGCTGTAGATATGGCAGCAACTGAACAAATGTTTAAGCAGTTGACCACTAAAATGGATGAAAATAAGAACCAATTATCTAGTGAAATTGAAAAAACAAGTAGCCACTAAATAGTGAAATAAAAGATACTAATAATAAAATCGAAAAAAATAGAAAGTAAAATTGAAAGTACCAATAATAAAATTGATGAAAATAATAAAAGTTTAGAAGAAAGTAATAAAAAATTAATAACAGATGTTAATAATAAAATAGAGCAAACTAATAAATACTTGTCTAGCGAAATGAAACAAATAAACGAAAATTTGTCTAGCCAAATAGAACAAAGTAGTAAAGTAGCTACATTTAAAATAGACGAAGAAATAGCAAATTTAGCTACTAATTTAGCTGGTAAAATAGATGAGAGTAATAGTAGGTTTGATAAACATACCGAAGAGGTTAAAACTGCGTTAGAGGAATTTAGGAAACAAGTAAACACTAATTTTCGCCGTCAAGACGAAAAACTAAATAAGTTTAGAAACGAATTTCATGAAAGGTTAGAACAAAAAGTAACCCTCATTAATCAACAATTCAGCGAAGTAACAGCTGAATTAAAAACACAATCGCTTCTAAATAAAGAAGAAATCCAGAATACTAGGGAAGAGTGTACCCAACTGGGTGAGAATATTAAAGAAGTTAAGAAACAGGTAGAGAGTAAGGCTAACAGTGACGAAGTACATCAAAAGGTGGAACAGCAGTTGAAGGTAATGCGGGAAGATCTGACTAAAGCAATGAAGTCACAGCAAACCAAAGTCGTGAGGTGTGGCGGCTATAAGGAAGAACCGGAAAACCTTGCATTTTCAGGAAACCCACATGAGAATCCTGTGGAATTTCTAAAGCTGTTTGAGGCTTATGTAGCCCGAGTAAACCCACTGATGGACGACGAGGACAAGAAGGACATGTTAGGCCGATTTCTCAAGAATTGGGCAGGTACGTGGTGGAAAGTCATCTCGGACAGAGTCCAAACTTACTCAGACTTCAGAGAAAAATTCTTGGCTCAGTACTGGAACATTCAGATACAAAGAAGGGTACGCGATCATCTGGAATTTGGTAAATATCACCCGTCAATGAATATGAAACCACCAACTATGTGCTTAATGTAATGTCACAAGTCAAGCATCTAACACCACCAATAGAAGAGAGAGACTTAGTGTATAAGCTAGCGCGTCATTTCTCAGAACGCACTAGAATAGCAACCACTACTAGAGGAGTGGATACTCTAGAAAAGTTCATAATGGTAGTAGATGAGTGTCAAGATCTAGAGAGGGACCTGCAGCGAGTAAATAATCAGCTGAGTAACTACTCTAGAGGCAATCATCAGGAACCAACTTTCTATCCAACAAAGAGGAGAGATAATGAGCGTCCGAAAGAAAAAAGGTTTACCCCATATCCGGGTAACAAACCACAAAATCGGCCGGAATTGGAAGAGAAGGGTAGAAGTAGGAGTGTAGAAACCCGACCAAATAAAGGGTATAAGGTTTGTAAAACAACCATAGCATCTACCGAGTCGCAACCGTCTACCAGTAAAATTAATACGGGAAACGGGAAGCCACTGCAGGTAGAAAAGAAACAAAACTAAACCTACCATTACCTGCAGTGAAATCACCCAAGAAAACAGGTAAGAAGAAAGTCACAAATAATATAAAATAAGTGAGCGATAGGGATTTCTTGTTAAAAGAGGAGCAAGAAGTGGGTAGAAACCATTATCCTGAATGTCCGGAAATAGTTTGTAAGATCAGTAATCTACTAGTAAGAGCGCTTATAGACACTGGCAGTGAAGTAACCTGTGTCAGCTCAAAATTTGTAGAAAATAGTCAGTTGCGAAATTGTCCCAGACTACCCGTAAAACATTGTAATGTACAGGGAGCCACTGGAGCCAAAATGCAAAAGATAACTGAACAAATTTATTTACCTGTCAGCATAAATGGTAACCAAACCCAAATTGTAGCTCTAATAGTCCCGAAACTCGTTCATGATTGTATTATTGGGGTAGATACGTTACTTGAATGGAAGGCAGAAATAAATTTTAAAAGAAACACCATTACGATGGAAATTAATACAAATAAAATAAATGTAAGTATTAAAGAATATAAGCATTGGAAGTCGGTAAGTGTAGTAAATAACTGCAAGCAGCTAAAGTCATTTCAAGGTTTAGCTAACTACTATCAGAAGTTTACAAGTAAATACGCGGAAAGTACTGTTCCATTGTTGAAGTTGTTAAATAAAGGGATTAAATGGAAGTGGACAAAGGACCACAATGAAGCGCTGCAACAAGTGAAAAGTCTTTTTATAAATACTGTTGTATTAAATCATCCAAGGATAGGAGAAAGATTTTACTTGCAAACAGACGCCAGCAATATTGCTATTGGAGCACACTTGTATCAGATTGATGAGAAGGGCCAAAAAGCGGTATTAGGATTTGTAAGTCGCGCACTTAAAGGGGCAGAATTAACCTATTTTACGACAGAAAAAGAACTATTAGCGATAGTGCATAGGCTGTCAAAGTTTAGAAGTTATATTCTGGGTGCTAAACTTACTATAATCACCGACAATAAGGCGTTAGTATTTTTATTAAAGTGTAAATTGCTAGGTGCTCGTGTTGGATCTTGGCTATACAAGAGTATCAATTTGAAATACAGTATTGTAAAGCGAAAGACAACTTGGTAGCAGATGTACTCAGTAGAAATCCACCATCAGAAAACAACATGGAAACAGATAACATTAAATGAAGTAGCAATGATATTGGTATTTACGCGGTAAAGCATACAACAAAACCTGAAGTAGTTAGACGACTTCAAGAAATAGGGACCCATCAACAACAAGACCCTAGGATTAGTGTAGCTTGGAGAAGTGCAGTTACCAACTCCAAACCAGGATTTTCCATATACGACGGTAAGCTATATAAGCTATGTTCCCATAGGAGAAAATATAAACAAAATATTGACCCATAAATTTATAATTGTTTTGAATCAATATTAATAATAATAATAAAAAAATATTATTTAAATAAATGTTAGTATTGTTGTTTAAATTATTGACGTTAATTGAGCCAAAAAGGTGATTAAAACATTAATGGTCATATAAATTCCCAATATGTGTATACCATGTTAGGATAAGTAACAAATTGTAATCTTTAGTTATAAGGTAGATGTAAGGAAAATTTTATTAGTGCAAGTTTTGAGCGGGGAAAACCAAAAGTGCGAAAGATTATGTGCAAAATCTTAATTAGGGTACAACGATACATTAAGAAAAAAAATTAATGATTTCTTAAAATAATCAATTTTTTTATACCTAGTGGGGGCATATATAACGATTCATATTAGCATCCTATTTGAGCGTTATATGAAAGTGTAAGACTGTACGAGTATAGCAGCGTAAGCAATAGGGAGAGCGTACAATCGCAGCCATCTCACTCTAACCTCGTCACAGCGACGTCCGATACCAGTACGAACATGAAACTTTACTCAATTCAAATTATCATTTCAACCTGCTATAACTTCAAAACTAATAAATATAGAGCAATTCTGAAAACAGCATTGTGTTCAGCAAGTAAAGCTTTATAAGTAGCCGCAATCTCAGTTAATATAATTAACAATTGAAGAAGTTATACGGAAAACGAACGCCATAAGGAATAACGAGAGAATTATGCTACATAGGAATTAGGTGCTTTCACACACACACAGATAAAGACCTAAGCAACAATATTCTGTGGTCAGATCTTTGAAAACACATTTGCAAATACCTGAAATCAATCAATTTGCAAACACAGGAAGTACGATTTTGACTAGAAATTCTCTGCCGTTTCAAACCTGTCATGGGGTGTTTGCTCAACCTGTTAGAGATTGTCGAGACTGGAAAAACGTATGATTTATTTGAACAACCAATCAGAAGCCCGTATTTAAAACAGACGCCAACTCAAACCGAGGGGTAGCGTTACTGTTCGATCGAATCTTCAATGCGCTAGTCGTGTATAAATTACGTGCAGAAATTTTACAATCACGCAAAGCGGTATTTAAGTGCGAAATTCGAGAAGTAGTCCGCAGTGAAGATGAACTAGTACCGTTCAACAACTCTCGCCGTGTAAAACAACATTAATTAATTAAATTAATTAATTAATATTCAGCCGTGAAGTGACCTGAGCAACAGAGAGCGACAGCATCTGTAATTGCCAGAGCATCTTTCTACTGGATTGATCAACATCATTTCTTCTGGGCGAAACCATCGAAAGGAGGACCTCTACGGATTCCTATCTTCGGTCGACGCATCAAACAGTAAGAAATAGATTCATTGATCAATGAAATAAGCACTAAACAAATAATAAAAAGCAATAAACAATTTTTAAAAGACACTAAGAATCACACACTTTGTATTTAATGTGTAAGATTAGTCATAACATAGTATAGGAGTGTAGAATGGAAAGTGAGGTGTAGTATTGGACGTACAAATTGTTGTAGACCTGTTCTTTATCACTGGTTTGGGAGATATCAATCTCTTAATTAAACCAGATGAGAGCAATAGGTCGTTTGAACGTCTTAATCTTTACTTTTCACACACACTCGTTAATTATAAGTGTTAGGGTAGCAATAAGTACTACAATTAACATTTTCAAGAAGTTTAAAAATAATTAAAACGTTAATTAAACATAATCAAGCCAATTCTAAAGTGTTATTTGTAACGATTCCCCTTGAAAACCACAATCACTGAACGAATCCTGAGAAATTGTGTCTCTATGCTCTGAGCTAAGCTGGAACCGTGTCATTAGTATCTGGGATTTGTTCTGGCGCCCAGATAATGTAATCTCACGGGTAAGTAACGTTTTATCTATCATTCAAAATATTAGATAAGAGTGTTAGATAAAAAGTAGCGTTGTAATATATATATATATATATATATATATATATATATATATATATATTTGTTGATAAAATGAAAACTAAGAACTGCTATGAATTACACAAGAATTCAATCGTTTGAACACTGTATGATATTTTAATCTAGCAAAATATGTTATGATAATGAAATGAGGAAACGCTAATAAAAAGTTGTTACGGTTTAAATGAGTGTTGTATTGCAAGTCCTGTCACTCTGGGCTCCAGCGCATTTTCGCTCAATCTAGGCCAAGCGTCTAGTTGTTAAATTTTACGTAACGGCCGTAACTGGGGCCGTTATAGCGTTAACTGGAAACGGTAATGGTCGGTAATAACAGACTGTTCACCGCATACAACGCACGCGCGCACGTACACAGCCACTCGCATGTTACAGTAACAGTGTCGCCAAGTGCTTTGAGACAAGGTCTTCACATCAAATAGTAAAAAAAGAATTCTGATTTCGTAACACAGAGCTTCATTGCATGTTTGTTCCCAGTCAGCCTGTCTCTGCGCGCGTGAACGCACACGCGCGCGCACACGCACACACGCACGCACACACACATTTCATACAATAGGCAATACGGTGTAGAAATAAATCGCACGACTTAATTTGAATGGTTCACTGAAACAAGTAACTGTATATCGTGAAAATCCTGCTGTGAAAAACCGCAACACTTGCTTTATGTTAACTCTATACAATTAGTTTCGCTTTTTTATATCTTTTAAAATGGTAACGAAGATGCATACATATTCAATCCAGCCCTCTCGCAGCTATGTTGGTGAGATTTCGTTGACTGACACATTTTTCTTTTCCTTATGCACTGTTAAATTGACTTAAATAAAACTCTTTGACTTTTTCCTTACTTATACCTTTGACTTTTCCTTTCTTATACCTTATGACTTTTTACCTTTCTTATTCCTTATATAGGTTATACGTGGGTTCGCGAATGAATTCGTTTTTTCGAACGGAATATTTACAATATGTTGTTCGCCTTCGGTAATTTTTTCCGCATAGACTTATTGCACATGCTAATAAGCGCTACTACCGTTGCAAAACATTAAATACTCGAGTTTAGGCATGAACGGATAAATTAATTCCAATGTTAGTTATACCAAACTTTTGCTGATTTCTTTGAGCGTTTAGCAGTAATGTTTGACATTTTTTACAGGATTTTAAAACATTTTATCGTCGTTAGAACCTCTAAAATCGTGACAAAATACCTCTTTTCGACTTTTTGTTTTGGAGATACGCTAAAGACGGTTAAATAAAATTGGCGTAATCCAATCATTAGAACGTTTTACCTATTAGTTTCACCGAGGTTTTTGTTGTGTACAGTGGTCCAAAATTTTTGTCTTTCTTTACTATCGATTAAGGCCACTTCGGACCGCGTTGCACTTTGTTTTTGTTCTCTTTTTCCAGTAGGCTTTCACTCTTTCATTTCTGATTTCATTTCATTTCTTCTGTGATTCTACCTCGTCTTCCTTGTTTGTTCCTTGCTTGTTCCTGCTTGAATTCCTCTATTATTTTTGTGTAAGGGAAGGCGGGTGTAGAGGACCAGCGGGGTAAAGAGGACCAAAGCAATAACTACGATATTTCAGAAGATACGACAATAATTTTGTGTTGTTATGTTGGTAACAGTTCTCCCAGTTGAAGCGTGGATAAGAAGCCGCCATATCGTCGACCACGCTATACTTTGAAAAGTTGCTTTGAAGGTAAGTGTTGTAAATTTTTCAAGGTGGCTCTTTTTCTATAACCAGGGGCGGATTAAACATTAGGCTAACTAGGCTCTAGCCTAGGGCGCGGTACTTTAGGGGGCGCAAAATTTTAGCTAAAAAATTATAAAATTTTACAGCTAAACGTAAAATTGGTAATAAATTACAAGGATAAAAATTTGAGTTAATTTTGAACACAGGCGCCTGTTTGCGAGAAATAATGGTAAAACTGTACATAAATAACAGAAGTGCTTTCCAAACTGTTTCTCCGGTTATAAGGAGTCATCGGCGGTCGGCGCTCATAGAACTAGGCCGCCGCCCGATTTTCGTGGAAATGCCGACCACTTTATCTATTTCATTTCCATCCACCTCCAACCCCTTCACCCACCCCTCTATTCATTTTCATTGCAGGCAAGTTCGGTATCGCTCATATTTGCGCATTCAAAACAAACATTTTGGTTATGGTTATGTCGATGCCATTATGTCGCAGTCACAGTCGTATGTACAGGTCTGGAAACTCTCGTGGTGGGGAAAGGGTCGCTTATGAAGTCCAAAAATGTTTTATTTATTACCCGCTGGAGGGCGCGTCGATGTAAATCTTCAAGCCATGCAAACTACAAATGGTTGAAGGTGTAACTCTAAAACAATCTCTGAAAAATAGCCTCAGTTTTCAATTCTTGAGACTATTTCCAAAAACAGTAAGGTATTTGAAATAATCCTAACTAAGAAATATATTGTAGGGTGTTTAAAGCTTCATTCAGCTCTTGGAAATAAACGTAAGAGTAGCCTATGGAAGGTGAGGTTGGCGGTAAAATATAATTAGCCTAGGGCCCCAAGTTACCTTAATCCGGCCCTGTGTATAACTGAGTGTTTTGTAGTGATAATATAAAAACAAATACGTAAGTGTATAAAGTGTTATGTGAGTTTTACATATGAAGCTCATCATTAGCCTTTCTCATAACCTATACCTTCTACTTTCATATTCCCTAGAACGCTACCTATCCGTCAAAATGACGGGTACTTCACATCTTACGCCCCCCCACTTATGCTTTTATACTAGAGGTGGGGGAGCAGCGTATGTGCTAACGGATGTTAGTAGTAGAGGTGGGCTAAACTGTTATTTTAAAATTAATAGGTATGAAAATACCGTTCCAAAAAAAAAAAAAAAAAAACAAGTACAAATATTGTAACGCAACATAGTTGAGGTTCCCCAACGTTACATAAAAGACTGAATGTAATATGGTCAAAGACCATACCCTGACTTAAGGTTGTTCGATAGTTCATATGTTTGAGAAGGACCTCAAGTAAAAAGGAGGCAATGACTAATATTAAATGTAAAAGAGCCAGACCAATGAATGATTGGATGTAAGGAAATGTTTGTTTTGTACTGTGACATGTTAAGGTCTACAGAATGTTTATATTGTATGTTGAATGTGTTAAAAATGAAATGATGTTGTTTGATAATAATACTTACTCAATAATTATGTTTATATTTTATATTAGATTTGTTTTTATACAGCACAATATAGTTACCAATGTTAGGCACGGTACTAAGTTGTCAGTATTGTATAAAATTGAAAGATACTGTTGTTCTAATTAATGTTTATAAACTGGATCAGGAGTGTGACCAGTGTTTCAAGTCTAACAAGTAGTTCTGACAATTATGTCATAAATTAATAAAGGGTTCCAGAACCAATTGATTAATGTAAAAACAAATAACCACCAGTAAATTAAAATTCATGTAATTAACTATGTAATCAATAATTAATTGTACAGTAGGTCAGGTAAAAAGAAAATTAAGTTAAAAACCAAATAATGTTATAATGGTTGTAAATGAATCTATAGGCCTAAATTCCATATTAGTGAAAGGAAATTAATACCTTTTTAGTAAACCCAGTCCAACAAAACTCTAGTAAAACATTTACTGTTTAATAAGGAAGGTTAGGGGAGAATTTTATGTGATTCAATATTAATCCAAGCATGGAGTATTTTATTGGAAAGGAGTAGTAATATTCTATAATACCGGCTCAAGGATATATAGAAAACCTGGTTGTTAGGGCAACTGATTTTTAGTAACTTGTTGATTTTGAATAGATGGGACTGATTGTTACAAGCTATTAGGTTGAAATGAACCGATATATTTAAAATATATGAATAAATATAAAGAAAATATATATCCAAATTGAAAAAAAAACATTTTGCAAAACAATTATACTGGAATGTTAATGAATAATACAAATTAAATAACCCTATAAATTATCAATGAATACAATAAAAAAGAACTGAAAGCGTCTCACCTCATTCACTAAACAATTCCGCTGAATTTGGTATCAAACCAATTCATGCTATAAATTGAAGACCAATAAAGAGTTGAAGCCTGAATTAACGGAAATATTTGGAAATACAGAAGATTCGGTTGACGAAATAACCTTCATTGGCAGCAGAAGCTGAGATCCTAATTCCAATTCACTGGGACCAAGATTTGTGAAGACCGCAAAAGAAGAATAGAAGCCAGAAGATCTCATAAGGGGTTACCAGTACACACCACCATCAATTTTATTGAAAATCAGAGCAGTTTCACTGGATGAAGACGATATAAACTGGATTTTGATCGTTGTTGACAAACGTTCACCGCCTAACGAAGTTTCGTCGGTTTGGTAAAAAACAACTTATTTTCATTCCATTGTAATTTAAGTAAATAATATTATTTTGTAAATTCAACAACCTTAATTATGCGTTTTACCTGGCCTTACTAATGGTTCAAAGAACTACACGAACCCTGGTATAAGAATTATTTGTCATTATTTTCAAAGTATATATGTTTTTCTTATTAGAATTCGAATAATTAAGAATCGATACATGTTGGGATAGTCGATTGTATTGTCTTATTGTTTGTCTGAGACAACGTAACTGGTTAAATACCAGAGAAAAATAAATAAAGTACATTTGTTGTATGAGATAACGTTTTAATCATTGCAGAGAAAATACTATATGTAATTGGCGTAATAATTTATTAACAGATTGATACAAACACTCAGAATAACTAACCTATACGCACACATATTTATAATAACAGCGCTCGAAGTTTGCAGCTGGTGAGACGGGAGATTGCTGAACTAACGGGTTTTGCCATACTAAATTTGAATGGAATTTTTATCGTTGAGGGACTAGGGTTGAGACAAAAACCACTTACATTCAGTAAATACTCCATATAAATTGCTCATATTAAACAACCACTGAGAATTAAATTAAGTCTACAGAATACTACCATTATAAATTCAGGAATATAATTCTAAGTTTGTGGACTTAATAATCTGTATTCTGAGGGTTTCACTGGTCACAACCGCAAGGTATATTAATTAATAACATATTAATTAAACCAGGTAACAGCATTTTAATTGTTACGAATCGCCACCTACAACGTACTACTTGGCGTTTGTTACACCGGAGTCTCTTATAACTAATTACACTCATAGACAAGATTTCGTTACAATTTGACGTCTCCAGCTGGTATCATACAATATTACATACGTCCTCACATAATTAACAAGCAGTTCGTTACTGAATTGATGACAACAGTGGGGTTTGAATAAGACGGACATTTTCGCTAGCACCGGCACATATTGGTTTCTTTACAAATTGGCGCATAACAACGTGGAACTTATTTAAACACGTACTCAACACATTCCTAATTTTTTCCTTCTTTACAAATTGACGCTCGCAACGTGAGGCATCATCGTCGCATCTTAACATCTATATTTTAATTCTTTAAAAATTGGCGCTCAACGAGTGGGCTTTAGTTAAGTAAAAAATCATATTATTTGTTACTTAACTTGAGCAGGCAACCATTAGAGGCACAGGAATGCAGAAGACCAGAGGCAGATCGAAGAAGAGGGCAGAAGAGAAGGAGAAGGAAGAAGGTGGACAGGAACAAGAAATAGAATTAGTCACGGACAGTGAAATGGATCAACAGACAGGTGATACAGAAGAAACTGAAATAGTTATGGATACGGAAACGGAAATAGTGGAAGAAGATGCCCAAGGGGACCAACCAGATAAAGAGGAAGCCAGAGGAGGCCTAGATTTACAAAAATTATGGGAATTAATCAAAGAAGATAATAGACAAACCAATGAAAAAATAGACAGTATCAAAGAAGATAATAGACAAACTAATGAAAAAATAGACAGTATAAACGAAAGGTCAGAAAAGCTGGAAAATAAAATAGACAGTATTAAGGAAAGTACTAGTGAACTTTTGAGACAAACCATAAATGAAAATAATGAACAGTTGAAGGGCGATTTTAGACAAATCAATGAGAAGCTGGAAAATAAAATAGACAGTATTAATGAGAACTCAAGAAAACAAAACGAAATTTTGAGCGAAAATTTAATCAAGCAAATGAATAAAAGGTTTGACAGGAATGATGAGAGTTTGAGGCAGATTCTGGAGAATACCAAACGAATGGATGAGAAAATTGAAAACCATAATAAGGAGTTGCGGCAAATCATCAATGAACAAGGCCTAGCATTGAGGGAAGTCATCAATGGAAGTATTATAATTGTCAATGAAACATGGAGCAAAGGAGTTGATAGCTGTGAAGTGGAAGTAAGACAGCAAATAAATGAAATTACGGTGGATCTGGAAAAGACAGATGAACCCATCATGCAACTCAGAGTAGAAGTAGAGACCAAAATTACTCAAATAGGAAACATACAAGCGAAGACCCAAGAAAAATTTGACAAGATACCAATTGATAGAACCGGAAGAATAGAACGGGTTCATGATGAAATGAAGATAGTGAGAATAAGACAAATGTGTAAAAGGAAATTAATAGATACACGGGAAGAATTGGAAATGATTAAAGGGGGATTAGTTAAACTGCATAATAGACCAATTACGGAAAACAGAGAAGTAAGGCAAGTGAGAAACTTTAAACGAACCACACTTGAATTCCCAGATGGACTAGAAGGACCGAAAAGGCCAAAACTAACTAAGGAGCATGGAGGACTTATGGAATTTATGTATGAACCATCAGAACAATTAAGAGACAGTACAGAAGAATCAGTTCAAAGGACAATGATGAGCTTGACTATAAATGACAATTTTATAGTGACAAGAGGCAAGAACTGTACAATAATGAGATATGTCACAAGGACAGAAATAACTCTATACACTAGAGAGACCCGAACAACCAGTATAGAGGAAATAATGGACCACGGTTAAACAGATTCCAAACAGAATATAATGAAAAGGGACGGATTTTATGGATACAGGACCAAGCAACCCATTGTAAATAATAACCCAAAATCCCAAAAGCACGTAAGGACATCTTACTCATGTTATTTCGAACAATACAATTTAAAATGAAGAAACTAAAAAACCCAAAATTCCAAAGGATGTAAGAACAACTTACTCATAATTATTCAGAAACAGTATGATTTAAAATAAAGAGAATAAATACCCCAAAATTCAAAAAAATGAAGTAAGCTCAACTTACAAACAAATATATAAGAAAACAATTTATGAATTATATAAGAAAGAGAATTTTGAAGATAAAAAGAACAACCAAAGTCGAAAAATAAGTAAGAACACCTTACTATACAATTTAGAAGAAATTGCTTTAAACTGATATGAAAGAAGAAAAAAATTTTTTACACTAATTTAACCTAATAAAAATCATCAAAACCAAAAAACAAGATGAGTTTATCTGATATAATATAATAGCGAGAAATATAATTTAGAATGTAAAAGAAATAATAATGATTGTGCCAGAAGAATATAGCTACATAATGTAATGTATAGTACTGACCAAAATCTCATAACCAGCTGTATTGATCACAAAGGAATATGAGCCAATGAAGACAAGAGAATGAAGAAGCCAAAATGGAACCATCAAAAGGATCACAAGAAAAGAAAAAAAAAACTAATGGTTAAGAATTATCCGTAAACAAAACCCAATTAATAAATGTCAATAAAATAGCCAAGTATTGGAGAGAAAAAGTGTATAATAGAAGGAAGAATTAATATGAAGGAATAATATGATCTGAGTTAAAGTACAGTGAATAATCCCTAGAATATGATTATTATTTATTATTTTATTGAAGGTCACATGATGACTACCTTACGAGGTTTATTAATGAAGATTGACTGTAGAATATTCCAGCAATCATTTAACTGGGCAGAGATGATGTTCCTCTGATCCCAGAAAGTATGTAACGGACGACGGTAATTGGTTAGCCGATAGAGCACCACCGATTCGATTCCAGTTATAATGTTAGGGAGGTTTAGGAAAATTAAATATTAGAGGGAAAACTCACAAATAAATATAGAGAATTAAATAAAACCAGATCCAAAATGTATAATTAATGAAGAATGTCACAAGAATGATTATAGAAATAAGATTTAAACTTGGGAAATAATTGACTTTAAGAAGGAACGAAGAAATGATAATAAAATAACGAATAATTGGGAAATATAAAAGTACTATAAATAGGAAACCAATTGGCCAGATACAAATTAGAAGTTTATTTCTTGCTAAACTTTGTTTATACCAAAATAAACTTATTTCGAAGGGGGGGTGTTATGTAACGCAACATAGTTGAGGTTCCCCAACGTTACATAAAAGACTGAATGTAATATGGTCAAAGACCATACCCTGACTTAAGGTTGTTCGATAGTTCATATGTTTGAGAAGGACCTCAAGTAAAAAGGAGGCAATGACTAATATTAAATGTAAAAGAGCCAGACCAATGAATGATTGGATGTAAGGAAATGTTTGTTTTGTACTGTGACATGTTAAGGTCTACAGAATGTTTATATTGTATGTTGAATGTGTTAAAAATGAAATGATGTTGTTTGATAATAATACTTACTCAATAATTATGTTTATATTTTATATTAGATTTGTTTTTATACAGCACAATATAGTTACCAATGTTAGGCATGGTACTAAGTTGTCAGTATTGTATAAAATTGAAAGATACTGTTGTTCTAATTAATGTTTATAAACTGGATCAGGAGTGTGACCAGTGTTTCAAGTCTAACAAGTAGTTCTGACAATTATGTCATAAATTAATAAAGGGTTCCAGAACCAATTGATTAATGTAAAAACAAATAACCACCAGTAAATTAAAATTCATGTAATTAACTATGTAATCAATAATTAATTGTACAGTAGGTCAGGTAAAAAGAAAATTAAGTTAAAAACCAAATAATGTTATAATGGTTGTAAATGAATCTATAGGCCTAAATTCCATATTAGTGAAAGGAAATTAATACCTTTTTAGTAAACCCAGTCCAACAAAACTCTAGTAAAACATTTACTGTTTAATAAGGAAGGTTAGGGGAGAATTTTATGTGATTCAATATTAATCCAAGCATGGAGTATTTTATTGGAAAGGAGTAGTAATATTCTATAATACCGGCTCAAGGATATATAGAAAACCTGGTTGTTAGGGCAACTGATTTTTAGTAACTTGTTGATTTTGAATAGATGGGACTGATTGTTACAAGCTATTAGGTTGAAATGAACCGATATATTTAAAATATATGAATAAATATAAAGAAAATATATATCCAAATTGAAAAAAAAACATTTTGCAAAACAATTATACTGGAATGTTAATGAATAATACAAATTAAATAACCCTATAAATTATCAATGAATACAATAAAAAAGAACTGAAAGCGTCTCACCTCATTCACTAAACAATTCCGCTGAATTTGGTATCAAACCAATTCATGCTATAAATTGAAGACCAATAAAGAGTTGAAGCCTGAATTAACGGAAATATTTGGAAATACAGAAGATTCGGTTGACGAAATAACCTTCATTGGCAGCAGAAGCTGAGATCCTAATTCCAATTCACTGGGACCAAGATTTGTGAAGACCGCAAAAGAAGAATAGAAGCCAGAAGATCTCATAAGGGGTTACCAGTACACACCACCATCAATTTTATTGAAAATCAGAGCAGTTTCACTGGATGAAGACGATATAAACTGGATTTTGATCGTTGTTGACAAACGTTCACCGCCTAACGAAGTTTCGTCGGTTTGGTAAAAAACAACTTATTTTCATTCCATTGTAATTTAAGTAAATAATATTATTTTGTAAATTCAACAACCTTAATTATGCGTTTTACCTGGCCTTACTAATGGTTCAAAGAACTACACGAACCCTGGTATAAGAATTATTTGTCATTATTTTCAAAGTATATATGTTTTTCTTATTAGAATTCGAATAATTAAGAATCGATACATGTTGGGATAGTCGATTGTATTGTCTTATTGTTTGTCTGAGACAACGTAACTGGTTAAATACCAGAGAAAAATAAATAAAGTACATTTGTTGTATGAGATAACGTTTTAATCATTGCAGAGAAAATACTATATGTAATTGGCGTAATAATTTATTAACAGATTGATACAAACACTCAGAATAACTAACCTATACGCACACATATTTATAATAACAGCGCTCGAAGTTTGCAGCTGGTGAGACGGGAGATTGCTGAACTAACGGGTTTTGCCATACTAAATTTGAATGGAATTTTTATCGTTGAGGGACTAGGGTTGAGACAAAAACCACTTACATTCAGTAAATACTCCATATAAATTGCTCATATTAAACAACCACTGAGAATTAAATTAAGTCTACAGAATACTACCATTATAAATTCAGGAATATAATTCTAAGGTTGTGGACTTAATAATCTGTATTCTGAGGGTTTCACTGGTCACAACCGCAAGGTATATTAATTAATAACATATTAATTAAACCAGGTAACAGCATTTTAATTGTTACGAATCGCCACCTACAACGTACTACTTGGCGTTTGTTACACCGGAGTCTCTTATAACTAATTACACTCATAGACAAGATTTCGTTACAATTTGACGTCTCCAGCTGGTATCATACAATATTACATACGTCCTCACATAATTAACAAGCAGTTCGTTACTGAATTGATGACAACAGTGGGGTTTGAATAAGACGGACATTTTCGCTAGCACCGGCACATATTGGTTTCTTTACAAATTGGCGCATAACAACGTGGAACTTATTTAAACACGTATTAAAAACACATTATATATATTTTCTTTCTTTACAATATCTGTTATTATATACTAATTATACATAACCCATATTAGTCCTTTGTAAGTAACTCGTTGCGTTTCCTGCAGGTCTCCTATGTAATATCTTCAAATAAATACACTGCAAGTAGGTTTATTTTCACATAGATAGCCTACACCTATTAATGTATTAATAAACCTACTTGCAGTGTATTTATTTGAAGACAGTACATAACCTATATAATATAATTTGTTATAAGAAATAAATTGAAACTAAAAGTATTAACACTGTTACTTTACACTAGGCTATTCGGCACTAACGGGAGTAGACGCTGCATTTCTTCTGACGTCGCTACGAAAGTTACAAAACCAGGTATGCCCGTCAGTTTGTCGGTCAGTTGCTATGTACGTAAATATATATCCGACTTTTTGACGGAGAGAAGTGATTATCGCTTACCCGTCAAATTGTCTGTGAGTAGTAGATTTCACTTTTCCAATTGTTTTCTCTATTACATCAGCTGGGGTTATTATATTTCAGTTTTTCAATTATTTTCCCTCTGTCCTATTTGTAAAGTTGCATTTTCTTTTCAGGCAAAATGAACAGAGAGATTGTTCATGAAAAAGATTATTTGAAAGTACTAGCAGAACTGAGTGAAGAGGAACAAGATGACGATGACTTCACGGAGTCTGAAATTCACGATGACTATTCTGCCGAAAGTGACAGTGAATGACTCACACCTTCCAACCTACTTGATGAAGACTTTATCACAGGAGACACCATTGCAGAAGCGATTAGGTTTTTACATGGAATAGACCAAGGCACTCACCACGAAATTCCTGAAATAGTTGTTCATGAACCTAGACCGCTGACCGTTATAGACCCTTCCTCTGATATGGAAGCTCCTTGCTTGCCATCTACTTTTACCAATTACGCACACTTGAACACCGGGGAGACAGCAGTAAGGGAAAGAAAAGGAAGAAAAGAATTCAGAAAACCCCAGGTACATCTCAGTGTATGATGAAGAGAACTACCGTGGATTGTGAATTTATAATTTCTTCCGAAAAGCCAATCTCATTTGGAAAAAGTGGATATAAATGGAACTCCAAGCCGATCTCTTTACAAAATAAAACTGCTGCTAGAAATGTGGTTCACGTGCGACCTGGTCCAACACCAGAAACCAAATACACGTATTGTCCTCTAGAATGTTTTTCTTTATTTTTGTCGGACGATGTAATAGATAAAATTGTGCTCCATACAAATACTGCCATTGAAAAATCAAGAAAAAAATACTCAAGACAAAATTGTGGGAGCTTGAAAAATACTTCAAGAGAAGAAATAAAAGCACTTTTTGGGGTTCTTATTTTATCTGCTGCTTTGAAAGACAATCATCTTCATTCTAGTGCTTTGTTTGACTGTAAAATCTCAGGGAACTCTTACCGTGTAACAATGTCCCAGTTCCGGTTTGATTTTCTTTTAGCATGTATTATATTTGATGACAAGGAGACGAGAAAAGAGCGAGTAAAGATCACAAAGCTGGCACCAATTTTAGACATTTGGAACATCTTTGTAGAGAATTGTAAAAAATACTATAAACCTGGCTCTTATGTAGCAATAGACGAACAATTGGTAGCATTTAGGGGACGGTGTGGGTTCAAAATGTACATCCCTTCTAAACCTAACAAGTATGGCATTAAGATAATAATGCTGTGTGACAGTAGCACCTCTTATATGGTGGATGCAGAAGTATACACAGGAAAAGGCTCTGTTCCTGCTGATACCCCAGCTACTGATTACTACGTTGACAAATTGCCTCGACTGCAAGCATCCGAGGCACACAGCGCAACATGACTTGTATATTTATAATTTTACTGAATTTCATAGTTTCTTCAGTTGATCTGCTGCCAGATCTGATTTACTCCGAGGACAAGGGTTTAAACTTCCTCGCCCAACATCAACATTCGCTGGCGGTTTCCCACATTATATTATAATAATTGCAATCCCACATAATTGTTCACGGTAACACTATGTCAGTTTGCTAAGCAACATAAGACAGACGCTAATAATTTGTTCACTGGGACACTATGCCCGATTGCTCAGCAACATAAAACAGACGCCAATCATTCTAAGACGGGAGACACTCTGTTCAACGGACAACCGACAACAGACTCCAGCACCAAGAACATCATCACAACACACACGCCACGGTAACTCGAAGTGAAAAACAGGTGAAAAATGAACAATTATTTTTTTAAACAAAGACAGTAAACAAGTATAATCATGGCATAAAGAAAAGAAGAAAAAATAATTTGTACATAGTGTAATTACAAAAAATTAAATAATTAATATAATTTAAGTATGTAACTGCAACATCTGTTTTCGAGTAATTTTTCTAGTTAGTTAAAATGGGTTCATAATAATTGATATTTATTGAAATAACGTAAATATTATGTTTGATTAAAATACTACAAATAAACTTTTCATTTTTATAATAAATATTTAATTGATATCAGATTTGCAACATTGGAAATAATTAAATATAATTATTTAACTACCGACTCGGAACACAAAGTTTTTTATGGGTAAACACGTAAAAGTTTTACCTTATAGCATTAACAGGTTTTTGCTTTTAAAAAGCTTCTTCAGAGGCTGCCGCTGGGAGCACTGTCCGTCTTGTTGTTGGCGACGGTATCGAGTTTTGAAAGATCAATATTGTGTGTGTGGGGTGTGATATGTTCGAATAATGCTTGTGATTTGAATTGTGTCTGTTCGTTTAGGATGTCGTTTTTATGTGTTTTCGTGTGTTTGTATATTTCCAATTGTTCTAGAGTGTCTAGTTTTCGGCCTTTTGTGTGTACGTGTAGAATGTCGATGTTTTTGTATGTGTGGTTTGCTTCAATGAGGTGATTTGGAAAGGTGGATTCTGTAGTGGAGTGTAGTGCCTTTGTGTGTTCAATGTATCTTTGTTTGAAGCTACGTCCTGTCTGGCCTATGTAGAATTTGTTGGAGTCTGAACAATTTAGTTTGTAAACACCAGGTACAGTGAATTTGTTTTGTGCTTTGTGTGTGTTGTTTTGATAGTGTGTGTTCTGTTTTGTGTTAGTTTTGTATGCGATTCTGTATCCTACTTTTCTGAATTTGTGAGCTATTTTTTCAGTGTGGTTATTGATGTATGTTAGTGTTATGAACTTGTTGTTTTCTGTCTTTGTCTGTTGTTTTTTTTTTTGGAAATAAAGTCTGTTGTCTGTTGTCATTCAAGTTGTTGGAAATAATTACTTGAATGTTATATTGTAATGTCAAACACCCAAGTAATCTAAACAATTTTATAATTGTTTTTTTAAACAATTTTTAAATTTTATAATTATTGTTTTTATATATGCGTTTTATGTTTGTTATTTACATACTCATATCTGTGTTTATTTTGTTTTGCCTATTATTTATGTGTAATTTATAAGGTGTATACTAAGACTAATAGTGTAAAACAGCTTCTCTTAAAAGGTGACTTTTAATACAGGTTTCTTTTTAAATTTTAAAGAATTTGTTTTTTTAATAAATCAATGACTTATTAACATTTATTCCACGCCAAAAAAAGTTTTCTCCTCTCTTCTCACATAAAATTTATTGTGCAACAAAAGGGACTTAACGTAACGAACACAGAAATCGCACGACCTAGCTGGTAAGTTATTATAGTTACGTTACGTACCCTTCCAATACATCATATATAAATTGTAATGTTACATTATATATATAATATATACACACACTAGTATGTGCCGTTGGGAACCATAACCTTTGTAGTTACATTCTATTCAAAAGAGAAACGTTAACTTAAAATCGTTTTTTCGTTCGTACTCTTCTACATTAAAGTTGCTTTGTGCCGCTCGTTTATAAATAGCGGACAGATAATTCAGCTGAAGTACTTTTGGGATGCTATCAAGCAGCGGCGGCACGCCTCACAAACAACACAGCGACACACATCTGCAGTTTATAGCTCAGCTGACAACAATTTGAAAGTCGCTTTCTGCAAAACTGTACACGCTCGTGGTAAACGTGTTGTACAGTCTTACGTTACTGAAACATAAATACCGTTCATGAAAAGCAAAGCAGCAAAAATGTCATGAACCGATAATGCTACAAAACAAATTAAAAAAAAAACTATTTGGTATATGAATATCGCATAACAGAAGTGTTACAGTACAGTCTATGAAGTAACCGTTCACGTGTTCACGTAGGGAACGGTAGCAGACTGCAATAATAAGAAAATATATTCAGAATATGAGAAAATCATTGGATGACCAACAAACCGCTGAAGTGGTACTATAACAGAATTGAAAAAGCATAACTCGTCACGAAGTCATCAGACGCTAGAATAACCAATAAAAGCGTTTCGACTAAGGAAAAGGCTAAGGTTCAGTTAAAAATCAGCAACTATCCGAAGAAAATAATCTGTTCTTGCTAAAAAAAAATAACGATAGTAAATTCGTTTTTTATATTTACAGTATTGAATTTTTTTTATAAATATAAATTTAATTTATATTTAAAGTAATTGAATTTATAATTTAGAGTCTGGTTAGTTTTTTTACCTCCTCCTCTTTGTTTCGATGAAAAAAATATGTTACGCGAATTCACTTTATGGGTGTTGCTATTTGCGGGTTTCAATATTTCTCTCGATTGCGTATCATTTAGTAGGCAAAATGGCTTATTTACATGGAAACGATTTCCTCGATTTTTATCATCGGTGTCATATCCAAAAATCGTTATTTTTGCACGATGGTGGATAAGTGTAAAATATTTATAACAAGCAGAGGCAGAAAATAGGTGGTTCGAACGTCGCAGAGATTTAATAGTGTTAATATTTTTCTGGCCTAGAAAAAAGAAGTCGCCCCAAGTAGCCTGCAACAGATGATACTGCATACGACTATAAACACTGAACGCGACAAAAACAAAAAGTGAGGGAAGAGATATTTCCGCTCTTTGTTTTTCCCTTTAAGCCACATTGTACCTGTCCATCCATCTTCTTATGCCCAGTCCGTCTTTTGCGTTGAGTCCAATATATTCCAAGTCTTATACATCTCGCTTTTTAATTTTTTGTTTGTCTCCAGTCTTTCGCCTGACATAACAGAATTCTTATTTTCTCATAAACAAAATAAGAATAATGGTTAAACAAAAAAAAAAAGAATTACCAGCCTCAGAATGTACCAATATCCTAAGCATACAGTGTACGCCGAATAAACAATCTTTAATTGGATTATTAAAACACATTGGCGGATACAAAGTTGATTCACTAAAAATTTAAATTTTATTATTCTTTCGTGTTAGAATACGATTCATTTATATTGGGAGCGTATCACAGAAATATATCTGGGAGGGCGAAGTTCTATAATTCCAGGAAATATAGGAGAAAACTTGTTCTTTTTTTTCAAGTTTATTTTTTAAAAATAAATCAGCTGTTCCTTTTAAAACGGTTTTAACCATTTTTGATCGCATATTTGCATACTTCAGAAACATAAATAAGCTTTCTAGATGAAATAAAAGCTTTTCACTTCAGTAATATTGTTGAAAATGTTTTTGCATAATCCGTATATAGCCCGGGGATCTTACAGCTTATATACGGGTAGATAGATTACGTTTACTCTGTAATATTAAAGTAAACAAATATCGGCAATAAGTGTATTGTTACATATAAACACATTACAAAAAGTATTACTCGTAAATATGTCTGATTTATATTGAATAAATCCATTAGCTTATGTTTAATAAAAGTTTTATTCCAACGTTCCCAAAATTAGTTTTATTATAAATGACACAATTTTGCGCTTAAATTTATACGAATTAAACATATGGTCAGAGATTTTTCACTGAGCTGTGGATTAATCTGACAAAATAGTTACGATGTGTCGTGTACAAGCAACATATGGCTTTACGTCACAATTACCAGACGCTTGTTGGTACATGAACACCTGCTTGTGATAGTCCAAGTACGCTTAAAACGTTTCAGATGTATCGCGCCGGCCATGTGTTCGCGAAAAATATTGTGTTTTATTGTGTTTACTGACGTCTGTCTGATTAATGAAGAATAGAACGCATTTCGATTTTTGTATTTAAACTTCAATGGCGTATTACAGTACCTCTTGTACTTCGACAATCGTAACACAATATTACAATTACAATTAGAATTATAATGTTAATTATAATGTTGCCACAATATTGTTAATTACAATAACAACGGTTTGACCCCTCAGAGTGGGTATACTATATATTTGTGTGCTTGTCTTGAGCTTTCATGTATACTTGGTCGAGTTCGTCTTCAAGTACACATAACAAAAATCGATTTATAAAAACTGTACAAGAAATATCGATCAGGGAACAAAAGTATCGTTAAAACAAAGTACAGAATAAAGTAAAGTAGAGTAAGATATCCGCATGCAGAATATGTCACTGACTGAATCTCTTAACGTTACTTCCTTTTCAAACTGCGACACATTCTACTCCTCTACGAGCGAACTTCTTTAGGTTGGAGGTTGCCATCTCTGTTATTCCAAAACTTTAACGTTTATTACTCCCGTGTCCACAACTATTAGGCCTACATCCATCCGACGTTTTCTTTTTAGATTTTAGAGTACGAAAAAATTCCTCTAATAACGTTACCAAGTGTTTCTTTATAGTAATATCAGTGATAGGACTACTATCTTTGATTTGTGGCCCTGCTCTGCTTTCCATGCGGAGACTCGCCTCTTAGGTCCTTCTGCACTTAGCGTCGTTGACAAAAACATTCGCCGCTATAACCGTCAACCATTTGCCGTTAACCATTAACTCTGACCGGGAGGAGCTGATCCAGCCCTTACCGGCCGCCATGAAAAGGAAATAAGGAAACAAGAATTACAAAGAACAGCTGAAGTACAAGAAACGAAAGACTCCCTAGCCCTCTAAGTCTAATAACTTCGGGGTTGAAAATATCAGGAGTCGATCTAGTGAGACTAGACAGGAAATGTGAACGAAAGTGGTGTCATCGTATAGACGTTATAAGGAATTTTATCATCATAGATTTGCATATAGAAGAGGAATTGACAAAGGATATATAATCAATAATTAATCAAGGACTGTGACGAGGCTGTAGCTCATCTCCGACATGGTTTAATGTATACATTGATTCTTTAAAACATCTAAGCGATGGGTGATCCTCTATTCGGACTGCTTCCATCGTAATATTTTTGTCGCTTGATGTTTCGTTCCCTGGAACCTTGGATCGTCCTGAGAAGCTGTGAGTGGCGGTCGAAAGACCCTTTGACCCTGTTGTTAGGCCTTTCAACCGCCACTCACAGCTTCTGAGGACGAGCCGAGATACCAGAGATCGAAACGTCAAGCAACAAAAGAATTACGATGGAACTGTGGCGCGCCGACACTGTGTGCAAAGTGTGCGGCTCACACAGGCGCCAGGATACGTAGTAAAAGCGCCAAACAATTTCAAGCGAGGAGGAAATACTCGTATTTGAAAAAAAAGTTAATTGTATTAACGTTTTCGGTGCTCTGGATATTATACGAGAATTTTCATTAATGAAAGCTAGAAAAGTTCAATTCACTATATAAATGATTTTTATTTCTCTTTAAATTTTCAGTTACCTGTCTCTTTACCAAATAATGTTTGTAATATGTTCGTATTTTACGTACTTGTATTAAGTTTATCTGTTTCTTATTTATATGATATCTAAACAAAGTACAAATTTCAAAGTGATTTCCTTGCCAAATGAAATACAATAAGTTTAATTATATATCACAAAATGGTTAATATTTTTGTTTAAGTTGATCTGTTAATTTACCAGATATAAGGTGCAATTAGCAAATGATTTTCTTGACAAATAACATAAATTACTTTTATTTTCTTTTAAATTATTTTTGATGTTTTTGTTTTTGTACCCTTCTTTCACTTTTATTTTTTTAATACATATTTTTATAATTCCTGGTTTTTGTTCAATAAACTTAGGCCTATAATTAAAATATTTCGTAATTCATTTGTACTGATTGATACCTGTGTGTGTGTGTGCGCGCGCGCACACAGACTATATGCTTATAATACATTTGGCCAATCATCGAAGTATATGTATGTATCTATATGTTATGAAATATAAAATTGTATTTACTTTATACAAATAACCCATACTGCTAATAATCGCCATTGAAACGTCTATCTGATCATTTGTTTTACTATTAGGCCAACAAGTTCAAAGAGTAACGGAAATTAAAGAGTGAAGTCATTCTGAGAAAAACAGGAAACGCAAAGCAGATGACTTCGTACGCTAAATTTAAACCAGAAACCAGTGCGACAGCGATCAGTTTAAAACTTATTCAGAGTTTTAAATGATCCGATAGAATGTTTCTACTATCGACTACTAGTTTTGATTCCACGAGACACCGCAACGTCATGAGTACTTTTTAAATCCCCAAGACGTAGCCTATGAAAGATACTGTGAAATAATATTGTATGAAATGATACTAGGTTAGTACTGATCATACCTTTAATTTTAATGTGTGTACATCCTACTCTACTGTTTGATACCACTTCAGTTGGTATAAAAATATGTTTAATTCCCATAAAAAATTTATTCAAAAACGTCGGACGAACCGGCTTTACACACCTCATACCCCTACCAGAAAAGAATGCGATAGTTGTAACATTTACCATTACTTAATGCTAAATGGAATTCTCATCATGGTCTTTACTCTTGGAGGCTTACAGAAAGTTTCGATAACGAAGGAACTCTCTAAACCTCTGGCCATAGCATTACCGATTTGCGATTCCCCGAAGTGAATATTTTTCCAGCGAGCCATTTCTTCAGATTCGAGAACAGGAGAAAGTCATTTAGGGCTTAATCTTACGAGTACGGTGCGTGTGGTAGAAAATCGTAGCGTAGCACAATTCATGAAGCTTTGCAACTGCAATTTACAGAAGTGTGAGCGGCCGCATTATCTTGATGGGAAAGCACTTTTTCCTATGCTAAATGCGGACGTTTTGTCTTAATACCATTGCTCCGGATAGATGTGTATTTACGGGGGTGGGGGGGGGCGAACGGGACTGAACCCCCCAGAAGTTCGAAAATTTGATGAATTTCGTTAATCTATTAATTTTTAGTAGTTTTAGTATTTTATTCAGCTGTGTACGCTAAGATAGTAGTAATCCTTTTTAATTATATAAACAGGTTTATTACATAGCATTAGCGTATACGTTCAACATGAAATATAGGAAAATCAATTCAGTCAATAAGTATCTTGTAAAGTAAGTTTCAATAACGCGCACTTTTATTGTGTTATCCGTTTACTTTATTGGGACTCATTTCAACCATTTTAAAAATAGTAATGTTGATTAGATTTAACTCGTTTTTTCTTTTGTATGAAGCCGATCAGACCTTTGACTCCCAAGACCAAATTCTAGATACGCCACTGGCTCCAGAAATGCTGGATGATATACTCTAGTGAAGGTTCTGCCTTTTTCTAAATAGTCGATGAGCACTTCACCCTGCGAATTTCCTCCGCCCCCCCCCAAAATAAAACAATTATCATCACTACTCTAGCAGATGCAAGTTTTTTACTTCCTTTACAGAATTACCCCTCCCTCCCCCCATCCAAGCTATTGTCTGTGCTGCTGTTTTGTCTCTGGCGTGTAGTGTAGATACCATGTTTCATTTACCGCCGCGAAACTCTGTAGGATTGCGTTTAAACACGTCGAAAACGTATCTGATACATCGTTAGCAAGCGCGGCACCTGTCGCACTGAAATGTTAAATATGCAAGTGTTCGTGTCATAAGTTACCAAGTAAGTTACGTACACAATCTGCCGAGATGCTCACAAGGTCAGCAAGCTTACGTATATTCACGTGTCGATCGTTTAACATTATATGGCATTTGTAGATTATGGCACTTGTAGATTTTTTCGATGTTTTCGTCAGTTGTAGCGGTTTTTGGGCGACCTGAACGTTCATCATCACAAATGGACGAACAACCATGTTTGCATTCAGAAGTCCATTTCTTCACTGCTGAAAACGATGGTGAAGAGTCTTCATAAGTGGAATTCAACTCGTTTATTTCCTCTGGTGTAATGTAGGTAATATAAACTTTTATAACGACGTATATTATCACGGCACGACATTCGATTTCATCCATTTTTAGAAAACGCCAAGCTTGTTTACTTTATTGTGTAACAACAATCAAACTAGTATATAGCTGTTTTAAACGTTTTGAACGCCATCTGACAGCTCGAACTTTCAAACAATGAAAGCCATTTGATATTCCTGGCGCTATTTCCGTGTCAGGCCGAGAATCTTTTGAATTTATACTCCTATAAATTAACTAAATTATAACGAAATCGGATACAGTAATACTGTCTTCGAAGTAATATTATCAAACGTTTCTTGTAGATGTTGAGTACTAGAAAATTCTAGACACTTAGCGAAATCAGTCTATTAACATTTCTTCTACAAGAGTAGTTTTCCAACTTCGCAATTATACTAATTGTTACAATTATGTTTATCTCTTCAGAGGAAGAACACATTTAAAACAATTACTACACTGAAGACTTTATCCTGTTATTTATGGCGCTCTAGTCGGTTATGTAAGTCGTATAAATGTCACCAGCTGCGAGAAGTGCCATTATATAAGACCGCAGTGCGATCATAAGGAAGTAGATACGACATTAAGGTCTTGCAATTAACAGTGTTGATAAACAATGCTTGGCCGCGGTGTCGTGTCGAAACTCGTATCGTCAGGGAATCCGAATTATTTATACGGAAATGTTGCCAAGTAAAAGTCTAAACAAAAATAAACTTATGAAAGCCGGTATGGTACTTATAAAGACTAATGCCACGCGTTGTGCAACCAAATATAAAGAATTCTTACTTGGGGTGGTTAAACAAGTAATAAATTAATAATTAAAATCACTTACTGCCAAAATGTTTCAATTTCCCGGGCGCCACCTCATATCTACAAGGATGTGGATATAAAGGATTCATTTGCCAAACACACAACAAAAATATTATGTCTAATGCTTATTTAATTAATTAAGTTGTAGCAAATTACAAATATAACACTCTGTATGGATATTTCCTTAAGTAGAATCACTTCTCTTATCTTAACAATGAGTATCTCTGAAATCGCGATTAATTAACATTTAATAATTTTCTAACACTTATATTGTAAATTATAATCTACAATTGTATTTGGCAAATTTAGATTACTGTTTAGATATGATTTTTAAGAATTTACTAATTGACGTTTTATTTCGCTTCAGTCGAATGCAGAGCACTGAGAGGCAGTTCTCAAGGTTAATTAATTATTAGTGTGAGTTCTTTGACTTGAATGAATTGAGTTTATTGACTTAACTCTAAAGTACCATTAGTTTGAGAGCGTTGATTATTCGTAGTTCATACTCTCGGTGACATCGTGTGGTCGGTCCTCTGTGTTTAGTAGTTGCTGGTCTCCGTAGTCGTTGTAGATTACGTATCCCTTCGCGGTCACTGCACCTCACGATCACTGTTTAATTATTGAAGAATTCTCGAACTGTTCACTTTTCACGGCACTCGTATTGTGTTGAATATGAGTGTCCTTAATTGATGTTGGTAAAGTTCATGTATAATGTTTTTTTTAAAGTAGTTCTTTAGATTGCTGATTTTATGTCTAATGTCTCTGTTGTAGAATATGCACTGAGTCTCTCTGTTGATGTGTTCTGTATTATATAAAAGCTGCTGTAATGTTTATAGTTTCTTGTGAATTATTTGTAATTGTAGAATGTCTGTTAATTGAATTTGTCTTCACTTAGTATTGTACTGTGTATCCGTATTCTCCGACACTTTGTTTAAATTACGGTGAAGTTAATTAATTGTAAAGTCTGTTTTACAGGTTGACTTCGCGTGATATTACTTTATACTACTAGTCTGTCGAACGCGATTAACTGTTCAAATCTCTTGCTATGAGTTTAGAATTTAGTGATAATTATAACAACGAGTTTCGTACGATTTGTCGTATTCACTTCATTGTTCACTTTGCGAAATTGAATGTTCGCACTGAAGTAACCGGTTAAGATGACTCGTGGTGATCACTTTGTAGATGAGTACTAGACTAAAGATGAGTACTACACTGCTGTTTTTCTGTTCTGAGATCTACCAAGTAAACTCTCATCCCGCCTACCTCTGCTGAATCTTCCATCTGCTTGGATACTCTTATTGGTTCTTTAGCCAGTGTGACAAATTGTATATTCGTAATTGGTTTTCGAGTATATCTGCTTTATACGTGATTCTCTTGTCGAACTCCCATTGGTCCTGATTGTTCCTACAGCCGTTTTCTCTATTTACTAGGAATCTCATTCAAGCACTCCAGAATTCGTGAGTTTCACTTTCCCCTTGTAAATCAGGCGACATTTCTTTGTCTCTCGTGGTCGTCTCCTAGTGTCCAATTTCTGTTACGCTTTGACATAGATACAATACTGGTATTGTTCGATCTGCTGCACCATTGTTTATCTTCAAGTTGCACTCTGGCTTTGTTTTGAGTCTGGAACGAATCTTCCTTTGTAATCACGACTTTCGTCAAATTTCTACGTTGCAATTGTTCTGGCCTCTAATGTTGTACCGTATCGAATTGACAAACTCTTTGCTTTCAGTCTGTGTCAACGTTTTAAAAAGGGTAGATTGGTTTATTGGGGGTTATGCCTTTCTTCCCTCAGACCAGCTGCCTGATGCGAAATACAACGTCTCACATACATCTATTAAGTGTCACTCTTTTTGTCAAACAATTAACTTTACAGCCGTAACACATCAAGCTGTCTGTAGGTTACAATGCCAAAAGGACAGTCTTACAAACTTTCCCTTCACACACCCTCACATACTTCTTTGTCAAATATAACTGCTAGTACACATTATTTTTTGCTATTATTTACTACTTGTACAAAGAATTCTTACTTGTACAATTTTATATATATTTTTCAAAAATAAACGTTACATTGTCCTTAAATTTTTATTAATTGATGGCGTGTAACCAAATCAAATAATAAAATTTGTGCCCTTTTTTTAATTATGTAAATTTTAATTAATTATGTAAATTTTAATTAATTAAGTATGAATATCTAATGAGTTACATTTATTGCTAGTGATGTAATCCCTTTAATGGGTGCGAGTACGTTCAACTTGGTTTGTTTACGTTCGAAACTGTCTACAGTGTACCCTTGTGTCTGGGCTGAGATTTATGACCTCTCCCATTCATCCCCCTGTCACTCTCTCATTCACACCTTGTTACTTGGCAAAGGGTCCTTCTAGCGGTTTCAATTTTTCTGTTTGCTATTCTAACCTATACAATTGTTTACAATCCTACGCACTACCATCCATTCAGACCACTTATCTTCCTAACATATCATAATATAGAATTAACAACTATCTAATTCATTATGTACATCTGTTTACATATAATTATTCACGTAGATACTATTACTGTTCTTTCTTACTTCCTATTAGTTAAATATCCATTTATATATATTTTTCATTTGTCAATAATTTTCTACTTGCAAATGCATACAACAACAAAATTCATAATATCATATTAATTATCACTTAGTTCTTATCATTACTTTCATTGTTAGTCATTGTTCAATGTCTTTGTTTTGTTTTTCTTAGATATACTTTTATTCTTATACATAATATACAAAATATAAATCTTTACTCTGATATACATCGTCAGTTGATAACCTTACTTCGATTATTACTTTAAAATTTTACAATTATTATACATAACTTTATTATATCATATTTATTATATGAGTGCTACAATTTGCTTACTCAAGTAACCGATCGTTACTAACGCATTATTTCCTTTTACTGCTCTTCTTGTCAGGTAATATATTGCTTTAGCTGTCGGACATTGAAATTTCCTCTTGTTCCTTTCTTCTCGTCCAAATATTCTAACTTTCATTAATATTTTAGTTAACTTTTTTCTTCGTTTCTGTATTTATATTAGTTAACTCTTCGACAGCTTCTTGAAAGTTAATAGATTCCTCATCGGCCGTTTCTTTATCCAAAGCGATCTGATGTATATGTACAATTTCATTAGGATCCTCTACATTTTTCTTATAATTTCTATTTTTAATATGCATTACATTTTGCTGGAAATCTATAATACACTCACCTTCCTTCAACATATTTATTCCTAGTATACAGTCTTTATTCAGTCCAGGGATGATAAAAAATACTAAGTCAAATTTATAATTATCAACCTCAGCTTCTAAAAGTACTTGTTTTCGTATTAATTTTGATTTATGTCCGAATGCACCTTTTATATTGGTATTCGATAAGTTTAATAACTCGATTCTACCTAATTTATCTTTATTATGGTTGAACCACGTTCCAGCAATTCCGTTTAATTGACTCCCCGAATCAATAAGTGCAATTACTTCTACATTATTTAATTTTATTTTTATTTCCGGACATTTATTGTACGGGAAATTAGTGGTTTCTTCTTCTTCATCCATTTTATCCAATTCTTCACGAATATCAATATAATCTAATGCTACGTCTAACTGGTTATTTATTTTTCTACTAGCTAAGTATTGTTGCCGCGACAGTGGGTTGGCTGGTCGTTTTTTGTACGTGATTCTTGTGAAGGGCCAGGTTGTTGACGCTCAATTGTTACTGTGTTGACAATGGGCTGTTTTGTTTCCCTATCCTCTGTACCAAACGTTTGTTTATTGCGCCACCCAGGTCTGTGACCCTCGTGTTCAGTCTCCACTTTCATACCCTTCGTTTTATGATAGCCATTGTTAATATGTCTTCCACCGTTGTCAACCGTTGTCTGTTGTGGCTGCCGATATGATCCTCTCATTTCTCGTTGTTGAATGGTAGCAAACTCATTTAATAAGCTTTCAAATTGATCTACTTGTTGGACGCCTCTAGTTATGATAGCAACTTCTATTTCCTTACTATAGTGGCGTGCAAGTTTGCGAATCAGATGCTGGTCCGAGATTGGTGGGATCAGTTGTCTGCACTGTAGAATTTTATTCTCGAGGTATTGCACCATAGTGAGTTTACCATTCGGATAATAACATCCGTACTCCAAGCTGTCCCGGATGTTTTCTTGAATTTGTTGACTCCAGAATTTCTTGGTAAACGCCTCCTCGAATTGTTCAAACGTATGTATTTGGGATTGTACGATTCTCCACCATACTGTTGCTTCACCCTCTAGATGCCTGCTAATCCACTTAATACCTCCGCTGGGGTAATATATCTCTTTAACCTCTTTTAATTCTTTTAGAAATTCCATGGGGTAGGCGTCTCGTCCGTTGTACCGTACCTCCTTTAACTGTTCTTGGTTAGCCACAATAGTATTTTGGTTGTTTACCATTGGTCTTGACTCCAACTCTGTTAATTTTCGTTTTAATTGCTCTTGATCTTCTTTCATTTCGTCGATGCGTCGACCCTTTTCTTCAGCTAATTTTCTTAATTGTTCTTCCATTTCTTCTTTGTTTACGGTAGAAATATTTCTGACTTCTTCTCGGACGACCTCTTTCGTTGTGTTCATTTCTCTTCTCACTTCCTGATTGATTCGATTTAAATTTTCACTTAAGTTTTTAGTAGTTTTTTGTATTTCACACTTAAATTTTTCACTTTGTTGCTGTACCACCTCGCCAAAATTATGCTCAGTCTTATTCAATTCTTCACGCCATGTTTTATTCACTATTTGAATATCACCAACTAATTTGTCATGCAACGTGTTCATATCGTTTTTTATCTCCTCTCTTAACTTAGTGTGCTTTCCTGTAATATCCTTAATAGCTACTTCTAATTTATTCTGATTTACTTCAATTTTTTCTTCTAATTTCTTCTGATTTACTTTAATATCTTGAATGTCTTCTCGTATCTTCTTATTGTCTTCTTGTAATTTATTCAGACTTATTTCTAATTTATTCTGTAATTTCTTGTTATCTTCCTTTTATCAATTCGTATAGCATTTGCAGCTCACTTTTTGGCTGTGGTCCTTCTGCCCTTATATTTTCAATATCCGTTCTGATTTCTTCCTCCATCATTGCTATGACTTGAGGATCTCCCATTTGGTTATATATCTCCATCTCTTCGCTCTCTTCAGCTCTCCTTGGTGCTTGTGTTTCTTCTTCACTGGCCATTGTCGTATAAGGTGTTTCTTTTTCCATTTTGCGTGCCTTACTTCGCGTCAACATATACCGCATATATTCGAACCGTGACTAAGCAACTGTAGTTACAATTACTAGCCCTATGTTCTTAATGTCTACTCTATTTATTAATACTTTTATTTTATTTCTAATTCTCAGTTTAGTTAACTTATTTAACTCAATTCATTCATCTGCCTTTTTGACAAATCTAAATTTAGATTTTGCCACGCGAGTTGGGCGACAAATATAAAGACTAATGCCACGCGTTGTGCAACCAAATATAAAGAATTCTTACTTGGGGTGGTTAAACAAGTAATAAATTAATAATTAAAATCACTTACTGCCAAAATGTTTCAATTTCCCGGGCGCCACCTCATATCTACAAGGATGTGGATATAAAGGATTCATTTGCCAAACACACAACAACAATATTATGTCTAATGCTTATTTAATTAATTAAGTTGTAGCAAATTACAAATATAACACTCTGTATGGATATTTCCTTAAGTAGAATCACTTCTCTTATCTTAACAATGAGTATCTCTGAAATCGCGATTAATTAACATTTAATAATTTTCTAACACTTATATTGTAAATTATAATCTACAATTGTATTTGGCAAATTTAGATTACTGTTTAGATATGATTTTTAAGAATTTACTAATTGACGTTTTATTTCGCTTCAGTCGAATGCAGAGCACTGAGAGGCAGTTCTCAAGGTTAATTAATTATTAGTGTGAGTTCTTTGACTTGAATGAATTGAGTTTATTGACTTAACTCTAAAGTACCATTAGTTTGAGAGCGTTGATTATTCGTAGTTCATACTCTCGGTGACATCGTGTGGTCGGTCCTCTGTGTTTAGTAGTTGCTGGTCTCCGTAGTCGTTGTAGATTACGTATCCCTTCGCGGTCACTGCACCTCACGATCACTGTTTAATTATTGAAGAATTCTCGAACTGTTCACTTTTCACGGCACTCGTATTGTGTTGAATATGAGTGTCCTTAATTGATGTTGGTAAAGTTCATGTATAATGTTTTTTTTAAAGTAGTTCTTTAGATTGCTGATTTTATGTCTAATGTCTCTGTTGTAGAATATGCACTGAGTCTCTCTGTTGATGTGTTCTGTATTATATAAAAGCTGCTGTAATGTTTATAGTTTCTTGTGAATTATTTGTAATTGTAGAATGTCTGTTAATTGAATTTGTCTTCACTTAGTATTGTACTGTGTATCCGTATTCTCCGACACTTTGTTTAAATTACGGTGAAGTTAATTAATTGTAAAGTCTGTTTTACAGGTTGACTTCGCGTGATATTACTTTATACTACTAGTCTGTCGAACGCGATTAACTGTTCAAATCTCTTGCTATGAGTTTAGAATTTAGTGATAATTATAACAACGAGTTTCGTACGATTTGTCGTATTCACTTCATTGTTCACTTTGCGAAATTGAATGTTCGCACTGAAGTAACCGGTTAAGATGACTCGTGGTGATCACTTTGTAGATGAGTACTAGACTAAAGATGAGTACTACACTGCTGTTTTTCTGTTCTGAGATCTACCAAGTAAACTCTCATCCCGCCTACCTCTGCTGAATCTTCCATCTGCTTGGATACTCTTATTGGTTCTTTAGCCAGTGTGACAAATTGTATATTCGTAATTGGTTTTCGAGTATATCTGCTTTATACGTGATTCTCTTGTCGAACTCCCATTGGTCCTGATTGTTCCTACAGCCGTTTTCTCTATTTACTAGGAATCTCATTCAAGCACTCCAGAATTCGTGAGTTTCACTTTCCCCTTGTAAATCAGGCGACATTTCTTTGTCTCTCGTGGTCGTCTCCTAGTGTCCAATTTCTGTTACGCTTTGACATAGATACAATACTGGTATTGTTCGATCTGCTGCACCATTGTTTATCTTCAAGTTGCACTCTGGCTTTGTTTTGAGTCTGGAACGAATCTTCCTTTGTAATCACGACTTTCGTCAAATTTCTACGTTGCAATTGTTCTGGCCTCTAATGTTGTACCGTATCGAATTGACAAACTCTTTGCTTTCAGTCTGTGTCAACGTTTTAAAAAGGGTAGATTGGTTTATTGGGGGTTATGCCTTTCTTCCCTCAGACCAGCTGCCTGATGCGAAATACAACGTCTCACATACATCTATTAAGTGTCACTCTTTTTGTCAAACAATTAACTTTACAGCCGTAACACATCAAGCTGTCTGTAGGTTACAATGCCAAAAGGACAGTCTTACAAACTTTCCCTTCACACACCCTCACATACTTCTTTGTCAAATATAACTGCTAGTACACATTATATTTTGCTATTATTTACTACTTGTACAAAGAATTCTTACTTGTACAATTTTATAAATATTTTTCAAAAATAAACGTTACATACTGAAACCTTTATTAGCGCGTATATTTGTGATTCAACGTCTTACTTTGTGAGAAAATACAAAGCATTATGAACAACTGAAACCGTTCTCATTCAAACCAACTCATTCGGCTGACAACTCATGTTGAAATGTTCACATTCATTCATAAACTATAGACGTAATTCTGCAAACTATACACTAATACATGACTTCTGCATCTGAAATCGATCAAATCGTTTTGTAGTAGGTAATATTTATTATATGAAAACAGTTTCCAAACACCTAACCCACTGTTATTAGTATATACTGTACTAAAAACCATCACCAATAAAAGGTGCATATTATTTTTGCTTACCTTATATACATTTAGGGTATAGAAATATTAATTTAAGCTAAATACTGCACAGTATTTACTAAACGCTTCCCACCAAGTACAATAGATTTACCTGTAACACAAAACAAATTTGTATTAACAAATCGGTTACATTATTGAATTTATAGTCACATTATAAATCTAACTACGACAGAAGAAGAATCGAATAATAAACTTAATTAATTTGACGGAACTATAAATAGAAGTCAAAACAATTTTGAGTACTCAGTATAGGTACAGAAAACCATCTCAAACTAATTTAATAACTCCAAATAAATCTAATTATTCTCCCAAAAATAAAATGGCAGCATTCAGTTCATTAATGTGCCGTATGTATAGAATCCCATTAAATTAATAAGAAAGAAACAATGAAAGATATATCAAACAAATAACAATAGACAATGGATATAAAATAAAAACTATCAATAAATTAAAAAATATAATTAAATATAAACTCACTAAAAAACACCATACAAACCTTCATATAAAAATCCATCTACTAATGATAATATAAAAAATATCAACTTTACTTATTACGGAAATATAACTCCTAAACAAGCAAACTATTTGAAGATACAAACTTAAAATTATCTTATAACAAAGATAATATTGTTTTTAATAAAATAAAACCTAAAACTATATTCAACATTCACAATAAAAATGGAGTTTACAAAATAGAATCAAAATAGAATGTCCAGATTGCAATAAATTTTATATAGGCCAGACGAAGAAAAAACTGTCCGAGAGATTCCTTCAACATCGCAATGCGTTTTTAAAACCTAATATTTACAAATATAATTTAACCACACACTGTTTAAATAATAAACATAAATTTCCAGACATTCAAAATTTCAAATTAATTGAAAACGTACAAAAAGGTAACAACACGAATATCTGGGACAATCTTAATATTTACAAACACAATAATAATAATCTACTAATTAATGAACAAATTCTAATAAAACCAAAACAAGAAGATTTATTTAAAACACATTTGTTAAAATAATAAAAATAAAACATTAAGTATATAATAAATAGCTGACTACGAAAACATGACAACAGTGGAAAATAGAATCGAAGTAAAATCGATTATCCGTTAACTATATTGTAAGCGAAACATTCAATTACAATTCAAAAAACCTCTGAAGATACTGAATAATTTCTGTGAAACGTGCGTCAGGTGAAAATATACCTACTTGGAGTTGTACTTATTTGAAGATATAACACAGTAAATTTATTGCGCCTAAATGCAATAGTACTTCGCTTATCCGTAATTGGTAACTACTCCCCATAATAGCTTACCCGTAATAGGTAATTGGGGTTGTTTTTGGCTGGGACACCACCGGAGACTAACAAAATTCGTCATAAGCTGTACTAATAATAATAGTCGATCCTTTCTAACAGCCTAAAAAAAGATCTAGGAGCCTAGGAGTCTAAGGGCGTAGCACACAAGCAATAGCGTAGCGAAAATGTACGGCCGTATTACCGGTCTACCCTGGTTCAAAATTCATAAACAGTAACGAGCCGTTCATTTCATCAGGGGCGGCTCGTTCTTAGACGCTAAGGCGCGCGCCCTCCAGTTTAAATCATATCACTATACAATCCATTATCACCGCTCGTGGAAAGTCATTATAACTTTATTTAATACTTCGGACGATAAAATGTTTTTGTGTTAGGTAATAGCAGAAATGTTTTCGGAACAGCATCACGGCGCTCTTCCAATCGCGCCCATTTCTCCATCCCGCACTCTGTCCAACGTTGAATGAACTGTAAGCTTATAGGCGATATTTCCACTGGCAATTGGCGCGTCTCCTATCGCGCCTCGTTGAGCAAAAAGTGACGTGATTCACTCCGTATAACTAATCGCAGACTATTGATAGTGTGAGATTTGCTCTTTTAGGTGTTTAGACTTTCTCCACTGTGATTAATTCAGTACACGGATTTGTTTAGTGTTTAGGTTTTGAGTGTGTGTATTTATTTAATAGCTTCACGAATAATTTAGGCAAATATTGTAGTGTCGAATTATTAGGTTTTGTATTATCATTTTACCCAAGTGTCTGCAGGGAAGAAATAGAAAAGGAGATACAAGCTTGTGAATTTGTGGCAATCGAATGTGACTAGACAACCGATGTGACAAGCCACTGCATATGGTATTAGTTTTTAGATACGTGTTTAAGGGATCGGTATACGAAAGGTTTTGCGGATTTCTCAGTCCTGAAGGTAAATATGCAGAAACCTTAGCAAAGTGCATAATGGACAACATAAATCCTCTTCTGCACACATCACAGAAAATGTTAATAGCTGAGACTTATATGGCGTTAATGTTATGTGTAGTTCTGTTGGAGGTGTACAGGCAAAAATTAGAGAAGTGTATCCGCTCACATAATTTGTACACTGTTACATTCATCAAATAATTTGTTATTAGAAAAAGCAACAAGTATAAACAACAAAGTTTGAGATCTTTCTCAAATCTGTCTGTCATTCCAGCTCTTTTGTCACACTTATTTCTACAAACGAACGTTTTGGAGGAAGTAATGTAAGCCAGGTTACCCAGAGTTTCTATAACAAAATGGAATTACTACATTCGTACAATCAACGTTGTGTACGAAAACCGATATAAGTTGGAAGAATGTTTTGAAATTTTGAAGAAAAGTGTACAAACAAACTCTCAGTTAATGATGGAATGGTCACAGAAGGACTCTTCTGAACCAAAATTTCATGTTCTGGCTAACTTTTTTCTATAGAATTTTATATCACATGAACATAATATGCCAATAACTACAGAGTAGGAACAAAGGCAGTGTAGTGTGGAAAAGCGACATCAGAATTTTTGAAAATGAGATGCAGAAAGGGAGGGAGAAAATAAATAAAATAGAAACACAAATAAACGAGGATTCCTTGAGCAACCAAGAAAAAGGAACAATAATGTTGGATGCAGCACTAGAATAGGGGATGCAAAAGATGTATGTGACATCATTATAACTCAAGTAAAAGGTAAATTTACTTACACGGGTCACCTGGTGGCAGCTTCGTTGATGTCCAATGACGATTTATTTCCACTTTTTTCTACAAAGTTTCAGGAAGAAAAATTCAAGCGAGTGATTCAGCATTACTCTTTCTTACAAGAAAAAAGTTCGGAGTGAATTGAAACAATTATATTTATTATATTAAAGGCACAATAAGACTTCTTAACTTTACGAAAGAAAACAATCTTACGTCAGTTTTCAAAGATGTATTGAAACTTATAAAAATTATCATAACTACCTCTCTGATAACTACCAAACCTGAGCGCTGCTTTTTGAATCTGAAAAGACTAAAAACGTTCTTGAGAAATACAATGAAAAACGAGAGACTGAATGCTCTTGCGATGCTATCTATCAACAAGGAACTTGTTGAAGAAATGAAAGACTTTGATGATAGAGTGCTAGAAAAATTCATGAATTTATAGGAAAGGCAAATGGACTTTGTCTACAAATAAATGATCTGTTTAGAGTGTAGCTATCATAAAAATAATATAGGCCTAGTGTAAATATAGTGTATTACTATTTTTGTGGAAACAGTATAGACATTTTTGTGGACACTTTCGACACTAAAGAGACAGTGAAGAGACTAAGAATGTATCTAGTTATGTTTATTAATAAAATCGCAGACTATCTACAGCAGCTCACAATGTTTGAGGTAAGTTAAAATTTTTATAAAGGCCGCGCCCTCCAGCCTCTTAATTCACGAGCCGCCACTGCATTTCATCTATATGAAACAGAGAAAAGTATATAATTCTCTGATCTCTCTTCTCCCATCCAAACAGCCTCCAGTTGTTCCGTATTCCAGACCGAGTCACGGCGTATACAGTGCATGTTGTACAACGGATAGTTGTATGAAGCGCATATGCGAAAGCTGCTTTTTGTATGTTGTGGTGACTACTCTGATTCCGTACAGTCACGTTACTTATCGGTGGACGATTCAGTGCTACGCGAGTCGCCCTGCCATTTGTATGTTTTTTGTATGTATATATATCGTATGGTAGTGCTAAATATTTGTAAGCTGGAGTTCGGCTTTTAATAACAAGACAGGCCTAAATCATCTCTATGAGGCAAGGAATATTTTTTAAGTAACCCAAAATATTCAGCATGACTGATGAAAGTTACCGGATTTATACAAATTACCGACTTTCCTAAAGACAACTCGTGCCAGCGACTCTCGCTGGAAACGAAAAAACTAGCTTCGACTGTGTCATTAAAACATAAGAAAATTGAATAACATTTCATTGTTCTAGAGATTTCATTAGCTGACACGGTATATTGAAAGAAATGAAATATTCTTCCGTACCACCTCAAAGTTTTGGTGTTCCCATTTTAAAATTTACGTTACGGAACTACAATAAATAGGGCAATGTGAATGAATGAATAGCGTGGCGTCTATGTAACCGCTGTTGTCGGCGCAACAGTCCTGTAAATGAAAGAAAATAATATTAATTATATCAAAGAATAAATAGTTTAGTTATTGAATAATTTGAAATCCGAACAATATTATTAGGAAAACTTGAAGAAAAGCATAGTATTGCTTACGAACTGCTGGGCACTTCCACCGTCTTGTGTTGCCGGCTCAGACATCGGCAATGGTTTACTGATATTGACCTCGTAGTAGTTGTCACTATACAAACGGGAGGGGGGCACATTCGTCCATCCAATGTGTTGCCACTTTATAAACCGGCAAGACGATCAGTTAGCAGCTACGTTCGTTTCAGAACCAACGTGCAGCAGTTAACTACGTACCGATTTGTGTTTTGTTCGTTTAGTTATGTGTTTCTCTGTTTGTTTTTATTATTATTAATTCGATTATTTGTGTCTTCATTTATTCTGTGTAAGTATAATGGGGTCAGATCTCGTTGAACCGGGACCCTCTTCTTCTGTCAGCGAAAGATAGAAAATACTCTAAAAAGATATTTCAGCTCTAAAAAGAATATTTTGGCTCTAAAAAGAACGCGTGGTACTGGAAAAATTCGAATTAATTTTTAGGCTGTTTTAGGCCTATCACAACCGGCAACAGCTGTTATGTACCCACGCCACGCCACTGTAAATGATACACTGCTTAGGCCGCCTTTGACTTACCCACCTGATAAGGCAGGTACCCATCAGAGTTGGTTGGATTCAGAATCAGGTTGGACGTCTCGAAAAAAATCCGCCTTGGAATTTATTCAAAACTACAACGCGGCACTTTGGAAACTACATGCTCATCATTAACTGTTTAAATTAATTCGCCCATTGTTCATTCTTATTTTCACCACATTTTATTTTTCTGGTTGCCAACCTTTATTACTTATAACTTATAAAGTCGTTACTTACAAGTACAATTTTGCTACGCAATCCCAGAGTAACTAGACCGCTTCCTTGACGACAGCTGGCAAGGACAACAACTAATAGTCTTCTTACAAATATCGTGCCGTTACTCTATAGGTGACTATTTGCATGTACTTTATACCGGATCATATTTTAATAGTTTGCGCTCATTTATAACAAATCTTTGGTATACTTAAATTTATATATTTTCTGAGAAGTAGTTGAATACTAAAGCTGTAAATTATTAATGTAATTGTAAATTTCTTCAAACAGGCATCGAGTAAGTACTCGAGCGTAAGCATTTTTTCATCCAGCGGGGAACTTTTTTCCAAAGCGATGAACTATACTTTTTTTTTGCTTAACCGTTTTCTGAAAGTCCAAGTAAAATTTTAAGATCAGAATTCGAGAAAGTCTTGAGGAAAAGTTTCGAGATATCAAGGATGTAAGCAGAGCAAATCTACTCATTTGCAAGCCGTTGACAGCGGATGTTTTCAGTTCCAACTGCATACAACCCGTCCTTCCTTACCCCGTCTGTCGGAACTTTTTCAAGGTCAAGCTTTCAAAATGGTACCGGCTTGTATACATTGTCTTGTGCACGCCGCCACCAAACCGTATAAAAGACACGCTACCCACAGTCGTAAGACTATAATACATCATCATGTATAGTGCATCATCGTGATCAGGGGTTCTGCAAGCCCGTCGCCCGTCATTACGCCGTGTTTCGAGATTCAAAAAAGCATAAAGCCGCGGGGATGTCTTGGGGGGGTCCTAGGTGTGGCCCGCTACCGGCCGTGGTGCACCACTACGAAAAGGAACGTCATTTCTGTAAGTAGTTTCGTCAATCCTTTATCATAATTTATTTCTTCATTTTCTTCTATTACCATTCCACCTACACCACCGAAGGTTTCACAGTAATCTGAGATGTTTTCTGGCAATTTCGTAATCAATCTCTTTCATTCTTAATCGACTTTTCTACTTTATTTCCACATCCGGTGTGGAAAATCCGGCATTCCACATCCACATACTTACACAATAGCTTATTTTAATGAATTTACGATGAATTTATTATTACTATATTTGGTAATATAATAAGTATTACAATTTGTTTGTAAATGAGACCTCGGCTCGAATATTTTTTGCCCTACTGTCTTCTTGAAATCCAGATAAATTAGATCAGCCTTTCTTCTCCAGTCTTCATTCAGTATTCTTTCGACAAGTGACTCCAGTACGATAAGTGACTGCAGTAAGAGATACTGGAGTATCTCTGCAGCTACTGGATCGAGAACCTCTTTGTCAGCCATCCTCTATACGGGAAATAATTTTCTGGTTTCTCCCTCCAAAACAGCAGTCGTATAAGCTGTTGTGGCTTATTAACATTACCAACGTTTCGCACAAGAGCTTCTCATGTATTATCTTACACACTTCATCACTGTTCACCACAAGTGAAATAATCTGCTTTCGCCTCCAGCTCCACTTTCTGCGGCTATGTGATGTTAAATCGCGGAAGTAAAATAGCAATCCAGGTATCTGTCTAATCACAACACGGTGCGCACAGGGCAAGTAAGCGTATATAATACGCATGTCAAGTAATTTATGTTGTTTTATTATGGTTATATGTAATTTTAGTGTTTGGCAACCTCGTATGATAATCTAAATCAGATGTCGGAACGTATGATCCGAAACGGGTAACGCAAATATAAAAGTAGACGTCACAAGATGGGTAATGGTAAGAAGGGTAAACATTTAATATTAACTTATCAACGTGTGACTTGTATTCTGATAACATGCATATTAAAATAAAATACTCACGTTTCCCGCCGTTACGATTCCAAAGGGTAAAATGTCTGGGGGGAGGATACAGAGAGAGAGAGAGAGAGAGAGAGAGAGAGAGAGAGAGAGAGAGAGAGAGAGAGAGAGAGAGAGAGAGAGAGAGAGAGAGAGAGAGAGAGAGAGAGAGAGAGAGAGAGAGAGAGAGAGAGAGAGAGAGAGAGAGAGAGAGAGAGAGAGAGAGAGAGAGAGAGAGAATAAGTTCAATTAAAAGTTACCTTCATGGAATGATAGGGCTATGATAAGGCGAAGAAAGTTGAACAGTTTTTAAATATATCACTTAAACGATAAGGCCTACTGTTTTAGAAACGAGTGAAGCCAGATGGCGTCAGCGGAGAACTGTTTGTAGCGACGATTACAGAATGATTAAGTCGGGTATGGTTTTGTTTCGGACGCTGAACGGGGACAAAGATTATATCAGCTTAACGAAGCAGTACGATGGTAAGGAGATGCACTAAACCTCCGACTACTGTTATAATTTTGTTCGTTTGGTTACTTGCTTCATTTACGTTATTTAAAACTGTAGTATATGATAATAGAACATTATTTATTTTTTTTCCTTAAATTTTTAGTGACCGTCAATCAATGAATGTTTTAGTGGATGGTTAGTGAGGATCGGTCAATAATCCAATTTTAGCTATTTTGCGTCGACGTTTCGACAATATTTATTGTCATCTTCAGGACCTGTGTATGAACTACAATAGAAATATCAAACATAACGAAACAATTATATATTTGGGTGAACGTGTTGGTGTATGTGAGTGTGTGCGTGCGTATGTATGTATCATTTTATATGTGAAGACTGTAACGTCACAAAACGTTCCATAAAAGAAATCATTTATATAGTAAGTTAGCATAAGAGGAAAGTGAGGTGAACAGTATCGAACCCAAGTAGTCCCAAAAAATTGTGTAATTTTGTATAATAATTATTTCTATCAACTTGAAAAAACGACCAAACTATGACCAAGACAAAACCCCATATATATTATTAAAGTGAATAAGAGTGAAAAAATCATAAGACACTATAAGAGAGAGAAATAATGCCAGAATCAACCAAAATGAAGTCAATAATTATTAATTTTATAACTATGAATAGAGTATTAAAAACTATTTTTTGTGAATGAATGGGCATGATCCATTATTATATTATGTGATGTAAATAAAATAAATGTATTAAATGACTTAAATACATTATTATAAAGAGTTTAAGTTAGAATAAAAATGATATATTTGTTATGACAAAAAAATATTAATGTGTTGGATTTGAGACCATACACCCAGTTTTCATGAAAAAATTATTATCAGATTTAAATAAAAACTATATGTAATTGTCAAGCAGACAATAGTGAACAATTTATCTTAAATAAAGGAAGCTGTCAAATGAATAAAAAGCAGTCAAAATAGCCAAAAACAGTGTTAACTAAAAACATGTAATAGGCATCTAATATTGTATAATTTATGAATTTAATGTTGCCAAAATGCAACCAAATTGCATTAGAAAGCTGTAATATGATATAAAGCAACTATACTAATATACCTGACTAACTTTAACATTGTAATAGTCAAGTTAGCAAAATATTTACTTATACCATGTATGGCTGGAACCAATCATCCAGTACAAAAATAATCATATCTGGCTAAATACTTACATAATGCTAACAAAAATAAGATAGAAAGGTACAGTACATCAGTATACCTTAATAAGAAACAAACTCAGTTGAAAGTAAAGTCAATTCTAAAAGAATTTAACTAATAAGAGTGAGATTTGTCACGCCATAAAAAAGGACATCTCTAGACCAATCAATGATGCTATGTCATCTTGTGATAAATATAATATATGTACAGAGTAACCAGGTATCACAAAAGATAGACAAAATAATAAACTCTGTGTGTACAGTAGTGAAATAATACATATATTAAAGAAAAAGACTAATCATTGTATTAGAAAACTGACAAGAATCTAGGCCATGAGCAGAGGCCATATAAAATTGTATTTATTTGTGTTTTATCTATGTTAAAATTTGTTTATTTTGTTGTAGGAAGGTAGTAGTATTAGATGTTCAGCTTGTGGAAGGAACTTAGTAAATCCACAACAATTTTTGTTATAAAAATTGAGTTTTCAATGACAACAACTCAAGGTGAGGGTTGTATATTGTATTGTTTATTAGACTTAAGTTAATTAGAAACCAATCATATTTAGTATCGCTAGATTCAGTTAAAAACAGGGAATTTAAATGTATTAATGGCATACAAATTGTGAGTACTAATGTAAAACTGTTTGATAAATACCAGTGTAATTTTTGAAATATCCTTTGTATGAAGAATAAGAAATTCGTTCTAAAAGCTTCTACGGAAGTGAAAATTGTTCTATGACATTCCATTTCGTTTATTCTCGAACAATCTAGAAAGAATTTTTACACAAATATACCGGAAGTCGATGAAAACAGTCATCCTGAATTAGTATAAAAGAGAGACCAAATCCGACCGAAAAACACTTGAAGATTGAACTCCAGAACTGATCCATCACCCACAACACTGATCGACGCAGCTAAGGCGAAACCGAAGAGGCGAGAAATCGACAAGACACGGAGAAAGGCTTTTTCCCGTACATAGACATAACCGACTGACTTAACCTCAACGAGAATCTACGCCAAATGTGTCGCTGAAATAGAGCAGCGATACGGCAAATTTTAATAGAAATCACGCAGCCAGAACGTCAAGCGGCCCAGGAGGGACCAAAAATTTAAATAGAGAACGAATTCTGCTGTGTTCGCATAGACTGACTAACGTGACAATAATTCCCCCTAACGTAAACAAACATATACCCAACAAGCCTTTCTTCTCGACACTGAATGGGAATCAGCGCTGCGGCGGATAATTTCTAAATCAACGCGGAGCAGCTGACGAGCTTTTGGCGGCGTTTGAACGAGATTCTACTGCCAAACGTTTTTACAAAAGTGCGGAAAAAGTAAACGATCGCAAAATTTGACTTTAAATAGATTCAGTGTACACCCGAAGAGGCGAGATTGAGAAACTACCCGAAAGGAGTGTCCAGTGCGAGAATAAATAACCATTGGAACGTGAGTTACCAAAATTAAAGTCATTTGTTACCTGGTTACATTTTATCACGCAGTTGTACTTCACACGCCACACATACACCTTCAAATCACTTAGTTTTTTCTTGTAAGGCATCTAATTGATATGTCTTGGTAGTTCAAAGGAGTCACGTCCTGAGAGTAAAGATTTTTCACGTATTAAACTCATACTTTTCAACTGAGTCAAAATCTGAAATATACTAGCCGATACTTGATTGGATATATAAAAAATTGTCAATAATAATAACTTGTAAATTTTTTTCTCTGCAATTTTATAATTTTTTTCTATGAATGTTAGTCCTTCAGACGATTTGTTTGTTTTTGAAGAATCATTAAACTTAACTGATTTTTCCAAGCTAAACTGACTTGTTTAAATTTTTTCGTAGATTTAAAAATTTTATCAATCACATTTTTTTTTCTTGGAACAAACGTTTCCAAGTGGCGCCCACAAAAAGCATAGTATTAAGTTGTGTTACAGGACTACATCACTGCAGAGGATCCAGTCAACAGAGTAAGTAACAAAAGTGCGCGGAGGTAACGCCCGACATTTTACAACACAGACAATTACACACCCACAGTTTCTTTTTGTTATAAGACTTATGATAGTTTGTTTACATCTTCAAATTATCTTTAAGAAAACGAGCAAATTATAGTATGAGAGAACTTAATTTATACAGTATTACAATTTAAATTACTAAATGTAATGATATTTTAATTAATTAAACAAACAGTAATCAACAATTGGATATTAGATTGGTACAAAAACTGTTTATACCTACAGCAGTCAACATATAGCAAAGTAATATATTACCTATAACTAAAACAGATTAGGGGATGTTCACTACGTAATTATTACAAGTTATTTTTACCATGTTTCACTCCCTACTGGTGTTAACAAACAATAATAATTTAGAAACATACAATTTACACAATAACTGTAGAACATTACGACTTAAATCAGATAGTTGACAAAGGTTACAATTATTATTCATGTTTACCTGTTAGTAAAATTTACCAGAAACGTTTGTTTGTAACCTTTGTCAACTATCTTGACAGTTGTCGAAACGTCGACGCAAAATAGCTAAAATTTGGATTATTGACCGATCCTCACTAACCATCCACTAAAACATTATTTATTTTTGCTCTTACTTCCTTGTCGATGAACTAAGGTAACAGAGGATCCAAAAAACAGTAATTATAAAGTTGACCTACACAATGATGCTAGCGATGCACCTGCCTCTCTTCCTTCTGGGCAGAGCCAGAATTTTAGGATTACACGGAGTCTTACTTTGAGAGCTTCTTCATTTAGTCTTAGAGAGGCTTTTTTTTAAAGCACGATAGGGATCTGCCAGTAATGACCACACAGTTCCTGTAAGCTTTATTTATGTTATTTTAATTAATATTGTCTCTCCTTACTTCACTTCAACAACATTGATTAATGTCTGAAGAGCGAACCTGTATAAGACAGGGGCCAGTGGAATATTCTACCATAGGGCAATCAATTATTCCATTGCTGTAAGCCTGTAGATACTGTTCCTCAGTTTCGTGTTGTATTCAGTGTTGAACTCAACAAAGAGCTTCCATATGTTTAAATTATACTCTCTGATGTCTTCTCACAGACCTGCCTCAATGAAAATATCTGATTTGTTGTTATATGGGATGGGGGCAACACATATATTTTAACGTATGGACCAACGTATTTTGACCATAATGGAGAATGCCTTATATGAAGTGGCCAGGAAATAGATGCACTGGTGATTGCTACAGACTAAAAAAATCTTTTTTCTTCTTTTAATATATGGTTACTATCATTCTCGTAGGATTTCCTCATTCTTCTAGACCGACGCTATCACGTTTTGAACTTCTTTTATTACTACTTATTAATACTCCATAATTCTACTACACTTATTTTAAAGTCAAATATTTTTTTAAGCAATTTTTAAGTACATTAACTTCCGCAGATTATATATGTTCCTGTAGACAATCCACAAAAGTGACTTATAAAGTGAATCGACAATCACAGCCAAAGAGTGCTCTAAACTTACAGACTTAATACTTGAAACATTTTCAGAAAACCAATTGAAACGTTATAAAGTTAAGTAAAATTAACTGTATTTTAAAAAACAAGTTGGGACTGGTATACAGTCTCATTCAGTCGAGTGTACTCTTACATTAGAAACTAAGATTACATCACCGGGAACAACGCGATGACTCATAATCGTGGGGAACCAACGGGGATGTAAGGATATTTTTAGAAAACTCACTTTCTCTGAACGTATGTGATGTTATACGTACAGATCTAGAAACGACGGATCTGTGACAGCAATTCAGATTTCACGTCTACATAAAACGTGCGTTTTCTGTTTTAAACTCCTTACGCGTAAGGTATTAAATCCATTTTTGAAGTGTTTCCTTTACCAACATTTTTAAAAGGCATTATACATTTCTGTTATCGTTTGTCGCTCAATTCTAGTGATTCCCAAATGAGTTACCGCAAAATTTTAAGTTAAAGTACTGAAATGAAAATATTGTAAGCAAAACGTTTTGCAGAAACAATCACTTTTTGCAACGTTCCAGTTCCTATGACTAAACATTTAGTAATCACCAAACTGTATTGAGGCAATACGAAGAGAGACTACTAATACTCAGAGGTGCTGTATTTTTCAGACAATTTTAAAAGAATAATGGGAACCAATATTATATTTTAAATTACAAACAAATTAAATAGCTACTCATTCATAACAAATTATTTTCACCCATTATTTTGACCTCAAAATAAAAATTCTTACTTTATAATATTTAAAATCCGAAACATATCAGCGTCCAGATAATTTGTTCCCGGGACACTAGGACAAATACTGAATTTCCAGGACGTTTCTCATATAAGTAAAGCAACAGTTATATGAGAAACTAAAATAGTCATTACACTTACTTCGGATATTTGCAGTTTTAGTATGTCAAAACTAACGTTTAACTGACTCTCTGTCACTAGAATGAGAGAATAGCGTTTATTTTATTTTTGTTTTTTATATTTTATAATTATTATCTTGAAGATGGCTACCGCTCTGTGGTGTAGCCAAAGCAAAAAAATTCCACAGTGATGGCTAACGTCCGTTTTTCAACTTTTAACATAAATCACCAGTTAATTGATCTTCGTCTATTATATTCTTGGTAACACAATGGCACTTGAATGTATCGTAGGAGCGTGTTCGTACGTGAGACGAGTTTTGCGTGTTGAACTGACCTATAGTTCTGATGTGCGTGTTTTGACGCGGGGTAAGGTGACCATATTTTTAAAACAAGAAAACAGGACATCTTAATCTTTGTCTCAACGAAAAAAGGGACAAAAGAGGACGCTAAAAATTGTTTTGTTATAAATACTCAGGTTTGGAAACTAATAATAAATAAATAAATACTGTGTAACTTACATGATGTAGTAGTATTCAATTCACTCCAACCAAACAATCCTTTAGAATTATTAGTACAGCATTCATTGATATTTTGCTGATGAATGGATTTTCTTTAGTAAGTCCTTTTTATCACTCAGCATTTTGTAAAAGTTTACACAAGTGTGATTAAAGTTCACCTTATTAATCAACATAGCTTTCAAAGTTTGTACTGAAAGAGCGTTCTTGTCACTTGTCCACAAACCATTCATGTAAGAAAACACTCGTTCAGTGGAGGCGTTAGTTCCAGGTAAACAAAGAAGAAATTCCAATATTTTAAGAAAATTGGAATAAGGCAGATTGTTCACATTAAAATGTGAAATAATTTCTACCCAACAGTCGCTAGGTGGTGTTCTTTCCAGCTTCCATTTTTTCAATATGTTCGGTGTTATGTATTGTTTAATATACACATACTCATCATACAGACCGGTACCATCTATTATAGATGAAGGAGCCACTTCGCGAATGAAATCTTCAGTCTTTTGTATATCCTTCCACTGGGGTATCCCTGCCGTAAGTGTTACCCAACTGTAGTCCCGCAAACTCTCAATGGGTACAATCCATTTATTTAAATATTCAGCTGCAGTTTGATAAAATATATGGACATACTGTTTAAATTTTGCAATCTCTGATGACAAACCCTGCTTTTCCAATTTACCAAGAATTGATCTGACAGCTGATGTTATGAAGCAATCTTCACCCTTGGAAACTAAATTAGCTTTTAAATCATTTAACAAAGAAATGACCTCAAAAACTGTAATTGTTTGACCCTCTACTCTTTGAACTGCAGAGTGAAAAGTTGATGCTTGGTTGTGAAGAAAGTACAGCCATGCTTCTGATAAAGGATTTTCAAAGAATGATTTGATAAGAAATGGGCATTCATTTTGAGATTCAAAATATGATTTCAGAGAAACAAACATAGTCAGAAGACGTTCAACCGCAGGGAGTAAAGAAAGCCATCTTGTTTTGCTATACCCTAAAACTTGTTTGTACTCCTGGTCTACAAATTCACAAAATTCTTTAAGACTTTCAACCCTTACAGTATGCACATAGAAATAAGAATATATTTTAGAAACAATGCCTTCAATATCAACAGGAAGGACATCAGCAGCCATCTGGATAGTATTGTGAATTATATGAGCATAACACCCAACCCCAAGTAAGTTATGCCCTAAATTTCCTTTCAGTTTTGTGAAGACATCGGTGACGCCCTTTCTAGATATACCTCCAAAATTGCAGTTCGTATTATCTGCACAAAGAGCGATTGTTTTTTCTTTTAAATTAGTATTATACAAACACTCACTCAAAAACGTAGCAATGGTCTCTGAAGTTTCTCCAGGCAGAGATTTAAGATCCAGCATTTTAACTTGAATCCCCTCAGTAGGATTAAAGTACCTGACAAGCAATGGAAATATTTTTACGTCCTTATGATTCGATGCATCCGTCATTATTGAAATAAAATTAGCTTTCTGTAAATCAGATTCTAGTTCAGAAATGGCAAATGGGGTTAAAACATTTAGTACAATTGCCTCGGCTTTACTACGGCCACACGTAAATTTTGGTTCAAAAGTACATTGGATAAGTTTAGAAGTAGGCCTACGGTCCATGGATCTGAAAGATTGGTTGTGCTGGACAGTATGATAAGCGAACGCTCCTTCAACAGCTGCTAATTTCATATCTTTATCACCAAAACTTTCACTTTTAAACAAATTTGTCAATGCAGTGCTAGAAGACGCACTTGCGCGCACCATTCTTTTATGTTTTTCACTGTTTATATGTTGTGATATATCCCATCGCCCCCCATGGCTTATACTGAAAGTAGATGAACATTTATTGCATCGAACATCTGAGTCAGAAATTGTTTTTTTAATGTGTGGATATTCCTTCTGTAGATCACTATTAAAAACACACTTCCTTTTCGGCGGTGACATATTATTTTCACGCGTTTTAGCACTCGCGGTTTACAAAAGTACACTGTATTTGAGTATTTCACAAGTTGAGAACACAATACTGTTAACTGTCTTCTACCAGAGTCACAACTGTAATGAATTTCTTTCGACTGAAGCATATGCCGTGTTTGCAGTTTTCAATATTGTTGGCGGCATTCATATGAAACAGAGTGATTACGATTAGTTAGTGGGCATCGTCTTACCATAGCGAGCGCAGAACGGCGCAGTTCAATCGTCGAGTCGGCTACATCAATCGTTTACTGTACTTCCCCAAGCCTCACCCTACACTGTTGCAGGTGTGTACAGATAATATAAACAGCGCTGTTGTGTTGTCAGTTGTCAGTAATCTTTAAATTTTTCATCAAACTGATACAAAGCCAAAGGAGTACATTATGATAAATTAAATATTGTTGACGGCATTTTATGCCGATAAGTCATTGCCACAAAAAAGGGACATTTTGGCGTCCCGTTTTCCCTTCAAAAAAGACGGGACAGAGACACAAAAAAAGGGACTGTCTGGCTAATACGGGACGTCTGGTCACCTTAACGTGGGGACGACCCTGAAACACTGTTGGCGTCCTTGCAATGTTCTGAGAGATTTGCACCTGCCTGCCTTCTGGCAATTCTACGTTTGACTATAGTTTGAGACGGAAGTGTGTAATCTGCGCACTTTATTGATGGTCATAAAAATGTCGAAGGATTTGGCCGCTAGAAGTGAATGTAGAGCGCGCACTCGATACCTGCTCCAACTGTGCCCTCTCTCGACTGTCTTCCCTCTATTATGTCTCTTACTCCTTCGCCTCTTGCATTCTTTTCCGTTATAGCCTATGTGATGTGGTGTGATATGCGATGTGTGTTATAGTATGTGCACCTTGCGTGCAGAAACTTGAGAAAACTTTCTTCCAGCTTTATCCAGATTTAGGAATGGCATATATACGATATCTGGTATTGTTAAAATTTTTATTTTTTTAAACTTTTTTATTAATCTTTTTTATCTTTTCATATTTATTTATAACTTTATAACGTATTATTGCTTTAACAACTATTTTCTTATTTTTGTGAAATAGCTACAACAATTTTCTGAAAGTTGATTCTTGAAATTAAACGTTTTTGTATAGTTTTAGTTTCGGCTTAATGATTTTGTAATTATTCGTGGTTGTGTTGCAGTTATGTTTCACGATGACTTCGTCGAGTCCCAACGTGTGAACTATTGTAATCACGTACTGAGCACCTCCAGAAGATAATCTCATCTTGAAATACTTTACACTCACGGAAAGAATTCTCATCCACAATTACCATCAGTTTACCACGGATCGATAAAAATCAAATCACTTTCATTATTTACAAACACGCTTACAAATGTTACGATGACAAAAGAGAATGAGACACAAGACTAAGACAAACAGATAATTTTCATTTGGGGGGAGCTGTCTTAAAGAGAGGGAGCAGGTACTTTTTGGAGCGCCCTGCTAACCCCTGGTCGAGTGCGCACTTTACATACTGTATGTTTCGGACGCTACTTGTGTTCTACCTGTGAGGCTTACGACTACGTCAAATTGTCTAAGACTAACGTCAGTCATACAGTCATACTAGTACCTAACTTTTCTTTCCACATTTCCGTTCACAGTATTTGCAGGAACTGCTTATAATTAAACACGTATCACGTTAAATAGTATCTTTCTTGAAACACAGCTTCTATTTAAATTTAAATGAGGTAACAGGCAATCAGTAAACGAATAAGAACAGAGCCAGGCCAAAAGTTACAATGTTTTTTTTTCCAGTAACACTGATGTTATTTACAACTTAATAGCGAGTGTCATGCAGTAACATATAGAACATTTCGCTTGATTTTTTTCTCAAAACTGGCCAGAATTGTCTGGGCCGGTTCACATAATACTCGTATGTTTTTGAAATGCAAATTGAACGCGTTCATTGTCTGCTCGTACAAGCAATCAGCACCTTGTGAATCAGGCTTACTGAACTGTTCCGAGAAACCTAACTTCCAACCAGATTACTGAATTATTTCACTGTAGCTCAGTGAATATCAGATGGAGCTGATAGGGTGACCCGTGCATGGTAGTAGAGCCCGGAATGACTCCTCCGATGGCTGCAAGTATCGTGCTCTTTCAAGGGCGTTAGGATTTTCAAGGTAGTATTGTTATGGATGGGTGTGCTCCTATTGTTTTGTAGGTAGGGGTAGAGGATCTCAACAAGTGAAGTACTGCCGATCGTTTGATCTAATCCCCTGAACCAGAGGTGACGCGTCCGAGTAACAGCAGGGATACCTCCCGGTACATTTTAGGACCGGTTGGTCAACGCCGCTGCCTCCGATGCGGCCCACCTAACCGCTCAGCGGTGGTCTGCCCACACCTGCTCGTGTATCCGGGGCGGGTGCCTCATGAAAGAAGGTTCTTGGCACAATTGTCATAAGACAGCTCCGCCGAGGCCACGAGCAGCTAAGACACCCATTCAACACAATTACCTCACTACTGTGAAGCGGTAATTTATACGGTTTATTCGAAACTCTGAGTGAGACAGTGGGGACAGACAGACAGAGACAGACGGATGGGGAGGGAAGGAGATGAAGATCATCATCAAATTCCGTAAAGATATCTCATTTCGCTGTAGGCCCAATCAAACTCTCAGACTCTTGATGACCCATTAGAAATTTATTTCCTTGCCTTTTCCTTATAGTTCTCATCTTTGCTAATAATCATTCATCAGTTATCATTCTACCAACAGTAACGTGTTATGCTGGTTGAAAACTGGAAACATACCCTATTTATAAAAGTATTAACATAAACCACTTTGTGTAAGAATTACTATTATCAAGATTCCAGCCAAGTCAACGTCAGTAAATTAATGGCAGAGAAAGTTATGCAGTTTATGTAGGGGCGTATCTACGGGACCGCCCCCCCCCCCCTTCAAAAGGTCGAAAAAAGTTTAACTTTATTAATCTCTTAACTTTTAGGCTCTGGTTTTTTAAATATACAAACAAGTTTATTACACAGCATTTGCGTAGGCCTATACGTTTGACATACGTAATATAGGAAAATCAATTCAGTCAGAAAATATCTTGACAACAATGTCTTAGTAACGCGTATATTTATTGTGTTATTATCGTTTAATTTAATGGGATTGATTTCAGGATGTTATCATACGTTTATGAGCCACTTTATAGAGTAATATTGATTAGTCTTAACTTGTTTTCTCAATTGTATATAGCCGACTCGACCGGACCCCTTAACCTCAAGGGTAAGTTCTAGAAACTCACTAATTTTATGTAGACTATTTTTAAAAGGGATAACTGGTAATATATTACAGAGATCGACTTAAGCTGTTTGACCGACAAGCATTTGTTTATTGAAAATATTTATTCAAGTCGAGCTATGTATTCACGTACACAATTCCTGAGCGCGTTAATCAGCTGATTATGAATTCTGTGATTATAGTTGTCTCCCTGAACAAGGACGATATCAGTAGCGCTGAGCAGATGGGTCATATAAACTCAGCACAAATCGGTTCACACTGTAGGTACTGCTTTTGCGCAGACGTAACGCCAGATGTTGTTTTGTGTTGCGTAACAGCGGAGATGGGCGGGCGATTACGAAGTATGGAAACTTACTGGCAGACAACAACGCCCTTAGTATCTGAACCTCTGGTTCAAGACGGGAGCTTCCCATTAATGAAACGAGGTGTGAGTAGACTCTTGCACGCGTGCGCCGACTTTTTTTTAGGTCACACGTGTGTGGCTGTCGAAACTATTTATACGGGAACGTCACCGTTTTCTTTCTTCTCACGTCAAAAATATTTTTAGTTATTTTTGCCCGCGAGAGTTAAAGTACAAACGTACGATTCAACGGAAGAATTATTTTTCACCTGTTGCGGTCCAATTAACTTGGGACAGGTCAGTTTTGCGACTAGTCCACCTGGTGACACGGAGGATAAGGAGATATTGACTTACGCACCAGCGAAACTTAATACTTGAGTTATTTAGACGCCCATAGGAATTTTTTTTGTGTTACATTATATTGCTTTAATTTTTGCTTTTTCTTTTCAAGTTTCATATTAATCACGTTTTGGAAAAGGAGCTATACGTTAAATGCATGACGACAATTGTGAGGATACGTCAAAATCAATCAAAGCCTGTTTGGTTAAGATTTCACTGGTTCAGCCTACACAAACTATCTAGTTATTAGCGAGTTATTGACACTAACAAAAAAGTGTAGCAGGCACATAATAAGTTAATTAAATTTATTTAATACCACCACCACCACTCAGATTACTACTACTACTACTACTACTACTACTATAGTAGAGACTTGGTTAACCGGAAATCAGTTATCTGGAACGTCAATTATCCGGCTTATTTCTCGGAGAGTTTGAAACGTTTGTTTGGAGGATGAACCACTCTACGAATCGCATGAAAGCAAGTCAGGATCTAGAGAAATTACCTCAAGATATTTGTTTTTCCTTTTTTCCTTATTAGGTAAAAGGAAAAAATATCCTAATAAAAAAAATATATCTTGAGGTAATTTCTTTATAAATATTAAATATATTATATACATCAAGAAACGGACTGTAGCAAAAAGTGTTTGTGTGTGTGTGTGTGTGTGTGTATAATATATATATATATTATAACGAAACATTGTTATTAATGTTTATCGTTCTAACTGGAGTACGCATAATAAGCGTTATCTGCTACAATTGTACATTTAGAAGGGTACAGATAAGATTTTATATAGCAGCCAAAACGAGCATCTCTCTCATTTTCATAAAGTATTCGTTGAGTCGTACACACGGAACGATACGCTGCAGAAGACGCTTCAATGAGACCGGCAGACACCTGAGTTACTACAACTACGTACTACGGACATCAGACTATACCCGAGGCCAGAGACGCTGTGTCCATGACGATAAAGGAACGACGCCTAGCCTAGCTGTTCATACACCGCTAAGCGACGCTGACGGAGGTTTCGAGAGGAATAGCTGTACTCAACGCCGACGCCTGAGACCCGTGTACATCTGTGTAACATGAAATCATCAAAACAGGTGACCTGATATGGTTCAGGGTTCATAATAATGTTGTAAAACACAACAAGTAAATGAAAAGCCGCTATAAACGAAATTGAACAGTTTTAAATAATTGATAAACATTTTTTTATATAGGCGGTATGACTAAAGCCTAAAGACACTTTTAAATGTTGTACTGTATATCATATAGAGACATTTATTCAAAAAGACAGAACATTTAGATAATGTGTGATTATTATAATAATATGTTAAATATAAAAAATTATATTTGATAAATAAAAATGTTTAGATTAATAATAATTACCATAGAGATAACGATAACTATAACCCTTGTTATATTCATTTAAAAAGTTCGTATTTTATTTTCTCATGTATAAAGAACAGGGTTACGGATTTCATAGAATGAAATCAATTCAGTATTTCCATTTTATTAAATAATTAAATTCAATATAACAAAATGATTTTTTATAAATGAATTATAAATACAGGCAGACAGTGTGAAACTGCCCATATATGTGTGTATATTTCCATGTTATATGTTTTGTGTATATACTGTGTATTGTATGTCTTATTTTCAGGAACTTATAAATTATGTACTAAGATATATGATTTTAATATGTGATTGTTAGACGTAAGCATTATAACAATATATCACTAGAGAAAATATGTGTAAAGTAATATTCAAGAAAGAATATAAATTGGTGGAACCCGCCGTAAATTGTGTTAAATATTTGAAATTCTTTTTATTATTACGATTTGTTTAAAGATAAGCACCTTGAGGGTGACAATTATAATCATTGGAATGATAGACTAAAAAGGTAGTTTTCGTTTATTCACAATTTATACAACTCAGCTTCCTGAAATAATTCTTTTGGAAACACATCGTCCCAACTCGTTACCTGATACCTAATAAGCCCAAATCCCACACCTAATAGCCGGCAAAGCAGAAAAGTACCATATACTGCAGGTAAGTGTTGGCATGATATACCCTAACCAGGTCCATGTAAAATTCATAATCCATAATGAAAGAAATCATAAAAAGATGTGTTGCAAAAGAAAATGTCGCTTCCAACGTGGGGCACGATTAAATAAATAAAAAAAAAAAACATAATACGAAAAAATTAAAAATTAGTAAGAAGTTAAATAAATATAAATTCACGTAGAACAAATATTTAGAGTTGATGTGTAATTATTATAAAACGTGCATTTATATGTTGAATGTAGCTGATAAGAACGTACAGTTAGCGTTATCAGTAGAGTAAACAAAGGGGAGCTTAGATAAATATTGTGGTTATCAGAAACTGATACTACAGGCGCCCAAGATAACGGTTGTATGTTGATGAATAAATGACTACCAATATTTAATAATAATCCAAATAATTAATAATATACAAATTAATAATAAATATTTTAAAATCGGTTCACCAAATTAAAATTAAACATGGCACATAAACAAGAGGTCAGTTTAGCCGACATAATGAAGAAGTTAGAAGCCAGCAACGTTGAAAACGTAAAAAGGTTTGAAGAAATAAAAACTAGTGGTGCTGAAACTATGAGAAGATTGGAAGCAAGCACGTCAGAAATTCAGAAACTATACGCGTATAATGCTGAAAGTAAGGTAGAAATTATGGAACGAATGGAGACCTTAGAAGGTAAAGTTAAAGAGTCTCTAAAACAACAAGCGGTGGTGATGAATGAAAATTTCGAAGAGCAGCGAAAAAGACTACAACAAAATTTTAAATCTATGGCCGACATACTGGACCAGAAACTCGAAAAAATTACGCATCGACAAGATACCAAGATACAAGTCATCAGCGAGTTGGTGCAGAGTAATGTCAGGAAGACCATGAAAATTGAAGAAGAAACAAAAAGTCTCGCCGCAGCAGACGACACCATCAAGAAATCTATCCAACACCATGACAACAGGGTAGCTCAGCTGGAAGTCAAGTTAAAAGGTGAAGTAGACCGACTTACACGAGAAGTGAGAAGACTACCAACACAAGCGTTAGTATACTCGACCGTACCTAGAGAAGAGAGACCCATTAACTATTTTAGAGGATCCAGAGGGGAAAATCCCATTGAATTTCGTATCAAATGTGAGAAAGAAATGGATAGTATTGGATCTATTCTCAGTGACAAAGATAAAATAGACTTTGTAAGCCGTTATTAAAAGATGCAGCAGCCAGTTGGTTCACGATGGTGAATGACGATTTAAAAACGTATGAAGAATTTAAACTAGCATTCGAACGGAGGTATTGGAATGAATACATACAAATGAGAATACGAAATACACTGGAATTTGGTAAATATAATCCAGGTAAGCTGTCTGAAGATGAATACGTCATTATGTTAGTAGAGAGGAGTAAACATTTACGTCCCGCTTTAACACAAAAAGAATTAGTCATTAAGCTTGCTAATCATTTCAGCAGGAACATCCAACTAGCTATACATGTTCAGGGTATAGCTACCATTGAAGATCTATTAATACTTTTAACACAGATGGAGGGTGTAATCCGTGAACGAGACCCACCAAGAGGAGTTCAGCGAGATAACCGGAACCAAAATCAAGATAGAGGTACGTGGTATTCGCAAAGATATCGCCAAGAAGATAAAGGCAGAGAAGATAGACGTACAGACGATGAAAAATATCCGAAAAACAAAAATGTATCATATGATAGACGCCATGAAGATGGACGAACATATGAGAAGCAGGAGCAAAATAATGAAAGAGGTAATTACAAAGGAGGTTACCGATGGCCGAATTCGTCGAAACGATTTTCGAAACCATGGACATCCGATAGGAATGCAAATACGCAGGCGATTACCGTTGAGAAAAAACAGAAAGAGACACCGAGAAACACTGATGAACGTAATAAACCGTCCACATCGAAGACTGAAAATCAATGACTACATTCTGGAGTCTGTATAGGAGGTATATTCCCACCTGATCTTAGGGAAGAATTATTTATGACCGATAAAATTAATCCAATAAATAATACTGTATGTCCACAAATAAAACTGTATGTTAATAATGTACCTGTTAACGCATTAGTGGATACAGGGAGTGAGGTCACAATTATCAATAGTGCATGGGTAAAAATTCATAATGCTCATTTTAAAAATGTACCGAAGTTGCCTACACGGGAGATACAAATAACTACAGCAAATAAATCGATGGAAAAAGTAAACCATCAGATGTATGTTAGTATTACCTGTCAAGGATTAGAGATAGAATTACCTGTACTGATAGTTGATAAGCTAATATATGACTGCATTCTGGGAGTGGATGCGCTAGACCGACTCAATGCTGTTATCAATATGAAAGATGGACAAATGACATGTACAGTTAATAATATATGTAAAACTATAGATTTAAGAGCACCTGTTAAAGAACAGAATCCTCCACAACCGGAAATACTTAAAATTAGTAGACCCAAGATCACATTAGCCGAAGAACGGACACATCCAGAAGAAGTAGAAGATCAGCCAGGAGAACAACACATAAATGATCTGTTAGAAGAATATGAGGACATCTTTAGCGAAGTACCAACTCAAACTCACGTCTACCAGCATAGAATTAAGGTAACTGACCCGTCCAAGTTCGTCAGACGCACATATACGATTCCAATGAAATACGAGGAGCAGGTAGATCAAGAAATTCAGCGTATGTTAGATAACAATGTCATCCGCAGATCACATAGCAATTACCTGAATCCACTTGTAGTAATCAAGAAAAAAGATGATGCGATTAGACTGTGTATGGATATGCGTAACCTTAACAACGTTGTTGAAAAGATGTACGACTGCGCTCCAAATGCTGAAGAGTTATTTGCTAAATGTGAAGGAGCTAGATATTTAACAAAATTAGACCTTACTTCTAGTTTCTGGCAGATACCAATACGAGAGAGTGACCGCAAGTATACGGCGTTCCTCTACAAAAGCAAGACCTATGAATACAACGTAGTACCGTTTGGATTAAGCACTAGCTTGTCTGCTATTGTACGATGTCTAGAAAATGCACTTGGAGAGGAGGTGTCACCTTACACAATGGTATTTGTAGATGACATACTCGTCGTGTCGAAAACTATTCAGGAACATGTAAATCAATTACGAGTTATTTTTGAGAAATTTAGAGTAGCCAAAATTTCCCTCAATTATAAAAAATGTGAATTCCTAAAAACCAATATCAAGTTCCTTGGTCATATTATATCCGAACGAGGTATCAAACCTGATCCTATCAAGATCCAAAGTATCCTAAATTTCCCTATTCCTAAAAATGTAAAAGGAGTAAGAGCTTTCCTAGGATTGACTGGTTATTATCGACGCTTCTCATCTGACTATGCAGCAACAGTAAAACCTCTGCTGGAGTTAACACAAAAGAAGAGAAAATGGAGATGGGAGCAGCATCACACTGAAGCAGTGGATCGAGTCAAAACATTGTTTAAACAAAATTTAATGCTACACCATCCGAAGAAAGACGGCGATTATGTGCTATATGCAGACGCAAGTCAATATGCAATGGGAAGTGTATTGTATCAAAAAGACTCAAAAGGAGACTTAAGGGTCATCGCCTATGCCAGTCGTGTATTCCGAGGAGCGGAGATAGAGTACTGCACTACAGAAAAGGAAGTACTAGCTATTGTATATGCATTATCCCAGTTCCGATTCTATCTATGCGGAACTCATTTTGAAATTCATACAGATCATCAGGCTTTATCTTTCCTATTAACATGTAAGGTAAAGAGTGCGAGGTTGATGCGATGGATACTTGCCATTGGGGAGTATTCTTTCACCATTAAATACTGCAAAGGCAAAGACAATGAAGTAGCTGATACCTTAAGCCGTTATATAGAAGAAAAAGAAGAAACACATGAAGCTAAACCACAAGATGTCAGGGTACTTAGCAACATAACATACAAACCCGAGAGAGAAGTACAAGAATTACTACGTAATCTCGCTAGAGAGCAAGATAAAGATCAGCGATTACAGAATATAAAAAATAATCCGTTACCTATAAATTATTGTGTGAAAGATGGAATTTTATTTAAGCTTATTAATTATGATTGGAAAGTTGTGCTATCTCATGACATGTTACAGCAATTAATTATGCCATGTCATCGTAGTCTAGCTCATGCATCTCCATTGAAGTGCTATTTAACTATGAAAGAAGCCTTCACCTGTAATAATATGTTCAGAAAAATTAAAATAATTGTTAGGAAATGCCATGATTGTCAAACAGCCAAACATCCGAATTTAAACACTTGCGTTGAAATGGGGAGTATCAGAACTAAGAAGAAGGGGGATATAGTTGCACTTGATTTCCTTGGACCACTCCCGCGATCAAGTCGTGGGTACCGCCATATAATTGTGACGGTAGATGTGTTTACCAAGCTAGTAAAGTTATATGCTGTACGAAGACCCACCATGAAATCTGTTCTGAACGTCATCACCCAGAAGTATATACCAAAGTATGGAAAAATGGATAAAGTGTTGACAGATCAAGGTAAGCAGTTTGGTAATAAATTATGGAAGGACGCATTGACAAGACAAGGTATAAAACCTATACTTACATCCATAAGGCATCCACAAACTAATCTAGCTGAAAGAATAAATAGAGAGTTAGGCAAGTACATGAGGTTATATTGCTACAATCAACAGAGTAAATGGCCTGACTATCTACAATTTTTCGAAGATGCAATGAATCACAATTATAGTGAAGCTACAGGATACACACCGTTAGAATTAAGTGAGAATAAAATACCTAAAAGATTCTGGCACAACATGATTAATAAACCGAAAAATTATAATGTAGATTTGCCAATTCAAATAAAAATAAACAGAGCTGAACGACAGTTATATCATCAAGCAGGTAAAAGGAGAGACCGGTATAATAGAACTCACCGATTGACAAGATTCCAGATTGGTGATAAGGTATTGATAAAGACAAATCCTGTGGGAAGTAGTATATTAAACACTTCCAAGAAATTCTTCAGATTATTCTGTGGCCCATATGAACTAAGGAGTCGTCTAGGACCACACACCTACATGGTATATGACCCAGTGAAGCAAAAGGACGTCGGAAAGTACCATGCGTCATCTCTGCGTCATTATATCCAATAATACCCATATGTGATTGTTACTGTAAGATAAGATTTTATATTCTTTCTAATAAACATGTAATATAACTGACTGTGTATGTACTAAACATAGATAAAAAAAAAAAAAAAAAAAAAAAAAATGTTCTGTAAAGCACAAACAATTTTTTTTAAAGCAAGTGTTATAACGAAACATTGTTATTAATGTTTATCGTTCTAACTGGAGTACGCATAATAAGCGTTATCTGCTACAATTGTACATTTAGAAGGGTACAGATAAGATTTTATATAGCGAGCCAAAACGAGCATCTCTCTCATTTTCATAAAGTATTCGTTGAGTCGTACACACGGAACGATACGCTGCAGAAGACGCTTCAATGAGACCGGCAGACACCTGAGTTACTACAACTACGTACTACGGACATCAGACTATACCCGAGGCCAGAGACGCTGTGTCCATGACGATAAAGGAACGACGCCTAGCCTAGCTGTTCATACACCGCTAAGCGACGCTGACGGAGGTTTCGAGAGGAATAGCTGTACTCAACGCCGACGCCTGAGACCCGTGTACATCTGTGTAACATGAAATCATCAAAACAGGTGACCTGATATGGTTCAGGGTTCATAATAATGTTGTAAAACACAACAAGTAAATGAAAAGCCGCTATAAACGAAATTGAACAGTTTTAAATAATTGATAAACATTTTTTTATATAGGCGGTATGACTAAAGCCTAAAGACACTTTTAAATGTTGTACTGTATATCATATAGAGACATTTATTCAAAAAGACAGAACATTTAGATAATGTGTGATTATTATAATAATATGTTAAATATAAAAAATTATATTTGATAAATAAAAATGTTTAGATTAATAATAATTACCATAGAGATAACGATAACTATAACCCTTGTTATATTCATTTAAAAAGTTCGTATTTTATTTTCTCATGTATAAAGAACAGGGTTACGGATTTCATAGAATGAAATCAATTCAGTATTTCCATTTTATTAAATAATTAAATTCAATATAACAAAATGATTTTTTATAAATGAATTATAAATACAGGCAGACAGTGTGAAACTGCCCATATATGTGTGTATATTTCCATGTTATATGTTTTGTGTATATACTGTGTATTGTATGTCTTATTTTCAGGAACTTATAAATTATGTACTAAGATATATGATTTTAATATGTGATTGTTAGACGTAAGCATTATAACAATATATCACTAGAGAAAATATGTGTAAAGTAATATTCAAGAAAGAATATAAATTGGTGGAACCCGCCGTAAATTGTGTTAAATATTTGAAATTCTTTTTATTATTACGATTTGTTTAAAGATAAGCACCTTGAGGGTGACAATTATAATCATTGGAATGATAGACTAAAAAGGTAGTTTTCGTTTATTCACAATTTATACAACTCAGCTTCCTGAAATAATTCTTTTGGAAACACATCGTCCCAACTCGTTAACTGATACCTAATAAGCCCAAATCCCACACCTAATAGCCGGCAAAGCAGAAAAGTACCATATACTGCAGGTAAGTGTTGGCATGATATACCCTAACCAGGTCCATGTAAAATTCATAATCCATAATGAAAGAAATCATAAAAAGATGTGTTGCAATATATATATAACCTACCGAGTACGTACCTCTTAGTTGATTATGTTTTATCTTTAAACTTTGGTTATTAAATAATTTTGATTTTTATTTAATTTAATTAATTTGTATCTTTTTGTTTAATTAATGTTGATTATTTAATTATTGCAATCTCTGTTAATTGAATGTGTTTCATTTCGGAGTCCTCTTGAAGTTCCGTAGCACTTCCGTAGACCTAAATCGTCTTTGTACAGTAAAGAGTTGTTTTGACAATATTATTAAGTAATTAAAACTCTCACGTGCTACCTTTGGTGTAGCACTGGTAGTTTTGTCCTGTCTGTACTGGTTGTTCAGATGGTCTCAGTCCGTTATAAAACTGTTAAGTTGTCAAAACAGTATAACAGCACTGTTTGTAAGTAAGTGAGCTAAATTTATGTCACTTGGGCGCCATATGGAATCTCTGGGGTTTATTCCATAAAATAATTTATTCAAAGAATAAAATAAATAAATTTGATTGATGTTTTGAAATTATTTCTTTGATTGAATAATTAAAATAATTTAATTAATTAATTTTCTTCTGGTTTGTTTACGTATTTAAACGGTTGGCGCTTCACACGTCCAGGCCGCCAACTTAACTGTTTGAGTGCCTTGAAGTTGCAGCTCTTTTAAATAAGAAAAATAACTAATAATTGCTTCAGTAATTGCTGACAACGTTTGTTAATTAACAATTTACTGGTTTATTGCTCACAGCGTGCTTACTTTAACTCTATACATTCAATTTAACAATAATAAAGTATTACAATCTACCTGGCTTAAATCTCCCCTAACCCAGAAGGTTGGCAATGATGACTCTAATTATTGGTTTGTTTATTTACAAATTTTTTATACCTCAAGGGTGAATTCTTTATAACTACAGAATAAAACAATTATGCCTCGAGTTACGATGCTTTACATACGTTTAATTTAATAGGTTAGACACCTTTAAAAATTTAAATTGTTCAACGAAAAGTTCGTCTGACCTCTACCAGTTTTGAGGTTAACTATGGTTAGCCTAGATCATTTTTTATTATATCGGAATCGTATAACTCCTCTTGAAAAAAGTATAGACAGTGCTTATTTCTTATAGTATTAATGTTTTGCGTTAGTACATAAGTGTATTATTTCTTATACTAGTAACATAATATTCTTACACTGTAATTATATATGGGACTGTACTCCCTGGTTGATAATCGCTTAGGATTATTTTTTAATTCACTTTACGATCTTATACACTGATCGTACACTTCACTTTTTCGCGAATGAACGATTATAACTTCTTGAGATAAAATACTTGGTTAGGTAATTCACCTAACCTCGTTCTTTTGTTTCGCACAACTTGTTAAAAGAACACTACTTGTTGCGATCCACTTTAATAGGTATGTTACTTCTTCACTACTGTTGATTAATAATATTTGAAGAAAATTTTGATCTGGAGTCCTGTAGTATCTGCCGGAATGGAATTTGACAAAATGTGTTTTGTTTACTCTTGCATCTGTATATATAGTCCGCTGAAAACGACGCTAGGCAGCGACAATTAATTTTTCAAGTAATTTTGTGATTGGCTAAAAATGACGTCATGATGCGGTCATTCTATTTTTAGCTCTTACATAATTGTTTTAAGCGTGGGTTTTTTCGTTGTTGTTGGTGTTCTTCGTACCCTTCCAAAATTCACAAAATTTATCATATTTATGTTTGTATCTCAGATATACTAATTACAAATTTTGTTCTATTACTAGGATCGTATGCCTCGGTCCTTTCTGGTTATTTTGATATTAATAGCTGCCAGTTTGGATACATTTTTTATTAAATAAACTCTATCTTAATGATAGCCTATCTTAAATACTATGTTGTTTTCAAATGTCTTCTGCTACACTTTGCAGATTCTATTTTTGTTTTTTAACATTTATTAAACTATTATTTTTCTCTCTTTTGAACACAGTTATCTTATTGAAATTAACATATTATTATTTAAATTTGCTGTATCCAGCTGAACATTAACAATACTTATAACATATTTGTTTATTATTATTTAATGGCTTCCTTACTTCATTATTACTTATTCAAAATTATTCTTACTTCCTACACTTATTATATTTGACATGGTTTGGTGACTTACACCTTTTTACATTATTGTTATATTTCTATTTGCCTATACTCTGTATGGTCTCTTTATCATACACAACAAATTATTTTCATAATTTATTTTGTCATCATCTGTTTGTCTATTAATTCAAGTTTAGGATTACTGTACTTCCTTCAGTATGGACTCCACAAAAGTTGTTGTGAGTCATTATTATATTATTTATTATTCATTGAGTCATCTTAACTCATCTTATGCCATTCTCTTAGTTTACACAATTCATAATAAGGTTTTGTTCACCTTAACTGATAATACATCTTTCTACAAGATTTACCATCTTATAACATTTTTAAATACATATAGTTTTTACATTGTTGTTTACATTGAGATTAATTATTATTAGAACATATAACATTTGTTCTTTCATTAATTATTTTATCATCATTATTCATTATGCCTTAGCATAGCCTTCTTTCAAGGTTAATCTAACATTGTGATTACACTTTTATTTTTACATTAATGGTTCATTTATTATAATTCATGATTATCAACAATATATTTCCTTTTGTTTGTTATACAAATTATTATTTTTCATTTACTCAGCTCATGTGCTGTTTATACTACTTTAATACATGTTGTCAATATCAGTTGTCAATACCTTTAATTCTATTTATAGGGTTTGACTTGTCTAATGGTTTCTTATGCTCACTTAACTAATCTAGTTGAGAACTTGTCTTTGTCAATGTCTCAGTCAAATCGTCTGGTTATGTTGGCGTGTCATTGAATGCTATTCGTAGATTTACTACTGGTTATCATCACTTCTGGTTACTTAGTTAGTTGATTTTTATGGGACAGTTTGTACTGTTACAATATACATCGCCTTCCGGGATTCTGTTTTTCTTCAATGTTTTCTTGTAGGATGAGTTACAAGACATCACATTACATCGCTAATATAAAATAGTTTTCTTATTTTCAATGCAGTATTATCGGTAAAATCCACAAGCAGACAGTACCAGCTTGCTAGTAACCTGCGCATAACATACACAGTAGGCTGTATCTGGTGAAGTTCCTACCACTTTCAACACCTATCCCGTCGTTTATCATGGAAAAATACTTGTCTACAATACCATGTATTACGCACGCGTTCGTGTGCTCGAATAATGTCGATGCTATTTGTTTTCGCCGCTTAGGTAACCAATATTTATTTGTTTAAATTAAGGATACATCATGAGTGAAAAAACACATGCACATTATAAATGTATACGTAATGCTTTAGGCCACTTTAGCGTCGCGAGAATATCGCCACTGCGCTGACGGCAACTCTCCAATTGTCGGCCCACCCGACAGATGCATCGAGTTGGCGCTGGAGCTTTACAGCCGCAAAATTTGCGTTGTAATATTTGACAAAAGCCGTTGTATCGTCCGTAAATAGTTAAAGCCTTACTCCAACCACTCGGGGCATATCGTTGACGAAGACCGAGAACAGGAGAGGCCCAAGGACGCTGCCCTCAGAGACATCGGCAGTAATTCGCCTCACCGAATAGACAGCGTGGTCAATTCTTACTCAAAAACTATGGTCTCACATGAAGCTTGCGATCTGGGAGAAGGACTTCGTAAAGGACATCCTCGTGCCACAGGCGGTCAAAAGCTTTTTTCATGTTTGCCCTGGCAGCCAGCCTCGGTAATGCTCTCCACCAAATTCATCAGCTGATGAATGGAAGAATGAATCTAACGGAAGTCGAACTGTTTGGGGATCAGAAGGTCCAGTCTTTCTAGGTGGTCTCGATTCCGACAACGGACGAGACGTTCACAAGGTTTTTACGTCGCGGACAGGAGGCTAATAGGCCTCTGATGTTCTCCACGCGAGAATTCTTTCCCCTACTTCAGTATCACGATCACAGTAGCCATCATTCATTTCGCGGGAAAGTAGGTCAATCTGAGGCAGTCATTGAACAGTTCAGCCAGAAACAAAGTTTCACGCTCTGGAAGGCGCAGGAACTGTTATGAAGGAGTTCTTCATAACACCGTCTGGGCAATGCGCCTTTCAGGCTTTGAGCTGCACGATCCTCTCAGCTACCTCTTCCCACGATGCTCAGCGAAGGCCGGGTTCTTGGGTGGGTTGGAAGCAAACTGCCATTCGAAACAGTCAGACAAGAACTCGGCCTTTTCTTCGGGACAGCCGAGGGGTTTACCATCAGGTCCTTCCAATCTGAGGATTGGCGCGGGTCTGCGCTACCCTTGAGTACTGGGAGTCCGCCAGATGTTATGGTTCTCAGTGGGACAATCCATCTGTGCTACATCTAACTCCCAGCTACGTCTACGGAACTCCAACATGTCGCGACGCAACCTGCCGGTCGCTCTGTTAAACGCGGTCATGTCGGCCGGGTCACAAGTCCGCCGCCAGCGTCTCCGAAGGCGGTTCCTCTTGTGAGCGGGTGAGTCACCTCGGCGGAGATACGCTGGTTGTCGGGCTTCATCTATGAGGCCACGTCCACTGCCGATACGACGACCGTATTGAACAAGGCAACAGCGTCGTCGACTTGCTGGACAGACTGAAGAGGTACTTGCTCGGGCAAGCAGCGACAAAACGTTCCCACTCGACTATCCGCTGCTCGTCGAAAGTGGTTGTATGCTCAATAGCCTGATATACACTGATCGGACAGTGATCAGAAGACAGTTCTGAAATGACGGTGACGTGGACCGGGCAATAAACGCCTCTGACCGCGGCAACATTCGGAAAATATGTAGGCTGAGTCGGGTCCATGGCAGTTGAGTGGACCGCGCCGCATCAGCATACATGCGTAAACGGTTCCTTTTTCAGTTCACCAGCCGGCTCACCAATCGAAGTGCTTACAGTTCAGGTCGTTCGCCAGGACCACCCTCTTTTGAGCACCAAAAACGGCCTCCAAATTGTGACGATTTAAAAAAAATTTTTTTGTTTAAATAGCACAAATTAAATTTTTGGTTTTTATAACAAGTAAGAGTATTATCCACCCCTTATCTGTACGTAGATTCCTGTACCAACGGGCAAATTATCCAGTACGAACACGCAAAGTACGATGTTATTAAGCAAAAAAAATAATAATTCTTTTGATTAAATAAAAGACGTATTAATAATAAAGAATTATACCTAACACATAACAATAGGTAGTATAAATTATTACTAGTTAATTAATGATTAATTAATACTATTAAAGCAACGAACTATTTTTCTCAGCGCGTAAACCGCGCCAGCTTACAGACTTCTTGCCGCTAAACAAACCCCATTCGCCGGAGAAACTTCGACATGTAAGGATGTCAAAAACCGCTGAACTACTATACAAACACTCGTCAGTTGTTATTTTGATTTGACTCAATGTAGCGTTGGAAAATAACTAAACACTTAGTAATGTAGTGAGTGAAGCAAATATTAGTAAATATGTAAAAAAAAGCAAAACTTAGCCGACACATCTCTTAACAAACCGTAAGTGGTAAGATATGTTCCTTACCATCTTTTAGTACTGCTAAAATAAGAACAATTAGTAAGTAAAATGTGAACAACCGACTCCAGAAGAAGAAAGTACAACAGCAACAGTATGAACTTCTAGTAGCAGAAGCCAATCGTCATGACCTAGACTACTATTCTGAAACAATAAACCGAATGGACCATCAAGAGGAACATCATATCACACCCAAGAGGACTACTGAAGAAGACCATCACGGATGCCCACAGCAAACTCACGTTCTATTCAGGTGATATTAAATCATAACATTTGTGCATAACTTGTTTTTAAACAATGTGACGATTTAAATAAAAGAAATAATCAAGAAAATAAAAATTAAAAAAAAAATTAAGGTTGCGAGCTCTTAAGCCATTTAAATCTCACTGTATTAATATAAAATACCTGTATGTACTCAGTATGAGAGGAAGCAGTAATTAATTAGTTATAAGATACTCTAATAAAAAGAAAAATTGTAAAGAGTTATTAATATCATATTTAACCCTTTGCTTGTAAGCAGGCGCTGTCCTGTTGATTCCAGACTCGACATGCTTTCCGAGTCTTGTGTGAGTTAGAATAAGATAAAAAAAATTAATGTTAATAATAAAAAAATCTGAAGACACAAATAGTCGCTAAAACAACTGATTTAAATTATGTATATTTGTTTAGGGATAGTTTGTAGAAATAAAAATGTTAACTTAAATATAGTTAGGAACTATATTCTCGCGCAGAAATTGTCCCACTAACTTTTGCCCAGTACCAGGCGAAGGGAGCGGAATTTCTCTCTCTTGCAATGGTGACTTCGTACAGTATAGACGTAGGAGCTGTGCGCTTAAAATATGTTAACTACATTTTGTCTCACCTTAAGATGGTGTACCAGATGTAGCTGTTTAAAGCATCTGGATGTGTTAATTAATATAGTCATGTAAATAGACAAGAAATTTAAAGTAAAAAAAAAATCGAAACGTAAAAAAAAGGAGTGTAACACAAGATGAGTTCGTGCTTCAACAAATAACAACAATTCCAAAGTCATACCCGGAGATGTGAACTATCAGAAGCCACAAACTCTACTGCACGTGACAGAATATGCAGATCAGGACATCCGAGAATCTACAAGATCATCGTAGATATCTACACGACATATTGTTCAACCTGCGAACTTTTGGAGCCCTTTACAGAGGAAGGCCAGACCGAGATGACGACGTTGCTGTTCCTGTTTCCCAAGACGGATACCCCAGGACGAGTCTTCTGCATACCAATTAAAAGGTGACTCGATAGCCTGTCTATCGAGGGTTAATAATATCTGTTACACAACACATCTTGAAAGAGACTTTTCAGAAACTATTAACTTTGTAAAGACTTATAAATTAAATCTAAGAATTTCATGTAACTATTCTAACTTCATACGTTGTAACAGTTTATATGCTAATGTAGAGGAATATAATTCAAGCAATAATACCATTCTTCCAATGGTTGAATAAAAGAAAGTCTTGCAAGCTAATATCATGAAATGAGTATAAATAAAAGTCTTAATTACAGAAATACAGAAAGTTGACCCGGATCCGAGGTATAGCTATATAAAATCAAGTTTGATCTCAAAGTTTAAAGAAACCTTTCAAATAACTTAATAATTGAATTAGTAATGTCATGGGATCTGTCAGTATATGTTTTTTTAAATGTTAAATAAAGAGAAGTCTTCTTGTTACACACATATGAGGAGTGCTTAAATCAATTGTATACCTTGCCATTGTTTCCTTACACAGTTAGTAAGTAATTTGTTACATTAATTATTTGTGATCAATTCTGTTACAACGTAGGCAGCCCATCTAATTAACGGAGTTTAATTACGAGGGGTTCCCTGGATTTGTAACGCGGCGAAAAGACGTTACAAAAGTGCGCCACTCTGCTTTCTTGTAAAAAAAATAAAAGGGTAATTGTTTACAGAGTGTCACAAAAGTGCGCCACTATGCTAAATTTTATAAAGGTGTTTTAAGCAAACAAAATTGCGTCATTCAAAAAAATAAAGGAAACAAAGGAAAGAGTTTTAATTGTGTATATAGTGTCACAAACAAAATTGCATTCACTATGCGTGGATAAATTGTATGATCAATAACTAAATATATAATATTGATATATGCACTCAGAAAGTTACTTTAATAAATGTAATGTGCAAAACATATTTAATAGTGTATTAAGTTACGTAGATGGTAGTATGTATAAGTAAAATATCCTTAGCGTCATACAATGCATGTAGCTTTTGCATTCTATAGGCCAGTAGGAACCTGCATAATTCGATATAATTACTTGCATACATGAATTGAGACCAAACATAACAATTTTGGTCAACCGAACAATCTGTAACAGGTTTGTTTACGACAATCTATGACCGGTTGTTTCCTGAATCATTCTGCACAGTGTATGTCCAACTATCTAGCTTACATACACTAGTGTGTGTTATAAAAAAAATTTGATTAAAAATAACTTTGTTAATAATAATAAAGTAATTAAGTAGAAGTTCGTGATTTAAAACTTGTGAACAAAATAAGTAATTATTTAATTGAGAAAAGTTTATGAATGAACGGAGCCAAAGTGTTGCATAGGATTGCGCTCCCCTTCTCTCGTGTTTATACCGGTTTTGAGTACGTATACAGTAGTTGTGTTATTCAGTCGCATTGTGGAGAACAATAAGAGTAAAACCCCCTCTCTCACTGACACGCTCAACCCTCCTTTGTTAACTAAATATGTAGGCCACCCTCTGACCTACATTCCAGTAAACAGCTGATCGGCTATTTAACCTTGAAAGATATGTGTGTGTGATTTCTGTCTCTCCCTTAGAAGAGAAATTGTTCTTTTCTAATTTGTGTAAATTTATTACTTATGAATTTATTATATGTATATGTAATATATGTGTAATATACTAGTATTAATTTTAAGTAAGTGCTAATGTGTTAGAACAAAATGGCCCAATTTAACCCGGATTTGTTATTAAAAGACGAGCTGTCTTACGAAGCCCTTTTGCGTGGACTACCCCATGCTGATGTAACAGTCGCGGAATTACGAAGTTCAATTCGCGAATGTGGATTTGATGCGCCCGTGCAATTAAACAATCTAAGCCAACTCGATTATGAAAGCGAGAAAGAAATTTGTAATGCCAAGTATAGTGAACTATACTTATTGTCTCAAACACTCCAAGACGAGAAATCTCCGGCAAAAATTTTGCGGACTGCCCAGAGAATAGAGCATTTAACCAGGCGAATAAAAAATTTGTCGATCTGGCCGAATCTCACAGAAATACCCGTTGATGTACAAAAGCTAGCAGACGAAGCTCTACGCCGCTTACCTTCAATTATCAACGATTTAAGACGAAAATCCGACTCATTCAGGATGGACGAAATAGAGAAATCATTAATGAAATTACACATCTCCCCAGTACAATCCCCCACCACTGGTTTACCTCCGCCTAACTCGGATCGGAACTCACCTATCGTATCGCAAGTGCAAGCGAACCCAGAACAAAATACTGATACAGATGTAAATGTCCCTCCTCCCGAGAATTTTCAGTTTCGTCCCGGAAATAATGAATTGACCAACACCCCCAATGAATCTAATCACCCTCATCGAGGAATTACCCCTATGAACTATAACGCAGATCTATACGGAAAAATGACTCACCCTGTGGAGAAGATTTTAACCGAAATCCCTTATACAGATGGTTTAAATGTTTCCAAGTTACTAACATTTATTAGTTATCTTCTTCAGATAAAGGATCTACAGCAGCTGAATGACTGGCAAATTTTACAAGTTCTGTTACCAAAGTGTAAACCCCCGTTAAAAAATCGTGTGCTAGAAGCCCTAACCTCTACTTTCCCAGTAGAAGAGCTACATAGCTCTTTAATAAAATACTTTATTCCCACCGGCATCTATGAGGAAATAAAAAGGAAGACAGTACTCCGAGTACAAGGACATCAGGAGAGATTAGCTCACTACATCTCCGATATTAGGGAGTCCTCTCGACTACTACGTGTAAGCTGGAATGAAACACAACTGGTGGACACCATTTTAATAGGAGTGTCACCCGAAGAAAGATCTCGACTATCATTGATGAATAGACCCAATACTATTGCTGATCTAGAACAGTGCAGTATCCATTCTTCAAATGTACTCAGATCAAAATAGAGAAGCAATGAAAACCTCTGGAACTAATAGACATCAATTGCGAGCACTACTGCCTGATGTAACAACCTCGTATGAAAGACAAGTTTCTAGTAGACCTCACCATGTGCGCAAAGCTGGTAAGTTAACTGTAAACCCAGATAAAGCGGAAACCAAGTACCCACCTCGCAGAAAACCCACCTGTTATAATTGTGGCAAATATGGGCACATAAGAAGAGAGTGCAAAAGTAAGCCATTGGAACGGAATAACCCCAATTCAAAAAACATGTAAGGCAGGGAGACCCGAAAACCTGTGTCTTCCGCAGCTACTCAAAATTGGGTAAACTAAAAGAAACCAGTAATAATAATAAGAATGAATTATTCTGTAACCAAGTGAAAAACAAAAAAGGTGCGAAAGATATCGACCCCTATGTGCGAGAATTTCGTGAAAAGTGTAATGCGATTAATAGATGTAAATGAAAAAAAAAATCTACTACCATTAATACGAGTCGACTTAGGCGTTACATCCCCCATCGCCTTAATTGATTCGGGATCTAGTAGAAGCTTAATCAGCCAAGAATTAGCGGACATGTTAGCTAAACATCATCTAGTAAAACGGAACCAACCTGTGAATATAAAGTGTGCTACCGCTGATAAACGTAAAATAAATATAAACCTGAGCATTACCGTTAAGGTTAAAATAAAAAACCTAAGTTGGATATTTACAATGTTAGTATGTAAAGAATTAGGACCTGATTTAATATTAGGTGCAGATTTTATTAGTAAGACAGGAATGATTCTTGACATCTACGAGCGAGAATTTTATTTCAGATTTGACCGTGCAAGAAAACATAAATTTGATAGTAATGAAGATAAACGTTGTTCATCCACTGCACATGTAATACACCAAGATTCAGATTTATCTCACCTAGAACGAAGAGATAGAGTCAAAATAGTAAAACTAATAAAAGAATTTTCCTCGGTTCTTACACCAAAACTAGGACTGACGGACCTAATAGAGTATAAAATTAATCTGAGTGATCAGAAAGTAATACGACTACCCCCGTACAAGTTGTCGCCCCCCAAGATGGAAGTCATGCGAAACCATATCAATAAGTTATTGGATCAAGGAGTCATAGAACCCTCTACGTCCCCATATTCTTCACCCTCCTTTTTAGTACCGAAAGGACCAGATAAACACCGACTAGTTGTAGACTACAGGCAATTAAATAAAAGAATAGAGTTTGAATCAATCCCTCTTCCAGACATCCATAGTGCGTTTCATTATTTTACTAAAGCAATGGTTTTTACGGTAATGGATCTAAATCAAGCTTTTCACCAAATACCTCTTTCAGAAGAATCCAAACGTCTAACCGCGTTTGCAGTTCCTTTTAACTTGTACCAATTTACTAGGGTACCCTTTGGAATATCTCAAGGAAGTTCCGTATGTAGTAGACTATTGGAGAAGATATTTCACGACATTAAATTTAAATATGTGTACCACTATTTGGACGACATCGTAATATACAGTGAATCAATGGAACAACATCTCAGACATTTGCGTGAAGTGTTATCTCGTTTACTAAGAGCAGGATTAACGGTGAACCCAAATAAGGTAAGTTTTGCTGTCCCTCAGATTTCTTTCTTAGGACACATAGTGAAAGCGAATGGAAAGGTAAGCATTGACCCCGAACGTACCCGCGCTATTAGAGAATTTGCACCCCCACGAGATGCAAAAGGTATAGCCCGATTTTTAGGTATGGTGAATTATTTCCACAAATACATTCCCCATCTTGCCGAAATAGCAGCACCCCTAAACTCCTTACGAAAGAAGGGAACAAAGTTCGAATGGAGCTCAATACATCAAAACGCGTTTGAGCAACTTAAAGAAAGCATTATATCTCCCCCAGTTTTGCAATTAGCTGATTTCACAAAACCATTCGTCGTGCAAACCGACAGTTCCAGTGTAGCGTTAGGTGCAGTGATATACCAAGAGATAGATAACTGTAGACTACCAATTAGTTATGCATCACGAACACTGAGCGATCAAGAAAGAAAGTATTCTGCATATGAATTGGAATGTTTAGCAATTGTTTCTGCATTCGAAAAGTTTAAACCCTTCCTAGAACATAAAGAATTTCTTTTAGAAACCGACAATCAGGCGTTATCATGGTTATTGAATCACCCTAAACAATTAGGACGAATTGGCAGATGGATATTGAAATTAAACTGCTACAAATTCAGAGTGCAGCATATGAAAGGTACTCAAAATGTAGTCGCCGATACCCTGTCCCGTATGTTCCAGTCACCCACTAAAACTTCCGAAAACGTAGTGAAGCCGGAAATAGCAAGTGCGAACGCCGTAATTACTGAATTCCCCCTTGCCTTTACAAACATTGCCCTATATCAACAACAAGACCCCTTACTGAAGCCTATTATAGAACAACTTACCCAAGGTATTAAATCCGAGAAGTACGTATTGAGTAAGAATGTACTGTGTCTCAAAATAAGAGACGGAAAGGAATTAAGAATAATAGCCCCGGATGTAATTAAGCCCATGCTAATGGAATACTTCCATTCATCTACCATAGGAGCCCATATGGGAATCAATAAGACGATACATCGTATTCGAAAGGAATATCATTGGAACAATATGAACTGCGAAATAGCTACCTTCGTAAAGAAATGTTCATTATGCGCCCTTAGCAAACCCGCCAGAAATACTCAAGTAAGCCAATTGATATCAGAAATCCCAAAGACCCCTTTTTCGAAACTTTATCTAGATTTCTCAGGTCCGTATCCACGATCCAAATCAGGAAATACCATGTTACTGATATGTGTAGTTTCGTTCACCAAATTTGTTTGGATGTATCCCATGCGACGAGCATTAGCGTCGACAACAGTTAAAATACTACAGGAAAGATTATTTAAAGATTACGGTACTCCAGTACGTGTAGTATCTGATAACGGCCCGCAGTTTAAAGCAAAAGAATTTAGGAATATGTGTTTCAAGTTAGGGATAGACCATATAACCACTACAGAGTATCGACCGCAAGGCAATATTGCTGAAAGGTATCTACGAAACCTCAAATCTGCGCTAATAGCCTATCATGCGAACGATCACACGTTGTGGGACCAAAATCTATCCTGGATTCAATACGCTTTTAATTCAGCTTACCACGAAGGTCACAAGTCGACCCCGTTCGAGTTACTATACAAGTATAGACCAAACCACCCTTTGTCCACAAGATGGAATATACACGATCTGCTGCCTCCGCAAATAACGGATAAGCAGATAAAGCGAATATGGAACAAAGCCCGCTCTAACTTGAGAGCAAGCTTGGAAAAATCCAGAAGATACCACGAGAAAGGTAATCATAGCAACTCAGTCAGGTACCAAGTAGGTGACTTAGTAATGTACAAGACTCACCCCATTAGTAGTGCGATTGATAAGACCACCTTGAAACTATCATTCAGATGGTGTGGCCCTTACCAAATCCAAAAGTATCTAACTCCAGTTACAGTAGCCCTGTGCGAACCTGCAACTCAGAAATATGTGCGGAGAACGCATATTTCGCAACTAAAGTTGTATAAGAAGAAGTGACGGTAGAGTATAACCCAAAAAGAAAAGGAATACTAGGCAGTAAAGAAAATTATATTTCTGAATCCACGTAAAAAAATGTAAAACGTAGAGTTTGGAAACGAAGCCTGATCAACCTGAGTTCCAGTTCTGCGAAGCATGCATTAATGAATAATCATTAACTAGATGGGTACTAACACTCATTAACTACATGAGTTATATAGGACTCACAGAAGAAAAGATAGAATTCTAAATAGTAAAGATTTAGAAAGTTACTCTATAGAAGAGAGAGTAAGACAAACAAAAACCGGTAGTAAAATTAAGTGATAGAGATAAGAAAGAGTTTTGTGTTTTAATTGTGTAAATATTTAGTGTAAATAGTATGTTAAAAAAAAAAAAAAAGGTAGTTCATAAAGTGTACTGTGTTGTAACTATGGGTAATAACTATGTGGACAACGTTGTAAAGTGTACGACAACTATGTGAAAGAAATTACACACACTAACCCCATTCAATATCCCAGTGCCCAATAGTGAGTTAGACTCAAAAAGCTTAACCGTAGCGTGCAATTTAAGCGGTGGAGTATGTGACGATTTAAATAAAAGAAATAATCAAGAAAATAAAAATTAAAAAAAAAATTAAGGTTGCGAGCTCTTAAGCCATTTAAATCTCACTGTATTAATATAAAATACCTGTATGTACTCAGTATGAGAGGAAGCAGTAATTAATTAGTTATAAGATACTCTAATAAAAAGAAAAATTGTAAAGAGTTATTAATATCATATTTAACCCTTTGCTTGTAAGCAGGCGCTGTCCTGTTGATTCCAGACTCGACATGCTTTCCGAGTCTTGTGTGAGTTAGAATAAGATAAAAAAAATTAATGTTAATAATAAAAAAATCTGAAGACATAAATAGTCGCTAAAACAACTGATTTAAATTATGTATATTTGTTTAGGGATAGTTTGTAGAAATAAAAATGTTAACTTAAATATAGTTAGGAACTATATTCTCGCGCGGAAATTGTCCCACTAACTTTTGCCCAGTACCAGGCGAAGGGAGCGGAATTTCTTTCTCTTGCAATGGTGACTTCGTACAGTATAGACGTAGGAGCTGTGCGCTTAAAATATGTTAACTACATTTTGTCTCACCTTAAGATGGTGTACCAGATGTAGCTGTTTAAAGCATCTGGATGTGTTAATTAATATAGTCATGTAAATAGACAAGAAATTTAAAGTAAAAAAAAATCGAAACGTAAAAAAAAAAGGAGTGTAACACAAGATGACTTCGTGCTTCAACAAATAACAACAATTCCAAAGTCATACCCGGAGATGTGAACTATCAGAAGCCACAAACTCTACTGCACGTGACAGAATATGCAGATCAGGACATCCGAGAATCTACAAGATCATCGTAGATATCTACACGACATATTGTTCAACCTGCGAACTTTTGGAGCCCTTTACAGAGGAAGGCCAGACCGAGATGACGACGTTGCTGTTCCTGTTTCCCAAGACGGATACCCCAGGACGAGTCTTCTGCATACCAATTAAAAGGTGACTCGATAGCCTGTCTATCGAGGGTTACTAATATTTGTTACACAACACATCTTGAAAGAGACTTTTCAGAAACTATTAACTTTGTAAAGACTTATAAATTAAATCTAAGAATTTCATGTAACTATTCTAACTTCATACGTTGTAACAGTTTATATGCTAATGTAGAGTAATATAATTCAAGCAATAATACCATTCTTCCAATGGTTGAATAAAAGAAAGTCTTGCAAGCTAATATCATGAAATGAGTATAATTAAAAGTCTTAATTACAGAAATACAGAAAGTTGACCCGGATCCGAGGTATAGCTATATAAAATCAAGTTTGATCTCAAAGTTTAAAGAAACCTTTCAAATAACTTAATAATTGAATTAGTAATGTCATGGGATCTGTCAGTATATGTTTTTTTAAATGTTAAATAAAGAGAAGTCTTCTTGTTACACACATATGAGGAGTGCTTAAATCAATTGTATACCTTGCCATTGTTTCCTTACACAGTTAGTAAGTAATTTGTTACATTAATTATTTGTGATCAATTCTGTTACAACGTAGGCAGCCCATCTAATTAACGGAGTTTAATTACGAGGGGTTCCCTGGATTTGTAACGCGGCGAAAAGACGTTACAACAAAACGAAACAAAAGAACAGTAAATTTTATTGTAAAGACTTTTAGATAACTTAATATATAAATATTTGTAATCTCTGTAATGATATAGTAATTACATTACGATGTTTAGAGGTAAAGTAATTCTGAAAATTTACACCGGACTATTCTTCAAATAGTTTGGACGAAGTTGTGATATATTAGAATATTGCAAAGTTGAGACCCGGATCCGTGGTACTTGAAATAATACATAGCTGAAATTTTTGAGATAAAAAGAGTAAAGAATGTTAATTTAAAGAATATTTAATGCAGCAATTATTAGGATCTTTCTTTTACAAAAAGTAAAGTTAGTAAGAAATTAAAGGAGGACCATTAAAGCCATTATTATACTTAGTAAAAATATAAGAATAAATAGATGTTTTCGCTAATACCCAGAGAGTGAATAAATTTATGTAACCCTTGACTAATTCCTGATATATACTTTGTTATAATTTGTTGGTAAGTAAATTTTACTAACAACGGCAGCTAGTTTAATTAACAGCCAACAATTGAACTGGTTCCCGATGTTTATAATGTCTTGACAAGGGAGACGTTATAAAATCGCTAATTGTGGGGGCTTGTACGCAGAAACCACGAGTAGATCGCCGAGACAGTTTTGTTGCGACTGGAGGCTGCAGAAAATTAGCAACCAGTCAAACACAGTCTTGTTTTGAAACAGGACGAGGGTTTCACGAAGTGTTACCATATTTAGTCTCCACCTTGGTACACAGAAAGTTAATGGACGCAAAGTTTCTGGTCGAAAAATATAAGACGGTAGATCAGAAAGCCGGCCGGGATATCATACTTGTGAAAACCTGCGATGGAATGTGGAAAACCTTCCATGATTTTGTGGAAGTCTAAAATCATGTAAGGCTACGTAAGACTTACGTAACAGAAGAATATGACCAAAGAAAAGCAGTCCCACATTTTATCATAATATTTAAATTTTACTTCCGCATGTAACAAGTAGAAACCGGAAGAAGAGTCGTCTAGTCAAGACGAAAACCACGCGCTGACGACGACAATTTCCTCTGCAGAAGTCGAAACCTATGGCATTGGTAATCTATGATTTGTTAGACATAACAATACTAACATAAGAAGTCCGTTTTTTATTTGTTTCAAGTTATTTGATTAAAGAATCTCACCGTTCACCTTCAATTAAGGTGATATTTTACTGAATGCTCATCCAAAGCGCAAATTAATAAATACTTGTTTGTAACTGGTGTACAAAGAATGTGTCAGGTTTATAGTAATTACTGTTATCTGGATACAGCATGGTAACTGTTACTTTATTGAGGCAGTTTTCCGCAGCAATTACCGATAATTATTCGTCAGCCATGTTGAATACTTAATTGTCATAGTTTCGAACGTTGTATTAGGGCACAATTACCCTATTTTAAACACGCAATAACTCTTTTTATTTGTCTTTTCTTTTAAACGACAAAGCAATCACATAAATAATTACAGTGTAAGCAGTTTTCCGAATTACACACCATAATAATATCGTAATTAAATTGGCGCTTAAACGTGAGAATTGTGTAAATTAGCCGGAGGATGCAATCAGTTTATAACCCATACACAGATATAAATATTTAATGAGAGGCAAGAGATTAAGTAATACTATAAAAATTGGACTTACAAAACAGTATAAAAATCAGTAGTAATATACGGAGCAGATACAATCTACATGACTTGCGGGGATGAGGAAAGAGTAATTGAGAGTAAAATAGGAAAGAAAGATTATATTAGCCAAACAAAGAAAGTGGGAGGAACGTATAGAAAAAGATTAAATAAGAAGGAGGTACATAAAGGAATGAACGGGAGTATACTATTGTTGCAATATAACAAAAAAAAGATTTATATTAATTTTATAACCTAAAATTAATTTCGCAAACTTGTTTTATAAATTACATGTTTATTAATTGAAGTTTTCATCATTTGAAAAAAAATTATTTTAAATATTACAAAAATTCTTTTGTTCCTGTGGACTTACCCTCCTTCCCAATTATTTATAAACCAGGGAGACACATGAACACCAAGGTCCTTTACATCCCCTCGTGACGCCCATGCTACAACATTCCTTATATACTACATTTCATCTTCGCCCTAGTTCATGCAACAGGCCTAAATACTTATCAGGCTTTTCTCTCCTCAAATTTCATTAAGGGGCTCAATTTACAAAAATTATTTATTTTTTTTTATCGGCCAGTTTGTGCCTCGAATTATTCAATTACTCGCGTATTATCAGTAATGCCGAATATTTAAAAATACAAAACATTTGTTAGTATGGCCACCTGTTAATCTATACTTACGAAATCCTTGGTGTATGATACTATGAAGTATATCTACTACCGAAATATGTTTATACTATCGTATAACTACAAGTTTATATGTGTTCGTATGTTTATACGAGTTGTTTACACAAAAGAAATAAACATATATATTGTAATGATACATATCTTCACCTAACCATAATGAAGAAAACATGACAAGATAAATTATTTAATAGAATAAAAAGGAATGAATTATAATTGAAGAATGGGTGAATCAGAATAATAAAACGATCAGACATATCAAGGTAGTCAGAACAGTAACTTATATTAATAAAGTAGTAACAAACAAACAAACCAAAATGGTAAATACAGAAATAAGGCGATTTAACCTGAATAGCCCAATAGATGGTAAGTGAGAGAGTAGAACTAGCCCCAAAGGACCAAGAATAACATAAAAAATGACAACTGCAAATGGACTAGAACTAGCCACCGCACCAACATAAGTGTGTAAATAAGAAGAATAGTGAATAACAAACAATTAACATGGAAGTGTAATGATACAATCAGCCACAACACTAAGGAAGTGACGTATAAAGTATGACAAAAGAAAGTGAACCAAGAAGGAATACAAAACTTGTGTTAAACCATAGAAATAGACTCACTAATGAAAATTGTATATAATATTAATAATTGTAAGGACAGACAAGTTAGAAATACTAATTATTAAGTACTTAAGATATAGAAGGGCACAATAACCCAAACAGATAGAGTAAACTAGGACAAATCACAGTAGCACGACACTAACATATCAGTGGTACAATAAAACACAATAGAGTGAGAGTAGTAAATTGTAATGATGGTGAACATTTTCTAAATAGATGTAAGAAAGAGAATTTTTTAGTAAGCAATACAGTAATATTAACCCACCAGTAACACTAAAAGAAGATTGAGTGTAAGGTGTTAGTGTTAATACCCCAAAGTGAGAATAAAACCCCATTAAAAAGTGATAAAAACACTGATAAAGCAGTGCCCAAAGTTTATAAGTGAATAAACTAAATTATAAGTGATAAGTTATGTGTGAGTGAGACCTAATATTGGCCAAACACAGGAAGGACTGTGATAGTGGAAATGCCAATATGAGTGGACACCCAAAATGTAACTACACAAACTAATATTATTAAACTTTAGTTAGTATTAGTAATCACTAATTACTATGGTTTTTAAATGTGTGTTAATTAATATTGTAGGCCTAAGGGACAATTCATAGTTTTAGGAAAGTTAAGAAACATAGACTACTAGTGTGTTAAATCACCATATAGAGAGTTTCTATAAGATTAAATTATAAAAACAATTAATAATCATTATATGATTTAGTAAGAGATAGTGAAATAGGATAAGGTTACATAATTAATGACACAAGGTCAAATAAGTTTAGTGGTAAGGATTTTCTATTACAATCTAAAAGATTAATCAATGTTTATATGTTCGTTTTCCTTTGATGACACTATAAAATAATTATTACTCACTGAAGAGTATGAGTGGATAATATATTTCAAATAAGTATGTGTTAAACGAATAAGAATTATGTTTTAATGACTAAGGTTTATGTTCCAAATAATTATGTTTAAATGATAAGAATTATAGCTATGGGAATTGTTAAAAAATTAGATGTTATGTTATATGTTGTAAGAAATAAGATTTTAAAACCAACAGAAACCAGTGAACAAGAAACAAACAATACATTCAGATACAATGACACTAAGTGAGTTGTGACAGTAGACAAATTAATATAGGGAAACAATAAAATTACACACAATTACAAGAACCGACTTAAACATTGAACAAATGAACAGGATCTTGTATTAAAACAATCAGGACCCATTACTAGGAGAATAAAATGTAATATCAGTAATTAAAGAAAAATAGTCAATTGCTGTTTAAGCCTATGCAAATTCCCAACTGTCAACTACAAAAAACTTCAATTTATAGAATTAAACACTGACATTAGGAAGACTAAACCACATAAACTATGAAATACAAGTAGACAATCATGTTAAGGCAGAAATATTATGATAATAATTTAAATTAAGAAAACAGTATAATTAAATAAAATTCACAAAACTGTCAAAATGTTGATACCTAAGTGAACACTATAATATTGGATGTCAAATTAATCCTTGAGCCAAAATATGAACAGTGGTGATAATATTTACTACTAAAAAGGGAGTACTGAAGATTAATTACATTTAGAAGATCTGTAACCAGTTTAAATAAAAATTCAAATACCCTAACAATACTCTTTAGCCAATTTCAGCCAATCAAAAACTTTGAGTAACCATGACAACAACCGAATATTGACTAATTTCAGTTAGGAACAATACTTTATGTAGTGACGCTAAACTGGAGAGACGCCACGCCGTGAAGGGCCCAAATTTACAACAGAAAAACAGTATAAGTGCCTACAATTTTGAGAAGGAGTACCAGGACAACAGATGAGAGGCCATTACAACTAACCTACACCAAGGACCAGCTCGGAATTAATCCAGATGACCGGAAAATACCTGTAATTCGACTTGAAGAAGATGACAACCAATGTTTGAGCCCAAGACTGAAGTAGGAAGAATTAACATCGACCCATTACTTTACATGGACGACTGACAATACCCATCATATCTACTAACGTTGAGTATTGCTGAATTTATTTGATTATTATAAAAAAAATTCTCTTTTAAAAATTCTAACTATATAATAAAACTCTCACTATCACTGAATATATTGTCAAGGATTGATAAAATAAAGAAATAACTTTGTAAACATTGAATGAACACATGATAGCCTATGTTACACAACGACACTGTCACACTTCAACACCACAATATTTAATTTATAGCAAACCTTGTGTAATTTTAATGATCACAAACTTTAAATGATATGTTCTAATTTGTTATCTTGTTATAAAAACTTCTGTATCGTACTTAAAAGGACCCTATAGGCAGATTTAATTTTGTAAATAATAACCAACGCTGTCTTGCATCTAATAGAAACATTGTACTGCTAACCCAGCAATCCGCTGACTGAACGACTATATTTTGCCGAGGCTAAAATTATTATATCAATTATTATTTTGTATAAAGCGTTAACAAGAACTAATAATTCAGAGCCTAAATAAAAAAGTGTGTACCGAGAATAACTGTCCAGTATTTATTTATAGAGAATATTATGTATGTTTTGTTTAATAGCAGTGAGTCAACATAACCAACATTATTCAAGTTGGCAACACGTTTTCCCCCACTCAAACGAGAATCGGTTTCATGCCAGTCGGCGAACGATTCAAATTTACACTTGTGCACTGTCAAACCATACAGGTAAAAACTTTTGTTTTCTCGTAAAACAATTTGGCGCCTATCGGGAGTTACAAAAGTGCGAGAAGGGACAGGTGAGGCACGCAGGCTACCAGTCGCTTCCGAACGACACAATTTACGTTCGATAAAACTTACAATTACACAAACATTAAATATAATAATAGTAACGACAACTGGGTATTTACAAAGTGGCGATCCCAAAAGTGGGGCTTTCATTCATGTTATAAGGACGCACCCAACGAGTGACCTTTTGACTCTAATAAAAAAGAAGGTAGTTTACAATATATATGTTTATTTCTTGTGTGTTTACATGCGCGTGCGCGCGCGCGTGTAAATATGTGCGTATCTCTAAGATCTGGAATTCTAATATTAGAAACATTAGGTTCAAATATGTTCATAAGACTGGTGTATTCTGTTACACGTATGATACATAAAAAATTTTAAGCCAAATATAAGATATTGGTAAAAAGAATTATAAAATTAAAATATCTAACCTGGAATACTGAGAAGGCAGGATGGAAAATGTCTCCAGTTCCTGATAATCCACCTTGAAAAAGACGACTTATGTAGTGGTAGTTGCCCCATGTGGTGAAAGAGCCATACGTATCTTTAAATAAGTGTGAATCCCTGAAATATAAATGAAACATATAAGAAAACGTATATGTGTAAAACGTAGGACATGTAAATAAGTAGTGTGTTGGGGAGAATACTGAAACAGTAACGTCACGATCAACTGACCAAGGGGTGAAGTCACGATCAGCTGTTTGTGACGTCACTGGCTGTTCCCGTGACGTCACTCTCCTGTTTCAATGAGGTCATGCTGTTTCAGTGACGTCATGAGAAGCTGATCGTGAGGTCGTTGACCTGGTCAGTTGATCGACACGTCTCTTCATGTTTCAGTATTCTTCCCATGTTGTACTGAGGGGGCGGGGGCCGTGAGGGTGGGTTCTGTTGCCGTATATGAGTATGCTGGTGGTCGGTCGACGCCGGGGTCAAGCTCGGGCTCGTGCTCCGGACGAAGCGTCGCTCGCGACTGTCAACATAAGACTGAACGGTATAGCCAACGAGCCCTGTTTATATATAGACAGACAATCCCCCTCTTGTTCGACTACTGAGTGTAACTACACAACACGTATTGCACCATACTGTTTCACGGTGATATAATGGAACAGTTCTAACAAGTGGATTGCACAACAACGCGTAACTAACTAAGTAATAAACAACAACAGATCCAATCAAAAACCAAACCCGTCCACGCAAGTCTTCGAGAGATGTTGCTCCGACCGCGGTCAACGAAACACTGACCCTGTCGACGCTGTGACATTCGTATAAATGGTGGGCAGCGGGGAAACGACCGAGGAGGGGGAAAAATAATGTGCATACCAAAAAAGCATACATACAAACGGAAAACTGAAGATGTGCATCATCAGGAATTGTACAACCCCATTATCGAATGAGCCCAAAATAATTGAAAACAAACAATATTTTACGTAACATAAAAAACCAGGTAGCACCATTTAAGTCACTCACAAATAAATAATAAAAATAATTAAGCAATAAACAGCAATTTGAATCACAAAACTTGTATTACGTCATACCAAAAGATCCACCTAGTCGGAAACATCGATGGAATTGCACGACAACGCGTAAATAGGTAAGCAATAAACAACAGCAGTTCCAAAAAATCAAACCCTTCCACGAAAGTCAGCGAGAGATGTAGCTCCGACCGCGGTAAACGAAACACTGACCCCTGTCAACACCGTGTCATTTGTATAAATGATGCGTAGCGGGGAATGGAACGAGAAGGGGAAAAACCTATTAATACCAAAATATATCTGCATAATTTAATACAAGCAATATTTTATGTAACAAGTCGTCAGTACCAACAAACGACCCGAATCAAATCCGTAAAACTCGTTAGCACCATTTAATATATAAACAATAAAAATAACGAAGCAATAAACTGCAATTTTGCGATCATAAAACGTGTATTATGTCGTAGCAAAGTACCTGGCTATTCGTCAACACTAATAGAATTAGGCCATAACGCTTCACGGTGATACAATGCAACAGTTCTATCAACTGGATTGCACGCAATGTTTCCAAAAAAAGTAAACCAGGGCGCGAAAGTCATAGGCTATTCACAGACGAGAGCTGTACTGCTGTGCGAGAGAGAGCGTCAGACTGTGGCGAGGTGAGGGGGACACAGGCGTGGAAAAACAAGAGAATATACCCCAGCCGAGGGGAAAAAACCAGCGCGTGCCAGCAATTAACTTTCCACAGCCGTGGCCCGACGGGAAGGGGGTGGCAAGCGGGGTAACCAGAGAGAGAATAAATGAATGAAGGGGTGTGCGTTCGAAAGTTGTAACTGTCAAGCGTTAAAATCAAATACAAATATTAACTCTGGTTTTGGTACTAAAATAAACCGACGTGAAACTAATGAAGACTTTAATGAATTTCCATTAAAACTTAACACTAATTATTGAAGCTTATTGAACATTTCTGATAACCATAAAGTTACGGAAGCCTCTGGCAAATTTGGGGTGATATTTTCTCCTTAGCAACCGTTATACTTTATTTTTGTACTTTATCGTACGCTCTAGTGCCCTAAATGATATTAGCACCTCTGAAAATTTCAGTGAAGGTAACAGTGAACAAAACATACTACCATTCAAACGCTAAACGTTTCCTAAGGATAAAACTGCACGTGTTACGCCTTCAAATACAGTTGCAAATTGTTAAATAAACTTCGTCAAAATTACAAATTATGCTTAAAGGCCCACACTTTATACAAAATACAGAATATCACAATGTGAAAACATGAAAGGCTCAATATTTGACAAGTTAATCGTTAAACGTAGTGAACTTCTAAAATTGAAAATTACGTAAGTTGTTCTTAACCCCAAGGGCGACTCTCATCTCAAAACTTAATTGATCTTCACCTTGTGAATAAGTTCTCTCAGTATAAATTATAAAGCTGAACTAAAATTGTTACTTGAGAACGTCTTTATAAACTAGCCATTCCCTGTTGTCAATAAAACGGTGATGGAACAGTCAAAACTCTTATGCGACAGCTAACATAATTGTATGTTACTACTACTAATTTTTAGCAAGTTTCATTTAAATCTGAAAACGCGACTTCCACTTCGTAAATGCTAATAATATAGCGTATACACTAGAGCTCTTTAAAATAACCTACAAAAAAAATCGATGTAGAAATGTTCCAGGATGCATGTTTTCTAAAACGACATACACTCCAATAATTTAGTACTTAAATGTAGTATCTGTTAATGCTCCAAACACGTACACACAAGTTCTGTCATATTACATATTTTTTGGTGCTATCGGCAGTTTTGGAAATATAACTTTCTCATCACTTAACCAAAATATCCATCAAACAATTGGTTTCTATTTAACAAAAGTTCAAGCAATATTTAATAATTAATAAAATAATACCGTAATGCGTGGTATTTAGAAAATATCTGTAACAATAATGTTACAAACTGTACAAGATGAAATATTAGCAGTACTATTCAGCTGTGTTGGCGAGTTTATGTTAAATAAGAAAGCTTCTAGACTTACCGCAACCTGTTGCTGTTCCTGTAAACGCACCAAGAAGAATAATTACCGGCTGAAAGTCAACAAAGTAGGAATTCAGCTCGACGATGTTTGTGCCCGACAACAACAACACAGTCACCAAAAAAAATATATAAATCCATTACGCACAAGAATACAAAAAAAAAGCACAGCGCAAGACGTATTCACCCTCCGGAGTAATCAAACGGTCTGAGGACGGAGCCGTAGATTTTTATCCGTGCGAACCACAAAATTGATGATGTTCGAAAAACACATGGCCATCACGGCGTTGGAACGAGAAGGAATAATATAAACACAAATGTGAAACAGTATGGAGTAACTGACTCCTTGTTGAGCGTGAATCAATGTAGAACGCGAACAGAGTACTCTTTGTTCTCAACAGGAACAGGCGAATACAGAAGGACCTTCTTTCGCTGTAACGGAAGTGAATTCAAACCTTTAGTCTGTTACAAAGTGTTTGTATAAGGTTGTGCAATAATGTTACCACCATAATATCTAAATATCACAACGTACTAACAGCTGCGCGAGCGCAACGATGCTAGCCCCTATATACTGTGTAGCTTTACTGCCTACGCCTCAGTTAGCAGCTGGACAGGTTGCTGAAAACTAGCGCTTGTCTAACCTAAAAAAAGTGTGCTTTATTCTAATTAATTTCGAATAAGTCATAGTATAGAACCATGGCAGTATACGCAACTCGTACAGTCGCACTTAACGGGAGTGTAAAGACAATAAAATATAACGACTTTGAGGACGGAGTGGACACGGTATCCGTATTGTTGGAGAGAATGGCGGACATTATTCCGGAAGACGTGCGCGCGGAATCACGCGATATGGGGGAAAATTTCAAGTGGTACTTGGCCGTACGCGTCTTGTTCAAAAAACTAGTAACCGAACACGAAATGGAGCATACGGGAGTGTTTCGTTCGCGAACGCAACTCGTTTTATCCCGCAGCGGCGGACGCGGAAGATGTGAACGAACAGTACAGGAAGTGTGTTGAAAAAGTGCTGGAATCGGTATCGAAGTTTACTCGCGAAGGTAGCGGATGGGTCGAAAACGGGATCGTAGCCGTCGAAGTGAACTTGTTAAAATATCGTCCTCTGGCCGGATCCAGCTACATCCCCACTCCGACAAAATTATTAAGGAAGAAAGCGTTAGTGAACGTGCAGAATATATACGATGATAAATGCTTCCTCTGGTCGGTTCTAGCCGGGTTACATCCGATCGCTTCTAACCCGCACTGCGTGTCTCACTACAGACAGTACGAAAACGAGCTGAATATGGAGGGGATCGACTATCCGGTGCCGATGAATCAAATTAAAAAATTTGAAAAACAAAACGTAAACATTTCGGTGAACGTGTTCGGTTATGAAAGCGAAATTAACGAGTTCGGATACAGAAAATACGAAGTGTACCCTATACGGATAACCGAGCACAAAGGTAGGACGCACGTGAATCTTCTATTACTAGTCAGCGATGAAGGGGTCAAACATTACTGTCTTATTAGAAACATGTCATGTCTACTGCTGCACACCACAACGAGTGCTAACAATCAGGTTTTCTTCTGTTATTACTGTTTGCAACGATTTCGCGATAATACGGATCCTGAAATGGCGCGGAACGGTTGAAAGAGCACGAGATACTCTGCACGCCGTACGGAGCGCAAAGAGTCGAACTACCGACCGGAAAATGCACTCACATGTATTTCAAACACTACACAAAATTTCACAGAGTACCGTACATGGTGTACGCGGACTTCGAATCTTTTCTTCGACCCGTGTCCGGTTGTACGTGCGAAGCGGACAGACCGGACTCGCAGGACGTCGCGCATCACGTACGCGCATCAGTTTCTGTTACGTGATCGTCGATTGGACCGGTAAAGCCGTGAAATAACCCGTCTTGTACCGCGGCGGTACAGACGTAGTGGAGACGTTTCTCCGCACTCTTCGCGAATCGACTCGAACGCGACTTCGACAGACCCCTCCGCATGACAGACGACAACGAACGCGAGTTTCAGAACGCCACCGCGTGTCATCTGTTCAAGAAGAGTATCGAGAGCGGCGAAGTGGGGAACAAAGGGCGAAACCACGATCACGTGACTGGCGAGTACTTGGGAGCCGCGCACAACCCGTGTAATTTAAACTATAACGTGCCACAATACGTTCCCGTGTTCTTTCACAACCTGCGCGGTTACGATTGCCACCATCTCATCCAAGCGTTCGGGAAATTCAAACACGAAGAAATCAAGTGTATAGCCACGACCAGCGGGCGGTACGTGTCCGTGTCCCTCGGTCCCCTACGGTTTCTCGATTCCGCACAGTTTATGAACACGTCGTTGGAGAAGCTGGTGAAGAACATGCGAAAAGAAAATTTTAAAATATTACGACAGTGCATGCGAACGGACGGAAACAACGAAGAAGAAGAAGAAGAACGCGTTAAAATGCTGGTCAGGAAGGGGGTTTACACGTACGAGTACATGATGGACGAAAGTCAGTTCGAGGACGTTTCTCTGCACGCGCCGGAACACTTTTACAACCGGCTAGCCGAGACGCCCATGTCGGACGAAGATTACGCGCACGCGCAAAACGTTTGGACGGCGTTCGGGATGCTAACGTTAGGCGACTATCATGACCTTTAGTTTGAAGCCGACGTGTTGTTGTTGTTTGACGTGTTCGAAAACTTTCGCGGACCAGCCTGCAGTGCTACGAGATAGATCCGTATAACGTTTATTCCGTGCCGGGGCTCGCATGGAACGCGATGTTGAAGATGACGGGAATTCGACTCGAACTAGTTCAGGACATTGACATTCACCTGTTCGCAGAGAGCGGGTTAAGAGGGGGTACCGCGATGGTACCCACCATATACGCCAAGGCCAACAACCCTTACGTACCGGACTACGATTGCGAACGGGAAAACAATTACCTCCTCTACCTGGATTGTACAAAGCTGTACGGCACCGCGATGAGACAGCCGTTGTTTCTCTCCGGATTCCGATGTCTGGAACGCGAAGAAATCGACGCGTTAGATTTGAGTACGGTAGGCGCGGAAGACGAAATCGGGTACATTCTCGACGTCGATCTAGGTTATCCCCGCCGTTTACACGACTTACATTCGGACTACCCGCTGGCGCCGGAACGCAGAAAAGTCGGTGAGCACCAAGTTGTCCGCGTACAGCAAACGATTCAATTATTTGAAGAACTTCCATTTGCCCGCCACCGGGACTGTTGAAAAACTGATCACCAGCCTCGAGGATAAGAAAAACTACATCGTACTCTACAGACGTTGCAGCTGTACCTTAAACTCGGCATGCAATTGAAAGCTGTCAATCGCGTGTTAGCGTTCCGTCAGAGCGCGTGGATGAAGCCGTTCATAGACTTCAATACGGAGAAACGTAAAGCCGCGGCGAACGATTTCAAAAAAGATTTCTTCAAACTAATGATCAACGCGGTGTACGGCAAATCGTTAGAAAACGTTCGGAAACGTATAGGTTTTCAGTTAGTATCCAACGAAGGCGAAATGATAAAGCTGAGTGCGAGCCCGAGATTCGTGCACGCAAACGTGTACAACAAAGACTTGGTAGGCGTGAAGATGAAAAAGGGAACCGTGTACCTCAACCGTCCGCTGTACGTAGGATGCACCGTGTTGGACATTAGTAAATACGTGATGTACAGTTTTTGTACGACGACATTAAAGAGAACCTACATCTTTTCGATACGTCGGAATATCCCACGATGCATCCCTGTTATAGCGCGGTAAATAAAAAACGCTTGGGAACGTTCAAGAACGAGACGCACGCGAAACCCATCGTCGAATTCGTCGGGTTGCGCGCGAAATCGTATTCGCTGCTGGTGTTGTAGGACGACGGCGATGAAAGGAGAAGCCCGTAGCGAAATTGGTGCTGCGAGTAGCTATACGAAACCGATTGACTCACGCGGATTACAAACGTTGTTTGCTGTCACCGACAACGTCGAGTAACCGACAAACGTACACGTCCGCGCAGATCAATACGTAGCGGAGACCATCGACTTTACACGCACCAGATAGTGAAACTATTTTTGTCACCGTACGACGACAAGAGATACGTCTTGGACGACGGGCAGAGAACGCTAGCATACGGTCATTACAGAATTCGCGAGATGGAAGAGGAACGTGCGACGGTTCAACGGGCTAGCGTGATACGGATCGCAAACCGTGAAAGCGTGAGTCGGTACGTGTGTAGAGCGTTAGAGGCGGAGGAGGAGGAAGAAGAATAGGTTACATATAGATAGGAAGCGATTAACGCGCACGCGCGCTGTATGACTTTAGAATACACAATGCGATGTCGCTTAATATAAGTATGTGTACAGTAGTTAAGTATATACGTTTGTGTATCGGGCAGGATATAGAGGTGTGTTGTCTGAGTTTGTTCACGTTATGTGAGAGAGATAGAGATGAACGATTGTAACCGGCTATGTCACTGTCGCAGTAGAGATTCTCATAAACGTAGTCTAGTCGTCTGAGGCGAGTCACTGGCACGGTGGAAACATTTACCCAATACTGTACACGTTAAAAGTTCTGAGTTTTTAGCGTGTTAGGTGTTTGTTAACACTGGAGTAGGCCTGTTCCGTTTGATCTTGAAACGGGGAAACCACGTTAAAAAAAGCGAAGCGTATCTTGTCTCACCCCCCGGGTCGCTTGGAAACGATGAGAGTACATAACGTTGTTTTAATTATATGTAATTACCACAACGATATGTATGGATCTAATTATAAAATTCACTAAAAAAATTTAGGTCAGTGTGTTTCACAATACTCGACCGGCTACAGGAAAAGTATTGTTACAACTGTTGCATTATATCACTGTGACACAGTACGGCGCAATTCAATCGTTAAAACTGTTGCATCACACCATGAAACAGTATGGTGCAATACGTGTTGACAGGATGTTGTGCAATAGTTACACGGATTAGTAGAACGGGGGGGAGGATCGTCCGTCTATATAAACGGGGGCTCGTTTGGTATACCGTTCAGTCTTGTGTCGACAGTCGCAAGCAACGCATCGAAACCAGCAGACTTACTAAGCAAACAAGCAAAATGGATTCGTTTATACAGAATTTTGAGAGCGTCACCGTTTACGAATACGTACGATGTCACGACTTACAAACGGGTACGAAGTATCCGATTCGTTCGTTGCAGAACGAGACGACTCGGTACGGACCTTCGCTGGCAGCCGTTATAACGAAGGGAAAGGACGGTACGGGATTACTGAAAATCTACTTGCCGAAGAGATACGCGAAACTGTTTACAGATGAGGTATTGCAAGGCGTAAAATCGGACACGCTCTACCTACAGTACAACGGACAAAAAGATCGTATAGCGGACATTACTATTTCAAGATTGTAAAAAATTGTTTGTCTGTATTTTTGTAACACTTTTTATTTGTGTTTTTGACAATACATGTATTGAATAACATTATAAGCGTTATGTTTTCTCCCTCCTCGTTCCTTTACCCCCTTCCACCACCACCACTAACACCCCTTTAATACGAGCGACACGGCGTCGACTTGGGTCAGTGTTTCGTTCGCCGTTGCCGGAGCAACATCTCTCCGAGGACCGGCCGAGCCACACCTACACTAACATACACGCAGACACACAGCGCAACACGGAGAGAGAGATAATACTGATTCACGAAGACGACTCACGATCGACTCTGACCAGAACATGACATCACGCTCAGCCGACATTACTGACGTCATCGACAGCTGTCCAGCAGTGGTATAACAGTCCGAGATACGGGAAGTTTCAAGACAGTGACACGATGGAAGGTGAAGGTAACACACCTCGGCGCAAGAGGAGAGTAAAGTTTAGCGACAACCTGATGTTCTATCCTGTACCGTACTACTGTGAAACGCGTTTCGGTGAACTATAAGAAAACACAAGTATGCAACGCACAATGAAGAAGAAGAAGAAGAAGAAGAAGAAGAAGAAGAACAACAACAACAACAACAAAAATGTGGAAACGGTTCGCAAGACGATCGCGATGGAACTGCACAGACCGGTGAGAAGGAATTTCACGAGACGTGCGGTGGAGCTGAAGGGACTGTACGACCTCTACCAAGTCGATTTGGTGGAGATGATACCTCACGCTAAGGTGAACAAAGGCTACAAGTATCTTATGACTGTTATAATCGCGTTCAGCAAGTTCGCGTTCGCCGTCCCGTTGAAAACTAAGACGGGAGCGGGAGTGGCGCGCGCACTCGAATCGATACTCGAAACCAACAGAATGAAATATCTGCAAACGGACAACGGTAAAGAATACTACAACAGCGCTGTACAGTCTCTTTTGGAAAAGTACAAGGTAAAGCTTTACTCGACGTTCAGTGAGAAAAAAGCGTCGATCGTGTAACGTTTCAACGGAACGTTGAAGACGCGCATGTATCGCGCATTCAGCGAACAAGGACATTACTGTTGGTTGATCATGTTGCCCGGACTGGTGAAAGAGTACAACGACAGCGTGCACAGAACGATCGGTATGAAACCCAACCGGGTGAACGAAAGCAACGAGCGGGTAGTGTTGGAACGTATAAAGAAGAAGACACGACCACGCGTTACGCGCGAGAGGAAAACGAAATTCACGGTGGGCGAAAGTGGTCGCGTGAGTAAACACAAAATGACGTTCGCGAAAGGGTACACGCCCAACTGGACCACGAAATTTTTACCGTGCACGCGGTGAAACCCACCGTTCCCGTCACTTACCGTCTCAAGGATCACGCTGGTGAAGTGGTGCAAGGCGGCTTTTACGAGCACGAAATCAGCAAGTCGAGCGTCGGCGACGTTTACTTGGTTGAGAAAGTGTTGCAGCGCAAAAGCGACAGGGTGCGCGTGCGTTGTCTCTGATTCGACGGTAAACACGATTCGTGGATACACAAGAAAGATCTGATATAAAACACGGATTCAACGCGTAGCGTGGCACCAGTACGCGACAGTACGTTACGATGACAACATCGTCATGTCGGGGGGCGAACAGTGTGAACGATGTCGTCTCACATCCAGCGTACAATAAGTACATCTTGAATACGACGAACGAAGACGTCGAACGCATGCGTACATTCGTCTCTCTACACGAACATTGGCGACGGGTTACGAAGCGTGTGACAAGTTCTGAACTCAGTGTAAGAGTACCGAGTAGCACGATCGGCGGGTTAGATCACTATAAAGAGTGCGCGTGGTCGGATCCCGATTATCAGGAGGGACCGGACACTTGCGTGTGCAGTACCGTGTTCGGTGAGTGTTACGACATAATACAACTGGTCAATAGCCTGTGGTCGAACGAAGAAGAAGAAAATTAAAATAGTACAAGCCCGAAAATTGAAAATAAAAAATATGGACTTGTCGGAAGGTTACACGAATTGAGGTGGGGGCGAAAAAAGTGAGGAGGAGTAGGCACGGGTCAGGAAGGGGGTCTACACGTACGAGTACATGACGGACGAAAGCAAGTTCGAGGACGTTTCTCTGCCTGCGCCGGAACACTTCTACAACCGTCTTGCCGAGACACCCGTGTTGGACGAAGATTACGCGCACGCGCAAAAGGTGTGGACGGCTTTCAGGATGCGAACGTTAGGCGATTATCATTATCTCTACCTGAAAACCGACGTACTGCTGTTGGCCGACGTATTCGTAAACTTCCGCGAAACCAGCCTGCAATACTACGAAATCGATCCGTTTAACATATACTCCGCGCCGGGACTCGCATGGAACGCGATGACGAAAATGACAGGCATTCGACTCGAACTACTGCAAGATATAGACATGCACCTGTTCGCAGAGAGCGGGGTAAGAGGGGGTACCGCGATGGTGCCCACGAGATACGCCAAGCCCAACAACCCTTACGTACCGGGTTACGATCGCGAACGGGAAAACAATTACCTCCTCTACCTGGATTTTACAAACCTGTAAGGCACCGCAATGAGGCAGCCGTTACCCCACTCCAGATTCCGATGGCTGGAACATGAAGAAATCGACACGTTAGATTTGAGTACAGTAGGCGCTGAAGACGAAATCGGCTACGTTCTCGACGCCGATCTAGGTTATCCCCACCGGCTACATGACTTATATACTGACTACCCGCTGGCGCCGGAACGCAGAAATGTCGGTGAGCACGAATTGTCCGCGTACAGCATACGTTTCAAGAACCTGAAGAATTTCCATTTGCCCGCCACCGGCGCTGTAGAGAAACTGATCACCAGCCTCGAGGATAAGACAAACTATATCGTCCACTACAGAACGTTGCAGCTGTACCTGAAACACGGGATGGAACTGAAAACTGTTAATCGAGTATTAGCGTTCCGACAGACAGCATGGATGAAGCTGTTCATTGACTTTAACACGGAGAAACGGAAAACCGCGGCGAACGATTTCGAAAAGGACTTCTTTAAACTGATGATCAACGCGGTGTATGGCAAATCGTTAGAAAACGTCCAGAAACGTATAGATTTCCGCCAGTCTCCAACGAACGCGAAATGATAAAACTCAGTGCAAGCCTGAGATTCGTGCACGCAAACGTGTACAACAAAGACTTGGTAGGCGTGATGATGAAAAAGAGAACCGTGTATCTCAACAGTCCACTGTACGTATGTACGTAGAATGCACCGTGCTGGACATTAGTAAACACATAATGTACAGTTTTCACTACGAGTTCATTGTCGCGAAGTACGGACTCCGCGTGCAATTGTGTATGACGGATACAGATTCTTTGCTGTATGATATACGCACCGATAACGTGTACGAGGATATTAAGGAGAACCTACTTCTATTCGATACGTCAGAATATCCCGCAACCCATCCTTGTTATAACGCGGTAAATAAAAAACGGTTGGGAATGTTCAAGGATGAGAAGCACGCGAAACCTATCGTCGAAGTCGTCGGGTTGCGCGCGAAATCGTATTCGCTGCTGGTGTTGCAGGACGACGGCGAGAAAAAGGAGAAGCGCATAGCGAAAGGGATGCCGCGAGTGGCTATACAAAACCAGTTGACTCACGCGGATTACAAACGTTGTTTGCTGTCACCGACAACATCGACATCGACTAACCGACAAACGTACACGTCCGCGTAGATCATACGCAGCGAAGATCATCGACTCTACACGCGTCAGATTGTGAAACTGTCGTTATCGCCGTACGACGACAAGAGATACGTCTTGGACGACGGGCAGAGAACGTTAGCCTACGGACATTACAGAATTCGCGAGACGGTTCAACAACGTTGCTGCGTGATAGGGACCGCGAACCGCGAAAGCGTGATTCGATACGCATGAAGAGCGTTAGAGGCGGAGGAGGAGGGGAAGAATATGTTAGATATAGACAGGAAGCGATTAACGCGTGCGCACGCGCGCTGTATGACTTTACACCACACACACTGTGCCGATGTAATTTAAGCATTAAATTATTCGGCGCGCGTCGCAGAGACAGTGCCGTCTGTATAGCGGGTTCAAGGGTTGCGTGAGCAGCCTGCTCCACTGATTGACTATATCGCTTAACCTTGACCGTGACGTGGCGATAATTGTGTGTGTGCGTAATCAAGCCTGTCGTTCCGATCAGCTGATTTGTTCAACTCTCTGTTCGCGTGGGTTGGCAGGCGCCGGCATTCTGTCTCATTTCTGGTTCTGCACTCGAGGGAAACACTGGTCTGGCGGCGTCAACTATTGTTCTATTATCTTTGAAATGAGTTGCTGAGTCATTAGAGAGCTCCAGGGTTCCCGGATAGCCGAGAGGTGAAAGGGGAGACGAGGATGGAGACAGACCAACAGTCTTCATCGGCCGAAGATCTAAGCAACACCCCAACGCCGTCAGACCTCTAGAGATCCCCATCCTGCCAGCCTGAACCACTGCCCGGAGGAGGAAATGAATTCCTGGTATTGCGGACTCACCAGTTGCGTCACCATGTTCTATATCATCGTGCATCCTGAGTAAAGTAATCTTCTATACACAGGTGGGACTATTCCTTATATTTTAATACACAAACAGAAACTTACGGGATTTAAAGTATGAACTTAAAGACATTTTCATAAACAGTAACTTCACGTATACTATGACCAACGGTCTGTTGTAACATGTCCTGGTGGACATTTAGTGAATTCTGTAATTAATTGAGTTAAAGAATCTTCCTGTTTAAATGTGTCCATTACTGCTGTATTTTATGGGACGCCACTTGCCTTCTAGCTGTGAGTAATTAGCAAGGAAAATTTAAATTTGTTACTTGGTCAGTTTTATTAACTTTCTTATGAAGATCAAATCTCATGAACAAGCTTATTCTGAATGCATTGACAAATAACTATGGGGGGTAGTTCTTTCTGAACGTTCTTGTGTGAACAGGTTCTTTATCATGGGCTGTTACAGCATTGTGCCAGAATAAGTATCAAGTATTAGTACTCAATTTTTATGGGCAACTGGTGTTTATAAGAATATGGCAATAGTGTTAAGATGTATCTATATGTATTTATATTACTCCTGTAATGCACAATTTCAAAAAAGAAATTTTTATTAGTTGGCAAATATTAAACATTACCTGTCTCTTGGCAGTGATCATTATTCGAGTGTGAATTTAAGTCATAATGTATCTAAATTCTAATGTAATAATTGTTATTGAGACTGTGATCTATAAATGTTATTTGAGTAAATGTCAATGCATAGCAATGTTGATTTATATCGAAACAATGCACGAAAAGGTGTTTGAAAAATTTGTTTTTGTTAATTATGTAATGGTTCAAAATTAATTCTTGTTATTAACGCCAATGGTCGTTATTAAGAATATTGAGAATTTAAACGTGCATATTGTATTAAAATGTTATCATCATAAAAGGAAAGAACACGAATAAAAGCTGTTATCGTTATGCAAGTGTTTTATTGCAAGTCCTGTCGATGGGCTCAACACAACAATTTTTCTTCCGTCTAGACCACAAGTCTAGTTTTAAGAATTAAGTAACGACCTCTAAAAAAAATTTTATAAAAAATACAGGGGGACGTTTCAACACACACAAAATAGGATGTTGTCTATTATAAGTATGTGTATAGTAGAGATAGTGTACTCTGTTCATGAACGTTTTGTAGTTTAAAGCATGTTTGTGTGTGTGACTTTACACTACACAATGCAATGGTGCGTATTATAAGCATGTGTACAGTATATACGTCTGTGTATCAGGTAGGATATCGAGGAGCGTCGTCCGAGTTTGTTCACGTTATGAGAGAGAGAGATGAACGATTGCAACCGGCTACGTCATTGTCGCGGTAGAACTACTCATAAACGTAGTCGCGTTGTCCGAGACGAGTCACTGGTACGGTGGAAACACCTGTAAGCTCGTCTCGATTTAACAGAATCATTGTGTGAGTGATACGAGAAAAGACAACGCTTCTCGATATTCCAACCGTATACCAAACTATTAAATTAAGTGAAAAAAACGATTTAAAAAAAAACAATAAAAATAGCTTTAGTCAGCATTGTGTAGTGTACGTCTGAACGTTTTTACCCAACACTGTACACGTTAAAAGTACTGAGTTCTTAGCGTATTAGCTGTTTGGTAACGCTGGAGTAGGCCTGTTTCGTATATCCACGAAACGGGGAAACCACGTAAAAAAGGGAAGCATATCTTGTCTCACCTTATGGGTCGCTTGGAATTGACGAGAGTACATACTGTTGTTTTAATTATACGTAATTACCACAACGATATGTATGCATGCATCTAGTAATAAGATTCACTACAATAATTTATGTGAGTGTATTTCACCATACTCGACCGGTTCCTGGAAAAAGTATTGCATCATACCACTGCGAAACAGTATGGTGTTGACAGGATGTTGTGCAATAGTTACACATAACAGTTGATCAGGGAGAGTGGGGTGGGGGATCGTACGTCTATATAAACGCGAGCTCGTTCGCTATACCGTTCTCTCTTGTGTCGACAGTCGCAAGCAACGCATCGCAAACAGCAGACTTACTACGCAAGCAAGCAAGCAAGCAAAATCGATTCGTTTATACAGAAATTTGGGAGCGTCACCGTTTATGAGTACGTACGATGTCATGACCTACAAACGGGGACGAAGTATCCGATTCGCCTGTTGCAGAACGAGACGACGCGGTACGTACCTTCTCTGGCAGCCGTTATAACTAGAGGAAAGGACAGCACGGGATTACTCAAGGTCTACCTGCCAAAAAGATACGCGAAGCTGTTTACTACGGACGAGGAACTACATGACGTACAACCAGACATGCTCTACCTACAGTACAACTGACAAAGAGATCTTGTAACGGACATTACTTTTGCAAAATTGTAAAATATTGTTTGTATGTAATTTTGTAACACTTTTTTATTTGTGAGTGTTTTTTTGACAATACATGTATTGACTAATATTATAAGCGTTGCTTTCCCCCTTCTCGTTCCTTTACCCCCTTCCCCTTCACCGCCACCACCACCACCACCACCACTACGCTGCTCCCGCCGATCTCAAGGACGCCGTCAACAAGCAGTACGTAGACTACACGTGCTTACGTTTAACAACGCCGGCACCGAAGAAGAAGAACGGGGCCGCCGTCGTCGACGCGCGCGATCACCGCATACAATCTCTCAGCGAACCGATTCGTGCGAGAGACGCTGCGATCAAAGGATACGTAGACGCGAAGGTTATACCGTGGGACGTACAATCTAACCTGTCGGTGGGGAGCGTGCGGTAAACGCAGTTAGCACCGCCCGTGAACAACAAGGGCGGGATGAACTTGGAATTTTTGAACGAGCACACGATCGCTTAGTTGAACGGATCCTGGTGCAACGCGCAAAGAAAGACTATTTTAAACGTCGGCGACGGCGATCGGGTCATGGGCGCAGTAAACTTGCATCAATTGGAGGACGTGAGGCGGTACGCGTGCAGCGAAATGTACAAACTCGCAAACGTGTTCCAAAGACGATGGGAGAAAGTAGTTTCGTAATCTATAAATTGCACGCACGCAGCCCGGAGTTCACTCAACGCCGAAGAGGCAGAGTTGATACACGCTAACAACGAGGAGACGAGCGAGTTAATAGCAGAATTGGATAAGGCCGAAGGGACGGACGAAGATTGGAGATCCGTTTACAAGGTCGATAAATAGTAGTCATGTATGAATTACGTGGTCATAGTGTTAAAAACGGAAAAAGGGGCGTGGTCCTATCAGAAAAGTGCTTAAAAGCGTGATACCTTTCGTCACACAGTCAGTACCGACTCTGATCAATCGAGCGGTGGACGTATTACCGGTGGAACTGCATCTCCCGGATACAGGTTCTGCGGACCGGGAACTAGACTGGAGGAGATATTGCCACGCGGCGAACGCGGAATCAACGAGTTGGACGAAGCTTGTCGTGAAAACGACACCGCGTACGCCAAGTACAAGGACAACGAACGCAGACGCGCAGCGGATCGCGTGCTAGCCGGCAAGGCGTGGGATCGAGTGAAGGCTTTGAACTCGGGTATCGGCGAACGAGCGTACGCGACCGTAGTAGCAGCAGCGATGAAAGCGAAATCAGCGTTAGGCGGCGGCGGCTGTCTGTGCAGCTGACGTAAACGTCGTCGACGCAACGGAAGTTAAGCGGAAAAAGGTAGCACGTACGACCGGGTGGAGGAGGGGGAGGAGAACGACGACAACGAGGACGACTGGATCTGGAATTCGACGTCGACGGTGACAGAACGGAGGAGGAGGTAATCGCAATACGGCTTCGGGACTGTACCTGCGTCCGTATTGAAAAAACTGTAATAGAAATACCCGTGCGCCCGTTGTCCGACCGCGATCTGTACGCGTACGCGAAAAAATTGAACTTACCTTATTTCAGAGGCGTGTACATGCGCGACGCTTTACCGCGCTCGCCACCGTAGAAGAACGAGAGCGCCGTCGTGAATCTCGACGATACCACCGGACCGGGCACGCACTGGGTATGCTACAAGAAGCGAGGCGATAGGGTTGTGTACTTCGACGGGATCGGCAATTTACATCCACCGGTCGAGCTGATGCGATACTTCGGAACGAGTGTGACCGACGTGCGTTACAGTTACGCGCGTAAACAACCGCCGGACACGGTCGTCTGCGGACATTTATGTTTAGATTTTTTGTCGTCGAACGATCAGTATACCTCGAGATGTCTTCGCTTACGGTCACCGTCACGGGTACCGATCCGAGAGCACTCGTCTGTGACTTTTTTCCGCCTCTCGAGCTGACGGCGGGTGAATGGTACGCTGGACTGTTGGATTTCACCACGTACAACTCTATACCGAACGTAGAAAGCGGTAGAAATAATGTCTTTCCCGTACTGAAGGGCGGTGGTGCGCGTAAAACGTTAGAACTCATCGAATTACCGACCGACCCGTACGAAATCGGTGATATCGAAACGTACCTGAAGAAAGCGCTAGTCGATCCGAAATTCAGTCTGCGCGCCAACAACACGTTGAAATGTGAACTTTACTGTTCCTACGAGATAGATTTCGGAAGTACACAACACGGAATCGGTGCTATGCTGGGTTTCATCAAGAAAACCAAGCTGGACACGTATAAATTACACACGTCGGACGCTCCTGTAAACATTAATAAAGTGAACGTTCTGGAGATAAGGTGTAACGCCGTGCAAGATTCGTACAAGGACGGACGAAACGAGCACATTCTGCATTCGTTTTACCCGACGGTCGAGCGAAGATTCAAGATAGTCGAAACGCCCTGCAACGTCATATACCTTCCGGTGAACGTACAAAATTTACGTAACATTACCGTATCGGTACACGATCAAGACGGAGGTATCGTGAATTTTCGCGGTGAAGTCATCACCGTGCCAATCCACCTAAAACGGATATAACGATGGGTTTTTACTTCAACAATAGCAGTGTTTATATTGCACCGTCATCGTCTCGCGCAAGATTCGCGGAGATAAAAGAGGAGCGTACGTTCGGGAAACACGTCAGTCGACGTTTGACGTTGAAGCGTTTACCACCGGCGAACTGACGCTATCTGATTTCACTAGGCTTCAAAGTCAAGAAAAACAGGTAATATGGCGGCCAGCGGTATCCTGGCGGTCGATCTAGGTCCGCTCTTCGGCGACACCATCACGCATTACGAGTACCACAGTCACGCCCCGAACGCGTCGTCGCGATACGGTAACAACTATAAAATACGTATACCCATGCTGCAGCAGGACGTCTTCACTCTGCCGATGGAAAGTTTCCTGTACGTCGAAGGTAAGTTGAGCAAGAAGACCGGAGTGAGTGATACCGATGAAGTTAACGTGAAACTGGTGAACAATGCGATCGCGTTTCTCTTCGAAGAAATCCGTTACGAATTGGCCGGTGTGGAAGTCAATCGGACCAAGAACATCGGCATCACGTCCACGTTGAAAACCATGCTGTCCGTCAGCAAACCGGACGTTGATGCGATGAAAAATGCCGGATGGGTGGCACCGACGACTATCGAGATAACACCGAAAGGGAGCAACGTTGAATTCAACTTTTGCGTACCGCTGAGGATGTTGATGGGATTCGTTGAAGACTTTACGCGGATCATTTAAAACATGAAACAAAAACTGATACTGTTACGCACGTCCACCGATTTAAACGCTATGGTGATGACGACGAGCAGCGCGACTACGGCTAACGCCGATCTTGAACTGACTAAGATCTTGTGGATGGTTCCGTACGTGCACGTGAAAACGATAGGCGGTTGGAGTGTTGGAGCTGATGCGGAAGGACCCACCGCTGTCCATACCGTTTCGCAGTTGGGAACTTCACGTGTACCCGGCATTGTCGACGACCAGCAGGCAGACGTGGACGATGAAGACGTCATCGCAACTGGAGAAGCCGTGATTCGTGACACTCACCTTCCAGACGGCCAGAAAGAACAATCTGAAAAAACACGCTGACGAATTCGATCACTGCAAGGTGACCTACGCGACACTCTTTCTGAACAACAAGAACCTACTACCCGTACGATAACCTGAACTTAGATAACGCTAACGTACGCTATGCACTGCTGTACGACATGTATTCTCGTTTTCAAAAATCGTACTACCACAGGACTTAATCCAACGTACTTCTATCGCCGGACGAGTTCAGAGATAAAGCACCGCTATTCGTCTTCGATTGTAGCAGACAGGACGAGTCGCTCAAATCTTCACCGGTCGACTGGCATTCGAGTCCACGAAAAACTGCCCCGCTGAAACCACGGCCTTCTGCATGATACTTCACGATTCGCTCAACGAATACACTTTGCTGTCCAACACAGTGCACAGACGCAATTGATTTCGTACCCCACTACTACTACCACCACCACTCGGGTGTAGTTGTCTCCCCCCACCACCACCACCACCAGGAAGTCGTGACCTATATACATATTGCCGTGTGTTGCATCATCTTGTGTCAGTTGAGAGAGTGCAGTTGACTGAGAACGTTGTAGTTACTGTGTGTTATTACCCAAAAACATGGCGTCGACAATCGTTGGATTCAACCAGCAGCATTCGCAACCGATACACCACGACGTGTACTTAGGTCTAACATACTCGTTATCGCACAGACGATACGTAACGGCCAGAGTGTTTGAAGAACGCGGACACGATGTGTGCGTTTCGTTTACGAACGGTGCTCGTCCGCAACGCGTGCTATTCGACTTCACCGATTGTAACTTGTTGATTTTCCTACAGGAACGAATTACCGACGGTCTTCGTGTTCGTCCGACGTTAAGTTAGTTTTGTTTCAGGACAAGGACAAAGGAGACGAAGACGATAGAATTAAAAGTGTTTACGTGAAACGCGGATGTGTACATTTGAAATACAAAAAGCACGGTTCGATCGTAATGAACGACAGCGAGTGGTCATGTTTTGTTCGGTTAATACCGATAATTAAAAAGTACGTAGCGCGTTTGTTTTATGAACAAGAGAATATTAAACTGTACATCGATCACGTGGTATCGAGTGCGGGAGGACGGTACGTGTGCCCACCGGACGTGTTTTGCGATATCGTGAAGTACGACCGTTTGTACGATGAACTTGTTATGTACGGGAAAACGGAACCTGTGATACCGGATAATACCGTATTCGATCTGCTACGTAACCTTGAACAGGACGAAGAATGTTGAAGAAAAAAAAAAACAAAATGACGTACTGATTATAAAACATCGCGTACGCGTTAGAATAGTCACACTTCTCGTCATGTGGCCACAAGCAGCAGACGAGGACGTGCGAACCACAGTTGTCGAGTTTCAAGCGTTCCGCGGTGTGCAGAACGAGTACGTTGTCAAGGAGTTCGCCGCGGTAGACCTGTCTACATGATGTTTTACGGTGGCGTTTTTCGCGCCTCCTTACGAACTATCGCGTCTCACCGCGAAGACGATAAGAACCAACGAATGGTTGGAACGGCGCTATCGCCGTCTGAGATGGGATGACGGTTACATTCCGTACACGGACGTGTCGCGTACGATCGCGCAAACCTGTGCGAATTTCACCGCGATCTACACTAAAGGGTCGGAGAAAGCCGCTTTTCTACGCGTCCACCACCGCAACGTTATCGACCTCAACGAAATGAACGCGCCGTCGGCGAGCGATCGGTTGACGAGCTCGTTACAGTGCCCTATCGTGCAACATCAGGACAACAGCGGCGGAACGTTCATCAGGTGCGCGCTGCGTAGAACGTTCTTCTACAACGAGTGGTTGGTAAACGAGAGAAAACAACGTGCTTTACAACGGTGTACTGTGTGCACGAACGTTATGTATAGCAAAATATTTTAGTGTGTGACTTTACGCTAGATAATGGGATGTAGCCTATTATTAGCATGTGTATAGTAGTTAAGTATATACGGTGTACTCTGTGCATGAACGGTATACATTTTAATGCATGTTTGTGTGTTGACTTTACACTACACAATGCGATGTTGCCTATTATAAGCATGTGTACAGTATATACGTTTGTGTATCACGTAGGATATCTAGGTTAGTTGTCTGAGTTTGTTCACGTTATGTGCGAGAGGGGGGATGAATGATTGCAACTGGCTACGTCACTGTCGCGGTAGAAATACTCATAAACGTGGTCAAGTTGTCCGAGACGGGTCATTGGCACGGTGGAAACACTGTAAACTCATCTCGATTTAACAGAATCTTTGTGTATGTGATACGTGAAAAAAAAGACGCTTCTCGATATTCCAACCGTATACCGAACTATTAGTTTAAGTGAAAAAAAATATAAAAAAACAAAAAAATTAAAAAATAGCTTTAGTCAGCATTGTGTGGTGTACGTCTGATTGTTTTATCCAACACTGTACACGTTGAAAGTACTGAGTTCTTAGGTAACGCTGGAGTAGGCCTGTTTCGTATATCCACGAAACGGGGAAACCACGTAAAAAAAAGCGAAGCCTATCTAGTCTCACCTCATGGGTCGCTTGGAATTGACGAGAGTAGGGGACAGTGGGGTAGCCCCAATCACCTAAGGGAGAAATTCGGTAAAAAATTAAAGAATTGGCTAAAAGTTAAAAACAAATGTAAAAAATTGTTGATATAACGGAGCAGATTATTAGTTGTACACTGTAAGCGTTAAAGTTGAAAGGGGCTTTTCTTATTGCATAAAATGTAAAAAATGGGCTTTGATCGGTATTCCCCCACCCGCGGGGTAATGATGATCAGTTGATTTCCTATGCAAATTAAATGGGAAAAAATAAAAGCCTAAAAAAAATTGTCAATGTAAAAAGCAAATGATATATTGATAAAAGATACATTAGAATGTTACTTATATCTACAAATGGTCATTACTACATTCTAAGTCTAAAAATATATTTTAAAAATTAGGTTTTTTTAGTTCATAAGCCAATGTACTATATCCTGTGTATTTTATATGGAAATAATGCAATTTAATTTTTGTGTGTATATTTTCTCCATATAGGCCTACTAAAAATCTTTCCTATAATACACATTATAATAGTTTCTCATTCAAAAGACACTAATATTGACAATCTTTGACTCCGAGGGTAACTTTTAAATTAAGATACGCCATAATAAAAAAAGTTTTTATTAATCAATACAAAACTAAAAAAAAAACCTAGCTACGCCACGGAAAGTATCACGAACATATAAGAGCAACGCATTAGTATTTAATAGTACTTAACTCAGTATGGTGTTGTACAGTTGTAACTCAGTACAGTTGATCGTCATTCTCCCACTCACCTGATCGGTGGTACCCGACCGCGTATACTACTGAGTTTTATAACCTGAGACTACAGTAAGTTAGTTTAAAACCGTAAATAGCGAATTCAAATAATGCTGAAAACGTTAGAAATACATCTGTACAATTAAATAATTCAAAATTTAAGTGCAAATATCATTACGTTGCTTTAAATATGTGAAGAAATAAGAAGATGATTGTCTAAAACATACTTCTGTAATTCACTGTTGTAACCCCTCTTTAAGAATTTTTGCTTTCTAAAAAAATTTCTTTTTGAACATTTTTTTTTTGAAGAGGGGTCACTAGATATTTAAAACTAGGCAGAGGGCCTAGAGAAGCCAAAAATGCGCTGGGTCCAGTGAGACGGGACTTGCAATTAAACTCAACTGTTGAACAACAATAACAATTTTATTTTCGAAGTTCCTTTCGCATGCATACATATTAATTTCAACTTTAACATAGAATATAATTCTTAAATTTTAGTTCAATCTCAATACAAAATATAAATTTTAAATTTCAATAATTCAATTTTAATATAAAATATAACTTTTAAATTTTAGTTCAATCTCAATACAAAATATAAATTTAAATTTCAATAATTCAATATTAATATAAAATATAACTTTTAAATTTTAGTTCAATGTTAATACAAAATATAAATTTTAGATTTTCAATAATTCAATTTTAATAGAAAATACAAACTTCAAATTTTAGTTTTTAACATATCAGCCTGCACACATCCTTAGTATCGAACTTCCCCAAATTTGCAATTTTAAAATTACTATCATTAGTTAACATCTAACACCATCATTCTAAAATCTCCTTAATACCTCTAAATATGTATAACCTCATAGTGGTATAAATATTCTCGACATCATAACCACAAATATCTACATTATTTACATAATACCATAATCATCCGAATTCCACAAACATAGCATATGACTTATATAAATGACCCTTTACAATACTCAACATTACAACACATTTTTTCACATAAATATACAGATATACATAAATACATATCACAGACACAAATACAGCATGATATCATACATCACGTTAATTCTGGAAGGCAGCCTGTACATTCCCAACATACCCATACATGAATGGGGAGACATCTGGACTGGTCATCAGGACCCATAACTCAATTATCAGTGTGGAAGAAATTAAAAAAAGAACTGAATAAAACATCAGGATTAGAAATTACAAAAGCTAAATTGGCGAAGTAGCCCTGCACAATCAATCAAATTACCAACTATAATTCTGGAATAGTCCCCTTTTAGTAGCGTACCATTACAAAGTTAACATGACTGTATAGATTTATAAGATAGTAAGTTTGTTACTTCCTTTTGTACTTTTGTAAAAAAATTCAACATTTTAAAGAAGTTCCAAGTGGAACTGACCACCAGCAAATTGAATATGAATGTAAACTGAAGCTAATTTTATAACTTTACAAACTTAGAGTGAAGTAGTGAGAAAATACTCTTATAAAGGTATATAAAAAAAAACTTAAGACATTCTGAAGTGACTATGGCAGTAGTAATGATTTTAAGTCGTGGTACATGTTGAATAATTTCATAAAATTGCGAAATTCTTTTAATTGAACTGTGCTGAAATATATATATATATGTATATATATATAAATGTATAGAAATTTACAGCAACCTGAATTGACCCCGACCGATGACACGTGTCCGGCCTGATCGAACACCAAAAAACACGTACGGTACCTGCATAAAACTGCCCCCACAGGGTGCCTGAATCAGGTAAAATAGCAAGAAAAAAATATAATCCCTTAAGACTTCCAACCCCTTATGAAAATGAACGTTTATTAATAATGATTAAATAATACCAACCCACATACAGGGCAAGATTTCAGATTGCCCGCAACTTTTACGACTTCAACTTTTACTATTAAATAAATATAAAAATACCTGATCACCGGACACGGGCCCCTCGGCCAGATCTACAATTACTTTGGGACGTAATTACATACTGAATTTATTCTAAAGAAAGTTTATCACCCCCCCCCCAAATTATGTCTAGCTAGACGCGAGCACCATAGCGTAGAACTTGTTAACTGCAAATAATGTCACACACAGGATGTTTGCTGAAGTGGCCTAACGAATATAAAAGCTTAAATGTCATGTTCGTATTGTTCCGGGTATGTCTCATGGGCACCTTCGGCCTGATGTGCAGACGTTCTTCCATCAGCAGCCAACATCGAGTCTGGTTGTTCGTTGCATTATGGCAGGTGGACAGCCATCCGCTGGAATGGGTTGAACTCCGGCGGGACGGGAACCCTTAAACATTTGTAAGTAAAATTACTACCGTAACCCATCATTCACGACACCCACGTCCCACAGCCTAAAACTCACTCAGCACACCATGACCAGTTTTAACTTTTTTTTTAATTTAGGTTTTCTTTTGAAATACTAGAGCAGACTCGCGGCCACAAAGTTTCAATATTATATGAATATCTCTTCATAATGAACATAATGTATTGCACTATAGATGAGAAAATGATGACTGTATACAAACTGACAAACTCAAACAGGTATAAGCGTTCAGCAGCACGTGCTCGTTCACAACGATATAATAAAGTTCTTTTTCTTCACAATTACAAATCATCTTTCTTTTACGTCCCAATTTCATAGTTACAATAGTTAATTATAATTGCAAATCATCATGCTGTACTAGAGCTAAAAAAAATAATCAATATTCACTCTTTTACAAAATAAGTGACAATATACCTTAAAGTGGCTTACCGGAGATCGCTGTAGCCTCTACTCAAACATAGTAGTTAGCAATTGTAGATTCAAGCAACTTGGAGCGGCTGGGAAGAACGTCTGGATCTGCGGGTAACAGCTGCCTTGTACAGACTGCCTCCCTTGTATCAAACCACATGTCGAAAAAACATAACTCCGCTCTCCGCCGCCAGGTAGCGACAGCATCCAGCGCCAACCATAACGCGTAATCACCATAACGCGCGCATACACGTAATTACATAAATAAATTATTTCGGCAATTAGACCCTTTTTATTTTATTCACGTTTATAGACGGCCGGGTTTTCACCAAAACACGGCACACTGTAAGTACAATGGCGGAAATAGTTAGCGGTCGTTTTTAATTAGTTCACTGTGCAACTGGCTAGAGTTCAGCATTCAACTGATATCGCTACAGCGTACTATACTCTCGTTACTGACCTGATCGGGGCTACCCGCTGATCGGTGCTACCCCAATCTCCCCTACATACCATTGTTGTAATTATACGTAATTACCGCAATGATATGTATGACCCTACTTACAAAATTCACTACAACAAAACATTTAAGTCAGTGTATTTCACAATACTCGACCGGTTACAGGAAAAAGTATTGTTGCACCATCTCACCGTGACACAGTATGACGCAATTCAATCGATAGAACTGTTGCATCATATTATTGTGAAACAGTATGGTGTTGACAGGATGTTGTGCAGTAGTTACACTCAATACTCGAACTAGAGGGGGGGATTGTCCGTCTATATAAACAGACCTTATTGGCTGACTCCTTCAGTCTTATCTCGACACTCGCGAGCGACGCATCGTTCGAAGCCCGAGCTGGACCACGACATTGACCAGGAGATGACCGCGATCGAAATGAACGGGACTGAAATGGCCAAGACCAAGACCAAAGTGAACGAGACCGAAATATTTTGGGATAAATTTCGCGCGCACACACACAGCGCGCCACGCCCTCTCGGTACAACATGGGGGGCTCCGGAAACACCGATGGACCGGGTGGTGGTGGTGATGACCTCACGATCATGACCTACCTCAACAGCCAGTGTTGTCATTGAAACAATAGGCGCTATTGAAACAATAGGTTATTGTTTCAACACTGAAACAATAGGCGGTATAAAATACAAGAAAACAATTAAACCATTGTTTCAACACTGAAATAATAGACGCCCAATAAAACAATGACCCCATTGTTGTTTCAGTGAAATCACTATCTGTTGAGGTAGGTCAAGAGGCAGCTGTTCGTGACGTCATGATCAACCGATCGTGACGTCATCCCCCTCCACCACCATCCCCGTCCACCACTGTTTCCGGAGCCGCCCTAACACACTACTCAATATGTAACTATGTGTACAGAAAAAATGAAAAAAAGTGCAACAAGCAGTACCATGGAAACTGGCACCACCATGCTAGGTATGACAATACCTTAGCAATAGCAATCCCTGGCCCTATAACCTTGACAATATTCTTAACAATGATGTACTCATATAATTCCAGTGGCAATACTAGCAGTAAATCAATTGAAACTGTGGCTATTGTTGCATAACTGCCCAAAGGTACTAGCTACACCATCGATGTATACTATATGGAACGGCGTGCTGACAGCAAAGTGAACGGCAGAAAACGTTCCGAAGCATGTACAACTTCCCCCACCACGGGGGGGGATAAAGCGTTTGGCGCTAAGTTAACACGTGTACTAAACGAGTCATTCAGTCAGTAGTGCATTTGCTTTGACACCTTACCATTATTACATTTGAGACAGTTCTACTGAAAATTTGTGCAATAGAGTTTTAATGAATAAAAATCATGTAGAATTTATTGGAGCCCAAACTTCCATTGTGTTTATAAGAATATCAGATGCATTGTTTGATTACTTCAATAGTAGGGATCCTTATGGAAAAAACTCTAAAGGGCACATTAAAAAAATTAATGAGGACTGTGACACAAAAATGTTAGAAAAATGCCTAGAGTATTTAAATAATTTATATATTGATGGCATTCCGATATTAAAATACCCAAGAAAAACTTTGCGGTTGGGTTTATCACAAACATTTATTCTATAAAATATTTAAAAACAGTTTTATTGGATGAGTTACATTATAAATATATTTTGACTTACAAGTTTTCTCAAGACCACTTGGAACTCTTGTTTTCTTGTATTAGATCCAGTGGAGGACATAATAACAATCCTAATGTTAAACAGTTTCAGTGGGCCTTGAGAAAACTTATGTTCAGGAACAGTGTCTAGGTATCTAACAAAAGTAATTGTTTAGATTTTGATTTTATTAACCAAACTTCAATAATGAGTTTTTCAGAAGTAGAGAAAGATTTCAATGAAACGACTATTGAAGAAATTGAAAACTTTATGGGAACTGTGAATATGGTTAAAGACGTTAGGTCATACTATAAGGATAACATTCTGTATTATCTGTGTGGCTTTATTGTAAAAATCAAAATATTTCGAAGATAAGGTATAAAGAGTGTATTCATTTACTGACAACAGATGCCAATAATTTGAGCGTTTACACTCATTTTACTGACTTTGTGTCAAGCGAAAAATTAATTATAATAGAGCGTCATCAGACGTTTTAAAGATTATAAAATTTATGTATAATTTATTTATTATATCTGACAGTAAACTTAATACCAACAAATTTATTATATCAGCTTGCAAAAACTTTGCCGGGACAGTGTTTAGAAAACATATTTCAAACAATGATTTTTCTGAAGACAGCCTTGAAGTGAAACTTATCAAATTAATAGGGACATTATTTTCTCAAATCTTGTGCTATGATATTGCTAGGGAAAGAACCGCTGCAGCTATCTTCTCTAAGCTTGGTGTCCGCCAAAAGTTAAATAAATTTGTATATTTAGTAATGTTTAATCTAAACAATTTTTATACAATTAATATGTAGCTAATAAAATAAAATAAATAAAACATTTTAATGTAAATTAGCATTGCTGATTGAACACTTCAACGACCATGGCGGGCGTATACGCCAGCTTCTTTTACGCAATAAACATTTTAAAGTTTACGGATCACGTCTTTTATTCTTTGTTTCCCTTATTTTTAATCTTTATTCGTCTGGCTTCAACATTAAATGTTCATAAATAAGTGTTTATGAACGCAACAGAACTTAGCAATAAACTAGAATAATGTGTCAGAATACTGAAATCTTAAGTGAAACAAATGAGTTTTGTTTATTTTGGAAACGAACTTATTAAAAAACCTCCCACTTTGGAGCCATTAATTAATGTTAAAATATGACATAGTTATACCATTTAACGCAAAATATGCTCCGCTAAAGCAACAACAGCTATAACAAAGTAGAAAAGTCAGACTTTGTACAGGTATAGCATACGCAGTATTCTTGCCCCCATTGGTGCTGCGGTCGGACCGAATTCAGTGAATGCAGCACGCGATCCACATAGAATACATCGATGGACTACATAGTACTGAAAAGTACGTTAGTTTATATAAAATTCAGTAACCTCCTGTTACTCACATAGTACACCTTGCCAGCAGATATTTTGGATACAAACTGGATATATTTACTGCACAGTTTTTGCTACTCTGTGTGTGTCTGTATTCATATATGAAGACGGGTTATCTTCTACCATAAAATATGGGTTAAGAAGCAAAAACTAACTTAGTCATCAAAAGTGTCGATAGTTACCGAAAGTGTACTTTGGTCAATTAAGCTTTAACTAGCATACATTCAGCTCTGAGAATCGATGGACCATGTGGTTACTCTCATATACAAAATGTAGTCTTATCAACAAAGAAGGCAAGAAGGCAAAGAAGGTCTGACGTAGGGAGGGGGTCTAAAGTCAGAGCCCAGTACACAGTTGTACTGAAAATGTTGCTCTCAAATTTTTTGCAAAGAGGCTTCAAATTCTGTTCTGGGCATAATTTTTTTCTGCACAACCCTGCTTAGGCTATATCTACTTGATTTGTATAATCATATTAAATTATTGAATAATACCGTTTTAATAATGTTGCACTAACATTTTTGTATATTCATGACTTTCTAATGTGTGTGTGTGTGCGCGCGCGCGCAAGTATTCAGCAGACAATGAGCAGCAGTATTTGGACCACCAAGACTGTTTATTGCTCTCCAAATAGTCTGAGCAATCACAGTGAGCGTGTGAGAAATGAATGGATTTATAAGCCACTAAGCAATTCATAATTTTTGTCACTGCCATTCTGTTATATGCTGCAGCTTTCATTCATTGTTTATTCCATTGACTTAAAAATGTCAATGGAATTACATAAAAATACATGGATTAGCCTACATAATTGATTACAAATCATTTTTACAAACAGAATTAACACTGTTGCACACCACTATAGAAAATTATTCCGATTAGCGCTTTCAAGCTTCACAGCTCATCATCAGATCATTTTTAAAATGTACTTTAGTATTCCATAATTAAGTTTCATATACCTTCCTCGATTTTATTAATTTAATTATTTTAATGAGCTGAGGTATTTAATCGTTTATATTTTATACAGCATATTAAACCTATATTAAAATTAGTATGTTTGACTGTATATAGTAATTAGTCAAAATTTTTCTATAGTAAAATGTTAAAAATTGAAAAATTAGTAACAAAGTATTGTTAAAGAATCAAAATAATCATTTTTAGAAAAACTTCAGTGATGTTATAGGTAATGATTAGTACTTGTATTAGGATGCCACTATAAATATAACCCTATCTTCAAATATCATAAACAATGCTTCTGATACACCCTTAAACAAGCCTCTCGTCTGCAACAATCCCAATTATACAAATTTATTTTCTCTTTCATTGCAATGAATTCATTATCAAAATGTTAAAGCAGGCGAATCAAACAAATAAACTGACCACAGCAACACACAACCAACAGGAAAGGTGCCAATGAATAAAATAAACACTGTGACAGATTAATCAAAGCATTGTGTAATTAGTTTACATATCATACATATGATATAACGTAATCACTAACATATGTGAACGTATTTAATTTATATGTAGTGTCGCATCCCCCTTTCTATATAGGTAATAATCAAATTGTTTATGCAAATAAGTTTTAATATAATTTGACATTATCAACAGGAAGTTTATCCGTTTTGAAATAGGGTAACAGAATTGTAAGCACGTATATGTTTAATTAAAACCTGTACATCTAAAACCTGTATTAAAAATAAATTGTATCTAGTACTATTTCGATTGTGTGAAATTTGTAGGAATTACATGAGCATACAAAAATTTCAAAATTAATTGGAAAAATAAATTTTTCTGATTCATGGTCAGTTTCGATATAAGTTACTAATAAAATATTAAATGCAGCAAGATTGTGTAAAATAAATACAGATATAAGTACTTATTAATTTCAAAGGAATGTAAAAGGACAAAATCTACAACATAATTTTATTTTAAAATAAACTTTCAATGATTGTTGTTTCTATAATTGTACTTTATAGTGTTGAAAAGCCTGGGACTTGAAAATAAAAAGATAGCTTTCAATTGCGTTTGCATTATTACATAAAAGCTACCACAGTTTTGTTACAATTTAAAAATTTTGTAATTTTAAATTTGTTTACGCTTTCATAAAACGATTTTAAAATTCTCAAAAACCCAAGTCAGCATCAGCATTGTTCAACATAACAATCGAATTAAATTTTCGACGGTTAAATTGAAGAACGATACCGAAACATTACAAAAAAAATAATAATAACCCATGAACCGCGTTGTACAATTGTTTTTACAAGGCACAACGTTGAAAACGTTCTGTTTGATATTTGTTTACAATGAATGATTGTAATAATTAGTTAATGATGGATTCAAACAATAGTTTTGTTTCGCATCGAACTTGTGACGCTTACCTGATGTGATCTAAAATAGATTTGTTTTTGTACTTGTAATCAGTGATTAACGGTTTCAAATGATAATGGTACGAGTACGGCATGTTATCGGCAATCGGACGACGGCGAATCTAACGTCGATCACTCGCGCATTCCGAGAAAAATCACGCGGCGTACTGAACCTCTTTCTTTTTCTTCGCCCGAGACCCCGAGCAGGCGCGCTGCTACAGTCGCGATGCGATAGATATTAATAAACATTTAGGGCCGTCTGGACGTTTTTAAACTTACCTGTCCTAATCCGCTACCGCTCTCACTGACACTGCTTCATACACCTTTGTCAGTGACACTTTTGTTTTGATTTTTAGTAGTAGCGACGTTGTTGGATAGAATTTTTTTTATCTGAAACATTTGATGACACGACCAATACTAATTAGACATACAGATGTAATATCGTATATGTATCATTAATTTCGAAACCGCTATAAATTTAAATTTACAATTTTCGGTCACTTGTTTGATGGTCTATGACAGTATCTCTCCTACTCAAGAGAACATAAGTCATAGACATAAGGGTAATGCAGTTTTAAGACAAAACAATCGATTTGGTCTCTTATTTTAAAATGCCATTCTCTGCAATCGGTTCTCGTCCAATTCCTCAGCGCCATTCATTCTGTCTCTCCGTAGATGATCCTCTGGGAGTTTTTCTCGATTTCTTTCCTGAGATCCGTCCTCAGTCTTCTTTTTCTTTTCTGCCTTGTGGCATCCAAATTACAACTTGTTTCGCCAACAACCTGTCCTCTAGCATCCTCTGTTCTTGGCCATAAGAGGCGAGAATTTCATTTTGATATCGTCAATTATTTTGCTGCATATTGTTGTCCACGACGTGTCCGTTGTTAATAAACTAATACACAACAACACCGACTCGGATCACAAATTATTATTGATTAAATCATAAATTTTTACCTGGTTGCCTAAACTAGTTTTCACTCCGCTAGAACTTGGTCTGACGGACGGAGCGAAAACTAGTTTAGGCCATCAGGTAAAAATTATGATTATGATTTATGATTTTTATGAATAATAATTTTTAATCCGAACTGGTAGTGTTATATATTAGTTTATTATTTTGCGTCTGACTGCCATTACTATTTTCCGTATACTGTATATTATCCGTACGCATTCTGTCTTTTCTCGATTTTCTCTCTGATCTGCAGAAGTCAATTTCAGTTCCCAATCACATTTTCTCAGTATTATTCTATTTCATTTGATAAACTTCACTGGCATATATTTTTAATAATCAGTCGATGATATTCAAGGGGCTCTAGGTAGTTTAAGGTGGATCAGAAATATTATCTACAGAAATCAACGGTAGTCATATTTAATTTTATCTTTCATAACAGCATTATTTCAAATTCAAATGAACCGTTTTCGTTTGCATTTTTCTATCGTATTCCAATAATTCTGGTAGGGAAAGAATGATGTAAGCAAGGTGAGAAGCCTCCAGCACTGGGAAATGTCAACAGGGCGTATGTGCTAAGCGATGGTAACAGTTTCTCTAAGCGTGGAGTGGCCATGCCTCAGTTCAGAGAATCCTTCAGCGTAGTAGTGTGTACTTACATTTTAAGTGATTTCCAACCAGCCGCTCGCGACCTTATCTTGGGAAACTTATTTAGTAATAACTTAATTTACGTTAATTACTTTAAAATAACTATTGAGGTATGTAGTATTATCGTGTCAGGTTTTTTAGTAATTTCTTTTGTTTGTAAAATTGGCAAACGTTTGGATGTTTCTTACTTTTTTTTAATTTTTGATTAATAATGACAAACCTAACGAGACTGTTTATGTACATGACTGGCCCTTTATGTTCACTATACAATTTATTTGTAAAGATAGAAACTTCCCGCCTGTGATTTGAACCATGAATTAACAGCTTGTTTGTCATCGTTGGCCACCAAAAAGGATTTCTCATGCTTGAAAAGGTAATACTCGCTCGGTGTAAGGTCTGGGCTGTAAGGCGGATGACCAAAGTGTTGCCAGCCAAACTTTGTGAGGAGATGCTGCGTTGCAGCGGCAGTGTGTGCGTGCAGTGACACGATTCATCGCAATGTCCCGGGTAACCATTCTACATCGCTTACTCTGGATCGGACTAAGCAAAAAAGTTGTATCCATCTTGGTACCACTGAATCGCTTACTGCTTCTTCTCCATAAATATTGAAAATGTGACGGTGAATTTCAATTGTTTTAATGCCTTTCGCATTCAAAAACCGAATCACATACCTACTTTCACACACGGCGGGCGTCTCGAATTTCTTCGGCATTATAAACACGTCCAACGAAGCTTACTCAGTGCACAGTTGTTTACAAATCGGGTTGTTGGCTTCCCAATGAATCAATAAACTGGCCGCGCATGCGCAACAGCGTGACGGCATCGATACCACGGCTATATTTACAAACGGATCTTATTGAATAACCCTCATAAAATAAAGTATAAAGTTTTTCAAAAGACAGTTGATTACGTTCATTACAGATTTTCTTGTTAGTATTAAAAATTACAACATATTAAAAAGAAAATAATTAATGTGAAAATTTTTGCTGCTTATTTTGTAGCAGAGAGTTCATGTCGTTCTATTGATGTTATTTTAACCTTCACACTCAACAGAAATCCTGTTAGAGTCTAGTGAAATATTACCGCAGTGTTTAGGTTGTGTTTTTATAAGGGTAATGGTTTTAAATCATGTCTGATGAAAATGTATTGTTGTTTTGAACATAAATTTTTATTTATTTATTTTTTAAATAAATACTTTTTTACTAGTTAGGTCTTCTTGCGTACCATCTTGGATCCCTCCACATACCACCGGTTGGGAACCACTGACCCAGACTATCTAGCAAGTGGTCTATAATCAAATGACACATGTTTGTGAATGATGTCATTAACAACTATACAGAGTGATTCAAAATTGCAAGGCAATCTCTCGGGAGCTGATTCTATAGCTAAAAATAAGAAAAAGTTCATATAAACATAGGTCCGAAAATGGTTCGTTAGCGAGTTACGGCTCGAGAACCAGTTCGCCCTGATTTGTGTTCCCACGGTAAAATAACGCCATACTGAAATTCTCGGGGTATAAAGTGAAGGGTAAATTAGGTGGTTTCTTATGGTTTTTGATCTGAAAAATTGAATAAAAGAGGTCCCAGAGCTCTATCTCAATTAGTTTTTAAGAAAAACTGTGTAAAACACAAAACATTCATGTCGAAAAACACACATTTTTAGATTTGGGATAAAATAAGTTCGTTAATGTGCTAATAAACAACCAAAAATTTCCAACTAGCTTTGTAGAGAATTTAATTATGAGAAAATTTATGTGTTTAATGTTTATTAAAAGTAAGCATAAATTTGACTTTAATTAAAAATAAAACAAACCTAAATGCGCCAGAAAAGTGTTACAACTTTAAACAAAACAAATGTTTTCGTGAACGTTTTCACAATAAATGAAGCAAATTGGAAACTTATATTATTGAATTTTTCCTTCAAATGATTAAATATCAAAATTGTTAAATTGATAAAGCTGCAAACGTTCGTTCAAATCAGTTGTGTAATGTGGCTATTTTGTAGAATGCAGAATTCAGCTCGGTGAATCCATGCTAGCCGGGCACGACTTATAGCATCAGGATTATTCTTAACAGTAGCTCCATATTCTATTATGCGATGTCTAAATCCTTCTTGTGTGCCAATACAAGTTGAATAAACTAACGACTTCATCCAACCCCAAAGAAAAACATGAGATAAGGAGATCGAGGTGGCCAATTTACTGGTCCGTTTTGACCAATCCATCGGTTACGAATGTATTATTCAAATAATTCATCAAATCATGACAGTAGTGAGCACATCCACCATCATTCAAAAACCACATCTGCACTCTATCTGCAAGTGGAATATTTTCCAAGAATTTTATCAGATTCGTTTGCAAAAAATGTAAGTATTGTCTTCCTTAAGTCTTGGTGGTAAGAGAAAATGGCCTAAGAGATTATCACCAAGAAGACCGCACCACAGATTAAATGAAAAAGTATGTTTGTCATGTCTTAGAGCAGTATCATGTGGGTTTTTGTCTTCCCAAGTGTGGGTGTTTCGAAAGGTTACAATACCAATTCTTGTAAATTATAACATTTTTCTGGCGCATTTTGGTCTGTTTTGTTTTTCATTAAAGTCAAATTTCTCAAATTTATATTTACTTTTAATAAGCATTATACACATCAATTTTTTAATAATTAAATTCTCTACAAAGTCAGTTAGAAATTTTTAGTTATTTACTGGCAAATTAACGAAGTTATTTTATCCCAAATCTAAATATCGGTATGGAGAACCATACATGACTTCCATGTTCTAAGATTTATATTTAAAATCATTTACGAAATGAAATGTTTCCATAGAGACTACTTCTTTCCACTTATTGCTTCAGCCTTAACCACAGTACTGTGGTCACTAACGTATACCACCACACGTTATCGCACTCGATTTTCACTGATGATGGCAGTCGACGGCACTGCCGAAACGTCTGGTTTTGCAGAACACATTGGACTACGGCCAGACAGCCCGGGAAGGAATTTTAACAACAAACTACTACTTTGTTCCCGATAACGTAGTACACAAACTAGTTAAAACATAAAAAGTTGCAGGTAAACTACCCCTTTCCCTTAACCGATCTTCACCAAAAACAACAGGTTTTGAGTATTCTACAAATCAGGGCTGTATGCAAAACATTATTTGATTCTCTTTGAATTTGCGGCTCTTATCGTTTGCCATAGAAAATACCCTTTTAAAACATAAAATGTTGCAGGTAAACTACCCCTTTCTCTTGACCGATCTTCACCAAAATCAACAGGCCTTCAGTCTTTCATAATTGATGAACGTATGCAAAACAATATTTGATTCTGTTTGAATGTGCGGCAGTTATAGTTCGTCATAGAAAAAATTACCATTGTTAAAACATAAAATGTTGCAGGTAAACTACCCCTTTTCCTTAACCGATCTTCACCAAAAACAAAAGGTCTAGAGATCTCTACAATTCAGGCGAGTATGCAAATAATCATTTGATTATGTTTGAATTTGCGGCAGTTATCGTTTGCCATAGAAAATACCCTTGTTACAATATAAAACGTTGCTGGTAAACTACCCCTTTCCCTTAACCGATCTTCACCAAAAACAATAGGTCTTGAGTACTCTACAAATCAGGGCTGTATGCAAAAAATTATTTGATTCTGTTTGAATTTACGGCTGTTATCGTTTGCCATAGAAAAAAAATCTACACACACACACACACACACACACATTTCGAAAAATGACTTTTTTTCATGTTTTGAGTGTATTACAATCAGAATCTGCAATAATCTAGAACACGTTTTTTTTTTTGCCATCACCATACTTCCATTTCCTTAAGGAACTTGGAAGTAAAAAAGGGAAGTTTTATTTTTTGACTTATGGTCAAATAAGGCAAAAATAAATGTTTGGTGGCTGGAAATGTGAGAATGTGTATTCTATGACAAAAGACGAGTAGGCCTATATGAAAATGTTAAAACAGTTAAAGACAAGAAATTTCCCGGAACAGATAAAGTAAATGGAATTGTAATAAAATTTCCATGCGACCACTGCATGAAACTGACGCTGCAACATAACACTGACACTACTTAATGTTGCATTCTGCAAACATCCTGGAAGAAGTGTGAGAAGCCACTGTCATACCAGTATTCAAAAGTGGTTGCACAGAGGACTGTAATAATTCTTCTTGGATTTTGTTGTCCATGACGTGTCTGTTGATTAAGTAATTATAAGTATAATAGGCCTACTACTGACTCGGAACACTAAGATTTTTATTGGTAAAAATGTAAAATTTTTACTTATAGCCTGAACCAGTTTTTGCTTATTACAAGCTTCATCAGAGGCTCAAGCTTGTCTGACGAAGCTTGTAATAAGTGAAAACTGGATCAGGCTGTAAGGTGAAAATTTTACATTTTTACCAAAAAAAACTTAGTAACTGGGTCAGTAGTATTATACTTATCAGTTATTTTCTCTATGTTAGCAGTCTTCATCACAACTTTGTCAAATTTTGTTGCTTCCCTGCTATATACACTTTTTCCTCGAACGAGGCCTTTCGGTTTCGCAACCATTATCAAGGTTGTAGGAAGAACTTGATAATGGTTGCGAAACCGAAAGGCCTCGTTCGAGGAAAAAGTGTATATAGCAGGGAAGCAACAAAATTTGACAAAGTTATTATACTTATAATTAGTAATAATTCTATATGGATCATATGGATCAGCCTGTTGAAATTTAGTTACAGACTGTTCCATACTAAAATACTGTGAAATCATATTAATAACATAAAGGAGTATTTGCTATTAGAGGCTGAAAATGGTTTTTGTCAAGAGCAGTGGGGTAGCTAGGCTTTTTGCGCTCGGGGCAAGGAGATCGTCGGCCGCGTCGCCTTCACAATTAAAAGTGGACAAAAGATGTTTGTCGATCCATGTTGTTGTCGATGTTTTGTCATTGACATTCTACACATACACACAAGAGACCGAAAACTATACACTCTAGAACAATTGGAAATATACAAACACACGAAAACACATAAAAACGACATCCTAAACGAACAGACACAATTCAAATCACACGCATTAGTCGAACATATCACACCCCACACAGACAACATCGATCTTTCAAAAGTAGATACCGTCCCGCCAACAACAAGACGGACAGAGCTCCCAACGGCAGCCTCTGAAGAAGCTTTTTAAAATCGAAAACCGATTCATAAAACTTTTACGTTTTTACCTATAAAAAATGTGTGTTCCGAGTCGGTAGTGAATTAATTATATTTAGTTAAGTAACGGACACGTCATGAACAACGAAATCCAAGAACTTAGGAATATTTATTTTTAATATTTAATAAATATTTAAAACGAGACATTTTAAAATGTAACTTTCCTGGTCTTGATTGCTGCAAAGTCGGTTATTAAATCGCTGTAATCTAAAGACGATGCAATGTCGTTTTCAGTTGAAAGTATCGCTAGATTTGATACCCTGTCTTGAGATATTGTTGATCGTAGGTACGATTTAAGTTTAGTAAACGATCCTTCACAAGAAGACACAGACAATGGTAAAGTAAAAAAATTTTTTAAGTTTTTTGTAGGCTTCTAATCCCATTGAAGAAATGTATTATATCAGTCCCTGAGGTGTAAATTCCAATTGTTCTCCGTTAATTTTGTCCCTTTTTAATAAAAGTATGACGTCTTTTAAGTCACTGAACAATTCTTCACTGTTTAGGTCATGTCGATACAGTTTTACAAGCACTGTGCACTTAATATTGATTTGGGACAGCTGTTCCTTAAAATATATATCCCCATCATTTATGTACACCTCAAATTTACAGAGGAACCCAAAGCGTTTTTCTAACTCTTTTATGTTAGAGAAACGGCTTGAAATTTTAACTGACAGTTTGACCAAAATTTCTATCAGAGAAGGTCGCAATTCTTGACACACGGTTAATGCAGAATCGTGTGCATACTCCCTTGGCATCGTGCGCTTCCGTCTTATCCTTTTAGTGATACTGACACCCCATTCATTACTTACCTGCTCTGCCTTAGTAGTGACACTGTCACACAGATCATTCCTCCAAACTTTTAATTTGTCCATTAGCGTCTCCAAAAGTGTCAGTGCTTGAAAAAAGCTTACTCCTTTGGTGTGCAAGATTTTCTGGATTTTGTACATAGAACAAAGAATATCTGTCCAGAAGAAGAGCAAGGTCACAAAATTAAAGTTTTATATCGCATTCATTATTAATGCTACATCTTCCGACGTATCAATTGTTTAAGTTGGAGTATCCCTCAGTTTCTCCAGTAAAGCGATCATTTCATACAACTGAGTGTATATCGCATCTGCTTTTGAACTCCACCTGGTATCACAATGTCCTTTTAGAGTAATATTTACGAAGTCTTTAAGAACACTCCATCTATCAGTGAAACAGGAAAAGAAGGTGAATAGACGCTCCACTGTCCCAAAACATGTCACTGCCTGAACATTTACATGAGTTACATGAACACCAACAAAGTTAAGTGAATGGTTGTCACAGGAAACAAAGAGAGCTAGTTGATTCAAATCTAATATTGTCTTCTGAACTCTTGAATTGAACATATTTACATACCAGCCATTGTTGCTTGATTGTTCATACGACAGATCTCTGCAATCGCTAAGATTCAATCCATCTCTCTCAAGTTTACTAGTAATAGCTTGTGTGATCCCCTCCGCTGTTTTGACTTCTAAAGGATTAAAGTCTATGAAAGCTCCCTTGATATCAACAGAATTGGGTTTAAATTCAACAAATCTTATAATCTGAGACATTTGTTCTACATGTACAGCATCTGGTGTTGTGTCAAATATAATACTAAAGTACTTCGCCTTCTTACATGTAGTAATAATATATTTACGCACTCTTTCTCCTAACAGACTTATTATTTCGTTGTGAATAGTTGCCAAATATACGATATACACCCAGATTTACGAGAGACTGAATCCAAATGAGATCTCATGACAAGGTCAAATTTAGCCAAGTATTTTAACAAAGCCAGAAAGTTTCCAGGATTTGGATTCTTAGTAATTGATTCTCGATGTCCTCTCAGTGCCAGATTTTGTTGTGCAAGAGTTTGTACTGTGGCAATGACCCGTTCGAGGATTTCTTTCCATGTCTTAGCTGCTTTACTCATTTGTTCCTGAAGTAGATCATCAATAAGTCCCCCTTTGTTTAAAGAACGTTCCAGTTCCTTCCATTCCAAAAACGCAGAGCGATGAGCAGGATTACTTTCATGAGCTTGAATAAATATGGAGATTAAATTTTGCCACGACGATAACCCATCGTCACTGTTAAAATTGTTTCTTTGATAGTTTTTTTTGTGGAAATAAAAGTGTAACAAAAGCTAAATAGAGATTTTTTAGTTGGAGAAAAACGCATCCAAATGCGATTTACCTTTTTGCCATTCTCCAAGGATCGCCCAGCTACATCTTCAGGAAAATCGCTGTTCTTGTTCTGGAACTGGCATGTTCCTCTATTCACCATTATATCTTGGAAGGACTGAGATGTCTCACTTGGCCAAGCATAAACCAGAGAAGCAGGCTGGTATTATGCTTCTGTTATGAAAGGAATAGTCATATCAAAGAAACAAGCTGTTTGTAGTTTTATAAACTGAAATCATTTTTTTCAAGTCTATGCTCACTTTGCCGCCCTCCTGGCAGGTTCCCCCTTGCCCCCCCCAGCCTGTGTATGCGAGTGAGGCGTGGGTCATGATAAAAAAGGAATGCGGCAAGATTCAGAGTGCTGAAATGCAGTTTTTTCGATATACTTTAGATTATACATTGCAAGATAGAATAAGTTATGAGGATATCAGAGCAGAACTCGAAGTAAAGGACATAAATGAAATTATTTCAATTTACAGAAGACAATGGTGGGATCATATGCAAAGGATGACAGAGGATCGATTGCCGAAAGCTGCACTGAACTAAAGCCATTTGTAGAAGAGACGTGGGTCGTCCGAGTATGAAATCGGTGCCGGAACAGGTTTATAAAACCTAATCCTTGAAAAGGAGAAGAAGAAGAAGAAGAAGAAGAAGAAGAAGAAGAAGAAGAAGAAGAAGAAGAAGAAGAAGAAGAAGAAAGCTTCATGAAGATACAGATCCTGAGACCTCCATATAAATTTTGGATAAACCAAACTTCGTCATATTTTATTGAAGCTGAAGGAACCGACATGACAGTAGGTTCACACATTATAAAATGCTGTGCTTTTTTTTGGGTATCTTGGAGTCACATTATCAAAAGTTGGTAGAACTGATGAAAATACCATCAACAAAATAAAACAAGGGAAAATCGGGATAGAGCAGGTGAATTCTGCCCTTTGAAGTTGGAAAATAAAGGACAAACCACAAAAGATGATTCGCTCAGCAACTATAGTCATCATCTATGGTTTTGAAACTTTGAAGATAAATCGAAGAATCTCCCGAAGGATGCAAGCAGTGGAAATGGACTTGTGGAAGAAGGTCTTGTGGGGTGTCCAGGCTCCAGTGCATTAGAAAAGGTATCAGTAGGCAACGTGATGTTGAGAAGACAATTTTAGACATCGTAAATACAAACTGTCTCGTACGGTACGGCCGCGTGTGGAACGTATGTCTCACGATCGTTGTACCAAAAGGTTGCTAGACTGGATTGCATCTTGACGACTGAAACGGGGTAGACCCAATAGATCATGGAAGAGGACTTAGAGGAGAACGGATGAGAGGGGGGAAATGAGACTTGCAAAGTGGTGGTTGGTACAACAGACGCTCTGGTGTGCAGTATATGAGGGAATACAGTAGATTTAGAAGACTTGCAATTGATAGATGGTGACTCGTATAATGTCTGATGTCTCAGTTGCTTGGGATTCCTCAAGTTTCCGAAAGACGTTCCTATGTTCTCACGTTATTCAGTACTTCTTAGAAACATTCGGAAACTTTTTTTTTCTTTTAGTAAATTTGTACTATTTTTTTTTTCGTTTTGTAATAAAACAAAAAGAGAATAGCTGAAACTTTGGTGAGGATGAAAGCGATGAGTGTCGAAAGTATGAAAAAACGATGGAGAACCAGCGATGGAAGAAAATGACTTGAGGAATAAGCAGAAACGGACGTTAGGGTACGAGACATACGCGCTCCGTATAGCATTTTCAGTACCTTTTTTAAAATAATTTGTTTTCAACATTCCCAAAAGGTCGTTGTTTTATCTTACTGACATTTTGACAGATTACAATCAAAACCATTTCCTTATCCATAACAAAAGTTATGGCTTTTTCTGGCGCAAATCATATTAGAACAGGTGCCATATTTCAAGTATCTAGGGTTCAGCATCACATATCTAGATGATTCGGAGATTGAAAGCAAAATTAGTCTCTTCCAGTCGCTTTGTGGCTGTATCATTAAACATTTAAATAAGAAAACAAAGAGACGCTATTGAAATATTATAATGTAATGGGCGTACCTCAACTACTGTATGGTAGTGAGACTTGGATTAGAAAGGCCAAAGATATATCTAGAATACAAGGAGCGGAAATGAGGTTTTTGAGGGCTGTAAAGAGTTGTACTAGGGGAGTTCTTATCAGAAATGATCATATAAGAATGAAGCTAGACATAACTGAAAGCTTAAATCAGAAAATCTCCCGGTACAAAACGGAGTGGCGGTTACACTTAGAGAGAATGGATCCAACTAGATTTGCAAGAAGAGCCCTTGAATATTATGCAAGGGGAAAGAGAAGTGTGGTAAGACTCCGTAAGAGGTGGTTGGATGACTTCCATTGAGACTGGAACAGGCTACTAGCCTAAGCCGTAAAGGATGACGACGACGACGAAATTCCCAGATACCGCAGTAGCGTTAAGAATCTCATTTGTATTAACGATATCAGCTGCAGCGGGCAAAAGATCACACTTAAATGCTATTTAAGATCGACTGTAGCTTGGAAACATTGAGACAGGAGACAGCCATGGGGTGCCAAATTAAAGATTGCACGTATGAACACGAACGCCTAGCGGATGTTGTGTATATAATTAATATAAGGGTAAAAAAAACATTTACTGTTTTAAATTTCTTTTTTTTTGTACTTTCCACTAGTCCAGTGACTCCTGTTAAGCGCTTTTGAACAATTTAATTAATAATCATCATCAAAATCATTACATCGTATTGAAAACCAAACCATGTGATGAGCGGAATTGTTCAAAAGCGCTTATCGAGAGAGATCAGACTCGTCAAAGGCAACAAGTGGATTCGTGCAGATCTATATAAAAGTCTACAATCTAATTATAAAAAGTTCATAGATTTAAAAAAATCTTACATCAAAAATGTAAAATAAAGTTCAGGACGCTTTAAAACGCTGTCTTTGATTATATAGAAAAAAATTAAGCTTGAGAGAAAAAAAACACTTATATGATATTCTCTCAATTTCTCTTACGTGTTGGATTCCTGGATTCCCCCCCCCCCGGTAAATAAACCCCTATTTTATTACATTTTATTACTGATTCAAGAGTCCCGTACCGCGTTACCTTCAGCTTCAATACACAATGCCAAATAAATACAAATATACATAAAGCGCTAAATAAAAAAACAGCTGAACAACAATAACTATGAATATAAATTGGCCGTAACCACGGAAAAAATAATCAATTTTTTTTAATATTTCGTGCACGCCGGCACGAAATTTTTAGTTTATCGAAATTATTCAGTTCCTTTAGCAGATCATCGATTGTAACGATACCGACGTGGCACTACGTAACCACCACATCGCCGGCTGTGACAACACAGGAACCCCCGGCTGCGACGAATACCGAGCGGAAGTGGGACGTTGGACCCCAGGCGCCTCCAGAGGATTCTAGTAGAGAAGTCTGGTGCCCTCTGCAGAGTCGCGAAGACGGAGGACCCTGGGCACCTACGAAGGGCTTCTGGACGGCAATCCCCTCCCCGAAATCCAGCGATGTACGACGTACGGGAGGGGATTAAAACACCGACCTTGACATTACATAACCACCACATCGCCGGCTGTGACAACACAGGAACCCCCGGCTGCGACGAATACCGACCGGAAGTGGGACGTTGGACCCCAGGCGCCTCCAGAGGATTCTAGTAGAGAAGTCTGGTGCCCTCTGCAGAGTCGCGAAGACGGAGGACCCTGGGCACCTACGAAGGGCTCCTGGACGGCAATCCCCTCCCCGAAATCCAGCGATGTACGACGTACGGGAGGGGATTAAAACACCGACCTTGACATTACATAGCCACCACATCGCCGGCTGTGACAACACAGGAACCCCCGGCTGCGACGAATACCGACCGGAAGTGGGACGTTGGACCCCAGGCGCCTCCAGAGGATTCTAGTAGAGAAGTCTGGTGCCCTCTGCAGAGTCGCGAAGACGGAGGACCCTGGGCACCTACGAAGGGCTCCTGGACGGCAATCCCCTCCCCGAAATCCAGCGATGTACGGCGTACGGGAGGGGAATACACCACCGGGGTTGACATTACACTCCACCACTTCGGTTTCCGGATGTGACGAAAAATAACAGCACCGGACTTGTACTTCACCTATAAGTAGTAAGTTCAATACTTTAAACAGTACAATACTATACTATCAAACAATAAACTATTTGAATAAACTGAAGGGTGTGTTATCAAAATATTAATTCTTTGTACTCGTGAAATAACTCTGAATTATTCATTGAATGTGTCTCCTAAATATTATTTCATTAAATGTCGTTTTATTGTGTTTCAGGCTGTGAAAATACTGGCGCCATCAGACTTTGACGACACTATCAACTATCTGTGGAAGAATCAATAAAACAACACCATTATTTTTATTTATTTGTTGTTTTAATTAGAAGTTCAAAAATAAACAAAATTCACAGTACTGTTGTTAATTTATTTAGATTTTTTAGGAACCCAAAAATCCATCCAGCAGATAGGGAGTATGTAACGAAAAATGTTATTAATGATTGCGAGCGTGTATTTAAGTTGGAGAGAGGATAATTAACAATGTAGGGTGCAATCTGAGGTCTAACAGCTCTGAAATTAAAAAAAAAAAGAGTAGAAATGATGTTAAGACAACTGTGGTAGAGACAGTGCCGGATTAACCATATAGCAGGAGTAGCAAATGCTACGGGCCCCGCGCTTCTGGGGGCCCCGCGCCCGGGCAGAATAAAAATCAGAATTCTTATTAAGCACCATACGCGCCTTCGGCGCACCACACTCTCCTTCGCCATACTTGCAAAACGCATAAACGCTTAAACGATAAAAAGCAAATTTTGTGAAAAATCGAAAAAGTATCTGAATGACGGTTTTAGAGACTTTTTTATATCGGAATCTGAAAACCGCACCACAAAACTCCTATAAGTTAAATGAAATTATTCTTAAATTGCTCGTGTGTTGACTAAATGGCAAGCATTTAAATATACTCTCTAAAAATTGTGCATTTGAGCGTTAAAGAGTTAATTTATACAAAAGGCGAAATAAATACGTTAGAAAATTTCATTCATTTATGAAGATTAGAAAATTATATTAATCGCATTAAAAGCATTCGAATTCTTTTATTTTTTATATTTGGTATATTTACAATTTGAATTCACGCTCTACTGCAAGGTAATTTTGTGCTATGCACTTTGCGCCCTAGGTGTCCCTAGCTGTCAAACAATCATAGACCGTGAGCATAGCGCCATGTGAAACCAACCCTGGTCGTAACGTAACCTCAAAACTAGTAGGAATGTTTTCATTTCATATCGAGTTGTAGTATTGCAATTGCAATGACCTATTATTGAAAAAATTGTATAGGCCTACTGTTTAACTGGTTGAGCTATTTTACTGTTATTACGTTGAGCTAAATCAGTACGAATATTTTGTAAAATAATTGAAGTAACTTTGCAGACACCTAAAAGGTAAAGACAACCTTCACATATTGTTTTATATGAAGCATTTATTTTATCTCTACTTATTATTTAATTTGTTGATATTTAACATGTTTATTTTACTAATTAAAATATCAGTTAGTTAAAAAGTTTTTTATTCTAGAAAGATTCTAATTTTGTAACTTTTTATATAATTCCAATATTTGTTAACTCATAAAATTTATTTACATTAGTAAAATTCGAGAAAAAATAAATCGTTAATAGGAAACAATAAATAAGTATAAAATAAATAAAAAGATGTATTGAAAAAGCGAAAAAAGGGTAAAACAAGGAAAGGGGGGCCAAGGGGGAAAGGGAAAAGTAACAGAGTGTGTAGGGGTTGTATAGGTGTTAGTTTGTATATATTTTTACTTGCTTTTCTTTAACTTACAATGAAGTTTGTTTGTCTTAAGTTTATTTGTCTTCAAATCTAGTATCCTTCATTTAACACACTTCCTGACATAACCTATTGATGAAATTTTGCACAGTTACTAAGGTCGGATGACAATACAATATTCCACCGTTACTTTTGCAAATGTCCCCCCGTAGGGGGTACATTAAGGGTTGCAATTAAGGTGCGGGGGTGAAAATTGAAAAATCTGCAAAACGGCTATGCGGGGTTTTTTGGGGTCGCAGATGACAAATCCGACAGCCGTTTTGCGAACATCCCCCGAAAGGGGTGGAAATTGGGGGGTGCGGATTTATGCAATGTATGATAATAATTTAATTAAAGTATGACTAAAAAGTATAAAATAAAATAAAAAATTTTTAAAACTTGCTTTTACTAAATTTTAAAAGCAAGGCGTGCGCACTTACATACAATCATGCGTACAACCATAGAAAGTGCGCACGCCTTGCTTTTAAAATTTAGTAAAAGCAAGTTTTAAAAATTTGTTTTCTTTTCTTTTCTATATATGTGTGTGTAGTAAAAAGTCCAATAAATTTAAAGGAATTTTCATGATACTACGGAAAGAAAAATTCCTATACACGAATAAGAAATAGCGCTTCTTATAAGCCAAACACAAAGAATATGCAAACACAGTTATAGGAAAAATTCCATTCTTTTCAATTAAATATTCCATTAAAATATAATCTTTCCAATAAAAAAATTCCAATACAGTGTAGGGAAAATTACGATAACGTCAATAATAGTTTGCACTTAAAAAAAAAATTATAGGAAATTTTACTGTATGTATAGAAAAATATGCCGTTTCTTTTTTCTCCGTGTATTCAGCTAGAACTTCAATTCGTTTAAATATTACATAGTAAGAAATATTGACATTCAATAAATTTTATTTATTCATGAGCTTGTTTTTAATTTTTTTGTTATTTTTTATTAGTAGAATTACATTTTATTTTGTAATTCATTTTCCCTTCTATCCAGATCGAGATAGTCAACATGAGCAGCAGAGCCAGAGATACGGGTCGACATTATGCTTCTGGTAGTACAAAGCGTAAAGCAAAATATGAAAAGCAAATAAAGAACCAAGCTGTTATATCAAAGACACGTAAGCTGTCTGAATTTTGTAATATTCAGAGTGATGGTGTTGAATCCAAAGAAATTGAAGCATAAAATATAGACGTCGCGTCTCATTATGTAGAGGATGGCAGTGCTGTAGAAGAATCATCGTTACCATTAAGATCTGGAACTCCTCACGATTTAGCCACATTTTCCACAAGTCAAACTGAAGTCGAATGCACAGCAAGTCCTCCCGATTTAGTCATATCGTCTTCAAGCCAAAGAGAGGTCGAAAGCATAGCACATGCTTCAGATGTAACAACATCTTCTATAAGCCAAAAACAAAAGGAAAGTAAAATGTACTCCAACGACAGTGGCGGCGATAAGGCTCCCGCAGACCCCGCGGCGCGGGGGGGCCCGACTCTCTGGGGGCCCCGCCACTCTGGCCCCTAGAAAAAAATATGAAACGAGCTATAATAGGAAAAAAAGTTTTAATGGGGTCCGACTACCGGCAAATTTGTATTTAAAATACGAAATATACGTTTTATTTAAGTGTATAGACATGCAAAAATACTACGTTTTCCGAAATGACATTACTGTTTGTAGTTTGTAAGCGAAGCTTATCTTATCTCTTGTGGTGCCCGTACGTCCGTGCGATGAGTCACTCGGCACTGAGGAGACGTAAACAAACACAACACAATGTAGTTCAGTACTCACTCAGTAGTGCGTCGCATCTCCTGCGCGATAGTACTGTATTGCATTCATTTCGTAATTTAGTGCCGTTTAAGTTTAATGACTTAACATTTGATTTTAGTTTTTGTATTTTGTGTAGAGTTAGAGTGTTAGAGACAGAGTTTATAAAATGGAAAGTAAGCGTGAATATTTAAGTGGTGCTACGAAAAGGAAACTACAAAAACAACGAGAAGAATCTAAAAGTAAACTTTCAAAACTCGACCAGTTTTTAAAAAAATCATCAAAATGTGAAGTTGAACAACCCAAACCCGGGTCAAGTGCAAGTAATGAAAAAGAAACAAAAATCGGACTTGAAGTTGATTGTGACAGTGACAATAAACCTGATTTAAACATTAGTCCGTCGGATACAAGTGATACAACTACGGAAACAAATAAGCAACTGCAACATGAACAAGAAGAACAACTGCTAGGCATTGAATGTGTTCGCCAGTCCGAAGACATACCTGGACCAGAAAATCAGTTTGAACCAACTGAAGTTATAAGTAATCACGCAAATAAAACTAGTTTAGCAGGCCCTTCCGATCCAAACTGCCAAAGTTTTGAGACAGATATTGCATTCTATAAAAATCAAGCTACAATGACAGACGAGGTGAAAAAGTTAATAACGTTAAGTGAACTTTGTAAAACAAAGGGTCCTTTCCCGAAGGATTCCGTTTCTAAGCGGTCTTTCAGTACAGCATATTATTCTTTCAAAACTGCAGCAGGCCAAATTGTTCACAGGTTTTGGCTTTGTTACTCTCGTAATCTAGATGGAGTCTATTGTTTACCACGTTGGCTTTTCAGCCAAAGTTCTGATGCCCAAAGCTGGCGTGAAGGCGATATTAGAGATTGGAAAGGTCTCAGTAAAAAAATTAAAGTTCATGAAAGTAGTAATGCTCATTTACAATCTTGTCTCACGTATGCCACTTGGAAAAAGAGTAAAACGGTAGCTGATCAAATTTCCGATGAGCGGAAAAAATGGAAAGATATTTTCATACAGATTGTGGATGTCATTTGAACCATGGCACTGTGTTCATTGCCGTTCCTTGGCCATAGAGAATCATTACATGAAATAAATCCTGAAAGTGGAAATTTTTTGAACATACTATCTTTAATTTCTCGCTACGATTCTCTCCTTAGTGCACACTTAGAAAATGAAAAAACCAGATCAAAATACCTCCACTATGACATTCAAAATGAAATCATTAACTTGCTAGGAAAATCAGTATTGATAGCCTTACTAAAACAGATTCACTCGTCTCCTTTTTTTCTATAATTGTTGATAGCACACAAGACATTTCTAAGATTGACCAAATGAGTGTTGTAATCAGATACATTAACATAGTAGAAGAATCTCCTGGCAATTATAAAACTGTGATTAGTGAGTCCGTTTTGGGGTTTCAAGAAATAAAGGATCCCAACAGTGAGGGGTTTCAAAGTAAGATTTTAGGCTTTTTGAAAACAAATGAAATTGACATTAGTAAGTGTAGAGGTCAAGGTTATGACGGCGCAGCAACAATGAGCGGGAAATACTCTGGGTTACAGAAAAGAATTATGGATATAGTCCCAAACGCGGATTACGTACACTGTGCTGCACATAACCTGAACTTGGTGATCAATGATTCAGTATCAAATATTTCTGAAATAAGACAATTTTATGACATAGTACAGAAAACTTTTGTGTTTTTCAGTGAAAGCTTACATAGATGGCAAGAACTTAACACTGCCGTTAAAGAAGACAGCTCTGCCAAAAATCTAACTTTAAAAAAGCTATGTCCAACAAGGTGGTCTTCTAGACACGACTGTCTGTTAGCTTTAAGAAATGATTTCAAAATTGTGATTAAGTGTTTGACAGAAATTATTCTATACAGCTCAAAACAACCCGAGGCAGAAGAAGCATTAGCAATTAGAAACCACCTGGAAAACTTTGAATTTATTCTTGTGCTCTGCCTTGAAACTAAGATTTTAGAGAATGTAAATATAACTTCGAAAGCACTACAGAGGCCAACTGTTGACCTAGGCAGAGCGTGGCAGTTTCTAAGCCGCGCTTGTGATGAGTTAAAAGTTTTAAGAAAGGATTTTTCCGGCTTTCTTGCTGGTGCTAAACAGTTGGCCCAGTCATGGGACATAACTTGTAACATGAAAAATAAGCGTAAGCGAGTTGTAAAACGCTTCTTTGTTGAATTATCAGTTGACCATAGAATTGACGACCCAGTGAAATCATTTGAAGTAAAAGTTTTCAATGCAACACTAGATATTGTAATAGCTCAGCTACAAATGAGATTCGAAGGATTGCGTTGCATTGATGATAGGTTTTCATTCCTGACGCCTCAGAATTTAGTAAACTTCTCACAAGAGACAATAGTGGAGAAAAGTAAGGCTCTGGTAAATGTGTATCCTGGTGACCTTTCCACATCACTGCCTGACCAAGTAATATCCTTCAAAGCTCTGATGACCAAAGAAATTGTACACAAGAAAAGCATTCGAGAAATGATGAATTTACTGGTTGAAGAAAACAGCTGCCTTATGAGGTGCCTCCCAGACTTAACTACAGCTTTGCAGCTTTATTTAACCATACCTGTCACAACAGCTACAGCGGAAAGAAGCTTTTCAAAACTTAAATTAATTAAGTCATACTTAAGAAGTGCCATGGCCCAAACTCGGTTGAGTGACTTGGCACTGTTAAGCATTGAGCATGAAGAGACACAGAAAACTAATATCAACGAAGTGGTTGAAAAGTTCTTAGCTATTAAAAAAAGAAGACTAGGCTTAGGAAAACAGTGAACTTTGGTTGATCCTCATCTGTAAATATTGTACATTACTTGAGTTCGAGTGTTATTGAATTGGATTAGACTTAAGGAGAACGTGTATAGAGTATATTCAAGAATTTCACAAATTCAGTTACAAACTAATTGAAATGTTTGAAAAAGCTAGAATGTTACTTTGATATTCGTTTTTAAATAATAAATTTTTAACACTCTGTGTGCGGTACTGTTTCATAGTCTGATCTTTTACGTAAAAATAAATCATTCTTTTTATTTTGGTTTTTTTATAGTTTGTATAGAACTTTGTCTATTTAGCAACAATGAATTTTAAGAGTTTGTATACGTGTAAAACATCATTTGCAAATTGCAAACGCTTTGTGATAGACGAGAAAGTATTCACAAACCATTGTTGTGAAACACACGTAAATAGAAACTCATTTGAGTGTTTTCCTCTATTACGTATACAAAATTTAACCATTTTTATAGGGCCCCCTAATTAGTTTCGCGGGGGGGCCCCGTTTCGTTAGCGCCGCCACTGTCCAACGATATTGGTGAATTGCCGAGCAACTTCAATCGAGATTATTGGATAGCGAAAGGAAGTAGCGAAGTGCAACATATGAACAGTGATTTCTTGTCTTCAAAAAAAACATACGATAAAGAAAATAAACCACGATTCTGTCAGAAGTCGTTTTTCACATATACACATAAACCAACAAATAAAACTCACGTGAGAGATTGGTTGTGTTATTCAGAAACTAAAGGACGACTTTTCTGTTTTGCTTGCAAAGTTACGGATTCAGACTGTTCGTCACGGTTTACAAAAGAAGGATTCGACGACTGGAAAAACGCGAATAATTTGTTGCAAAGACATGAAGTAAGCACCTCACATAGACAAGCGATAATTTCGCTGTTAGTTTGCAAAAACAAGGGTGTGCGTGTCGATTCTCAACTTGTAAGCCATATTGAGACTGAACAAAAGTATTGGCGGACACTTTTAGAGCGAATTATTGAAGTTATTAAATTTTTAGCAGAACGAGGTCTTGCATTTCGGGGTAGTGATGAAACTGTTGGTTCACCTCATAATGGAAATTACTTAGGTTTATTGGAATTAATAGCCAAATTTGACATTGTTCTGGCTCAGCATATAAATACTTATGCAAATAAAGGAAAGGGACATACATCATACTTATCAAAAACAACAGGCGAGGAATTTATCCACCTAATTGCATCAATCATACTGGATCATATTATTTGCGAAATTAAGAAATTCAAATGCTATTCAGTATCATTGGACTCTACTCCAGACATTTCGCATGTGGACCAACTCACTCTGATAGTGCGCTATGTTTTGCCATCTGGACCAGTGGAAAGATTTGTAAAGTTCTTGGATATGGAAGGTCACGGTCACACTGCTGAAAAACTCTCCCAAAGTTTACTTGATTTGTTAAAGGAGAATGACATTGATATCAAAGACTGTCATGGTCAAAGCTATGACAATGCCAGCAACATGGGTGGAAGGTATCGCGGCTTACAAGCACGAATTAAGGAGATAAATAAGAACGCAGAATACATTCCCTGCTTTGCACATTCATTGAATTTGGTTGCCAAATGTGCTGCAGAATGTTGTATGGAAGCATCCATTTTCTTCGATTTTGTTGAAAACCTCTAGACATATTTTTCCGCTTCTACCTATCGATGGGGCCTTCTTACGAAAGCACTGAAAGATGAAGGTTCAAAACTCCCGATTTTGAAAAGACTGTCGGACACCAGGTGGTCTGCCTGAGCTGATGCGACGAAGGCACTTTTATGCGGTTTTACCACTATCAAAGAAGTTTTGGATGGCATATCTAATAATATGGATCAAAAGGTAGAGTGTCGAAATCAGGCGTACGGACTAGTTTCGAAGATGAATAAGCTGGAAACGGGAATAATGACTATTTTGTGGAACGAAATGCTAGAACGCTTGCAAGCGACTAGCGCTTCGTTGCAGTCACCTAATCAAGACCTTAACACGGGATATGCCCTTTATGAATCGTTACACGAGTACGTTCAAGCAATGCGGTCTATATTTTCAGATATTGAGGCAAAAGCCAAAATCCTGACTGGCTGTGAAGAATATCAGCAACAAACTTCGTGACAACTCAAGCGAAACACTAAGTATGACTATTTCAGCGGCTGTACTACGCTCGATCAAGTTGTAGAAAATCAAACGCCTAAACAAAAATTTTAAAATCAGGTGTTTATTGTGATAATTGATAATATACTGTCTGCCTTAGCTAAACGCATGGAAGCGTACCATCAAGTGACTGGTGTATTTGGAATACTTCGGCAGTTAAAATCTCTTACAGCAGAAGAGATCTTGAAAAGAACTCTAAATATCGTCAGTGCTTACCAAGGCGATTTGGAAGAAAGCCTAGGCGACGAACTTGTGCAGTTTGCCGAACTACTTAAAACAGAAGTGGGTGCTGCTATTGACAACAAAAAGCATGAGGCTCTGGAACTACAATTTTATAGACTTATAATGGAAAATAAATTAGAGTCGTGTTTCCCCAATGTGGAAATACTCTTACGCATTTACTTGTCTTTAATGATTACTAACTGCAGCGGAGAACGTTCTTTTTCGAAATTAAAACGTATAAAAAATGAATTAAGGAACACGATGGGACAAGATCGTCTAAATAATCTCACCTTAATAAAAATTGAATGTGATTTACTTAGAGAAATTGATTTGTCTAGTATTCTCTATAACTTTGCACACATTAAATCGAGAAAAGTTTGTTTGTAAAAGTGGTGTTTTATTTTACATCCTAAATCCATTGGCGCACCCAGGGGGGTTCCAAAGGGTCTGGACCCCCTCTCCAGGAAAAAGAAAATTATATATATATTTTTGTAATTTTTTAGGTGCTTCTACTTATACATTTTGTCATCTATTTTGTCTTTTTGCTTGTTTGGTGGTTAGTAATTTTACAAGGTTGCCTTTCTGTCTGTTTGGAAATTCGAAAGTCTTGTATTCATAATTTTTGATATTTTTTTCATGATTTGATAAATCAAAACTTTCTTTATTTAAAATTGTACGTTCAAAATGTATACTCTTCCTAATTTTTAGCTATCAAAATTTTTGACCAAACCCCCTGGAGAAAGAAAATTATATATATATAAATATATATATATATATATTTATATATGTGTGTCTGTATGTATGTATGTATGCATGTTTTGTATGTATATATATATATATATAAATTTTTTATGGGTTTCGGACCCCCCTAAGAAATAATTCTGGGTGCGCCCCTGCCTAAAATTAAACTAAGGGCCCCGCGCAACATTTGCTACAGCCCCCGCGCTGGCTTAATCCGGCACTGGGTAGAGATTACAGTTTTTGAACTTGAATCACTTTAAGACACAAGTCATGATAACCGATCATCGCAGTTATAATTTTAGACAAGAAATCAGGCAAGACAGGATACGTGAAGATGTAAAAAAATGTATATATTTGCATTCACTAATGTCTTACAACCGAATTTGCGCTGTGTAATTAAAATAATATTAGCTAAAGCCTGAATAGCAACAATAAAGTGTCAAACTTGTGCAGAATAGGTAGACGGCATTATGCAAACCGGAATACTGCACATAACAGAAGACAAAGTACAGACATAATGGATAACGGACGCCTCAGAATATTTAAATAACTCTGTTCAATTTCAAAAGCAGACAAAGCTGACCGAAATGGTGATACTACAGTGGCCATTGAAATATCAAATTTTATGAAGATTTTTGAAGTAATGAAGATTTAACTTAGAATAAAAGAGAAAGTTGTCATATAATAAAAGTGTACATACAAACAACAAGTGCTTTGGATAAAATGATTTAAAAAATACTTGGCAGTTTAGAAGATTTATTCATAAAAAATATATAAACAAATTTTGTTAATCGTGATGCGTGAATTTAGTACAAAGGAAGAAGAGATATCCAGCTGGCAGGAATTGTATACGAGTACGTGATAACCTCATCATGGCATACCACGTTTCGGGTTGAGCAACAGCAACTCAACCGTCTATATTTTCAGAAGTACAGTCGATTTAGATGATTTTCATATCAACAGATTGTATGTCGGACAGTGGATATTTTTGTGAAGTCATTAAATATAAACTTGCGAATTATAGCAAGCACATTTAATGTACTTTACACTATATTCTGAAAATCTAGAGATCATTAATGGAAAGAATACTTGCTGAAACAAATAGACGTGCGAAGAAGGAATACGTCTCCAACGTACGGAATCTCTCAGAGCAAGAACTGACGGATTAGTGAAGAAGACAAATGGGAGAACAATTTTTTCAAGTCCATGCTCACTTTGCCGCCCTCCTGGCTATGCCGCCCGGGGCGGCTGCCCCCTTCCCCCCCCCCCCAAGCTACGCCTCTGGTCAAGAGTTGCATAGACAACATTTTTTTCTTGGTGGCTCAATTATATATTTCAATTCTCTCACTCTAAGTAAACTTTTATTAATTATTTGAAAGCTGTATAGAGGTTGCATAGAGGTATCATATAGTTAAAAGACCATCTCCAAGCCATGTGATCATATCTGTTCAAAATATTTACTAAATGTAGTTAAGATAACGAGTGGAAATCAAAGTTCAGAAAGTGGCAATTTAAGTAATCAAGGAATAAGTTAAAAATGTCCATTTGTTCATTGACAATTTCTTTGAAAAGTAGCAGCAAGTTTATGCAAGAACTAAAAATATGCAACAGATTCTTTGAATGTCCAGATACCCATCCACACACACACACACACACACATTGGTACAACCAACAAAAGGACTGAGCCCTATTTTAGGTTTTAGGAAATGTAAGAGCAAATCATGATGCAAAATGCTTAAGTAATCACAGTCTGTTAGATTATGGCACAGAGACATCCAGACATCTAACAATATGCAACAGTGCTATAATTTAGTAAGCCTGTATGCTAAACTCAACCAATATTTTGCACAAGCTCTGCCTAACTAATAGGCTAACAAACACAGACAACATCAGTAAATAAATGCTCTATGACTTATTTTCAAAGGTATTTCATAAAGCAGCAGCCAGAAAGCACAGAGAGCAGACATGAGAAGAAAGATAAGTGCTAATTTTGGACAGAAACTATAGAAGACTTAGTAAAAGAAAATAAAATAATGTACCATAAATGGCCAAGTACAAGAGACATAACAAGTAGAGAAAACAAAATGTAAAGGCCAGAAATGTGGGGCTAAGTGTGACTTCAGAAAGTAAAAAACAAACTATAGGAACGGAAATCCAAGATGGTAAATATTTATACCTTACAGGAGCTGTTAGACAGAGTGAAGCGTGGAGAACAATCAAGGACATGGGAGAAAATAACAAAAACAAATGTAATTTGGATATGATCACCATAAGTGAATTCATGGAATACTATCAGAAGCTACTAACAGAAAACTAGCCCATATTTTTGTCAAATATATCATATGTACAATTTAAATATGGTTAAACAATGTATGTACAATACGCATGCGCGTATTATTATTGTTATAACGGATGTATGTATTCTATGAAGGTCAGTTCAATGAATAAAGTCTTTTCTAATCAACGTGTTGTCTAACTGTATTTGGCAATATAATTCCAATATTAAATAATATCTCTCACAGGTTATGGGCCGACACTAGTAATTTGGAGATATATAGACGTGTGTTAGTTGTAATTACGTCAGATTTACAGAGAAAAGTTTGTTTACATATACAGGCTCAAAGTGAAAGAGTTCACGTGCTTAACCTAAAATGGCTACGTCTACGGTTCCCTTTCCCCTGCTAAAGGCAGATAATTTTTCCACTTGGAAATATAGAATACGTCTTGTTCTGAATAAAGAGGGTGCACTCGTAGCATTAGATAAAACAGACACAGAAATCGCAGCACTCACTGGTGCAGATTTGACCAGTTTCCAAGCTAAAGACGTAAAGGCTCAATGCATCATCGCACAGTCAATATCAGATAAGTATATTGAATACATAGAGAGTGCACAAAGCGCCAAAGAAATGATTGCAAATCTGGAAAATGTCTTCCAGAGAAAAAGCGCATTATCTAAGATGTTTATAATGCGAAAGCTATTGAAAATTAAATTCGTCGATGGCGAATTACAAGATCATTTCACTAAATTCGAAAAACTCATAAAAGAACTCGATGGCGTAAGCAAAGTTGCAACCGATGATACCGACAAAACGTGTTACCTTCTTCTGACAATGCCGGAAAGCTTTGAGAGCGTCATTACATCGATAGAAACGATAATGAATAAAGACGCGACAGTATATTCGTGTTCTGATGTAAAAACAAGGTTATTGGATACTGAACTCAAAAACAAAGAGAACTCCAATGCAGGTGATAAGGTCGATAACGACGGAAACTGCTCTTTCTACTCTCCAGGTGAATATAAGAATAGCTCACAGATGAGGTATGAAAATGTAATATGTCACACATGTAGAGGCAAAGGACATTTCAAAAATGAGTGTCCATCAAACAAGGATGTGCAAACTCAACAGACGCCTCAGACGTCATATCGCGGCCATGGATATCGCAGTAAGACAGGGAGAGGAAACTCTCGAGGACGTGGAAGAGGCAAGACGACAAGACATACGTCAAATGTTGCACAGAGCGAAGATGATCAACAAGAAGAATTTGATTTCTTTTCCGCTGAAAATATTGAGAAAAATGGCGCTTATCCTCAGAATTACTAGGAAACACTCGATCCGTTAAATTCATTTTAGATAGTTGTGCCACAAATCATTGGGATCAGAAAATTTGGAAAAGCTCATGGAATGAAAGGTTTAACGAGGCTGTGCAACATCATGGTCTAATCAGATCTCAGAATGACTTTTGTTTGTACTTGGGTAAAAATGCTTACCTTATTATATGGGTTGATGATATAATCATCACAGGTGACAAGAGCGAATGTCTAAAAATCATTGAGTTCCTTAAAAAGGAGTTCAACGCAAAAGAATTAGGAATCATCAACAACTTTCTGGGCACAGAAATCAATGTAAATAAAGAGCAGATCACCATTTCTCAAAAGGAAGTCATACAAAAAGTAATCTCAAGATTTGGTCTGGAAAATGGAAAACCGATGGATACACCTATGGAACACAATTTCCAGGTTAACTTATCTCTACCAGTGGACAAAAACTTACCTTACAGAGAACTCCTTGGTTCACTTATCTACATATCAATTGTAAGTAGACCAGACATAGCTTACGCTACATCTGTCTTAAGTAGATATCTTGATAAACCCACTAAACAACTCTGGATTGCTGCGAAGAGGGTATTGAGGTACTTAAACGGTACCAAGCATTTGAATCTCACATTTCATAAAAATCAAGATACTGGATTAATCACATATTCAGATGCAGATTGGGCAGGAGATATCACCAGCAGAAAGAGTACAAGTGGATGTATAATATATCACTGTAACAACCCTGTATCCTGGTTTACAAAGAAACAAACATGCGTATCCCAGTCAACAGCTGAAGCGGAATACATAGCATGTGCAATGGCAGCGATGGATGTGGTATACTTTCAACGCATACTTGTGGACTTGAAGTGCAATGTCTTAATTCCTTTAATTTATGTAGACAACCAAAGTGCACTTAACATGTGTGAAAGCTATGAGAATAGCAGACGTACTAGACATATAGACATTAAATATCACTATATTAAGGATCTTATACACAAAAAACTTATTGAATTAGAGTACATAAAAACCCAAGATAATGTAGCTGATATTTTCACAAAATCCTTAAATAATATAAAGTTTGCAAAGTTTTTTGAAAAACTCAACATAAAATAGTTTTCAGATACCAAAAATTTTCAACTTTGCATTTATTTTTTTTATTTAAGTATATTTATCAACTGTACTCATACCAAAACTGTTCCAAATGTAAATTAAGGGTATTTAAATTATATGGGTATTTAAATTGAGGGGTAATGTCAAATATATCATATGTACAATTTAAATAAGGTTAAACAATGTATGTACAATACGCATGCACGTATTATTATTGTTATAACGGATGTATGTATTCTATGAAGGTCAGTTCAATGAATAAAGTCTTTTCTAATCAACGTGTTGTCTAACTGTATTTGGCAATATAATTCCAATATTAAATAATATCTCTCACAATTTTTCCACCTAATTAATGAAAGTAGCAAAACTTGGTCTGATAATTTAGTAGAATTACTGTTTATGAAAAATATAAAATAGTTCAAACTTTAAAATACGGTAAACAAAATTGCTAGAGCTGAACAATGTAGCAACAGAATAGACTAAGCACAGTCCAAAGTCATTCATGAAGAATTTACTATAATTTTTAATAGCTCTTTAAAGACAAAAGATTTTCCAGACATTTTAATAATCATGCACATAACAAATGTGCATACAAAAGGTAACAAAAATAAATGTAGAAACTGTAGAGTTATCATAGTATTTTTCTCTACTGGGCAAATATATGACAGATCTTAGAAGAATGGGTTGAAGAAAATTTTGAAGACCAGGAAGCACAAAACAGCTTTAGACCAGGGTGTTCTTGTATTGACAGGGTATATTTTGTCTCCACCCTGTCAGCTTACTGAAAAACATTTAGCCCACAACCTCAAACCTCACCTAACACTCATGGACCACTAGAAATGAGTCTTATAAGTTAATGGTTAGTCTTATTGTTAATGCTCCTTTAGACTAAGCTTTGGAGTGCACTGAAACCAAATAGCACAAACTACTGATAGATATTATGAAAACTTCATTCAGACACAGTATGACTAGTGCAGTTAAAGTAGGTGAAAAATTATCAGAATTTTCTGTAACAAAAAACATTTAAGAGTACTGTTACAGTTTCTCTAATTTCTTTGAGCTTTATCATTTTGAACCTCTGAAGTATAGCGATCTAAATGTCACAACATCGGAATCCTAATTGGAGAAGATCAGTAATATAACCAAGATTTTTCCACACATATGGTATTGACCAGGATTTTCTATGGGGAGGGTGTTATAGACCAAGATTTTCTATGGGGAGGGTGTTATAGACCAGGATTTTTCCATGGTGGAGGATGGCAGGATAAGCAGAGGGATAGGTGTTGGCAATAACAGGTGATTCACTGCTTACAGGCGGCCACTATGAATGTTATATTGTGGCAGTTAGCAATATAACTGCCTGCCTAATGAAATTATATACAGTATTACACTTCATTGGTGACCTACCTAATGCAAGAATTCTAACCCTCAATTATCAGGCTACATCAGGTGAACTGCCCCCCCCCCCTTAGGTATGCCACTAGAGAAGATACACTTTAGTATGCACTTTGCAAATGATCAAGTCACATGTGTGTAGAAAGATTAGGACACATTAAATACTTAAGCCATTACAAGACAAGCATTACAAATGGTCCCTTCAAATTAACCTAACAAAACAGAATATGTAGCTGTAAGCAAGCAGAGCCCTGTCTGTGGAAGATGGAACAGTAATAGCACCTCAGAATTACAAGTTTCTGAGATCTACATTAACAAATATAGCTACTTATGAAGAAAACATTCAGCACACATAAATTCGACAACATCATAAATCAGAAACATATAGCACACATTGTATGAAACTACAAGATATATAGAAACATTAATTGATTTTAAAACTGTGAAACGAAACCAGCTTAAGATTCAACATTTACAAAAGAAAACAAAAAAAAATGAATGAGACTGTAATACATTCACAAGTTTTCTTTTTCATAACTTTTATTATTTAATTATATGAAATTGAAAATCAAGGAAATACCTTCACTACCATCATGGCCATTTATCATTAAAACGATATAATAATAATAGCACTAATATAGAAATAAACTTTCCCAGAGGTATATTTATTGGGGGGGGGGGGGTGAACGGAACCAGACCCGCCCCCAGAAGATAGAAAAAGCTGACAAATTTTTTTACTTTCTTAATTTTTAGACTATTTATTACTTTTTTCAGCTGTGTACATAAACATAGTAGTAACTATTGTTTAAATACACAAACAGGTTTATTACACAGCATTTGCATATACGTTTGAAATATGAAATACTATATAAGACAATCAATTCTGTCAATAAGTACCAGTATTTTCTAAACAATGTTTCACTAACACATATTTTTATTATGGTATCGCCAGCCTCTCTATAATGGGATTGATTTAAGGGTGTTATCACATGTTCTTCAACCACTTTAAAGACAGTAATGTTGATTAGTGACAAAATTATATGACAAAATCTTAGAAGAATGGGTTGAAGAAAATTTTGAAGACCAGGAAGTACAAAACAGCTTTTGTTTCTTCTTTCTTCTATTGTATGAAGCTGACTCGACCCCCCCCCCATTACACCAAATTCACAATACGACACTGAACTTTCCTTACATATGCTTACACATTTAGTACATACTACTTGTCACATGCTTGGACATCCACAAAAGTAAACGAAGACAAAATCTTGAAGGCATAAAAAACTAATGGATATATATATATATATATATATATATTTTGTGATGTTTTCAATTTGTTTCTTCTGCAAGTAGATAATATTGTATATTCTTTTTAACACCTGACGCACGTTTCACTGAAAAATATCAGTATCATCAGAGGTTTCTAAGTGAATTAATAACAATCGTAATAATTCTATTATTATTGATTAATATTGATATTAATAGAATATTAATTATTAATATTGATATTAATAGAATTATTACGATTGTTATTAATTCACTTAGAAACCTCTGATGATACTGATATTTTTCAGTGAAACGTGCGTCAGGTGTTAAAAAGAATATACAATATTATCTACTTGCAGAAGAAACAAATTGAAAACATCACAAATTATATAATTACTGCAAGAAACATCGAGTTACTTATATAGAAAATGATATATATATATATATATATATATATATATATATATATTTAGAATTACCAATGGGAAAGAAATGAGTGGATTATGACACATCAAAAATCAAAATATTAAAGAACAAGTTGCTGAAAATGAAATGGACCTTTGTAGATCAGACAACAAAATAACAGGTGAAGTGAACGTATAATAAACCGGAGACATCACACAAACAAAGAAAAGAAAGATTCAAAATGAAATAGGCAGACGACATAGGAAAGATATTGCATCTAGACAGATGACCTTGATACACAATAGGGAAGAATGGAAAAGGAAAAAAATGTTACGTTTGACAAAGGGTCTGTGTTCTAAAATGGATAAAATAAAGTTATGTGGATAGCTAGATAATTCCCTTAAGTAGAGCAAATTCTTGAAATCAGAGTATAAAATAAAAATAATCAGAGCAACCTAAATAAAATAAAAATTGTGTCTTTAAAACTTATAAGGAAAGTGTTTTTAACCTTAATAAATACAAATTAAGGTTAAGTAAAGATTGAAAACTCTCACGGCTAGAGTTGTCAGAACAAATATGCGAGTCCAGACATTTTTGTCTTGCCCACAACAACTATCATCAGTGGTGTGGGAACAAAGATGTGGAAGGACCAGAATGTCTGGTCTTGTAAATGTTAGATCTCATGGATCATGGCCTCACATTCCAGAAAGTTTTATTTTTCTAATAGATTAAGGTTGTTAACCTTAATAGATATAGGTTATAGGTAGGATATAGCTATCACACGATACAATTATATAGTAACACCTATTCACTTATTGGGTCTTTAAAAGCAGCCTGAACAAAATTTATATAAAATGCACTTTTTGATGGTATTTTGTATAAGACTTGCAAGTGAACTTTTACATTAAAAGCAAAATTCAGCTTGGATATAAATTTACTTGACTATATAATGCTTCAGTTTTTTTTAATATAGAGAAGATATATTCTTTAAATTCAAGAAATTTTAAAAAACTCAATGAATTCAGAACTTAGTTTGTGGGATAGGCATTTTCAATAAAATGTAGAGACACCATATATAATAATGGATTCTGTATATATAACATTTTGTTATTCTGTGTGGAACACTCTTAGTCACTAATTTGTTATGAAGTATTTTTATGAAGTATCTGAGATTTAAAAAGCATCAGCTACCGAAATCATATATGAAAATAATCTCAATTTCACTACACCGTTTCCACTTATATATAATGCACTCCCATATGATGTCATGTATTTCCCAAGCACCACATGCTAAAAAAAACTTGATAGACTCTGGAAATAAGATATCTTGGCAGAGCTGTTCAGAGTTTCTCAGCATTTTATTGCTAAGTATGTTTCTGCTGTCTACTCAGACTCCAAGGTTCTTATAATCCATTGATTGCTGTACCACAGCCGGATAAATCAAGATCTGATAGTCAACTGCACTAATCCAAAAGATAAGCAAAACCCACGATCATTCGTATATGTCTTAACTTGATACTGGTGGGAAGAACTGCTGACCTTCATCAGGAACATTTATCAACCTTCTGATTCACATTTGTACTACTGAGAGGCTAAGTGCTCCATGTAGTGGTGACATTACTTCTTCTGACTCTATGAACTTCTGGGGACCAATGCCTACTCATGCCAAAACAAAGATATTAGCACTCCAAGTCTCCTGAACCTTGTTAACACAGTATAAACTCTATATTTCAGCCATCATGATAGTGAACTCTACCATTACATTGAACTTTGATGCTTGTTTGCTTGAATGTCATGAAAATGTTCCACCCTAAGAAGGACTTGAAATCAGAATGGCTACGTGAAAAGGAAAACAAGCACATTGACACCATTATTTTGTATGCTACACTTTCGTTTATCTGGAATTGATGGGACCGGACCCTTTCCAGATAAATGAAATTCTGGATAAACCAAACTAATTGCGAAAATGTCGGTATTAGTGATGTTTACATACCGCTATAGAGAAAAGTTGTTTTTAATGTTTTCTAGTCATTTGCAACTGATAAGATTCTCTTTGAATGGTGACGTTAACCAGATCACCGAGGGAACTATACACTGCACTGTATTATTTTTACCTTTGCAGTTTAGATTAATTACGTTTATATTGATGAGCTCTGAACGGAATTTATAACAAATCAGGTTGTTTTAAGTACAAATCGTATCTTAAAATTCGCCGGTAAAGTCGTTAAAAAAAAATATTTTGAAAACTTATTCCGGATAAGCCGGAATTCTGGATAAATGAAGGCTGGATAAACAAGAGTGTAGTGTACTTATTAACGTAACTAACATGAACTTTTTAAAATAAATGTATAGTAATTCATAATTTTTATGTAAATACATACATTATTTGGTACTGTTAAGTCTTCCAAGGCAAACAGTTGGAGTAATGCAATAAGTTCTTTGAGCACATCTTCCATTGACCCAGCTGATAAGGTTTTGATAAATGTATTTTTTGTCAGTCTTACTAGCAATTCTTAATTAAAATAATAATAAATGGAGTGGCACTGTAGAGATATGAAAAATATATTCAGAGGGATGGCAAAAGGCAAATTTGAATATAGGTAGCATGCAATCTGGCCTAGTGATGGCCTTGCTTTCTTTCCAGCATTAAGATTTCTTGGAAAACTATGCCTAGAATTTGCATAGGTCATTCTGTCTTAGAACCCAATTTTCATATACATACACATAATGGATGCCAATACTATTTGCTTATAGAAAGATTCATTTATTATATTATTGGGGATATAATGCATAGTTTCAAAAACGTTTCTAATTAGTTCTTTAAAAGTAGATAATGATGAGTTACCAATGCACAGACAATACAGTAGACGCCCTCTAGTCCGGCCTCGGTTGGATGGTTCGGCCAGTCATACAGTGAGTCACACAGTCTAGATGAGCCTCCAGCGACAGGCCCCAACTTGTTAAACGGAAAATATATGTAGCTCAGTTGACTCGCGCGTTTGTTCATGTGCGGATGTATGTCTTATGTTGTGAGTTCTGTGTATATAGTCTGTGTAAATATATCTGTATATATAGTAATACTGTATGTATCTGTGTAAATAAAAACGTTTTCCGACATGACTGCGAAACGAAAACACACGTTCGTGACTGTGGACCAAAAATTAAAAGTCCTTCAGCGTCTCGATAAGGGCGAATCAGTCCAGAGTATTAGAGTCCAGTAATATCTCTGTGAGTTTGTAGTAATTTTCCTTGTTTGTTTTTTTACTTGCTACCATGGAGCACTGACGTAGCCAGGGGGGTCTGAAGGGGCTGCAGCCCCCCCGAAATTGTAGAAATTTTTAAAATTTTGCAGGCTAAAATTTCATACTGGCAGGTCGATCATTTCACGTTTGGAGTTACACATTGTGTAGCCTAAGGTAATGTGGGGCTTATTGAATCAAGGGGCTATTTGAATTTAAATAAGAAAACCGTCTGCTGCCTGCTGCGCACTCTGTGTGCATATCTCAGCTGCCATTCTGTGTCAGATTGTGTCTTGAGAAGCCACACGCACAGAACCAGAAGAATTTTCTTTGTTATCTACCTTTCAGCTATCATACATCCAACTAGAAGTAGTCGAGGTAATTGTCTTGTTCAAAAATAGTCAGTATGTAATATTCAATCGTTAGATTATAAGGGCTTAACTTACTCACTATAATCATTCAGAATTAACCTAAAATCTGTTTGTCTTGAAAGATGTAGAAGATCCCACGACAGTCAACATGACAACTAGCGATATCTGTTGGATATTACCTGTACTATTTGCTTTCAATGAATTTAGAACATGTGGGGTTATGTGAATCATTCTTCGCGGGGCTATTTGAATCGGCATAATTTAACTATATTAATGGGATGTTCAAGCTTATTTAAGTAAATTTAAGTGGCAGCGTGAACAACAAACATTGAATGTATCCAGATATTACACATGACTCGTTTTTCTCTTTATAGAATAAAAAAAGGACGATCCTCTCTTACTTCACGTCTTCGCCTAAACGGAAGAAAGAAGGGAATGGAGATAGGCCTACTACCGATGTGGCAAACGAGCAAACAAGTGATGAAGGTGTTAGTTACTCAAGTAAGTACAATACAAAAACTAATTCTTCTTTAACCCTAGGATGCATGACTGGGGCCTCTGAGGCCTTGGAAACCCTTTTATTTCGTATATTTTTGAATTGAAAAAATAGTAACTACGCCCTCCTAGGTAGTAATCGTTAATTTAATCCTACCATAAATGTTAATGAGAGTGGAACCACAATTTTTTGGCCCATCAGCTATTTTGCTGTACTCTACACACTTGGAAGTTATTTCGATGGAAGTATTTAGTAACTTGCATACTTTTGGAGCAGATTGCACGTTTCAGGCAGGAATTCTATCCTCATTATTGAAATCATTTCACTTTTTATCATAGCTGAATTCAGAAATAAGATTAGGGAGTGGTTGCTTATGAGCTATACTTAGCTCGAAGCTAAGAGTCATATGTTTTTGTAAACTGCTTGATTAACCTTTCCACATCTTTCAATATGCTAATAAAATTATTTTTAATTTTAGCTGAACCTGGGAGGATTGAATTCAGCAATGAAGCTGAGAGTGTCGAAGCAATTGGAGACCCAGTACACTCAGACTCCAACATCGACATCGCAGACTTGGTCGGACTTGGAACGAAGCTGAATAATTTTGAAAAAGTTGAAAAACTAAACTTTTTATGGACTCCTGATGAGGATTTCATTTTCCCCTCACAGGCTGCAAAAGCATTTACACGTCACTTTCAGCGAAAATGGTTCGATGAATTTAAGTGGTTAGCATACTCAAAAAAAGAAAGTGGACTTTACTGCGCTACTTGTGTACTTTTTTTAAACACCGAAGAAGTTGGGAAGGGATCCCACGAGAAGCCCCAAGCATTCGTGACAAGAAGTTTCTATAATGTAAAGAAATCTGTTGCATCCTTTAAAAATCACGAGTCACACACGTATCATAAAAATGCCGCTTTAGCTCAAAGTCATGTAAAAGCTTTAGTAGGAAAACGCCAGGAAAGTGTCATAGCTCTGATTGACACAGTGAGAAAGAAAGAGGTCCAGGAAAACAGGTTGAGACTGAATGGCATCATAGAGACAGTCAAGTTGTGTGTGGTGCAAAACATTCCATTAAGAGGTCGAAGAGACAGTGGCAGAATTTCTCTCTCTTCACCAGTGGAGAATGATGGTAATTTCAGAAGCCTTATTCGATTTTGAGCGAACGCTGGAGATACCGTCCTGAAAGATCATATTTTACATAGCCCTCTAAATGTCAGCCCAGAGATACAAAATGAATTGATAGAGACTATTGGGTCTTTGATTCGAAAGGACATAATCAAAAGAATAAGTCAGAGTAAATATTTCACGATTCTGGCAGATGAGACAACCGACATCTCACAGATAGAACAGTTTTTGCTGTGTGCTAGATACGTATCAGAGAGTGAAAATGGACCTGTTTTAATGGAAGACTTTTTAACATTTGTGCCTGTGTCTGATGTGACTGGGGAATGGTTAGCTAGAGTGATCGAAGAAAAACTCACTACACTTGGGTTGGATCTAGAGAACGTAAGAGGACAGGGCTACGACGGAGCTTCAGCGATGAGTGGACAGTTTCGTGGAGTTCAAGCTGTGCTAAAAAGAAAGTATCCCAAAGCTTTATACACCCACTGTGTGTCCCATTGTTTAAATCTGTGTTTATCTGACTCGTTCAAAGTTCAAAACATAAGAAACACGATGGGATTGATTACAGAAACATGCTCATTCTTCAGAGCCAGTGCCAAACGCACAGCAATCTTGGAGGAGAAGATTAAATAGCTGTCACCCAGCAGTGATCACCATAGAATCAAAACTCTCTGTGAGACAAGGTGGTGCGAGCGACATGAAGCGGTTCTTCTCTTTAAGGAGATGCTGGTGCCCATTGTATCGACCTTGGAGAAAATGGCCTATCCACCCAATGAGCACAATAAGAGGTCGTCATTAGTTCTTAATAGTATTAGTTCTAGTTCCTTTTTAGTGTCTCTAGTTGTTTCTTCTAAGCTCCTGGGCATCACATATAGTCTGTCCCAATACCTCCAGAAAAAATACATTGATTTATGTAGTGCTTTGGACCATGTCAGAAAAGTGAAAGCCATTGTGGAAGATCTAAGACATAATGCTGACTCAGAATTCAAGAAACTTTTTGAAGAAGCAAAGGAGCTCGCCAACTTACTTCAGTTGGAACTTACGATGCCACGAATAGCAACTGCGCAAAAAAATAAGCAAAATCCACCGGCTGCCAATCCTGAAGATTACTTTTGCATCTCAATCTTCATCCCGTGCATCGACAACCTCATAAGTGGACTTAGTGAAAGATTTTTAGCACACGAAGCAATCATCGCTTCTCTACAGTTTCTGATCCCATCGCATTGTGACATAGATTTCGACAAAGTAAAGCCGTCCTTCGAATTCTACAAGGACGATCTACACAGTGGCTTTACCGAAGCTCGTTCAGGGGAATGGAGTTTGTGGAGGGAGAGGTGGAAAAACGATACAGGAAAACCTAAAACAGCTATCGACGCCTTGGCACAGTGTGATAAAGAACTTTTCCCGAACATGTACACTCTCTTCACATCTTTGCGGTCATACCTGTGTCGATAGCCTCTGTCGAAAGGAGTTTTTCTAAGCTGAAACTCCTAAAAAACTATCTGAGAAACACAATGGGCGAAACCAGGCTTACTGGACTAGCCTTGATGTCGGTGCACCGGGACATCGTCATAGGGATGTCCAACGAAGACATCGTCAACATGTTTGCCTCGTCAGGAAGGGCAAGAAGGTTTAAACTTTTGTGAGTATTTGTAAACAACTTTCTTCAATTTTTAATATGTCACCAATAAATAAAAAAAATTCAAAGCAAACTGGAACTTTAATATTTCGTCCCCCCCCCCCCCGCTTTTCCACTGCATGCACAGCTTTGGATTAGTGGCGTGCCCTCACCGATTTTCACCCCCCCCCCCCCCGAAATAAAATCCTGGCTACGTCGCTGCCATGGAGTAAGGGTGAGTAATTATATTTATTAGTAATTTATATATACTGTATTGGGTCATTTATTTTATGGATCATTCATTAAAGAGCATTATTTCATCATTATAGCGTATTTTCAGTTCGTCCTGCCATTTTGTAATCCGGCCTAGGGTCTGGTCCCGAGGTGGCTGGACGAGAGGGCTTCTACTGTAGTTTTAAAACTTTTAAAATCAAAGCAATATTTCAGTAGCTACAATCATCAACTCTGAATAAATTGCATATAAAAAATACACTTTAAGCTAGTAATACTTAAGTACATTGTGATTACCATGACTATGGTAGAGAGAAGTAGAATTACAATTGCATGAAAACTGAAGTGTTATACAGAGAAAAAAGTAAACCATAAAATAAACAGTTACTGCAAAAAATTAACAAAACAACAGTAAAATATGAATCTATCAGTAAAGTCTAGTTAGTCAAACTGGCAGTGTAAAAAATGAAAAAACATTTAAAAACATCAGTTATATTATTATAACAGAAAATTGAGAAATAAAAGTTATCCGGTAATAAAATAAGTGCTTCAATAAATAAGATTTCATATCTGAAGTTAATAAATAAAAAATGTTATACCTTAGGATGTAAATAACATCCTCTATCTATCCTGCATGTACAGTTACATGCAGGTTTAACCAACCAACAGCAGGTTTTGCGAAACCACCATAAATTTAGGAAGAAACAGTTACAATAATTTTTCAGTTGGTCAGTGGTACCCATCACTCCCTCCCCCCCCAAGCCCAATGGAGAAGTCCCCACAAAATTTCTCACTATCTCCCCCTCCCCCAAGTTTCACTTCAGCCTACGTCTCAATTGTAACTCATAATAACAGTTACCTATAAATAACCAAAGGTCTACGAGAGTTTTTCTGTTTCGGCAGAAAACCTCTCATTGGGACCCTCTGCTTTGTTTGCCCCGTTACAACTACTTAAAATATGTAATTTTCATTCACTATAAAACTACATAATTTTTTTCAGAACCAAAAAACTGAAATCAATACTGTATTAGAATTCTGTAAAAGAACTGTATAAAACAATTCAAAGAAATTTTTAAATAAAGTTTTTAAACATTTTGACCACATTGTTCTAGCTTTCAATGAAAACTTTTGTCTTTTAGTACAAACTTTATTTTGTTATAAAAACACATTAATTAAAAAAAAGGAATAAAAAATAAATAATTATTTATTATTATTATGATTATCTATCTGTTAAGATTAGACATATTAAGATTCTCTGTATGTTGAAATTACTTAAAATATATCAGTTTTTTTCTTTGTCCTTACAAAATTGTTAATGATTTCCTCATTACGAACCTGCTTGAGGATGTCACTTTTACACGAAACTGGAGAGCCAGTCATCATCCATGCTGCTTCTCAAATGGTTCTTGATCAGTCTTAAACAGCTCATGGTGCTTTCTGCAGAGCACCTTGTTCTGGGAAGAGATAACAGGTCCCAATACATTAATGTGAAATAAGGGAATCCTGACACATTCCATGTACACTTTTATAGTCTGAGGAAGCCTCTTTCCACCCACTCGCCTATTATTTTACTTTTCTTGGATTTCGTTGTCCATGACATGTCCGTTACTTAACTAAATATCACTATAGTATTGACGATTTGGAACACTAAGTTTTTTATAAGTAAAATCATAAATTTTTACCTTACAGCCTAAACCGGCTTTCACCTTTAAAAGGCTTCTTCAGAGGCTGCCGTAGGTAGTGCTGTCCGTCTTGTTGTTGGCGACAGGATAGATTTTCGAAAGATCGATGCTGTGTGTGTGTGGTGAGATGTGTTCGAATAATGCGTGCGATTTGAATTGTGTCTGTTCGTTTAGGATGTCGTTTTTATTTGTTTTTGTGTGTTTGTATATTTCTAATTGTTCTAGAGTGTCTAGTTTTCGGCCTTTTGTGTGTACGTGTAGAATGTTCATGTTATTGTCGATGTTTTTATATGTGTGGTTTGCTTCAATGAGGTGGTTTGCAAAGGTGGATTCTGTAGTGGTGTGGAGTGCCTTTGTGTGTTCAATGTATCTCTGTTTGAAGCTACGTCCTGTCTGGCCTATGTATACAAGCTAAATTGCTCAAATTGCAATAAATTCTACATATTTACGAGTCGTCAATACTATAGTGATTTTACTTTTCTTGTGATGTGAGCCTCCTTTGATTTCTTTTTCAGTCCTTCAGCTTCATCATCATTGTTCTTATCAGAGTTTTTTATTTTTACTTTTATTCTCCAGCCTAATATCTGATTCCAGATATCTTCTCCAGTCTGCATCCTTCTGATATCCTTTTGATCTCCAGTCTCCAGATATCCTTCTGGTATCACTCTGCATGTCTGATATAGTGAGTCCAGAGTGAGCTAGGTTCATAAACATTAATGGAAATTTTTGTTTCTTCAATTACCTGTTCCTTGTCAAGATTACTAATAGTCACTCACATCTTGTAATTGCTATATATTGTTGAGTAAATAGATTTTTTAAAGATTTTTATACTCCTGGATTTTGTTATCCATGATGTCTGTTGATTAACTAATTATAAATATATCACTACTGACTAGTTCAGGCTGTAAGGTAAAAGTTTAACATTTTTACCAATAAAAAATTAGTGATCTAAGTCAGTAGTGATGTATTTATAATTAGATTTTTAAACATAATTGTATTCATTAAAAATTTTTGTTGCATTCAAATTCCCCTTTCGCAAAATTCTCTAATACCCCCAGAACTCTGATAGCACAAGTTAGACAATGGTCCCATCTCTGGTGGCATTCCTGCAGTTAGTTTGCCCGGATGCTAAAGGCAAACTTAGAGCAATAGCTACAAGCATTATTCACTGGGCACAATGGCTATTGCCAATTATTACAGTAATATAATAATGTTAATCCTCTTTCAGCCATGAAAATTTACTTCAATTTAACAAAAATTAACAGACAACACAAATTTACAGATTCTAAATCAAGTAATATTTTCTCGTCACAATAAAAAAGACAAAGATTCCACTTAAATACTACGTGTAGAATATCCATGTTATGGTGATGTTTTTGTATGTGTGGTCTGCTTCAATGAGGTGGTTTGCAAAGGTGGAGATTCGGTAGTGGAGCGTAGTGCCTTTGTGTGTTCAATGTATCTTTGTTTGAAGCTACGTCCTGTCTGGCCTATGTAGAATTTGTTGCAATCTGAGCAATTTAGTTTGTAAATACCAGGTAGATTGAATTTGTTTTGTGTGTGTGTTTTGATAGTGTGTGTTCTGTTTTGTTTGTAGTTTTGTGTGCAATTCTGTAATCTGCGTTTTTGAATTTGTGGGCTATTTTTCAGTGTGGTTATTGATGTATGTTAGTTTTATGAATTTGTTGTTTCCTGTCTTTGTTGTTTGTTTTGTGTAGGAGTTTGTTGACTAGTGTTCTGTTGTATTCTGCTAGATATTTTATCATGTTTAGTTCGTCTTTGTGGTCTTTTTTATCTAGTGGGATGTTGTTAACTCCATGTGTCAATGTTCTGAAGGCAGCTAGTTTGTTGCATTGGGTGATTGGAGGAGTTGTGTATTAGTGTGTCAATTGTAGTGGGTTTTCTGTATATGCTGAATGTGTCTGTGTTCAAATTTTGTGATGGAGAGGTCTAGGAAGTTTATGCTATTGTCGAATGAAGTGTTAGACGGGTCTCATGTCATAACTAAATAAGGAAAACAAAATTTCTTAATTATCATTAATAAGGATAAAAAGAAGTTCAGACCACTATATTTACATATTACTGTGTGGATAGGAGGTTAATTACTATTTGTATAAATTACAATTTAATCTGAATGCTTTGGAGTAGTAGGCCTATCTATTTAAAATCGTTTAACTCAAAATAAAGTAATCCTTTCGTAATTCTAAAAGAGCTAAGGCATCAAGTGTATTTGGGGTTGCAGAGAGGGAAGCCTAAAACATGATAACGATCAACCACTTTTATATTATTGTTTTTAGTACATTCGCTTTTTGTATATTATTTTATATTAAATTCGAAAATATTATTGGAAACCTTTGCAAAGAGTACTCAACGCAGGTTTATATTCCACACGATCTATTTAAATTCTTGGATTTTGTTGTCCATGACATGTCCGTTTCTTAACTAAATATGGTTATCTAAATTAGTATAATTATATTTAGATCTATTTAATTCAAATTATTCTGTTAATTTTCAAATGTCATTTGGAACACTTGAAAATAATTTAAATCAACTTAAAAGTATGCTTAATTATTCAATGTGAGGGTGATTCCTATTGATGTAACTAACTAACTGAAATTCTTGGATAAGGAAAATTAATTTGTCACAAACACAAACACTTAAACTACATTATAAACTAGTTTAGAATACGTCATTATAGCGGCTGACATACTGCAACCAAGTGTCATTAACCTCTGTGCTCTCTTGATTTACCTTGCTTACTGTCATACATAGTACAATCCAGGTATTTACGAAGGCAAATTTTACAAGATATAGGCTTGATATGTGTCTTATATTTAAAAAAATAAAGAAATTGTTTTGAAAATAATAATTAATGGCATGGTATAACTAATTTTAAAATGATTAAATTATTTTTGTCGAAAACACTTATTTCCGCTATCTTTGTTAATGTTAATATCGACACTATCGACAGTCAGCACTTCTATTTAGTAACAGTGATGACTGTTCTTAAAATTTTATTTGTCACTCACAATACAAACATCAGCTGAGTGATATCGTCTTGCCGTTATCTAATTGGCGACTGCTTAAACAAGATAGTAAGTTTATGGTAGGCCCACCCGTTGTGATTGGTTCTATAATGATATTACGGATTTTACTTGTGTTTTTAATAGTTGTAATTAATTTTGTTTTATCATACATTTAAGGAATATGAATATGGAGTGCTCATTGTGTTTTAGTGTATTGTGCAAACGGATAAATGATGTGAAACTAATGTGTGTTTAAGTGTAGAAGATCAGTAACCACAATATTGTCGCCATAAATTGAGACACAGGCTGGATGCGTGTAGAGGTTAATAAAAATTCACAGTATTTTATAATTCACTTAAAAGAAACATTGCATTTCAGAATGTAAATACCTTTGTATCTGTATTAAAATATGTTTCTTTTTGAAAACATTCTTGGTATACCACATTCTTTATTCTGAAAATATCTCTCTTAATTTGTCGTAGTCAGAATTGTTGATTTAATTGTAAACATACGAGGTATGTAAGTAACTCGTATTATGTATAAAATGTTTTAGCTTATTTTCTGTCAAATGTAATTTTTGTAAACATAATTTTCTAGTGTAAACAATAATAGCAGCCGTTTATTAAATTGTAAATAAATATATGCACTTGTGAAGGTTATCTGGTTAAAGTAAATAATCGTCCTTTAGTCGACTTTTTAAACCCCTACGTTATGATTAAGAAAAATGCGAAGACTTAAGCACATGCATATAATTCATGTACTTAGTTTCATTTAGTAGATATCAAGTTGTTTCTAATTTTCCCAGTATTATAGTTGTTTGTTTTCAAGATGATTTCTGAATGCATTGTTTCTGTGTTAAACTGATAAGCTGTTTACAGTGAACATAATTGTATCCACTTAATTAATAACAACAAAAAATGTTAGTTTATAGTTGACATTACTAAAATATAAACAATTAATTGAACTTAATATAACTGGCAATGTTTCTAACTAATTTAATGCAGTAAGGTTACGTGCCTGTCAATTCGTCTAGCAGTAATTATACTTACTTTTTGAATTAAAACCTAAATTCATTTATAACCTCAGTATTATTGTGTTTTAGAGTGACAACTCGATGGGTGTTTAAATCAAAACAAGTCACCTCTTCAGGAATCATGACTTCTTGTAGTTGCACACACATAGTTTTAATAATGGTCTCCAGGTCAGATCCAGTAGTAAACATATACTAACACAGAGAAGGTTGGTACTTTATGTTATTGGTTAAATAATGTTGCAGTCTGTGGAAGTTATTTTGAAAAAAGTATACAAGATTACAAACATTTTTCAATAAGGCTATAGCCTACAAGTATTAAAATTATCTTGTTGTTGCATCCTCTTCGTTCACTTTATTAATTTAATAATATATATATATACTTTCACTTATGAACTTACTTTTGTCACTTCCCAAACGTTTCGAGATGTTGTCTCTCTTCTTCAGTGGGTTTAATACTAACTGTCGATTACAGATAACCGTTACGGAATCAAGTATTATATTATACTTTTGATAGTATACATTATTCTAAACAAAAAGGTTGGTCCCAGGTTCTTTTCATACTTATGTGGTGTTTTGTGTAAAGCCATCGCACGTGACATATATCTTATTTATATGCTAAACACCCCTAGTTAAGACAGTTTACTCTGCCTTCCCTAAATCATCGGATGGTACAGAAGTAGTCTATTATTTATTTAAATGATGCTCTAATATCTGTGAAAAATAGAATGATAATACAGACAGTAACATACTGGCTACTACAGAACAATTTGTGTGTAATTCTAAGCTTATGTATACTTGTGGTAAGAGTTCATGGAACTCTTCTGTGGTACAGTAACAAAAAACGCCACTTAGCAATGTGGCTGATCTGTATTGAAAGAAAACACAACATGTCAATGTGTGAAAATAACAAGGAAAACAAAAATCAAAAATATAAGTAGCCAGCAGTTGAATAGCCTAAACAATGACAAAAGTGACAGTGTGAAGAATGTACAGACTCTGATAATGATGTTGGAGTCTACAGAATCATTAAAAAGTCATTTAATGACAAAGAAATCATGTTATAACAATTTTAACATTCTTCACACTGTTTTTTATATAAACTAGTTTCTCTATAAAATAGCCTAAATTCTGAACATTAGCACCAACCGAACGTAACATTTCTTGTTTTTCTTTATACATAGGCGTAAATGACTCCAAATTTTTGTTTGCAGCTGTTTTTATTATTATGTTTGTCTTTACAAAAGTAGCACAACATGTTAAAGCATGGAAAGAACCCAAGATACAGTATTTTTACTCAGAATTCTCATACTTTTTATGAAGGACAAAATAAAATGTACAAATGTAGAATTTTTTCCTAAAGCCTACTTAATAAATTATGTTGTATAGATTTACATCACTCCTACTCTTTAACCTTAAATTGGTTAAACAATTTTATTGCTCTTGATATACAGAAAAGTGATAAAGTTTAATAGACTTGCTGTATGTATCACTAGCTATTCCAGCTCCTGACGTTATCTGTTGGTAGATATAATTCATTGAAAGATATATAATTATATAACGATATTATAATTGAAGCGACATGATAAAATATATAAATAGTGGTCATTTATTGTGGTAACTGTTTATAATTTATAATATACTGTTTATAATATAGTGTGTATTTTATAATTTCTTTATAGTGATAGTGATTTTACTTCCATGTACCTTAAGGAAATGGAAGTATGGTGATGGCAAAAAAAATCGTGTTCGACATTATTGCAGTTCTGATTGTACTACACTCAAAACATGAAAAAAAGTCGTTTTTCGAAAAGTGTCTGTGTGTCTGTAGATTTTTTTTCTATGGCAAACGATAACAGACGCAAATTCAAACAGAATCAAATAATTTTTTTGCATACAGCCCTGATTTGTAGAGTACTCAAGACCTGTTGTTTTTGGTGAAAATCGGTTAAGGGAAAGGGGTAGTTTACCTGCAACGTTTTATGTTTTAACGAAGGTATTTCCTATGGCAAACGATAACAGCCGCAAATTCAAACAGAATCAAATGATTATTTGCATACAGCCCTGAATTGTAGAGAACTCAAGGACTTTTGATTTTGGTGAAGATCGGTTAAGGGAAAGGGGTAGTTTACCTGCAACGTTTTATGTTTTAACTAGGGTATTTTCTATGGCAAACGATAACAGCTGCAAATTCAAACAGAATCAAATAATTTTTTGCATGCAGTCCTGATTTGTAGAGTACTCAAGACCTATTGTTTTTGGTGAAGATCGGTTAAGGGAAAGGGGTAGTTTACCTACAACATTTTATGTTTTAACAAGGGTATTTTTTTATGACGAACGATAACTGCCGTACATTAGAACAGAATCAACTACTCTTCTGCATACCTTTTTGAATTATACAGAACTCAAGGTCTGTTGATTTTGTTGAAGATCGGTTAAGGGAAAGGGGTAGTTTACCTGCAACGGTTTTTTTATCAAGGGTAATTTTTTTTTTTGGCAAACGATAACAGTCGCAAATTCAAAGAAAATCAAATATTTTTTTGCATACCTTCCTAAATTGTAGAGAGCTCAAGGCCTGTTGATTTTGGTGAAGGTCGGTAAAGGGAAAGGGGTAGTTTACCTGAAACATGTTATGTTGTAACAAGAGAAATGTTTTCATGACGAACGATAACTGCCGTTAATTGAAACAGAATCAAATATTTTTTTGCATGCATCCCTGCATTGTAGAGGACTGAAGGTCTATTGATTTTGGTGAAGATCGGTTTAGAGAAACGGGTAGTTTACATGCAACGTTTTATGTTTTAACAAGAGTAAAGTACTTAATTTTGATAAATAAAGTATCTTGATAAGAAGCTCATAATAATCCACTGTAGAAACGTAGATGAAATATCTATAAATGAAGAGGTTAGGTGAACAGGGTGGGGGTAATTTTCTATAAATGAAAATTATAGTTGAATGGGGAGGGGAGAATTTTGTATGTGTACTACGTTATCGGCAACAAAGAAGTAGTTCTTTGTTAAAATTCCTTCCCAGGCTGTTTAGCCGTAGTCCAATGTTTTCTGCAAAACCAGACTTTTCGGCAGTGCCATCAACTTCCATCTCAGTGAAAATCGAGTGCGAAAACGTGAGGTGGTATACGTTAGTGACCACAGTACTGTGGTTTAAGGCTGAAGGAATAAGTAGACAGAAGTAGTTTCTATGGAAATATTTCATTTCGAATATGATTTTAAATATAAATCTTAAAACATGGAAGTCATGTATGGTTCTCCATACCGATATTTACTTCCACGTTCCTTAAGGAAATGGATGTATGGTGATGGCAAAAAAAATCGTGTTCGAGATTATTGCAGATTCTGATTGTACTACACTCAAAACATGAAAAAAAGTCATTTTTCGAAAAGTGTCTGTGTGCCTGTCTGTCTGTCTTCTGTAGATTTTTTTTCTATGGTAAACGATAATAGCCGCAAATTCAAACGGAATCAAATGATGTTTTGCATACAGCCCTGAATTGTAGAGTTCTCAAGACCTGTTGGTTTTGGTGAAGATCGGTTAAGGGAAAGGGGTAGTTTACCTGCAACAGTTTTTTTTTAAACAAGGGTAATTTTTTTCTATGTCAAACGATAACAGCTGCAAATTTAAACAGAATCTACTACTCTTTTGCATACAGCCCTGAATTGTAGAGTTCTCAAGAACTATTGTTTTTGGTGAAGATCGGTTAAGGGAAAGGGGTAGTTTACCTGCAACGTTTTATGTTTTAAAAAGGGTATTTTCTATGGCAAATGATAACAGCCGCAAATTCAAACATAATCAAATAAGTTTTTGCATACAGCCCTGATTTGTAGAGTACTCAAGACCTATTGTTTTTGGTGAAGATCGGTTAAGGGAAAGGGGTAGTTTACGTGCTACATTTTATGTTTTAACAAGGGTATTTTCTATGGCAAACGATAACAGCCGCAAATTCAAACAGAATCAAATAATTTTTTGCATACAGCCCTGAATTGTAGAGTACTCATGACCTATTGTTTTCGGAGAAGATTGGTTAAGGGAAAGGGGTAGTTTACTTGCAGCGTTTTTTTTATCAAGGGTAATTTTTTTTTGCCAAATGATAACAGCCGCAAATTCAAACAGAATCAAATAATGTTTTGCATACAGCCCTGAATTGTAGAGTTCTCAAGACCTTTTGGTTTTGGTGAAGATCGGTTAAGGGAATAGGGTAGTTTACCTGCAACATTTTATGTTTTAACAAGGGTAATTTTTTCTATGATGAACGGTAACTGCCGCATATTCAAACAGAATCAAATAATTTTTTGCATACATCCCGGAATTGTAGTGATCTCAAGGCCTTTTGATTTTGGTGAAGATGGGTTAAGGGGAAGGGGTAGTTTACCTGCAACCTTTTACGTTTTAACAACAGTAAAGTACTTGAAAATTCATTTAAACTTTTTCAGACAATGGTAATTGTTAAAAATAAAATAATTTTGTTGCCAGGCAATAAAATTATAATTTTTTCATTTTAATGTAAATCATGTATGAGAGAAAATATATCGTTCGTGGCAGGCAATATCTCAATTATGTAATGTTTACGTTTCCATTTTATTATTATGATTACTGCAATAAAAAGGCAGGGCACACACACACACACACACACACACACACACACACACACACACAAAATTCGCGTTATTTCTGGCCTCACTCATGTTAATTTTCTTACATTTGCACGCTTTTTAAATGGAAAGTGCCGAAACCCACACCAACATAACGCATGCAAGCCAAAAAATTGTCCAGCGTGGATAGCGATTTGATTCCTGTGGATCGCTGGGCAGTGTAACTGCACGTGTTTACAGAGGAACGATTCATAGACAGAATTTTCGTCTGTAGGGAATGAACCCTCTGCAAGATGCTGAGGGTCCATGAGTGACTTCGGAGCACTCCTTCTTTTCCGCGTGTTTGTTCTGTGAAACGTACACTGTAGATTCGCAGCTTTACTCGAAATGTAGAAATAGAAAATAAGAAAACTGTATTTTAATCCAATACGTATTTTAATCTATTTTAATCCAATGGAATATAAAATACACTATTTATACATTGCTCACTCGACCTACTGTAGGCCTAATTGTTGGTCTTAAAAAAGTCCGTAATTGTTGTTTGACGGGATAATGCACAGCGTTTCTTTTCCGCGTATTGTTTTATAAACGCGAGGTGCAGCAGATGAACATTATTAGATTCACTTTGGCTCTCCATCCACGAAATTACTTTGTTTATGTGTATTATCACTTCACTAACATTTGGAATAACTTCTTTCACTTCCACCCCATTTTCATTTCCATCATCGTCATCGTCTTCTTTTTCTTCACAATTTGTATTTCGGACTGCATCGATGATATCTTTATCTCCTATACATTCTGTAACAGGCTCACCGTTGTCAACTTCTGCCCAGTCATTCAAGTCATCTAGAGTGAAGTTGCAGTGCAGAGCACTACTCGCAGACTGTACATCACTATTAGTGAATCCGGCAACAGAGCAATTTCCATTGGCAATGTTTTGTTCAAAGGAACATTTCTTCCAGCAATTCTGAATCGTAGCCGTACTAATACTTTCCCATGCAAGACCTATTGAATACGCAAATGTTTTCAGGTTTATTGACTTAAGATAAATTTCCATTTCCTCATCAGAATTCACTATAGCACTCAGAAGTTCACGGCGGTAATGCGCTTTAAATGCTTTTATGATGCCTTGATCTAATGGCTGGATCAGTGCTGTAGTGTTTTTCGGCAAGAACATGACTCCGATTTTCCCATCTCTTGACTGTAGCGTATCAGCAGGTGGATGTGCTGGACAGTGGTCAAGGGTCAGTACAGCTTTTTCTTCGAGGTTGAGTGACCGCAGGTGGCTTCTCACAGATGGAACAAATTCTTCATGGAACCGTTTACTGAAAATATCATTTGTCATCCAAGCATTTTTTGTATTACGATATGTGATGGGTAATGACGTTATGTTAACATGTTGAAAGCATCTAGGATTTCGGCTTTTCCCTATACAGAGAGGTTTAACTTTGTGGCTGCCTGATTTATTTGTGGCAAACAGGAGGGTAACTCTATCCTTATTTATTTTTAATCCAGATTTATTTATTGAATTATTCACATCCAGAGTTCTGGTAGGGAGCATTCGAAAATACAGAGCAGTTTCATCACAGTTATACACTTGATGGTCATTTAAATCGTTATCGATCATTACTTTGTTTAATGCCTGAGGAAAAAGTGCTGCAGCTTCACTGTCACATGATCGTGCTTCCCCTTCAATGCTTATCTGGCTTATACCATGACGAGATTTCCATCGCGAAAACCACCCATCAGATGCATTAAAGTCACTGTTGCCATGTAAATCACTATGGAATTTCACAGCTTGAGCTCTAATCCTGACAGTGGCACACCTTCACTTCGTTTTATTAAAAACCACCTGTACAGACACTCATCTAGTTCACTATCCTTACCTACTTTAGTCTTTTTTCTTTGCAACCCCACTTCACTTTCAACTGTGTTCACAAAACTTTTAAGTTTATCTTCTTCCTTCATCCACCCTCTAATTGTTCCTTCTGGGATGCCACACTTACGTGATAAACTTGCCTTTGACTCTCCATTCTTCACACGATCAATTATTTTGAGTTTATCACTCACAGAATATGCTTTTCTTTTCTGCGACATCACAAAACTCTACACTATGCGAATTTGTGACAAAGACTGTACACTTTGATAAGATAATATCAGAGTATGATCTTATAGTGTACTGTAATATGAGGGAGAGAAGGGATTTAGTTGGCTGCTTGCCTTGGGATGAATTCTTAGAAACGTAGAGACTGTAAATAGCTCAGGCAATTGTTTATGTCTACAGGTACACTTGAACCGGCAATTCTGGCTGTTGTTTACAACGCCGTTTCCAACAACAAGCCTTTGTTTACAATAAACGCAACACATTCCAATGTTGTGGCTACGGAAGTCACGATAACAATTCATAATTTACTCACTCTCTACAAGTAAGAATTTTCGCTAATAACGGGCGACATACTCTTCACCGCGTTATATCCGAATCTGCGGTATATCGGACCGCGCTATATCGGGCTTCTACTGTATGTGTACAACGTTATCGGCAACAAAGAAGTAGTTTTTGTTAAAATTCCTTCCCGGGATGTTTGGCCGTAGTCCAATGTTTTCTACAAAACCAGACGTTTCGGCAATGCCATCGACTTCCATCATCAGTGAAAATCGAGTGCGATAACGTGAGGTGGTATACGTTAGTGACCACAGTACTGTGGTTAAGGCTGATGCAGTAAGTAGAAAGAAGTAGTTTCTATGGTAATATTTCATTTCGAAAATGATTTAAAATGTAAATCTTAGAACATGGAAGTTATGTATGGTTCTCCATACCGATATTTTATATGACGAACGATAACTGCCGTAAATTCAAACAGAATCAACTACGTTTTTGCATACCTTTTTGAACAAAAGAGAACTCAAGTTCTGTTGATTTTGTTGAAGATTGGTTAAGGGAAAGGGGTAGTTTATCAGCAACGTTTTATGTTTTAAAAAGAGCAATTTTTTTTATGACGAACGATAACTGCCGAAAATTCAAAGAGAATCAAATAATTTGTTGCACACTTTCCTGAGTTGTAGAGAACTCAAGGTCTGTTGATTTTGGTGAAGATCGGTTAAGGGAAAGGGGTAGTTTACCTGCAACATTTTATGTTGTAACAAGAGAAATGTTTCCATGACGAACGATAACTGCCACACATTCAAACAGAATCAAATATTTTTTCCATGCATCCCTGAATTGTAGAGGACTGGAGGTCTATTGATTTTGGAGAAGATCGGTTAAGAGAAAGGGGTAGTTTACCTGAAACATTTTATGATTTAACAAGAGTAAAGTACTTAATTTTTGTAAATAAAGTAACCTGATAAGAAGCTCATAATAATCCACTGTAGAAACGTAGATGAAATATCTATAAATGAAGAGGTTAGGTGAACGGGGTTGGGGGTAATTTTCTATTATTAAAAATTATAGTTGAATGTGGAGGGCAGAATTTTTTATATGTGTACTACGTTATCGGCAACAAAGAAGTAGTTTTTTTGTTAAAATTGCTTCCCGGGGTGTTTAGCCGTAGTCCAATGTTTTCTGTAACACCAGACTTTTCGGCGGTGCCATCGACTGCCATCATCAGTGAAAATCGAGTGCGAAAACGTGAGGTGGTATACGTTAGTGACCACAGTACTGTGGTTAATGCTGAAGCAATAAGTAGAAACACGTAGTTTCTATAGAAATATTTCATTTCGAATATGATTTTAAATATAAATCTTAGAACATGGAAGCCATGTATGGTTCTCCATACCGATATTTACTTCCATGTTCCATAAGGAAATGGAAGTATGGTGATGGCAAAAAAAATCATGTTCGAGATAATTGCAGATTCTGATTGTACTACCCTCAAAACATGAAATAAAGTCATTTTTCGAAAAGTGCCTCTGTGTGTGTGTGTGTGTGTGTGTGTGTGTGTGTGTGTGTGTGTAGATTCTTTTTCTATGGCAAACGATAACAGCCACAAATTCAAACAGAATCAAATAATTTTTTGCATACAGTCCTGAATTGTAGAGTACTCAAGACCTATTGTTTTTGGTGAAGATCGGTTAAGGGAAAGGGGTAGTTTACCTACAACGTTTTTAGTAATTTTACTTCCATGTTCCTTAAGGAAATGGAAGTATGGTGATGGCAAAAAAATCGTGTTCGAGATTATTGCAGATTCTGATTGTACTACACTCAAAACATGAAAAAAGTCGTTTTTCGAAGTGTGTGTGTGTGTGTGTGTGTGTGTGTGTGTGTGTGTGTGTGTGTGTGTGTGTGTGTGTGTGTGTGTGTGTGTGTGTGTGTGTGTGTGTGTGTGTGTGTGTGTGTGTGTGTGTGTGTGTGTGTGTGTGTAGATTTTTTGTTCTATGGCAAACGATAACAGCCGCAAATTCAAACAGAATCAAATAATATTTTGCATACAGCCCTGATTTGTAGAGTACTCATGACATATTGTTTTTGGTGAAGATCGGTTGAGGGAAAGGGGTAGTTTACCTGCAACAGTTTTTTTTATCAAGAGTAATTTTTTTTCCTATGGCAAACGATAACAGCCACAAATTCAAACAGAATCAAATAATGTTTTTCGCATACAGCCCTGAATTATTGAGTTCTCTAGAACTATTGTTTTTGGTGAAGATTGGTTAAGGGAAAGGGGTAGTTTACCTGCAACGTTTTATGTTTTAACAAGGGTAATTTTTTCTATGACGAACGATAAGAGCCGCATATTCAAACAGAATCAAGTTATTTTTTGCATATGTCCCTGAATTGTAGAGAACTCAAGGACTTTTGATTTTGGTGAAGATCGGTTAAGGGGAAGGGGTAGTTTACCTGCAACCTTTTACGTTTTAACAACAGTAAAGTACTTGAAAATTCATTTAAACTTTTTCAGACAATGGTAATTGTTAAAAATAAAATAATTTTGTTGCCAGGCAATAAAATTATAATTTTTTCATTTTAATGTAAATCATGTATGAGAGAAAATATATCGTTCGTGGCAGGCAAGCATATCTCAATTATGTAATGTTTACGTTTCCATTTTATTATTATGTTTACTGCAATAAAAAGGCAGGGAAGACACACACACACAAAATTTGTGTTATTTCTGGCCTCACTCATGTTTATTTTCTTACATTTGCACGCAAATGTGCACTTCCATTTTAAATGGAAAGTGCCGAAACCCACACCAACATAACGCGTGCAAGCCAAAAAAATCTCCAGCGTGGATAGTGATTTGCTTCCTGTGGATCGCTGGGCAGTGTAACTGCACGTGTTTACAGAGGAACGGTTCATAGACAGACTTTTCGTCTTTAGGGAATGAACCTTCTGCAAGATGCTGAGGGTCCATGAGTGACTTCGGAGCGCTCCTTCTTTTCCGCGTGTTTGTGCTGTGAAACGTACACTGTAGATTCGCAGCTTTACTCTGAGCAACGCTCAATAGGGGATGTTGAAAATTTTTGTCCACGGTGTACCCTCATACACACTAAACCTGCTCTGATGTTTTAATTACGGACATCATAATATTAAAACTTTGGAAACTTAAGCACTACTTAATGGAGATCAAACATTAACTTATACAAGCCATTAATTTTATGCATATTTTTTATATATTATAATATAGTTAATGATCTATGAAGAGTGTTTGTTGTTGTTAGCTGCACCGCGACGGGCGTCACGTTATAATATATTTAGAAACTTGAATATTGTTTATATTATGTTTATCATTTGTGTTTTTTATGATTTGAATTAATATAGGTTGTCAAAAGGAATTTTAAAGTTCTCTGTTGCACTCTGGTATGTTTACTCTTCCACTTACCATCAGTGAACGTCCTTTACCTTCCAACGTAGGCTCTGTATTACTGAAAAGTCACAACACAATTCACAAAATAATTCACTTGGGCATTAGCATGCAGACAGTAAATAAAATGATGTTTGTATTTAATACTGATTTAATATTTAAATACTGGCCGCTCGATTATCTTGCTGCCACCTTGGGAAACAATTGCTCCTTGAATGAATTTTCCTTGTGCCTATTTTAATAAAATAAATACGACTGATTCACAGGTAAGATAACTACTACTTTATTAACATCAAATTGATTTAAGTTGAATTCCTTTTAAAACAATTAATAGTCATTAAACAACAAAAAGGTTAATTATTTGATGAGAGTCTTTCAGCTCAGGGCTGGTAACACTGCTGCTATATACAATATTATTGTTAACCTTATTTGGTTGCTTTTGGTTATTATTACCAAAGTTCATGAGTTCTTTTAATTGTCATGATACAAGTTACAAAGATGTTAATACTGAACAATATTACTTTATATAGAATAATTGATAATCAAACAAAATTTAACCTCAAATACGATATAAAAACTATCGTACCATGGTACAACTGGTGTATTATCGTCAGCTATTCAGACAGGTGTGATACGCGTTCATAAACGCTGCGTATCGAAATAATATTATTTGGTTAATTATTACCAATGAAAGGTATTTTATTGAATAGATAGGTTCTTATTACTTGAGTGTCTTCAAAATGATTATAAGTTTAAAGTTGGACTCAGTGTTGACACAGAACGTTTGTTCTTTATAGGTTAACTCCACTGGTTGTTCAGAGTAAGTTATTAAAATATTTTAATTCATATTATATAAATCTTAAAATTATATACATAACACATATTTGAAATGATAGTATTGTCTATTAATGACAATGATAGTTCTCGGAGGTTATTTTATAATGGACTTGGTTCAACGTTAGATGTAGTCAAGTTAGCGTCTATATTTATTCTTGTTATTCTCGATATTCGATATTATTTTGACTTCATGTATTATTTTCTTTAAAATTTCAATAATATTTTATTTAACTAATATAATTAATAAAATCGAGAACCTTTACTCATGTGCCTATCAATTGACAATTATTTACTAATTTAGCCATGTACAGTCTGTACTTGACTAGAGTAGTTCAATATAAACTTTACCAATCGGTAATTATTATATTTCGTTTCTTTTTAAAATATTTTTAATAAATAGTACTCTCTGCATTTTAACACTTTTCATCGCCCTTATTATACACTAGCGATGGTTCTTATTTATCACAATCACTCGTTGCACTTTCACACGTAAGAGGTTAGTTACTCTGTTTAGGTTAGATTGCTAAACTATACTGGGTAACGCGCACAAATTTGAAAATATCTTGCTGACTGTCACATGTTCCACTCGCCGTGATGATTCCAGGACAATTAATGCTTCTTGGCGAAGTCGTCTCTGGCGTCTAGTAAAATTAGGTCATCTCATTGGTTGAAAAGTCTTTAATCTCAACCCCAAACGCTTTAGTTACATTAAAACTTTTAATTTTTGGCGTCCGTCTTTGGGTTAGAGGCTAGACTGTGACGCGTTCATTCCTTTTTGGAAATGATAGGAAATTTGTTATTGTACATAACTTTCTTATGACTCGTCTGATTAATATATGAATGGTCTCATTATTCTACGGATACTTGGGTCTTTCTATTAAGTCCAAACAAGCTACAATTCCGTTCATAAATAACCTGATTCACTTCACAAAATTCACTTATAGTGGTTCTTATTATAAATAAGTTTTTCCCACTTTATTTCGATATAATCTTATTCTAATATTCATAATTAGGTGTTTAGAATCCATTTCTCTCACTAATTAATACTAAATATTAAGATATCTATGATTTTAGCAAAATGCATTCTTGGCGTGTAAGCCATACATGTCCTAGCATTAGTATTTGCTTATTTTAACATTATATCTTATCCTAATATACCCTTCCGGTATTCAAATGGTACTTAATACATTTTTACATCTTTGTATAAACTTTACTCCAGTAAATGGTGCTTCATTTATTCATATAGTATTGTTTATCTACACCATGCTATAATTTCGTTATTTTGACATCTTTATTTTGTCATTGTTAGTATTTGATACATGTCTATTTATTTATTAAAGTGCACCTAGATATTGTACATTGTCTGTCTAGTGTTTGTACTAACTTCTGGCTGGTTTAAATATCTTTAAATTTCAATAGAGTGGTTATTTGCATCTAGTCCTACAGGTCAAGTATATTGGTTTATCATTGAATTGTTATTAATTTACTCATCTAATGGTTGTTAAGTATACCCATAGAGGAATTGAGTATTCTACTTACTACTGGTAAACAATTTTTCTCTCTGTTATCAAGTTTTAATAGTCTTTTTTGTGTAACTCTGAAAGTCATTTTGTGTTTTGTCTGCTTTGGCTATTGTTTGTAACAATAATTTGATTTATATGATTGTGTTTCTCAGCTTATACTGTAATCATTATCTTATTCATCTGTCCTTATTTGGTTTGTGCTTTGTACAATTACTTTTGATTGCTTTATCTAATCATTATGTTTGGTTTTATGTTGTAGGTCCTGCTCAAATGAGGTTATGTGTTACTGGTTTGACAACAATATGCACCTTAATTTGTTCAACATTCTGCTTAAATATTATAATCTTATTATGACATGTTATTACTATTGTCTATTACAATGTTCTACACAATTTGTACACATTTTATACTATCTGTTTATACAACAATACTTAATTTTTATTTATTTATGTCACACACTTTATGGGTTTGTGTTTTGGTTTGTATACATGGTTTTGTCTCTCTATAACAAATTGTTTTATTTACAACACATTAGTTATCATATTATTCATATTTTGTCCTGTGTTATTCTGACATTCAGGCATATTTCTTATCAAGGATTTTAATATTTTATTTCAGTAGTCTTTTGAGCAATTATTTCTCTTTTTTATTTTCAACATATTGGTGGTCTTACTAAGTTTGTCTGTGTTACAATCTTTGTTTACAACTCGTACACTGAATGTTTGTGCAGTTTATTCGGTAATCACTGGTATTATTTGTTAACACTTTTTTTATCTCCCTCTCTTATAAACATTCACTTTCATTGTCTGTGGTGCTTATTTGGGGTATTGTTATTATATTATGTATCAGTGCACTCATACAAGGTATTCACTATCATTGTCTGTGGCTACTTAGTAAGTTTTCGACACTTGGTTCTCCGTCATTTGGTCTTCATTATATCCTTCCTTGTGGTATGGTGTTATAACTATTAATCTGGCAGTTATTACACTTATCTTATTCTTTCTTGTTCGTGATGCCTTCCTTACTTTGGGAATGCTGGTGTCTTGTTCTTGCTACATATTCTTCATTATTCATGATACATTTCCTCCTCCTCCTCCTCCTCCTCCTCCTCCTCCATCCCCCACCCCCTCCCCCATACCTCCTCCTCCTCCTCCTCCTCCTCCGCCTTCTTCTTCTTCTTCTTCTTCTTCTTCTTCTTCTTCTTCTTCTTCTTCTTCTTCTTCTTCTTCTTCATATTTAATTTTTATCACTTACAGGGTATCTTTTGTTCCCTCACTTGTATGATAATTCATATCATATTTATAGCATAATTATTTATACCATATTCATATTTATTTGTCACAATTCACATTTATTTTGCTTACATTATGTATTCACTTACTATGGTGATAATTTGTTTTCCGTAGTTAATATGTCTCGTCACTTTTATGGTAATATAATATGTCCCTTCACTATTATGATAATATTTAGTATGTCCTCTCATTTTTATAATCTATTGGCATGTCCTCTCATTTTTATGATAATTGGTTAATATGTCCTCTCACAATTATGATCTATTGGGCCTATGTTGCTAACATATTGGCTTGATCTTTTATCTTCTATTCTCCTCCTATCACTTTGATGATACTTTTATTATAGTTCTTCTTTCTTCTGCGTTGGCTTGCTTTGACATTATTCATATATAGATACACATTTGGCTTTATGCTTCAGTTATTCTTTCTCATTTTTTGATTAAATATGTTCGTGGTACACTCTTATTCGACGTTTTGTATTATTTATATGTAACGATAATTTTGTTACGTTACAATATATATGTACAACGTTATCGGCAACAAAGAAGTAGTTTTTGTTAAAATTCCTTCCCGGGCTGTTTGGCCGTAGTCCAATGTTTTCTACAAAACCAGACGTTTCGGCAATGCCATCGACTTCCATCATCAGTGAAAATCGAGTGTGATAACGTGAGGTGGTATACGTTAGTGACCACAGTACTGTGTTTAAGGCTGAAGCAGTAAGTAGAAAGACGTAGTTTCTATGGTAATATTTCATTTCGAAAATGATTTTAAATATAAATCTTAGAACATGGAAGTCATGTATGGTTCTCCATACAGATATTTAGATTTGGGATAAAAGAAAGAACTGAAGGCCTATTGATTTTGGCGAAGATCGGGTAAGGGAAAAGGGTAGTTTACCTGCCATCTTTAATGTTTTAACAAGAGTAATTGTTTCTATGACGAACGAGAACTGCCGCACATTCAAACATAATCAAATAATGTTTTGCATGCATCCCTGAATTGTAGAGGACTCAAGATCTATTGATTTTGGTGAAGATCAGTTAAGAGAATGGGGTACTTTACCTGCAACGTTTTATATGATAACAAGGTTAATTTATTCTATGACGAACGATAACTGCCGTAAATTCAAAGAGAATCACATAATTTTTTACATATGTGCCTGAGTTGTAGAAGACTCAAGGCCTATTGATTTTGGTGAAGATCGGTTACGGGGAAAGGGCAGTTTACCTGAAACATTTTTTGTTGTTACAAGAGTAAGGTACTTATTTTGATAAATAAAGTATCCTGACAAGAAAATCTTAATAATCCACTGTAGAAACGTAGATGAAATATCTATAAATCAAGAGGCTAGTTGAACGGGGTGGGGGTAATTTTCTATAAATGAAAATTATAGTCGAAGGGGGAGGGGATAATTTATACTTCCATGTTCCTTAAGGAAATGGAAGTATGGTGATGGCAAAAAAAATCGTGTTCGAGATTATTGCAGATTCTGATTGTACTACACTCAAAAAATGAAAAAAATAATTTTTCGAAAAGTGTCTGTGTGTGTGTCTGTCTGTCTGCGTGTCTGTCTGTCTTAGATTTTTTTCTATGGCAAACGATAACAGCCGCAAATTCAAACAGAATCAAATAATTTTTTGCATATAGTCCTGATTTGTAGAGTACTCAAGACCTATTGTTTTTAGTGAAGATCGGTTAAGGGAAAGGGGTAGTTTACCTGCAACGGTTTTTTTTTAAATCAAGGGTAATTTTATTCAATGGCAAACGATAGCAGCCGCAAATTCCAACAGAATCAACTACTCTTTTGCATACACCCCTGAATTATAGATTTCTCAAGATGTATTGGTTTTGGTGAAGATCGGTTAAGGGAAAGGGGTAGTTTACCTGCAACATTTTATATTTTAACAAGGGTATTTTTTATGGGAAACAATAAAAGCCGCAAATGTAAACAGAATCAAATAATTTTTTCCATACAGCGCTGAATTGTAGAGTTCTCATGACATTTTGATTTTGGTGAAGATAGGTTATAGGAAAGGGGTAGTTTACCAGCAACGTTTTATGTTTTAAAAGGGTATTTTCTATGGCAAAGATAAGAGCCGCAAATTCAAACAGAATCAAATAATTTCTTGCATACAGCCCTGACTTGTAGAGTACTTAAGACCTATTGTTTTTGGTGAAGATCGGTTAAGGGAAAGGTGTAGTTTACCTGCAACGTTTCATGTTTTAAAAGGGTATTTATTATGGCAAACGATAAGAGTCGCAAATTCAAACAAAATCAACTAATTGTTTGCATACAGCCCTGATTTGTAGAGTACTCAAGACCTATTGATTTTGGTGAAGATCGGTTAAGGGAAAGGGGTAGTTTACCTGCAACGGTTTTTTTTAATCAAGGGTAATTTTTTTTTGGCAAACGATAACAGCCGCAAATTCAAACAGAATCAACTACTCTTTTGCATACAGCCCTGAATTATAGAGTTCTCAAGACCTATTGGTTTTGGTGAAGATCGGTTAAGGGAAAGGGGTAGTTTACCAGCAACATTTTATATTTTAACAAGGGTATTTTCTATGGCAAACGATAAAAGCCGCAAATTCAAACAGAATCAACTACTCTTTTGCATACAGCACTGAATTATAGAGTTCTCAAGACCTATTGGTTTTGGTGAAGATCGGTTATGGAAAAGGGGTAGTTTACCTGCAACGTTTTATGTTTTAAAAGGGTATTTTTTATGGCAAACGATAAGAGTTGCAAATTCAAACAAAATCAAATAATTGTTTGCATACAGCCCTGATTTGTAGAGTACTCAAGACCTATTGATTTTGGTGAAGATCGGTTAAGGGAAAGGGGTAGTTTACCTGCAACGGTTTTTTTTAATCAAGGGTAATTTTTTTTTTTGGCAAACGATAACAGCCGCAAATTCAAACAGAATCAACTACTCTTTTGCATACAGCCCTGAATTATAGAGTTCTCAAGACCTATTGGTTTTGGTGAAGATCGGTTAAGGGAAAGGGGTAGTTTACCAGCAACATTTTATATTTTAACAAGGGTATTTTCTATGGCAAACGATAAAAGCCGCAAATTCAAACAGAATCAACTACTCTTTTGCATACAGCACTGAATTATAGAGTTCTCAAGACCTATTGGTTTTGGTGAAGATCGGTTATGGAAAAGGGGTAGTTTACCTGCAACGTTTTATGTTTTAAAAGGGTATTTTTTATGGCAAACGATAAAAGCCGCAAATTCAAACAGAATCAACTACTCTTTTGCATACAGCCCTGAATTATAGAGTTCTCAAGGCTTATTGTTTTTGGTGAAGATCGGTTAAGGGAAAGGGGTAGTTTACCTGCAAAGTTTTACGTTTTAAAAGGGTATTTTGTATGGCAAACGATAACAGCCGCAAATTCAAACAGAATCAAATAGTTATTTGCATACTGTTCTGATTTGTAGAGTACTCAAGACCTATTGATTTTGGTAAAGATCGGTTAAAAGAAAGGGGTAGTTTATGAGGGAATAGAAAGGGGGTAGAAAATTTATTAGAGAATAATAAATTAAATATACAGACGATAAACGAGTTAATTGGTTTACTTGCAACTATCTTAGAACAAAATTACTTTGCTTTCAATAACCAATTTTTCATTCAGGACGATGGATTGGCCATGGGTTCACCTCTCTCTGGTCTATTGGCTGACGTTTACTTGAATTTTTATGAAAACTCTCATTTGCTCTCACATAACAAATACAAAAATTATATAATATTTTATGCACGTTATGTAGACGATACCTTTCTAATTTTCAATGGTACTGTACGACAGATCGAAAACCTAAAACATTGTATGAATAATATTAATAAAAACATTCAATTCACGTTGGAAACTGAAGTGGATAATAAATTGAATTTTTTAGATTTGTCTGTCACTAAACACGTAAATAAATTGAAATTTAATATTTATAGAAAATCGACTATCACTGATGTGACAATACATGCTGACTCTTATCATCCATTTTCGCAAAAGTTGGCAGCTTATAATTACTTTATCCGCAGATTGTTGGCAGTACCTCTCAGTGATGATGATTACCGTGAGGAGGTGAATACCATTAAACATATAGCTTTAGCTAATGGTTACCAAAACACGTTGATTGATAATCTCATCAAGAAACATAAAATTCGAAAATCCAAGCCCCCAATAGATAAGGATACAAAAATAACTTTTATTTCTACCGCATACACAAATATAATGCCAAAGATTCTAACCTCCACATTTAATAAATTGAATATTACTGCTACCTTCAAAACAAACAATAGTCTATTAAAAATACTACGTCATAGAAAACCCATACCTTTAGAAAAGAAATCCGGCATATATAAATTATCATGTAACGACTGCAACAGTTTTTACATTGGTCAAACGGGGAGAGGTTTCCTCAAACGATTTAAGGAACACACACCAAAACGTCACCTAAATAATCTCACTTTGTTAAATAATATCAAGTCCAACTTTGCCCGCCACTTAATCTTACACAATCATAATTATACTGATTTTAAATCTAATTTAATACCCCTACATGTGTGCAACAAAGGCCGTTACATGGACGCAATAGAGGAGTTCGAAATATACAAAGCATATAATAACATAAACAGCCGAGACTTCATATTGAATGACCACTTAAATTTTAAATCCAACCCGCTATACGATACAGCTTTGAACCTGCTTAGGCGTAATCACTCAGATAATAGTTCAGTGTCCGATCGGCTTCGTCGTGGTGCGCACCATTTAAGAAGCAAGTGAATTACGTAGTGGACAATTATGTGTAACATGTGTTTTTAACGTTTAACGACCTCAATAGAGCGATTTTATCTGATGATGGAACAGATGTTCCGAAACGCGTCATTTTAATCGACGTAACGAAGTCACACGACGGATATAAGGTGATTTATTTATAATAATTTACAGTAGTTTGTTGTTAAAATTCCTTCCTGGGCTGTTTGGCCGTAGTCCAATGTTACGTTAGTGACCACAATACTGTGGTTAAGGCTGAAGCAATAAGTGGAAAGACGTAGTTTCTATGGAAACATTTCATTTCGTAAATGATTTAAAATATAAATCTTAGAACATGGAAGTCATGTATGGTTCTCCATACCGATATTTATATGTGTACTATGTTATCGGCAACAAAGTAGTAGTGTGTTCTTAAAATTCCTTCCCGTTTGGCCGTAGTCCAATGTTTTCTGCAAAACCAGACGTTTCGGTAGTGCCGTCGACTGCCATCATCAGTGAAAATCGAGTGCGATAACGTGTGGTGGTATACGTTAGTGACCACAGTACTGTGGTTAAGGCTGAAGCAATAAGTGGAAAGACGTAGTTTCTATGGAAACATTTCATTTCGTAAATGATTTTAAATATAAATCTTAGAACATGGAAGTCTTGTATGGTTCTCCATACCGATATTTATTTATGGCAAATGATAACAGCCGCAACTTCAAACAGAATCAACTTCAAACTTTTTTGCTCACATTCCTGAAGTTTTAAGTACTCAAGGTCTGTTGATTTTGGTGAAGATCGGTTAAGGGAAAGGAGTAGTTTACCTGCAACGTTTTATGTTTTAAAAGGGTAATTTTATTTTTATGACGAATGATAATGCCGCATATTCAAAGAGAATCAAATAATTTTTTGCATACATTCCTGAAGATTTAAGTACTCAAGGTCTGTTGATTTTGGTGAAGATCGGTTAAGGGAAAGGGGTAGTTTACCTCCAATGTTTTATGTTTTAACAAGGGTAATTTTTTCTATGACGAACGATGACTGCCGTAAATTCAAAGAGAATCAAATAATTGTTTGCATACGTTCCTGAATTGTAATGAACTGAAGGCCTATTGATTTTGGTGAAGATCGGTTACGGGAAAGGGGTAGTTTACCTGCCACCTTTAATGTTTTAACAAGAGTAATTGTGTCTATGACGAACGATAACTGCCGCACATTAAACCATAATCAAATAATTCTAGTACGTAGGCTTTCACGGTTGGTGTCACTATAATTAATATAGCCCGGGTGTTGTCTTCTGTCCGGGGTTACTTCACTCGCCTGCATTTGGAGTCAATCCATATTCATAACAATGCATCTGTCGCTATGAACCGCCAAGGTGAAGCATCTCCTTAAATAGTGTCTGGCATGGTTTATTTCCCACGGCCAATCAAAGTGGAGAATGATTAGCTGCCTTCTGATTGGTTCGCGTTATACACCTAAAGCGGCCAAAAAGTTATAATAGAAACAGTGTAGCCGTCTCTCACTATTGCTTGTCCCATTTCACTGGGCGAATCGTTCGCCATTCCATTTATCTCGAACTTTTCTTTGCTACTGAAGATGGCCACCGGTGGTGTGGCTGAAACGTCTAGCACCATTGCAACAAGCATTCGACCACGGCCTTCCAGCCCGTAAGTTTCAAGTAATTATAATCAAATAAGTTTTTGCATTCCCTAAATCGTAGAGAACTCAAGGCCTGTTGATTTTGGTGAAGATCGTTTATGGGGAAAGGCCAGTTTACCTGAAACATTTTTTGTTGTAACAAGAGTAAAGTACTTAATTTTGATAAATAAGGTATCCTGACAAGAGGATCTTAATAAACCATTATAGAAACGTAGATGAAATATCTATAAATGAAGAGGCTAGTTGAACAGGGAGGGGATAATTTTTACTTCCATGTTCCATAAGGAAATGGAAGTATGGTGATGGCAAAAAAAAACGTGTTCGAGATTATTGCAGATTCTGATTGTACTACCGTCAAAAACATGAAAAAAAGTCATTTTTCGAAAAGTGTCTGTGTGTCTGCCTGTAGATTTCTATGGCAAACGATAACAGCCGCAAATTCAAACAGAATCAAAAAATTTTTTGCATACAGCCCTGATTTGTAGAGTACTCAAGATTTATTGTTTTTGGTGAAGATCGGTTAAGGGAAAGGGGTAGTTTACCTGCAACTTTTTTGAATCAAGGGTAATTTTTTTCTATGGCAAACAATAACAGCCGCAAATTCAAACAGAATCAAATAATGTCGAACGCGTTTCGGCATCGTATTCGCCTTCTTCAGCTTAGAGACAGACAGCCAGTATTTAGTAACGGTTATTGTATGGAAGGTGTATGGGGGTGGTGCGTGGAGGAAGGGGATTGGCACGGGGATTCAAATTAATGTTTGTTTTTTGTATAATTGTGTCAAAAAGTATATGTGATTTATATTGTAATTGGTCGTTAAGTATGTTGTTTGGTTGTGTTGTGTGGTGTTTGTATATTTCGTATTGTTCACCTATGTTGAGTTTTCGACCTTTGGGTAAACTCCATGTGTTATGTTTTAACAAGGGTATTTTCTATGGCAAACGATAACAGCCGCAAATTCAAACAGAATCAGATAATTTTTTGCATACAGCCCTGAATAGTAGAGTACTCAAGACCTATTGTTTTTGGTGAAGATCGGTTAAGGGAAAGGGGTAGTTTACCTGCAATGTTTTTTGTTTTAACAAGGGTATTTTCTATGGCAAACGATAACAGCCGCAAATTCAAACAGAATAAAATAATGTTTTGCATACCTTCCTGAGCTATAGAGAACTCAATGTCAGTTGATTTTGGTGAAGATCGGTTTAGGGAAAGGGGTAGTTTACATGCAACATTTTATGTTTTAACAATGGTAATTTTTTCTATGACGAACGATAACTGCCACACATTCAAACAGAATCAAATATTTTTTGTATACGTTCATCAATTGTAAAGGACTGAAGGCCTGTTGATTTTGGTGAAGATTGGTTAAGGGAAAGGGGTAGTTTACCTGCCACATTTTATGTTTTCACAAGAGTTATTGTTTCTATGAGGAACAATAACTGCCGCATATTTAAACAGAATTAAATAATTTTGTGCATACCTTCCTCAATTGTAGATAACTCAAGGTCTGTTGATTTTGTTGAAGATCGGTTAAGGGAAAGGGGTAGTTTACCTGCAACATTTTATGTTGTAACAAGAGAACATTTTCCATGAAGAACGATAACTGCCGTAAATTCAAACAGAATCAAAAATAATGTTTTGCATGTATCCCTGAATTGTAGGGGTCTCAAGACCTATTGATTTTGGTGAAGATCGTTTGAGAGAAAGGTGTAGTTTACCTGCAACATTTTATGTGATTAACAAGGGTAATTTTTTTCTATGACGAACGATAACTGCCATAAATTCAAACATAATCAAATAATGTTTCGCATACAGCCCTGAATTGTAAGAGTTCTCAAGACCTATTGCTTTGGTGGAGATCGGTTAAGGGAAAGGGGTAGTTTACCTGCATCGTTTTATGTTGTAACAAGAGAAATTTTTTCATGACGAATGATAACTGCCGTAAATTCAAACAGAATCAAATAATTTTTTTACATATGTGCCTGAGTTGTAGAATACTCAAGGCCTATTGATTTTGGTGAAGATCGGTTATGGGGAAAGGGCAGTTTACCTGAAACATGTTTTGTTGTAACAAGAGTAAAGTACTTAATTTTGATAAATAAAGTATCCTGACAAGAAGATCTTAATAATCCACTGTAGAAACGTAGATGAAATATCTATAAATGAAGAGGCTAGTTGAACAGGGTGGGGGTAATTTTCTATAAATGAAAATTATTGTGGAAAGGGGAGGAGATAATTTTTATATGTGTACTACGTTATCGGCAACAAAGTAGTAGTTTGTTGTTAAAATTCCTTCCCGGGCTGTTTGGCCGTAGTCCAATGTTTTCTGCAAAACCAGACATTTCAGCAGTGCTGTCGACTGCCATCATCAGTGAAAATCGAGTGCGATAACGTGTGGTGGTATACGTTAGTGACCACAGTACTGTGGTTAAGGCTGAAGCAATAAGTGGAAATAAGTAGTTTCTATGGAAACATTTCATTTCGTAAATGATTTTAAATATAAATCTTAAAACATGGAAGTCAAGTATGGTTCTCCATACTGATATTTTTTATTTGTAGTGGAATTAGCTAGTCCTATCAACACAAACACATTTTGCTGATGATCAAGGTGGTGTGAACAGCTCCAGTTAATGCAGGTAGATTTTTCTTGTGGAATTCTGTGCCCTCTTCATTAATTAGATTTGTGTGTTTGATTATATCTTATGGATATAAGATCTACAGTTCACATCGGCTTCATGTGACTAATTGGAGGGTTACTATTAAACATAAATATGATGCGCTGATTAGTATTGCCTTATAAAGGAAAAATGAGTGTGTACACAGTATTCTATTTTACTACACTTTAAAGCATGTTCACATCAGATATTGTGTTAACGTTTCTTAACATTTATTAATTGTATATATTCCTATATATATTCACATTTATTTCTGAGACATGTTACAGGCATTGCTTTGTATGCCCATTTTTGGTCACAGCTATAGCAAAATTGAAAGTTAAGGGCATGGAAATGCGCGAAATGCTTATGGTCAGAGGGGAAAGGTGATGTGGAGGGAGTCACTGTGAGGTGTGAGAAGAGAACTGTAGTCATCAGCGACGGTGCAGCCAACCTATGAACATTACATCGAATAGTAACAAAAAGTCGTGACTGTTAAAGTTTGTTTAAAATGTGTCACCACGAATCTCTATCTGATGTGTGAGTGTGTGTGTGTTGTGTGTGTGTGTGTGTGTGCGCGCGCACGCTCTAATTCTGCATGAAAATAAAATTAAATAGAATACTGAAATGAAATAAATTTCATAGATATTAAACATCGTATGTTATAACTTCAACTTTTCACTTTGTTTACAGTAAAACGTTGTTTGCCAGCTGGTAAAACAAATTATCTCAGTTCTCATTCATCTGTTTCTTTTACCGGTTGTAACACTTTTAGCATTAAAAGATTTTAAAAGATATTCTTTTTCTAAAATTCTGTATTGAAATTATTTGTTTTTTACTTCTTCTAGAAACAGTTTCTTGTTGTCCAGGATTAAAAAGATTCTTGCAATTAAGTTAATACGAAGAACGCGTTACTTTATGTAATGATAATCTGGAAAGATAGTAGAGTGTAATTAAGGAGTGGAAGTGTACAGTTTGCAAATTCCATTGTGATAAGAACGGTCAGGGAGGCTGTAGTTTTTTACGTCTCAGCAGTGCCACAATGACAGAACCAAACGTGTACTGTTCCAATTGTATTTATTGATTGATTTATTTCACTTTTGTTTGTAAACATAGATAAATAAAATTACTATATTATTATTTTTTTATTACTATTATTATGTTTATTATTGTTATTATTATTTGATTTACGTTGGAAACAATAAAAGTATAATTCTTCTTTTATGCCACCTGTGTGACTGTAGGTACATACACACACACGCGCGCGCGCAGATAGAGATTACAACAAATGCAAGACTGAGATAGGACGTAACACAGTAACTAACAATGTACTGGTAACTAAAACATCACACACAAGTTGGCAGTACCTTCACTTCCAGTCCAGCTGATTATCCGTTACCCTCCCGCCATTCACAGTTTCAAAGTGGACTCGTCCATCCATAAATTGGTTTCTACGCATATTCCCTTAACTTTCAATTTGACTGTACTTTATGCCTAGCGAAGTAATTACATTAGCTTTTCCATTGCAATTTGCAATGCCACAGAACCATAACCAAAGTCCATTGTAACTATTCTTCATGGTTATAACATAAAAGTAATTCAAATCCACACACAAAGTTGAAAAATAAGTGTGAATGTATCTTGACACATATATTAAATTTATCGTCAATAATTTAATATTTGAAGAGAAGAATTGAGCTAAAACATAATATGTATGCGTGTTATTTTACATTTAGTTAACTTTTAAGTTTATTTTAACGAATATTGAGTATTATATTTTTTTTACAGCCAAGATGTCTGGAGGGGAACGTAAAAAACGAACATCTCGAACTACGGGATGGGAGGAAGCAGGGGGTGAGTTCTATCAAGAAAGTTATCCTGGAGACGTAGATTTGGAAGTTTTACAACGTGATCCACACCATATTGCTACATTACTGCCAAGCAAACAAAGCCGAGGAGGTACGAATATTATATTGACTGAAAGTAGTTTCCAATTTGTAAATGCCGATGGGAAGTTCTGTTGCTTTTAAAATGGGGAATCGTGGATGATGGGTATAACAATAATAATTAAACAAAAAGTAGTTTGCAATTCCACTTAATAACAAACAGTTACTGTTGGGGGGGGGGGTGACCTAACACCACCACTCCAACTCGGACATGTAGCGCATATCAGTTTCAAAGGCTTCATTCCACCTCTTTATTTCTACAGTACCATCCCCTTATTTCTTTATTTCCTGCCAAACATGTAAGCTTTCCAGGGATGGGCAGGAAAAGTCCCCACTCTCCATCTACTGGATTGTCAACAAGCGGGCTGGAACCCTCTCTTTTCAAAGAGACTAACACATTTCACTGCTATGACATGTAAACACATAACTGTTAATACAAGACATAACATTGTCCTACAGGAGCATCATGGAGATGGTGTTTCAGAACCCAGGCAAGCAGACGAAGGAGGCCAATCCTTTGAACTTGAATCAGGTACAGCAGTGCCGGTTTCACAGACCTGATCCTCAGATCACGCTATCAAGCAGTGGATGCACTCTTTGTTCCAATTATCAACCCTGATACCGGCAAAAATTGGTTAACCCTGTGTCCCAGAAGGCAGCATGTGCCAGGGTGGGTGTGTTGGAAGGAGAAGGAACCACTGGTAATCAGTGGTTAAAAGGAGGATTGATAAAATGATGGACAATGGCACCTAGTCATATGATTACAAAACTTTTTAACAAATCTATTAAGCACAGATGCCTAAAGAGTGGAAGATTGGGTACATGTCATCCATACATAAAAAAGAGATGGTCAAAATTGTGAAAATTATAGAGGAATCACAGTTTGTATCTATCCTGAGTCAATTAATTAGGAAAGCTTTACAAGACAATTAGGAAGGATTTTACAAGACATGAAGAGAAAAATATGTGGAGATTATCCATAAACACTGATAAATCGCAAAACCTGTCTATAGGAAGTCTGCAAAGCAACTTACAATTAGAAGATAATGAAGAGATCAAAGCATGTGGTACTTACAAGTACATAGAAGTGCTTGTCAGTTAAAATGGGAAAGATGAGGAAGAATTTAGACAATGAATTGGTGTGGGACAGAAGGCAATTTGGAGATAAAATGGAATATGGTGCCAAAAGGAAATATCAAAAGGTAGAAAATGGCATATCTCCATCATTAAAAGTATTATACTATATGATACCAAAACTTAGAATATAACTGAATAGATAAAAGAAAAATTATGGCCAGGGAAGTGAATGGACTGAGAAGATCGTGTAAAATATGTAAACTAGATAGGTACCCTACAGTTTCAGTCTAGCCCATTGAGGATGCCTCAGTTGTGTTATGGACAAAACATGTGGTTTTAAGAAAAATAAAACTACGTATGTTAAACTGAAAAACAGTATTGTTATAGACTAGATAGAATCAGAAATGAGATGATTAGGGCGAAGACGAATATGCCACATACTATTTTGGATAAAATTTATTGAAAAAAAGTAACTAATCTAGTTTGCACATTTGCACAGAATATGAGGTTAAAGATTGTCAAAATGACATTTAACTGGGTACCCACAGGTCGAAGGAAAAGAGTGAAACACCCACCTGTATGGACATAGAGTGAAACATGCAACAAGCACTAAGGAAGCGCAGTTTAACTGAAGACTTGTGCAGCTATACAGCACAATAGAAGGATAGTTTGGAAGTCAAACAGAGATGGCAGATGCTATGAACCAATCAGTGATGATGAAATGAGTTTTAATATAACAGAATTTAGGTGCTTTCTTTGACATTTGTAGAATGCTTTATTTAACCACTTTTAGCGGAATTTTTGTATCATTGTCAGCCTAGTTAGAATTGAAGAAGTACCCAATTTTTGCCTTTCATGAAAAAATGTCACGTTAAACATTATGTCAAGTACAAATGCATTCTGTGTTCATTATACCATTTTAACCAATATGTAATTCATATATTATTAGTACATACCTTAAATTTAATCATTTTATCTTTATTAAATATTGGTATGGAGAACCATACATGACTTCCATGTTTTAAGATTTATATTTCAAATCATTTACTTGAATTCAGTTTGATAATTTCTAAAAAAAATATCCCCCACTCTCAAACTATTTTCACTATTTATAGATATTTTTGTTATTATGGGGTAGTCGTTTAATATAATGTTATTTTTGAGTCACTTTATCTATAAAAATCGGGTACTTTGTTCTTATAAAGAAACTGAACTACGCAGATAATCATCCCTCCTCCTCGACCGATCCCCACCATTAATGGTATTTACATTTTCATGGAGTAGTTTTATCATATGTAATTGCTAAGGTATCTATCTTATCATTTGAAATTAAATACTCATACTTTACTTGATATCAGCAAAGTAATTTTCAAAAAATCACCCCCTCCCCCTTCAAGTACCCTCTCCATTTATAATATCTCATTTACCATTTTATAGTGGATCAATATGGCTTTATTTCGGGGTACTTATTTATCAAAATTAAGCACTCTACTCTTGTTAAAACACAAAACAATGCAGGTAAACTACCCCTCTCCCTTAACTAAACAACCCCATTTTTTTATATTTACACTTTGTAACAGTACATATCTTCACCATAAAGTTAACAACAAAAATAAAGAATGAAACACTCATAAACTAACACCAGAACACCTAAGAGAGGAATGGTAAATGAATAACTGTGTACAAAGTATTATATAAGGTTCAAGAACTAAATAAAACAATTAATATAATTAACTCAGCAAACAAAGGATAATAAATAGTGATAAAGGAGAAAATATAGAAGACAACATAATGTGATTAACCAAATGACCCAATAGATATGGTAAGTGAGAGGATAAAACTAACGTATAATGACATTCAGTATTAACAAGAGACTGTAGAGAATATAAATAAACACAAGCAAGGTAACAAACACAGAAGAAGTAACAAATATGTCAGATAATGTGCCTAGTACATGTATTAATAGAGAATGAAACTAATAAAACGAGGAACCTACAGGAATAAGAAGCAGCCAAGAGACACAGACCTAGACAAACTATTACCAAAGACAAACCACGACAAAAACTCTTTATTCTAATGAAAGAATAGGACTAATTAAACAAATCAGAACGATGAAAGTAAATAATGAATTAATTATATTAGTAAGAACAGTATACCATGCATGCTTTTAATACAGGCAAATCCAAGTAAATTAACTAAAAGAGAACCTAGTAATCACCTCTAGACAGGTAGAAATCATAAAGAAATAATAAATAATAATTAACAAGAGTGAAAGTGTCAAATAATAACCTATAAAACATTGAAACAGAAAGCTAAAACATAGACCATTGTTGTCTGACAAAAGGGGTCCCAGGTAACCTCAACTCGGTTACAAATCAGCTTGTAATTAACATAAATTAAGACCAAAACGATGTAAACTAGTGTAAGTTATAAAATAATGAAAGTAGACATTATAAAGTGGAGGCCAGGGCCCGACTTGGGCTGTAGCGCCATAGGAGAGAGAGACATTATAAAGACGAACCTATGCAACAATTTTATTAATTAAAAGTGGTATGTGTGGTGTTTAATGCAAATACACAGACTGAAATTGGACAGAAAGATGTACACATTAAACACACTCAGAATTTCTATAATATTGTAAACCAGTGAAGAACAATGACAGATGTGCAATATAATATGTATTACCACTATTATAGTATACAATAATTATAATGAAAAGCTAATTTAACCAGAATTAAGGAAAACTGAGGTAACTGTCTGACCACACTAGATGCAAGAAGTATTAGTGAATTATTATCAATATCACATGTAATTATAAGAGATCAACCATTGCAAAACAATCTTTAAACTGTAAAGACAATTTAGACCTAAAGGAACCACATAAAAATGGGTGTGTCATTAATTCAGGATTAAATCATAATGACATGGCATACTAAGACTATGAACAATAAATGCGACTAAAAACAAGTAAATAATTGTATTCTAATGAAAACTAAGCTGTCCAGAAGTTGTAATGGGCATCTTAGAATAGATATATCGCTGTAAAAAAGTGGACAGAACAAAATATGTCAATAAATAAAGTAAATCAAACTGACCAGGCTCTAGGCCATAGAAAGCATGGGTCAAATATAGTAATTTTATTAATTTTAGACAATCATTGTACTAAATATTATCATACATGAACTTCAAAGGAACCATATGATGGACTCTAATCATCATTTGGTCAATTTTAGTAATTAATCATATAAAACAATAAGAAATATGTAATAGCCATAAGCAGTGGTGGCTGGTAATGTTTTTGACTGTGGGGGGGTTGGCAAAAATTTTTTTGGACCCATACCTATGTAACAAAAGTCACCAGTAAAATCTAAATTATTGCTATTATCATGAAATAATTGTAAAATTGAACCTTTTGCTTTACTACTAAAAGTATTGTTAATATCAAAAACCTACCTTGCAAACTACCAATATTTAAACAGATATATTTGTTCCCTACCCTATTTGTTTCTAACAAATACGCACAGAACACACAGGCTCAGGCCTACACAGAATAAGTTACACGTTTATGTAGCCTACACAAGGTTCGACAAAAACACTTATCTTACACAGAATACACTGCCTAATAAAGAATAAATTATTAGAACATTACGTTTACACAAAAAATACAACAAGAACACAATCAAAACTATATCAAACACAAGAGAAAATGTACGCTCTTAAACAGCAACAGAGAAGTTTTGAACAACGCTCCGGTTCTCCAGGCAGAGTCCCTCCTACAATGGCTGCTGCTGATTTAAAAGCACAGACATGTGTACACTTAATCAACTAAACGCTATAACTCACCGTCTGTGGCTTAAGTAAATGTCTTTTATTCAATTGACATGTTTCGGGACACTTGTCCCATCATCAGAATATTTAAAAAGGTCTCTTTATACCATCATACGATGGCACAGTCGTCAATATATTAAAACCACATAACACAAAACACAAACACATTACACAAAGTACGCACACGACAATTTTCGGTGTACACCACACGGTAACCGATAGCGATATTCTGATGATGGGACAAGTGTCCCGAAACATGTCAATTGAATAAAAGACATTTACTTAAGCCACAGACGGTGAGTTATAGCGTTTAGTTGATTATAAAATACGTGGCTTGGACTATAAGCGGATTTATTCCATTAACAATATGTGTACACTTCCTCTTTCCCCGGTCCCCGCAAGACTAGCCTATGCAGGGAGGGCGACAGCGAAAGCGTCCGGCTGCGGGACCATGCCGAAAACATTGGGTGATCGTTATTAGTCGCCCCAAAAATATCTTTCACATAAGGATACTACACATTATAGTTATATTATTGACAAGTTTAATTTGGAAATTTAGTGGGAAGGCTGCGCCCTTTTGCCCTCTCTGTACGAGCCGCCACTGGTCATAAGTAAGGAATTAACTTTCTTATTATTAAACTCACGTCTTGTGAAGACTCATTTTAAAGAACAAATTAATTGTAATAACATAATGTGATTACATTAAGCATTACTCATATAACAAGGACGTTAAACCAATTTTAAAGGAATTATATGTATTTTGGGAAAAACGAGAAGGCAACAAACGATACTCTCCAACCCAAAGTCGTTAACAATTTTCTGTAAAATTAATTAATTTGCGAGGGGTGTGACCTCGCTGGATGGAATGTCGACCTTTTTAACCAATGGAATCGATCAAAATCGACCGGGGTATGTGCTCCCGATATAGGAACAGCGAAGAAGAAAAATAATTGTATTATTCTGCCTCAGACTAGCGACGCGAGATTTCTGTGCGCGAATACAGTCGTTTTCAAGATATCAGCTGTGCGGTTATAAAAGTAAACAGAAGGGGCATCCTAACCCCAAAACTTTTAGTGTCGAGTGATTAAATAAAACGCTTGTATTATAGCAAAATGCAATTGCACAGTGCATAATAAAGTTGCAATTCAAGTGTATTAACAGGAAGTATAGTGTTAATTGATTATTAATAATAATTAATTAAAAAACAGAGATTTTAAGATTGTCAATTTTTTGAAACATGGAACCAACCATAATATACTAACGAGGTTCATAGTGAATAAACATGACTTAACAGTCATTCACAAACATTGATAAACCTGACATCATTATTTTTATAGAAATAAATAATAAATTTATTACCGATATTACAAATATCGAACCAAGTCGAACTAAACAATGAATAATAAAATCTCGAAGAGAGGTTATATGAACTTTTGAATTCAATTGGTATCAGACTAAACAACCAATTAATATTGTGATGAACACTGATTAAGTAACAAATCATAATGTTTTGAATAACTAGAGTGCTATATACAGTGGATATAATAATAATCGACAAACATTAAGTGAAATTATTTTAAATACTGATGTAACTTTTTTGATATTTAGATTAAGCTGATACCAGATATTATGGAATAGTTAATAATTTATTGCGATTCAGTATGCCGGAAGTTGTTCTCATATTAACAGTAGTCAATTTAATAACCATGTTAATAATAATATAAGCTTTCGATGTTCTTTTGTTATTAAATATTTGAATCAGTATGCCTAGAGGCAACTCAATGTTGATAATAGTCAATGTTACGACTATAGGTTAATAATTTTGAAACCATTCCAGATCATTTTTGTTCTAAAGATTAATTCGTTATGCATAAAGCAAATGTAAGGCTGACCATAGTCGATGATATTTATTCCATGGTAATGATTTATGAAACCATTTAATATACTTATTGCTCATAATAATTAACTCCGCCTACTTGTTAAATGTTAAACAGTAGTGCAGACATTTTTTCTTGTTTTTGTATCTTGCAGGCTCAAAGGAACCACTGAAGAATTGTAAACATAATGAACCAAGGTTCAAGAAGTACATTGTAAATTTTATGTTAAATAATTTAAATAATTTTCTATACCCTGAGATTAAGAGCAAAATAGAAAGTAAAGTCAATGACTGACTAGCCAAGCAGCCTGTGTTAAATTCTAAAGTAACGAATTGCAAATATTATCAAGATTTGTTAATAAAATTAAAATTCGTAACAGAAAAACAAAGAGTTGACGACTTTTTATTACACAGACAGTACAGTCTCGAGCTAGATTTTCAGCAATACTTTCACAGGTGGCACCGTGTAACACTGACCTATGAGGATCGAGTTACCGATTCAATTATTTACGAATTGGTCAATCGACAAGAACTTTATACACCGTAAGTAAATAACTTGTGTTTGTTTTAGCCGAATCAGAATCTGCGACGATCTACGAACATCCACGGACATCTGCTAGAGAAACATCAACAATTCGTCGTCAGTCTTTTTCACTACAGACTCTTTCCATTTTACAACATAAACAAACAAATAAAATTTAACTTAAACTTATTAAATTCTACAACTGAAGAGAATTTGTAACTTGTACAACGTTTATTGAGTAATAGTTTCATTATATGTAATTACTAAGGTATCTTATCTTTCAAAATGAAGTAGTTTATTCAACATAAAAAAAGTATTTTCCTAAAAATTATCCCCTCCCCCTTTAAATGCCCTTTTCATTTATAGATTTTCATCTACCTTTCTACAGTGGATTGTTATGACCTTTTCAGTATACTTTATTTATCAAAATTAAGTAATTTATTCTTGTTAAAATGTAAAACGTTGCTGGTAAACTACCCCTCCCCCTTAACCGATTTTTACCAAAATCAATAGGCCTTGAGTCTTTTATAACTCGGGCACATATGCAAAAAATTATTTGATTCTGTTTGATTTGTGTCAGTTATCGTACGTCATAGAAGAAATTCTACAGAGACACAGACACTTTTAGGAAAATGACTTTTCTTTATGTTTTGAGGGTAGTACAGTCAGAATCAGCCCTTATCTTGAACATGATTTTTTCGCGATCACCATTCTTCAATTTTCTTATGGAACATGGAAATAAAAATTACCCCCTCCCCCTTCAACAACTATCATTTTCATTTACAGAATATTACCTCCTCTCCCTTCAACTACGCTTTTCATTTATAGATATTTCATCTACGTTTCTACAGTGGATTATTATGACCTTCTTTTCAGGATATTATAAATGAAAATGATAGTTGAAGGGGGAGGGAATAATTTTTTATATGTGTACAAGATTTTTTTATTTGTTATTTGTTTTTTATTTGTATTAGTAGTTTGTTGTTAAAATTCTTTTCCGGGCTGTTTGGCCATGGTCCAATGTTTTCTGCAAAACCAGACATTTCAGCAGTGCCATCAAGTGCCATCATCAGTGAAAATTGAGAGCGCTAACGTGATGTGGTGTACGTTAGTACCACAGTACTGTAGTTAAGGCTGAAGCAAGAAGTAGAAAGAAGTAGTTCCTATAAAAATATTTCATTCAAAAAATGATTTTGAATATAAATCTTAGAACATGAAAGTCATATATGGTTCTCCATACCGATATTTTTAACAGTTTCTTACCACACATAAATTTTGATGAAGTGAAATTCGGCATTGTTTTAATTTCCTCATCTCTGCATTCATACTGAACTTAAATTTGCATTTATAGCAAACAGAATAAATGCCAAATTTGAAAACTTACACAGATGTATGAATTTTGTATCAGTTTTTATTTCATATTGAAATGTTGTGCAGTCAGGTATAGAAATGTATTGTCGTGCTGTAATTAAGCCATAGCCTGGCCAGGTCACTCCCCTGCTTTTCTGTGTGCTACATAATGGATGTTGCTCTAACTTAATTGTGTTACTAATTTCCACTGTGCAGTGGAAATTTCAGAAATGTTGTATATAGAATTTAATTGTGAAACTGAAAAACTAATTAAACAGTTTTTCAAGAATTAAAATGATATATTTAGTATTTAAGGCAAGAAACAGAAAGAATATGCCACAAGATGTGTTGATCACACAGTGAATATTCACTACTACAAAACCGTTTAAACAAATTATAAAGACCATTGCGACAGTACAATCATATACTGTAGTGTGCATTTAATAGATAAAATAAATATTTAAATTAAATTTATAAATATGTAATAAATAAGCAGGTATGAGATTGAAAGCTGAGTTTATGTTAAAAAGATGGAATGTAGACCGGCAGGAACTGACCTGAACACTCACGCGACTGTCGCTGAGAGTGTGTAAAGTAGTAAGTGATGTGTGTGAGTGAGGCCAGAATAATTGTCAAATTACAGTTTTTATTTAATTATAAGAAAACCATAAATGGTAGAAAAAATTCAAAGACTCCTAAATATGTATAAAATTAATATGTATGTGTAGTGAGAAAACAGCGTAAAAAGGACTTGCACTGCGAATTCAGTGCCATTTTAAGTGCGTAGTAATTACACGGATTATTCTGTTACGATGGTAATTACGTTGAACATGTGTAAGTAAATCATCCATCGTTAGAGCACCCTGTAGGGCACATTAGACTTTGCCATCGGCAGAAATGTGTGAAAATATGAAATTGGAAGAGAGTGGGAGAACTGACGCCACTGAACAATTTCAAACAGGCAGAATTCTGTCCCAACAGGAGCTGTACGATGCTCGATTATAAATAGGGCACGAGAGAAGCCAGCCTTCTTCTCAATCAGTCTTCAGTAGCGGCGGGACGCTCTGTCCAGTGGCGACACAAAATTTTAAATTTTGTTAATTGAACAGTTGATGCGGACGGACGCTATGTTCGTCATAAGTGCAAAACAGTAACTCTTAATCTGTTTCCGAATACGAATATAGAACATACTTTACAATGTCTACACACACAAACGTCCATCAGTCAAGACAAGCTATTATGTTACATCATGCAGAGGAACGCTATGCTGAACAATAGAGGCATCTGCTAGAACTACAGCAGCAGGTGCAGAGCAACCTCTCACACTATACTACATCAACCAAATGGGACCATGATAGACGAGTAACTGGAGGACGACAAGTGGAACCTGGGGACGTGCAGGGAACTCCATCAGAAGAGGACCTACAGATCAATGGAGGACATGAGTATGAGCTATAAAATTGAGGTGACATATAATCTATTTATAAATTTTAAATGAGAGACTAAAGACATTTAAAAGACATTTTGAAATTTAAACACGAATAAGAGTATATGTAAAATGTAGATAAAGAGGTTCAGAGAATCTGATTTAAATTTAATAAAATATTTTCTTTGATGTTTAATGATTAATTTAGTCAATTGCAATTTTATTTTAAAGTTTGTAGAGCAATCAATGATTACTATGTATGCAATACATAAATTAACGTAGTTGAAAGTTATATAAAAAAAAACTGCAGTAAAGCACACTGTCAGACTGAGCAGTCGAATTTTAATATTAACAAATAAGTATTTAGAACATAACTTTGTTACTGTAGAATATAAGATTTATTTAATGATAAATGTACTGCAACATTTGAACGTTTCAAGCGAACAATAATGAATATTTGTGGCGAAGTAAGTTAGATTTTTAAACACGCTTGTGGTTTATAAATAAAAATTATGAAAACTCGTTACAATTCAATCAGTGACTACTCTTATTACCATTACACCCAAACTCCATTAATTGGTACACTTTACCAGTAATGTTATATAAATTTTGGCACTCCACAAATTAAATTACATTTAAATTTGTAAATTGTAGTGTTATAAATAATTGTCGCCAAGAACGTGGGGTTACCCAAATAAAGTTAGATTTGTAATTTGTATTGTTGCAAACAATACAAACAGAAAGAATATGACACAAGATGTCTTGATCACACAGTGAATATTCACTACTACAAAACCATTAAACAAATTATAAAGACTATTTTATAGTCCAGAAACTATAAAACAAAGACCATTATTACAGTATTGTTTGTAATCCTTGTTGATGTCTACAGGTTTTAATATATTTGTTGTACCATAACTTATTATTTTTAATAAATTATTATAAATATATAATACCGATACCATAATTGTGTTAAGAAATTCTAATAAAAGAAAGTTAAATTCTATCTATGATGAAATGAATGGATGTGTTTGGAGGCTTTCCAAATGTTATTTCAACTCGTCTTGTTATGGCCATAGTCGTTTTCTTACAAGTGAATCTTGCAGACTATCTTGATTTAAGTGGCTTTTAAAACAACAAGAACAACATAAAATCATTTGTTTAACAAACAGGATCAATTGCATAATTCTCATTACATTTTAAAATGAAAATTACATTCAGTTTAGTCCTCTAAGTGAATCTATATTTATACTTTATGTTATGTGCATCTACATTAAATAATTTTTGTACATCTATTTACACATATATCCAGTAATAGTTTGGTATTACTACTGCAGTTAGCAGTTAGGTGTCTGGTCACAGTTAGCAATGAAATTTATAAAAACCATATTTTTTTATTTATGTATGCAGTACATTCATAAACAAGGTGTGGGAAAAAATTCAGTTTTTATTTACACCTTGTGTTTAATATATTGTTACGACGGTCTATTTGATCGTCGTAGGTACAGTGGAAAACAAAATACAAGACACTAATTAAGTCACTAATCACCAGCTTTAATTTTCACAGTTAAACAGTTCGTAATTAACAACACAGTCTCCTATAACAAATTAAATAAAAATTGTTCACACGCAAATAAATGTCAACTAATATTAAAACACAATTGTATTACAATATACCGTCCGATTATAAAACACAACACTTAACTAATAACCACTTGAACGCACACAGTAATTTCGCCCGATAATGACTCTCGAACTGCACTGTAATTAATCGTGACTAATACTGACTGAACATCGTTAAGTACTGGTATTTATAGTCCGCCGAAAATCTAGACGATTCCACATACTACGTATTACCTCTAAACTATGACGTAATTGCTTGCGCCTGTGACACAGTGAGAGCGGCCGCGCAAATTCTCGCACCGTCTAGCAAATGCGTCGACAAGCACGTACACCACACGCGTTACATTCCGGATCCCTATGGAACATTCGATAAACACGTAGATTGTTCTGTGATGTCGTAACAATATATATGCGTAATTTTGTAAATGTTGTAAAACTGGTGTTAATTTACTTTGATATTCTGAAATTTGTTCAGATTTGTTTTTTGGCAACTAATTTGTTTTCCTCAAAACTGATTCAAAATTTTGTATCTAGCTGCACCTACCTTTCCTAACATTTTTAGCAAACACATTTATAGTGGTATCCAAGTCACTTGTGTGAATAGACAAGGTTACCTTTTTAATCCGCCTTGTGACTTCTTTTTTATATTGACGATGCAGTTCAAAGCATATGCTTCATTATCAGAGAATAAAATATCTCTCGTAAGAGGTTATCATCGGTTATAAATCCAATATCATTCGCTCTGTATGCATATCAGTAGGTGTAGCTATTCACGTTTTGTCAACCACTGAGCAGTTGCTCATCTCTATACGATACTGCCTTGAACCTGCTTTATCAGATAGAGACAAACAACCGCTCAGTGGTCGACCAAATGAAGAGGCAGACCATCTGTTTTAGCAAAGAAAACGTTCTATTCTATCTAGACACTGCAATCACTCACACTTCAACAGTTCTAGTCACAAACTTTATGAATCGCACTGTGAATTATTTCCATGGACACCATATGTGCCAGATTCAGCCCCCAGTGACTTTTCCTGTTCCAGAATCTGAAGAAATTGCTCGCTGGAACAAGATTCACTTCAAATATGGAGACCATCACATAGACAATCACATATGAACTTTATTTGATCTTAAAAAACTAGTAAAAATGTCTCTAACATTACGGTACACCATCTAATGAATCAAACTTTTGACCGATCATAGCCAGTTGATACTCCTGAACACTACCTCTGTATCATACCAATAACTTTTCCAACTACCCTTGTACAATATAGTGTACTTCTATATTCATACTTTATTGCTCTGTAACTTCACTGTCTGCCTGTTCCATGTGTTGTTACTTGCTTTTAATAAATTTCCTTCCATATCATGTAGAGTCAGCCATTGATCCTTTGGTACATTCAGTTGTTTATATAAGTTGTGAATTAATTGTTAATGCTAATGAAATGCATATTATGTAGCAACAGGCAAAAGACGTGGAGATCAGAAGCCAACATTGAAGCGAAGAACTTCAACATCTAGATCTCGATACCATACAACAACAACTGTTAGAGATGGCACGGTAACAGATGTTCAGGTGTCCATGATGCCAGATTTGTCAGGTAATTGTATTATTTCTTTTTTAATTATTGATTAATGTAATAGAATAATGTATATTCCTAAAATCCAATGCCAAATGAAGCTTATCACCTGAAAGTCCATAATTGAAAAAATTGCCTATAACCTTTTTTTAGTGTTGTTAGACAAGATGATTACATCATTTGTGTTCCCAGATAATTACATAAGTATTACTGAAGTTACGGCTTTTTGTGGAACTGATCCCGTACGGGTAAAAATTGTTATAGACTGTACTGTCCTGGAACAAGTTAGCAGTTTTGAATACCTGGGCTACAGTGTGTCTTATAATGCAAGCAACGACATGGTGAATAAGTTGCATAAGTTCAACCTTATGTGCGGGACCATCAGGTGAACTCTTAAGTCAGCAAGTAAACGAACACGCCTAAAATTCTGCAAGGTGATGGCTCTTCCCACACTTCTTTATGGGTCTGAGAATTGGATTTTAACGAAAGGCCAGGCCAGTCGCATGCAAGCGGGTGAAATGAGATTTCTCAGGCACGTGGCAGGGTATACTCTCCATGATCCTAGAGGAAACGCAGATATACAGCAGGAACTGAATATTTTGAGTATATTCGACAGGATCGACCAGTATTGGCTGAATTGGTGGGAACATCTTTGCCGAATGGATGGCTGCCGCATCCCCAAACAACTATGGAACTGAGCTGAGGGGGCAGAGAGGTGTGGGACATCCGAGGAAGCGCTGGAATGACCAGCTGTAATATTTGCATATTTGAGACCGGAACAAACCAAATATTTGGTTTAAACCTTGAGGATGATGATGATGATGATGATGATTACTGAAGCTTAATCTTAATCTGAATGCCATACTCATTCCTTGGCACTAGAACCAAAATGTAGGATCTTAGTCACCCAAGCGTGTCTTCCTCATTTGTCCTCAATCTTCTGATTCCTATTCTTGCCTTATGAAGAAGAGGTAATGAAGAGGTAAAAAACTTCTTTTCCTATTCTCAAGACATTGTTTTTGAAGACAACTAAAACCATACTTGTTCATAATGTCTACACCAAGAATTGCTTCATCCACAATGTCTGCAACAAGTACTGATGATCAAACTCAAGTTGACTGAGGCGTAGGTGTATCTCTACTTTTTCAAACACTTATATAAGCCGTCCAGTAGCTGTTTGCAAGCTGCAAGAGCATCAGATTGCTCACCACATCAGGGCACGCAATGGAGACTGTGGCACTTGTGTCAACTGTAATTTAGGTTGGCCTTTCTTGAACAAATCGGTAACTACAAACCTCCCGCTATATTTCCGAAGTGTAGAAAATGCATATTGTTTAGGGGCTTTCTTTGTTTTAATTGTCAGTTTGTCTTGTGAATTTTCTGACCTACAATTTTTTGTTTTAAACTACGAGTGCTGTGGAATGATTTGACTTAACCTGAAAGTCAAGTTACTTGACATTATCAAAACTTACCTACCTAACACTAATCAGTGAAAACTCACAGACTAACTGGTGTACCAAAAATTAGAATTTGTCGTGTCTTGCTACAGGAAGAAAAATTATGACAAGAGTGGCTTTTAAAGGGTGGACTTCAAGGGGCTTCTCAAAACAGAAATGTATTGGAAAGGATCCACTTGTTGATGCTTTAAATGAATGGTTCTCCACTGTCATTGCTCAAGTCTGTTAGCAGTCCAGTGCTTAAAATTAAAGTTGAAGAATTTACCAAGTAATTAAACCATGATGGTTTTAAAGCCACAGAAGGTTTCTTATCCCACTGCAAAAATGGGAAGCAAATTGAATGGAAGAAAGCAACAGGGAAAAGCTAGTGCTGATGTCAGAAGTGCTGAAAACTGGAAATATTATATACTACCCAAAATGCTACAGATATTTCAGCAGATGATAGTTATAATGCTGAGAAAACTGGTTTGTTTTATCAGGCCACACCAGACAGTTCTCTGTGTTATAAACATATAAAATTGTCAGGCTCAAAATAAAATTAGTGGACCATGTTACTGTCCTCTGTTGTACTAATATGTCCGGTAGTATAAACATGAGTTACTTATAAATTGGGATATGGAGTTACAAAAAATGTTAAGACAAATTCTTCTAATTATTATAGACATCTTTGGCTCTCATCGACATATAGACTGTTTAAAAAACATAACTAGCGAGTTTTTACCACCTAATACCACAAGCCTGGTTCAACCACTCGACACGGTATTATAAAAAATTTTAAATAATATACAGGGGTAAATTAGTGAACCACATTTTTCATGAAATAGAAGAAAACATTTTAACTTCATGCTCCACAGCTACAGAATTCAGTGCAAGAGTCACATTACTTCAAGGAATACAGTTTATGGGAGACAGTTGAAAGAAAATAAGTGTAGCTACAATCCATAATTCCTCTGTCCACTGTGAATTTTCTGTTGGTCAGCAAGCACGTCTTGTGCTGCCAGGGGCAGCAGTTACAGGTGAACACACAGGCTGCTTATTACAAGTTAAAAATCAAGAAGAATTCGTCCGGACTTATGAAAATATAGAATATTTTAACAAAACGAAGAATGTGATGATACCATATTAGAAAGGATTACGGTAGGCCTAAACGTTTTACACAGAAATGGTGAAGATGAACCAGAAATTCAGCAAATAACAACACAGGATGCGAAAAAGGTCATAACCAGACTTCCTGCAATATTTTATGCAGGAAGGCAACAACCCTTTGCAACAATAGGACATTTTTTCAAACTTTGTAGAGCTTCAGTCATTAAAAAGAAAATGTCAACACAATAAGATAAATTTTTTGAAAAAGAATAATCACAAGTATGTGACTTATTTTCTTAAAAATAGGCCTATTCATGGTATTTCATTATGCTGAAATAATGGTGTTGTTATACATTTATTACTGTATTTCCTTAGACACACTTTGTTATTATGTGAGACATATCAAAATAAGCTTCGAGGCGACTGCGGTATTACCATGTCGCTTCACTCTCCGCCGTTGCCTTCACATAACCAAGTGTAACATGCGACAACGCTGTTGGGCGAGGGGTGGGAAAGAGCTGTTACTATTGCGTAACCGTATTATGCCAAGTCCTGTACTATAGTAAGAAATCTTATAATCGCAGTGTTTACTGTAGTTAAAGAGTTGAAAATTTTTGATTTATAAAACTTGTTTGCTTTCAGATAATAGGGCCACCCACTTAATTGGACCAACTTGATATGGTCCTAAAGTGTCATAATAAAGTAGTAAAGAATAGTAAAGTGCATACATGTGCAAATTTTATAATATATTTGTGATTTGAGGCGTGTCTTTCATATAAATATTTGTTGTGCTTTTTGTACAGAAAATCTGTCAAATGAAGAAAGGACTTGGGAAGAAATGATGCTAATCAAAGCAATGCCAGTTGGTATGGCTCAGAAAAAGGAATTAAAAGCCAAACTGCAGGTATATTTATTATAGTAATATATTTTTGAGATGTAATATTTATCATATACATATGCCAAGTTTTTTTAAACTTAAACTTTTTTTGTAAGTTAATCTTGTATAAAGGCAGGGTTTTTTTTTAAATAATCAAATCTTACAAAATGTTATATGAAAGGCTACTAAAACTGTTGTACAATATTTATTTTAAAATGCACTGCCATCAGTCACAGCTAACACTGAACATTTAGGCCTTAGAATCATAATGTTGATTCTTTCTATTCCACATGATACAAATAGTGCCAGATTATGTTTCCACAGTAAAGTTCTTTATTGTAGAAGTAAATTTTATTATATCAAGGTAGTTGAAAAACCTTATTGTCATTTTCACATTGGGAAAAGGCTTCTGATTAGGTAAATAAACAGAATGTAAAACTGGTAAACTAATTGTGGTGTATACAATGACCATCTGTTGGGCTGAGTCTAACAAAAATACCTTCATTCCTTCAAGATAGTATTCCTTGTTCAAGGTTTCATTTTGTGGAAGAAATTTGTGGTGAACAATGACTCCTTAAAAAAAGCTGTTAGATCATTCGTCATCATCAGCATTGGCTTGACAGCCCTTTCTGGGGCCTGGCCTTCTGCAGAAGATTCACCATTATTCTCTATCCATAGCCACACTTTGTGTGTGTGGCTATGTGTGTTAGATCATTGCATCTCAGTTAAATCCTCATTTTCAGATATAGTTTTACACATTCCAAAGTCTTTTTAAAGTATGTTTCCCAATATGACACAGAACTTCACACAAAATCATTGCTTAAAAAAATAATAAACAAATAAATTCATACAAATGCAACCTATTTCTGATTGACGCAATCAGAAGTCATTAAATTTCACAAAAGTTATATTTCACAATTAACTATTTGTGATTATACTAAACTATTACCCACTGTCTCACAGGTTCCCATTGTTTCATATAGTTGAAATGCATATAGGAAAAAATATTTATTTATTATACTAGAAGTAATTTAAACAAACTACTATTTAGTTTTCTTTTCTTGAAATACCAACAGTTCTGAAAGAGCTAACCTTATTTTCCGTAGTTCAATTTTTGTGTTATAACACAATTAACATTTACACATAATCATTTTTGTTATTTTTTTATACATATAAATTTAGAGCAACAATTAATATATTTTTAATTTTAGTAATCAAGTTGTTATTTTTTCAGAGTGCAGATACATTTCGGCTACAAGGTTTAAAACAGTTTAAGTGGAAAAGAAGGAAACTATGGGAACACATGAAAATACGATGGAAAGAGGCCTTCACAAAACTAGAATTGTGGCGGTATAGTTTGAAGAAAATAGAGGGTAATTTTGGAACTGGTGTGGAAGCATTTTTCTTATTTGTAAAGTGGTTAATGTTTTTGAACATGGCAATAACACTACTAATAGTGAGTTTTATAGTGTTACCAAAACTATTATTGGATGAGCTGCCACAGAAACTGTGTGTACCGAACAATGAAACCATGACAACTGAATGCTGCTCAGAAATGTATTATGATAATAGAAGTGAAAGTACAGGCTCACTCATTGATTTCGTGCAAGGCACAGGCTGGATGGAAAAAACTATTCTTTTCTATGGTGCATATCCAAATTCCGTTTTGAGAGGCACTTGGTTGGATTATAACCTTCCTTTAGCTTACATTGCTACTGCTGTTGGTTATTTTCTATTAAGTTTTGTTGCTATATTAAAGAGTGCAGCTCATGGCTTCAAAGAGCGTTTAGTTGAAGGAGAAGGCCAGTTCTACAAGTATTGTAACTTAGTATTTGGTGGTTGGGATTTCTGTATACACAATGAACAGTCTGCTAGCATTAAACACAAAGCTTTATATAATGAGATTAAAGGAAGTCTAGAAGCCGAAAGGCGAGAAGAGGAAATACGTAACCGTTCTAAAGAAAAAAAAATGAAATTACTTTTTATACGCACCTTAATTAACTTATTCGTATTTTTTATTTTGATCCTGGCAGGTATTTCAATTTATTTTACTTTCCAGTTTTCTCTTGAGCTGTTACTTCACGAGGAACACTCAAAATTTTATAAAATGCTTTTAGAATTTGCCACATCAATTTGTATTGTTACTTTGAATTTAGTTGTTCCATTCATTTTCAAGTATCTAGTTACGTTTGAGCAGTACAGCCCACCTTATGTAGTTCGCATTACTCTGTTGCGCACAATTTCTTTACGCTTGTCTTCATTGATTGTGTTGTTTGCATCATTTCATTCTCTGATAAGATGTAAAGCAGCACAACATGAATGTGCTAGTTATGAGTGTAAAGCCCCATTGTGCTGGGAAGTCTATGTTGGCCAACAGCTATATAAGCTTCTTATACTGGATAGCTTCTCCAACCTGATGGTGACATTCTTTGTTAATTTTCCACGTATGCTTCTTGCAAAACATTTGAACTGTCGATTAGCCAGATTGTTAGGTTTGCAGGAATTTGAATTATCAAAACATGTATTAGATGTTGTATATTCGCAGACTTTATGCTGGATTGGAAGTTTTTATGCACCACTGCTGCCATCCATTGCAACAGCACTTTTCTTTCTAAATTTCTATGTAAAAAAGTTTGCTTGTTTAGTAAATTCTACACCTTCCACAACCATTTATCGGGCATCTCGATCAAACTCTATGTTTATGTCAGTCCTACTTGTTTCATTTACTGTGGCTGTTATACCTTGGGCATACACAGTGGCAGAAATAACACCTTCAAAATCTTGTGGCCCCTTTCGAGGACAGCCTTCGGTTTGGTGGATAATGGAACATACATTCACCCATTTTCCGTATTGGATAAAATCTCTAGCGAATTTCTGTACTACAGCTGGTTTTGCTATTCCTGTGTTTGTATTTTTGACATTGTGTTTGTATTATTATTATGCAGTTGCAGTAGCCAACAAACAAATGGTAGCTGTATTGAAAAAACAGTTAGTTCTTGAAGGACATGATAAACAGTTCTTATTGAATCGCTTGAGTGCTTTCATAAAACAGCAACAAGAAAGGCATAAAGCTGTCCGTTCTGTTGATGTTTCCAATTAAAGTGATTGTGATTTTACTAGTCATATTGGGAACATTATTTTTAATGTATCCTATCTCAGTGCCAAATGTACATAATATTTATGTATGAATTAAGTCGTGTTTTAATTTTTAAACAAAACTTATATTTAAGATATTTATTGTAGTTTAAATTATTTGTAATTACCACCACATAGATGAAATTTGTCTTTTTTGCATTGGTGTTTGCATTTTTGCATTTCGTATTTTTATATCCATGTTCGTTTATAAACCCACACATATGCAGGGTTTTCTTGTGAATACAGTCATGTACAGATGATTAAGGTAACTTTATAAATATTTTTTGTTACATTGAACTAAGATATATAAAGTAAAAGTAATAAGACTTTTGCTGAGAAACACTACTTGAAATAAACTTATGACCGTACATTACCCTTTCAAAGTTGATACTTTTTGTGGAATGCTACACATTGCCAGATGCATATCTCCCACTTTTTGTAGAATTGTTGGAAGTTGTCCAGTGTGATTGCCTTTAGCTTGTCTGTTACACTTTTTTTTTTGTATTGTCAAAGTTTTCAGAATGATACTTGTTAAGTGGAATTTTGATTTGGAAAAAAGGCGTTACATGAGTGTGATCGTGTGATTAGAAGGTTGTAGAATATGCCTTTTGTTAAAAAAAAATCAATGACAGATAAAACACTATGTTAGGGAGTCAAGATGGACTGCCCAAGTATATGCATTGTTTGTCCAAACACAAGAACTTTTCACCTTAGTCTTTTAAAATGTCAATTTTAAGATGTAATTTTGATTTATAATCTGCCCTTGTGAACCCATCTTTAACTATATAAAAAAATATATCACAACAGTTTGTTTTTTTCAGGTCAACCACACAGATGCATGATTTGTCATACACTATATCAAAAAACAGTTTATTATTCAGAGTGGAATATGAAGATTCTAGTATGCACCTGGTTAGTTCTCCTTAAACTAGTTAAACTTAGTTAGTCAACTTCAAATAATGACATTTTTTGAATAACCTTCCCACATTTTTCACATCTCCAATTCTTCTGTCAAAATCTTATGAACCATTATCATTAAATTCAGTTCACCACTAATTGTAATATTAATTTATGATCTTGTGTGCACGTAATGCTAGGAATTCTGACTTTTTCTGTTTGTGGCAGTGAAGGTGTACTAGAGGGCAGTTTGTCTTCACATGTTCCATGCCATCTCAAAATTTGTGTATGTGATATGTTCCTTTCATCATTTGTGTCAATTTCTGGTAAGTTTGCATTGCATTTTCACCAGTTTCATGTAAACTTTGGTTGGACAATGTTGTTCAAGATTTTATTGCCTCATTTCTGTAGCATGTCAGAAGAAAAGATTGACACAATAATCAATTTCTCACTAACACACAGTAACATAATAGTAGTTGGTCTGTCATGGTTATACATCTCATCTCCTTTTTTTATACACTGAATGTGTTGTTAGTGATCGCTTATAACAACTATGAAAAAGTGTCCATTGCTATGCCACTAGAAATTCTGAAACTTTTTTGACATGTTTTGGCTTTGAAACCACTTTCAGCCTTCTGAATATCATTACTGGATTCATTGGTGGTTTAAAAATGGTTTCAAAGCCGAAATAACATAATCATGTTTAAATGTTTGTAGTGGTATAGTAACACTTTATGTCACCTCTTGTTACTGCCACGTCCATGGTGTTGCCAGTTTATTTGCACCCAAACATCTCATTAGTTTTCTGTCACAACCTGTACAAATCTGACAATTGTTTTTTGAACAGTGGGCTTGAGATGCCCAACATCATCTCTTTGCTACTAAAAACAGTTTCATTCATGGTGTATAGTAATTTTCAAAGCAGACTGTGATGACAAAAATATGTGTGCTGGTCATTAACATTAGTCATTAATATAAAATATATCAACAACTGAAACAAGTTATATTTATAGATTAAATAAGAACATGTAGTAAATAACTGATAAAGTTAAAATGTAAATTGATTTCTGGTGAGCAATGTCAGAAGCATACAAGTTTTGTTATGAAGCGATGGTGTGTGATAACGAGAGTTAGTGTCCGAGTGAGACAGCAAACTGTTACTGCCATATGTAAAACTGATTAAGTTGGGTTGTTAATTCTTTCATTTCCTTTTATTCATCACAGTGTTCAAAAAAGATGTCAGGCTTATACAAATGTGTTGGGACCTGGTAGGATTTTTGTTATGCTGTTAAAACATCTTTCATAAACAACTTAAGGCCAGTACATGTAAGTATAGTATTTGTATCCGTACGATTAGGGTTTGTTTCAATTTCAGAGTGTGTTATTTGTAAGTATGCAGCTTTTTTTATCTTTGATGTAAATCTACTCGTGCGTGTTGAACTATTGTTACGAATGGTTTAGTTCAAACTACTATTTGATAAAGTTTGATGCTCATGGAGTGCCTAATATAATCATAATTAAAAACTATTGGCCATAAAAGGATATGTAGATTCATGTCCAATCTGAAATATAATCTGGGGGGAGCATAGTTTGATACATTACACTCTTGAAGCGATAAGTGAAAAAAAGAGTGAAGTGCATAGTGAACATGATGTTGTACATAACACGAGCTTGCAGACTTTCATGATCAGCATCACATTGGTAAATTACTAATTTGTAATGTCGTTGTCCACTTGTTCCAACCGCAACTGTGACAGTTGGCAGTGTCTTAGTTGGTTCCACCCTGTCAAGGGCTGCACACTTTATTATTTAACAATGAAACTTGTTTTCAATGTGTGTAAACAAATTACAAACATAAGTAAAGGAAATGTGCATTATTGCATGCTAGATGTGGCCATTGAGTTTATAATGCTTTCTTTGTGTTGAGAGACATCAATGTAGACAGGATGGAAAAATGATGCACATGCAGAACAGATATTGTTTTTAATGAGAAAGATTATTATTCAAAGATATTTAGGAAAACATTGTGTAAAGGTAGTAATAGCAGTGTAGACATTAAAACTATAAAAGAATGGTAAGATGTTTATATAAAAACGTAACATGTTTTATTATTATTTATTTATAATTTATGAAACTGCATTTTATTATTTAATGCACAAAACTATGTGGCTGTGAAAATCTTTAAATTAAGAAACTTTATTTGGTTTTATTTGTATATATTTTTTAACTTTCAAAAAGCAGTTTTAAGATTTATTTTTAATACTCATTGACACTGCAGTAATACCCAAAGTATATACATTGAACTTTGTTTAAAAAATGATATTAATTACAGTAGACTAATTGTTTTTAATGTAAATAGAATATAATTGTAATTTATTTCACTATATTATTTTTGATATGACTTTATACTTATATCTGTAAATACTCACAATTGTAGTAAAAAAACAAATTAAAATGTAAAGTTTTGTCAGTAACATGTCACAGTAGAATCACAAGATGAGTGTATTTTAACTTTTATTGGTTTGCAGTTTTTTATAATTAAAACTCAAGTCGGTACTTTTAGGTTATAGCAAAAAAGCAGAAAGCAGTCTGTTTGAAATTTTATGAATTTTAGTGGATAACTGAAACCTTTATAACCTATAAAATATATAGCAATTCTCAAATTACAAATGAGAATTATCACAGTATATTAAAAAATTCCATCACTATATTATATGTCTGTAAATTAAGATATCACAAATTGTTTTAATTGAAAATAATATAGTGTCAACATAATGATTTAGTGATTCACATTACCTTTTTTATCCAAATAGTTTTATGGATTTTCTATAGAGAGCATACATTGAGTAGCTGCATTTTGAATTGAATGAATTGTAAAGTTTTTTTTCCTTATACTAAAAAATAATGAATTTCTTTTGAGTCACTGTATTTTATACAAAAATAAACTTTGTAGAGGCAATTATAATTTCCTCTATATTCTACCATAAGCGTTAACGATTATTTAAAAAATATTTTGTAACTTACAAAATATATACCATTCGTAATAATTTTAAATGAACCTCATTTTGTATTTTGAATCAGTACACAATTCGTTTCATGCTTAAAAAAAAAATGTTCAGTTTTCTAAACTTTGTTCCTTAATTTTATATTTTAAAAACGATTTGTATTTATTTTGCGTTTTGTTTATTATTTGTATGTACATACGTGTGTATAATTATAGTAGTTAGTTATTTAGATGAAAACTAATTTAAGACACGCACAAATCATTAACTATGTCTGTGTTTGCTGTCATTAAGTATGTTATATGGTAATGACGTCATTTATTTTTGTATAATTAGTTTAATTCAACAGATCTATTATTATCAAACTTCTTTCATTCAAAACTTGAAGAGATATTCAACACAGTGTTCAGTATACAAAAAAATTAAACTTTTTATTAACATAGAACCAGATTTATTTATTTGAATGTGATCATGTTTAAGCACATCTTTTTATACATCATTTAGTAATGTAGCAATGTTTATTCAATGCCACTACTGCACAAATCATAGACATTAGAAAACAAGATGTTTTATCAGTGGATTATTCATTACCTGCATTATTTGTTAGAATATATTTTCTTGCAGTATTACAGTAATAACAAATGCAGTGGTTTTCTTGCATAGTTTGTACCATGTAATTTGTTTCATTATTTCTACATTTACTAATTTAATAAGTCATCAAGCCACTGAGAAATACTTGTAAAAGAAATTATTCAAGTGCCGTAGTGCCGTCTGAATTGGTTAGTGTGTTATATTTCTGTAATCAATAACTGTTATATTGATACAGAGTTTGGATCATTATTGAAGGAGGAAACATTCATTTACATTTAAGGCTGCAGGGCAATATATTTGTAGGTGACTGGACTGTTTTTGGTTATCGCTTTTCATCAGGGGTATGTACTTGGTACTGGGTTATTGGTGATTGCAGAGTACTCAGAAGGATAGAACGTGTTTGTCTGATGAATATTTTATTCCTCAAACTTTGTGACAGAAAATGAAAACTAGTAAATCAGTGTAACATAAATATCCATGAACAAAGAGTATAGATGCCATTCTAGAAACACTCCTGGTGAAAAAGCAGTAATCATTGTATCAGTAGGTAATATGTTGTATGAAGAACACATCATCCCTTTATTCAATTCCCTGTGAAATATTTTGTGTATATGGGCCAGTTTCCTCCTCAGTGGATAAGCTTGTTGTTGTGCATACATAAAAATTACCCTACACACATTACATAACACAGTACTCCTACAATTTGCATTCAGATAAGTTTGTGTTAGTTTTACCACATTTAACTGGTGTGTTGACAAGTGAAATTCTGTAGACACATGAGTTATATGATTGAAATGATATGCGTTTAGTACTAATGTGAAGTTGAAGGCTGTGGAAGTATACTTTAATCTTAAAAATTGGTAATAATAATTATTGTTTAAGTGAAGTGAGGCAGTTGTGTTATAGTTAACAAAGCCCCTATATAACATCAGTATTAAAGAATTGTGTGTTTCTTAGTATGTATATAACTTGATTTTGATTGATATACTGGTATTAGTGTAGTATAACAGTATTACAAAGTCAGGAATTTGCAGGGGAGAGGGAAAATTCAGAACATGAAGCAGGAAATTTGTAGGCAAACAAGCCTTTTCGTAACACTGTATTTTACCATAAAATGTTAAGAGTATACAATAATACTTATATAAAATTATTATATTAGAGTATATCAGTAACATCAAGTTGTGCTTTTTGTCTCCAGATAACAGTGCTAGTGCCACAGGTGACAGTAAAAACGTTAACATGCTTCACATACATCGATAAATACATTTTCTTTTTTACACTTGTAACAAAACAGTAGTGTGCATTTTAAGGCATGTTCAATGGATCTATGAATGCACATATTAACTCAGTTGTAACAAAACAATAGTGTGCATTTTAAGGCATGCTCAATGGATCTATAAATGCACATATTAACTCAATTGTCAATATTTATGTACTGCATACTCCATTTGGGTTTGTGAAGTGACATTCAATATTGTGAGATAGGTATTTGTGTGTGTATTGCTAACATTGTGACATACTCACCCTGAATGAGGTACATTTTCTTTTACAGGGTGGACATTTTCTCTTTCCATGTTCCATTTTCTAAACTATGTTTCAGGGCTCATAGTATAATCCCAATTCTTGATTGATCAATTATGCACGTGTTACTATGCAGGAAAGCTGTTCATTGGTATACTATTGCCTAGTGATAGAATCAGCCCTTGTAATCTACATGACATTGATCCAGCCTGTAGCAACGGAAATGAAATATTGACAGATTAAAGAGCAATGAAATTTCAGAAACATATTGAATCAAAGGAAATATAAAAATCATAGATTTAATCACTTATACATAATCTAGTTAAGCAGTGATATTGTGGAGGTGTTTGCAAAACCAGTTGAAAAAATTTTAGAAGCTATAAAGTATGGGAGGAATTCTGAGTGGTTTGATCTAGAATACTTGTTTACAACTAAGGGAAAAGAGTTGAGTCAGAGGATGACAAGGAGAAAGAAAGAGTTAGGAATGCTGCAGTGACTAGAATGAAACCAAGTAAATCTGTAGAAAAAAGAAAAATAATTTCATGAATCAACAAATAAAAAATACTTAAATATTTTATGAGAAGAAAGATAGGTGGGTTTTTTGTTGGGCCGTTAATGTTATTGATCTTGGTAAATATCAAACATAACTTAATATTTGTAGAGATAGTGAGGTAAAATGATGTCTGATGAGGTTACAATGATAGAGTTCTTTTCAGAGAAATAAATATGAATAGATGAAGGAAGATTCAATAATGTAACAATAATTGAAAACTTGTTTTTCATTTTAAACATTTTAATACCAATCCAACTTTAGATAAAGCAGAGGAAGTTATAAATGAACTAGAGAATAATAAACCATTAGGTGAAGCCCAGATAACATATCTCTTCAGAAACGGAGACAGAATTGATACTCAGAAAATGTTTGTACTAATGTTGGAAGAGCGGGAGAATAGACTTTTCAAGGAGAATGGAAAATTAGAGTGTACACACTTTTCTGACACAGAACACAGGAAGTTTTGGATAAAAAAATTTACCTCAACCTAAGCCATCTTTCACTCATTGCGATTTTCTCTGACAAAGCTCACGATTAGTGAAAGCTGGTTTGGGCACAAAGGTAAAAAATATTTATCTAAAACATTGAGTGTTCCATGTCTGAAAAGTGTGTACTAATACTCAGACATTTCGTGGACTACGAAATCCACGGAAAATAGAAATTACCTCCCATATCTGGTAGACAGGACATAAAACTGTATGAAATATATATAGGAATTATACTGATATATGCTCAAATTTTGTTGTTGTTTATATGATTTTAATAAGAAAAAAGTTTTAACAAGAATATATTTTTTATTTTATAAATTACAAATGTTTCGATAGTAATCATCTATCATCATCAGATATTATTAATTAATTAATTTATTATTATTATATAATAATATAGAGGAATGTACTATGAATAAATTTGATATTGAGGGAGGATGTATTGTTTTAATGTAAAGTAAATCTATACTTATATGCTGAAATAATAAAGAAGCAATGTAAGATATGCTAGTTGGAAATATAGAAATATACTAAGCAATATATTTACAAGTAAAAAAAAGGACATCGAGGGCCACAAAAGCAAAAGAAATCTGGCTGCAGAATATGCAAGATAATATAAAACATGCACATAACGACGTGAAGTGACATAAATATATAAATTTCTTTGACTAAGTATCTATCTAGAGGTACTAATTTTCATGTCAAGATGATTCGTTTTGGACTGACACTGCAGAGAGTAAATAGGTACGAGAGCAGCAAGACAAGACAGATCTGCAACCTTTGCCACAGAAATAGTGTGTATTGTTATGTTTATTTACTTTATTTTGTTCTACAACTACTCGCAGACATCTGTCAACATTTGGTGTCTAGCAGTGATGAAATTATCTATTAGTGTCGGTATTAAATATTTCTTTACATTTTACCCGATTACTTATTTGTTTACTATGCCCATCACATATACAAGATAAAGGTATAATTAAGCTTCAAAGCCTAGTGAGCCAGCTGGTATCTTTGTACAAGGCACACTGATTACACATGTTTTTAATAATATGTGGGCATTTACATGCCCCATGTTCTCTCTGCTAAATCAGCTACAGGCAAGTGCATAGACAAACCAGCAAATTTTGATCTCTTCTTTTCAAACTATATCATTCTAGTCCACAAAATGCATAACTTTTTACAATATAAAATTCAGAAAACAAAATTTTGAAGTACCATTTAAAAATTATAGAACCTGAACAACACACTTGTTTGTGACGATGGAATCTTGTGTACCTAACCATTAGCTTAGTCGAAAATCATAAAGACATCCAGAAAATAATATAAAGTACGTGTTGAGTCACAGTCGTATTTCACTTCTGTTGAGTTTTGCTTTTTTGTTAAGTGCAGCTTTGTATTGTTAGCAGACCTGTTGATATGTTTTGAATTTCACAAGACATCTCAGTTTCTCAAATGATAAACGTATCTGAGAATGAATGAAAATTTCTATTCATAATAAATTGTACTTCTTGACATTGTAGAATGTGGCTTTACATAACAACTCCATTTCATAGTGAAAAATATATATAACTTTTGTCCACATTTTTTGTAATTGAAATTGTATGTACCTTTTTAATAAAAGAAGCTAGGTATGTTGTAAGGAAGCTAGGTATGTTGTAAAGAAGCTAGGTATGTTGTAAGTTTTTTGTGTGGGAAAGATGAGTTTAACATGTTAGGAGTATGTTAAGTGACCGACATTGTACAAAAATAATTTTTTGTTTTTAATCAGCAAATGATGTAACAACATTTTGTACTCATTTTATATACACGCTATAAGCACTTAAATAACACTGGAGTGTGTTGGATAGAAAGTATACTTTGTAAATAGAAAGGAATAGACGTGCAAAATACAACAAATTATATGTTGTCTCCTTGATACAACATAAATATGCACAGAATACTTTTACAGAAATCTGCTTATTGTAGTTTTTTTTGTCCCTAATGGTTACAACACAAACTACAGTCCCTGGCCAAATTATTAGGCCATCCATTGAAAAAATTAAAATTTACAGTTTTGTCACTGATATTGTGTTTTCAGTGTATTTGAATGTGAACAATCAATGTTAATTTTAATATTTCGTGTTATTAGACAAAATAATTATGCCTATCATTAATGTTGGCAACACTGTAAGCTTGTTATATTGTGTTTAGGTATTACACAACAATGCAGTCAGCTGTGTGGTTCAATGAATCTCTTCTGAAGTTGTTTTAATTGCCAGTTTATGCATTCAGTTGTTATTTTCTTGGTGGTGTATTGTTATTTTTTGTTTTTTATTTTTATTTTATTTAAAGTGTTAATTCTTTTAAAGTTCAAGTCTGTTTAATTTTTTTTGTCAGATTAACATTGTAACCTCGAATATTGGAAAATTCTGCCGTGGGCAAAGTAAAATATATCAGTGACGATCAAAAAGCTGTTGTAAAACATTTACTTGAAGTAGAAAAGTGTAATTTCAGTGAAATCTCTAGGAAGTGCAACATTTCTAGACGATCAGTGAGAAGAATAAAGGAAAATATAGCGAACAATGTTTCACTTCGTAGTAAGAGGAAGGGAGCATGTGGCCGTAAAAAAATGATTTCTCCTAGAACTGAAAGGAAATTAATAAGAATAATTAAATGAAGTAGGGCTGCCACAAATGCAACCATCACACAAGAAGTGCAAGATTCTGGAGTAGCAGTAACTGAAAGAACTGTTCACCGAAGTCTGTAATTCAAAAGCTGGGATTCAAAAGTCGACGACATGTCAAAAAGCCCAAGCTGACTACAGCAATGAAACGGAAAAGACTACTATGGGCTAGAAAGTACAGAACATTCACTTCTGAAGATTGGGATAAGGTAAGTTGCTGTACAGTATTTTTGAAAGGTTGGGTCTGTTTTAAATTCTGGTTCAACTCTACTGTAATGTTGTGTCCATTTTTGACAGGTGTGCTTCAGTGATGAGTCCACGTTTCAAGTCCTCACAGACAAAAAGCAGTATGTTAAACAAAGACCTGGAGAAAAATTTAATGAAGACTGTGTTGTAAGAACCATAAAATATCCACCGTCAGTTATGATATGGTCTGGCATTAGCTCTAAAGGACTTGGACGGCTTTACGTTGTTGTAGGGACAATGCGGCAGGACCAGTACATCACAGTTCTTCAAAGAAGACTTATTCCCCAATTAAATGAATTGTTTCCCAATAATGAAGAGAAAATATTTATGCAAGATTCAGCTCCTTGCCACACAGCAAAAAGTGTTAAGATATTTCTTGCTCAGAGCTCAATACTACTTCTTGAATGGCCAGGAAATTCACCAGATCTCAACCCAATTGAAAATGTGTGGGAGCTTTTAAAACGGGAAATAGGAAAGGAAAATATCACCACTAAGCACCAACTAATTGCAAGAATAATTTGGCACTGGAATCATAATGACAAGTTAAAGGAAAAGGCATTAAATTGCATTACAAGCATGCCGAGAAGAATTGAAAGTGTCATCAAAGTTAAAGGAGGGATAACAAAATATTAAAATAATTTTAAAACTACAGTACTGTAATTTTTTCTGTAATTAATTATTAAAATATATGTAACAGTAATTGTTTGTAAAATAAATGTTTTACAACAGCTTTTTGGTCCTCACTGATATCTTTTACTTTGCCCATGGCAGAATTTTCCAATATTTGAGGTTACAATGTTAATCTGAAAAAAAAATTAAACAGACTTAAACCTTAAAAGTAATTAACACGTTAAATAAAATAAAATAACAATAAAAAACAAAAAAATAATAATACAACACCAAGAAAATAACAACTAAATGCATAAACTGGCAATTAAAACAACTTCAGAAGAGATTCATTGAACCACACAGCTGACTGCATTGTTGTGTAATACCTAAACACAATATAACAAGCTTATAGTGTTGCCAACATTAATGATAGGCATAAATATTTTGTCTAATAACATGAAATATTAAAATTAACATTGATTGTTCACATTAAAATACACTGAAAACACAATATCAGTGACAAAACAGTAAATTTTAATTTTTTCAATGGGTGGCCTAATAATTTGGCCAGGGACTGTATATAAGTAAATCATGATAACACACCCATAATTTGTTCAGACACATTACACTACATCATAAACCATTTGATTTTCTATAGAGAACCGACAGCATCATGAGAATGTGCATTACTTGTAATCGTCATTATTTTCTGCGTTCAGTTCCTGCTGCAAGATATAGCAATCTTGAATATGGTTGTAGCTTTTGTATTTGTTGTAACATTTTATTCAGTGTCAACAGAATAATAAAAGCCTGATCTCTTAATTTGCCCTATTCCTTGTCATCTACGAAAATATCGCCACTATCATAGGCTGTGCTATCCACATATATGGTTTTGTAGAAATAGTTAGACAGTTAAGGGTAGTACTCTCTGTGCCATGACCTGCAGTGTTTTAAATTAAAGAAAACCCTGTTTCATGGATTCTGTGTATTGGCACACAAAATATAGATGCCTTCAAACAGTTTTCTTTCCACTCATATACATGGTTAAAGTTTAAACTCTTGCTGCTGATGCTACGCCTAAACTTAAATTTAAGTTGCGGGCTTGGTGAGGCAGGAACCTCTTTGATACCAAGCTGCCACTGCATTTGTTATTTTTTTTGCAAAACACTTCCACTGAAAGGAGTATTCCTCACCTTAAGTATATTTTCATTTATTGCTAGAAACTGAATATATAAGCACTTTCTTCAATTTACATGGCTTTATACAAAATTGTATTTAACTAGGATGGAACAATCCATAATTCAATGTCTAATCGTTTCTTATTACTGCTTTCCTTCAGTGTTCAAAACGTTTTAACTTCTCAGCAGTCATAATGCACTTTCTCTTTCTCCCCCACTTATATTCACTGTTCATTCTGTACAAAAAGTAATATATGTCATACTGTTCTTGATAACACTTAAGTGAGCAGTGAACAAATACTGTAGCCTACATTTTATGGATTCTTTAACTGTCAAGCTTATTGCTAATGCAGCCTTCCAACACTGGGAGATAGTTTCCCAGAAATGTTCAGTCTGCCAAAATATCTGTGTTCAGACATTCGTTTTGTGACATACCTGCATTAATGTTCAAACCTCCATTACACAAATATATTGTTGTTGTCCAATGGCTTGTTTTGGCTCACTCCATCTTCATTCTTGCTTCCCAGTAAAGTCCAGGCAGGTCCTCTCTCCTCTGCTTGTGTTCATCCAACTTTTCGCAGACCAGAAGATGGTCCTTGTTCATAATTGATTGAGGGCATTTGCATAGTGTGCATTTGTCGGAATTTATAACATTAATTTTCTTCAGATGTTCGGTCAGGCAGTCATGTCCTGTTGTTAAACGAAAAATTGCGACAGATGTTTTTCTAAACATGTTATTGCCTCCAGAAGTGGTTATGACTATAAAAATAGGTTAATTACCTTTCGTCAAGAAGTGTGACAAAAGGTAATTAACCTATTTTTATAGATATTTTTCTTTGTACATCTTTAATTTTGTTGAATAGATCTCAAACATTTTTATATGGTTTATTCTTCAAGTCTTCCTGTATGCTGCTGGTGAATTCAAGGTGGGATGCTTTTTTCAGTGTGTTGATCCTTTCATCCAGTGTAGGCAATCTTTTAGGTTTTTGGAGTAAAAGTATTCCTCTCTTAGCAAGCTCATCAGCTGCTTTGTTGCCCTTCAGACCTCTGTGTGATGGGATCCACTGCAGTGCTATGGATTTGGTGGTGTTTTTTACTATTTTATATTTACTTTGGATGGACTGGATTAAACAACTTTTTGGTGTATTATTGTTAGCTATCGCTTGGAGTGCCGATTTAGAGTCAACCAGAGGATCACAATGTTGGTGTTTAGCCAGGGCCTCATTATTATTTGCCTCAGTGCTTCATTGATTGCGAATAGTTCTGCTTCGAACACAGTAGCATCTGAGTTCAACGCAAAATAGTGGGAGAAGTGCTCAGAGAAGATGCCCGCCCCAGTTTCTCCTTTAATTCTAGATCCATCTGTATATATTCTTAACCAATGATCTGATGGATACAAGCTGTTAATAGTCTAATGAAATTTGGGCAACCTTGGTTGGCATATCATTCGCCTTGTTGATGGGTTCAGTGAGTTGAGTGTTTATATTAAATTCAATAAAATCCAGGGGGTTAGTCAGTTGTGTTGGTCGTTCAATATTTTCTTGTCTCCATCTCGACATCAGGTGTTTAAAGCTCGTCTGTGTTTTTAGTGTTTGTTCTGCTGGTGGCTCTATAATCCATGGGTTATTGTATTTTCTTTGTAATATTTTTTCATACGTTATGCATGTCTGGTATTTGTATTCATTACACAATTATTTATTATTTGTATAGGCGTGTAATGCTGATACAGGAGTTGACTTCACAGCACCTGTTATGATCCGTAGACAGTTATTTTGACTTATTTCAAGTTTTCTTATTGCGCCATTGCTAGCTGAGGCAAGTATTTCTCCACCATACAGAAGGTTTGGTTTGATATATGTTTTGTAGGTTTCATTAAGTATATCAAGGGTTCCTTCCCATTTCACTCCAGCGAGTCTTTTTAAGATGTTACTTTTGGAGATTTTTGCAGTGGTGTGGTTTGCATGGTCTTTTAGGTTGAGCTTGTTGTCAAGGATGACTCCTAGATATTTGGTGTTGCAGTTCTTTTGGATTTCTGTATTTTTTACTTGAAGGTGTATGTCCTGAGTTTTTGTTTTTAATGAGAAAAGGTGGTAATTTGTTTTTTGGGCATTTATTTTCATGTTGTTATTGTCACTCCATTCCGTGAGGGCAGTCAGAGCTGCATAAATATCTTTATGTAATATGTCGAACAATTTTTTATTCGTGTTTTTGGCTGCTGTCCAAATTACAACATCATCTGCATACCTTGCACAATTAAGTTTATTATGGGGAAGTGCTGTAGGTAGATCATTTATGTATATGTTAAATAATAATGAGCTCAGAACAGCACCTTGCGGGAGGCCTACTTGTGTTTGTTTGTAAGAGGATGTAGCTGTTCTCCATTTTGTACATATCCATCGTTGGTTGAAAAAGAGTTTGATCCAGCGAAACATGTTATTTGTTATGTTTAGGTCTATAAGTTTTCTTAGAAGTTTTGACCTCCACACTGTATCGAATGCGCCTGTAAAATCAACAAACACAGCTAATACAGATTCTCCTCTGTTAAATGAATATTTTAATACTCTGTGTCAACCTTAAGACTTGATGCATGGTGGTGTAGTTTGGTCTAAATCCTGCTTGATAATTGGAAATTAGTTTATTGCACTCAAGATAATATTGTAGCTTTGTTGTTACCATTATTTCCATTGTTTTTGCGATTATTGAAGTTAAGGAAATTGGTCTGTAGCTGCCCATTTCATTACCTGTTTTTTAATAGGGATGATCACAGCTTTCTTCTATGATGTTGGCATACGTACTAGATTCTCCAGTCCACACCTTATTAAAGATGTTCAGGAGTAATATTTTACCCCTCTGTCCTAGGTTTTTGATAAATTCAGCATGGATTTTATCAGAGCCAGATGATTTTTTTGTTTTTAGTTTTTCTATAGCCACATTCAATTCAACCATGGTATACTCTCGTGTGAAGAAGTGTTTTTGCTCACTGGCTTTCCTAAGCTGTTTCTTTATGGTTTTTCCAGTTTTTTGTTGATCTGGGATAATTTATGTTCTTCTTTGTAGTATGTGTTAAATTTGTTCGCTGTTTCATAATCAGAATGTAGTGATTTGTTTGTGCTTTTGATTGGGTCAGTCGGTTTTTCCTCCCATTTATCAGATAGGGTGTTAATATGTCTGTGAACTGTAGCGCTATCAGTTCTATAGTTTAGCTGTTCAACAAACTTAGTGAAGTTTTCTCTTTTCGCCTTTTGTAGTTGTTTGGTGTATGCAGCATTTGCCCTTCACCATTCTTGAACATCCCTTGCATTCTTTAATTTCTCTGATTTGTTCCTCAGTGTGTTCCTCTTTCTTTTCAGAGTCTCGAGTTCTTTACTCCAGAAGGGTTTATAGTGCTTGACATTCCCCCTGGGAATGTATTGTTTTGCAACCAGTTGCAGAACTGTTGTAACTGTGTCTCAGCATTCTTTCCGGTATCTATTTTTTCTATGTTCTATGTCCAACTCCACTGCATCCTGGAAGTCCTTCCATTTGGCTTTTTTGAAGTTCCAAGAGTTATACTGAACTTTTTTCTGTCCATTTTGATTCTTTATTGATGTATTGGTTACAACGGCTCTATGTCCACTTTTTTCATTTTCGATCACATATTTTGTTGTGTTGCAGATGTCACTTGACACCATTGATAGGTCAGGGTTTGATGATGCTCCTGAGTAGTGTTACACAAATATAGAAACCACTTGTTTGCTTTCCACTATTTACAATAGTTGTGGCAAATGCTTTCAAGGATTTCAGATAGGCTGAACACCTTCAAAGATGAGTTGAAACACTCGAGAGTGTTTATCAGAAGTATTGAAAGTAGTGGAGTGCAACAAGTATTTTCTAGATTTGTAAGTCGACTTTCCAACAGTTTGTTATACAGTGGATTCCACTTTATCGGTACCATATCAAGTTGACCCAATTAAGCGACAGGCCCTATAATCCGAAATTTCTAAAAAGTAAGCAAATAAGCCTTATAAACCGACATTTCTTAACAAAAAACAAAACATAACTCTTAACTACAGTAATAAATATATAATAATAATAGTATAATTACATAATAGTGAAATAGCATGAATAGGCCTGTTTTCCAGAAAATAAATTCATATACCTGTAATTATTGTTTTCCAAAATATCATCCAGTTTCCGTTAGCATTTTCTTTTTAGTGACTGCCGCTCTACAGAGTTTAAACAAATTTCTAATTCTTGCAGAGGGCTATTTTATTGTCTTCTTACATAAAATTCAAGAAGTCCAGCGAACTTTTTTGCATTGTGCGTTGTTACCTGCTGAACTTCTTGTTCATCTTCATAGTCGTCATTTTCGTCCGCTAAATTTAGGTCTACTGGGTCGAAGGCAATGATACAAAGAGACTAAACAACCCATCATTGTAGGCCCTAGTGGTGCCTGTAGTTTATATGTCATCACGCCAAGGACAAACACAGTCTGAATCTGAACACATGTCGTTGAGTTGTTGTCAACAACGTTCTCTATTGTGGTTTGTTGCCCTCACTCGTCTACTCATGTAAATTACTTTTAAAAAATCTATCACGTTTAAGAAAATAAAAACTGAGACCGAATAATGGTGGTCTGGACCTATTAAGCGAAGCAACTTTCTATGTGTAATCCTGTTTTGTTTTTGTATTTTGAATATTTGCCCAACAAAGCGGCTGGCCCTAATAACCGGTGGCTCCATTAACCAGAATACACTGTATAAATGATGTTTTATATCTCTCGAGGGCTTAACAGTATGATCATGTAACTGTAAAAATTGAGGAAACAAAAAACGTATATCCAAAACAATTATATAGGAAGTATAACAATTTTATCAGACTCGGGAAAAAACAAGTAAGTATAAAAAACAGGTGTGAACCATATGAACGAGGTTTTATTGTATACACCACTTCTGTTTAATGTTTTGATACCACAGGTCATGCTGTCATGTAAGAGTGGACATAACACATTTTTGTTAGTAGAACACAGTTGTGTGTATTTCTTTTTATGCTTCTACTCCTACATAATAATAAAGTTTTTTTTCAATCTTGGCAAGTTGGGAGGGTGAATGTTTGGTCCTCTACATTATTTCAGTTAATCTCTTCCTTAGATGTATAATTGTCAGTACAAAGTAACAGAATTGCATAGAGTGGAAGACATGCAGTTCCCCAGTATGAGTATGTCATGCTGTCACGTGTTTGTGTGCCACTAACACTATGTTCTGTTTTCTTTTAAACATGTAAATTTTTAAAGTACCTTTTTGAACTGTAGGTTCATATTTTTTACTTTTGAGAGCAAGTGGCTCAATATTTAAAAAGGCCAAAGTATAAAGGTTGTGTTTTGTGTAGTATTACAGGGAACTATTGTTTGTTGTACTTCTTTCATTAATGTACAAATAGTGTAACCTAATCTAGTCTCATTATGTGTCCTATGTGTTATGTTTGTATTATAACATAGTTCATGTTTTTGTGATGATACATGGTTTCATTTTAATGTTTTGTATAGTTATTGGAAAAGTTTGTATAAATAAATAGCTTGCTGTTTGCTCATGTATATATGCAGTATTGTTTTTTTTTTGTACTCTATAAAAATACTTGAACATACCTGATTAAGACAGATAGTTACAATGGGCATTGTTTCAATAATTTGAACCATGGATGTCCTTTACAATTTTCTGGAAATACCAACAGACATCAATTTAAGTCCTCCACTTTCATGTTATTTGTTGTTTCTTGTATATAAATACATCTTGGCTAGTATTAAAAAAAAGTATTTACAAATCAGTTGCTATATTGTATATTCAGTCAGTTTCTAACAAACATGATAAAAACTTCAGTATGTACTGAATTATCGGTAGAGTCAAAATGTCAGACGAAAAAGTGTAATTTTACAAAACTGATTATGTTAAAAATATGTGTGTAATATTTGATTAATGAATTTGCAATAAATTATAATAAAATTGTGGTGTTTAGAAGATACAGAGTTTAAAAATATGCAAAAACCCAGGAGAAAGGTCAACTATTTTTAGTCTGGCATCTCAGTATTAAGCTCTGAAGTATAACCTCATATTAATGAGAACTTTAAGTACATAATAGTATACTAAAAATCCTTGCATCAGACAACAATGTTACTCCTGTTGTTAACTAAAAGATTGTGTTATTAACCAGATAACAGATACACACATTGTTCCCTATCACTTTTCTCATGGAATTGGTAGGTTTCAACCACATGTTCTGTTACAAATATAACAGTGTAGTTAACCCCATGTCTGTGTGCAACTAAAAAATATTTAGTTGCAGAACTGTGTTTTTGTTGCTTTACGAAATGTGCATCTGTTAGTTTTTTGATTGTATGTCAGTAGTATGGTGGCACAAGAAAATGAAATATTGTGTGTTTACTATAAACAAACCCGGAAATACCCTACAGATATTCAATTGCCTACCTCTTTCTTTGGGTGTGTGCATTTATTGTACTTTTACATTTAGGGTACAAGTTAAATTGTGAAGTTGTTAACTGAAATTTTACTCAGAAATAGGATTCACAGAGAACCACAACCTCTCATTTCTGGTCAAAACAGAAAGGGGTTGAAGATTATACCAGATTTTGAACAATTTCTGTAATTATGTTAGGCACTGGACCCTTAAAATTTTCTTTGTAACGGTATTCTGAAATTTTATTACATACAGGGTGTCTCAGAAAAACAAAAATTTTGAAAAGTATGTTGGTAGGCCTGGGTGACTGGTAACACTGAACAGACACTATTTTGCCATTTAATTATGATGGAGAACTGGAATGGTACAGAATATGTTTTTGCAATCAAGGAATTTTACAAAAACAATGGCAGTGTGGACTTGTACAGAATTTTACTCCCACTGTAATTTAGGATGTCACGATAGTGTCCCTTCAGCTTATGCAATACGTTGGTACAAAATTTTTAGTAAATAGGTTCAGCACTGAAAAAGAAACCTTTCGGAAGGGTAGGTGTGAAACATTTACTTGCCACAAAATATTGAAACAGTTCAAGTTGTTAGAGATGCCCACAGCGTTCAATTTGTCATCAGGCAATGTCTGTAGATCCATCGTTTAAATGGTCACAGAATATTGTTACACGATTTACATTACCATCTGTACAAGTTGTATGAGGGTAAATCGAAAAGTAAGTTACACTCTACCCACGTTCCTGTACTAAAAGAGATAAAAAAATTTCCCTTGGTGGTAACACTGTACATATTGTTGTCTCCCCACTCCCCAAGCGGCAGCACTGTAGCTGGTTTAGTACTGGGTTTAGTATGCGAGTAGTCACCGTGTGAGTATGGCGCACGTATAGAGGTGTCATCCAACGTTGAAGTGCGCTCCGTCGTCCGATTTTTGTGGGCAAAACATTATAATCGGTGTGAAATTCATCGGCAAATTGTTGAGGTTTATGGTGAGAATGCGATGTCTTGGCCCATGATCGCGAAATGGTGCCAGATGTTCGAAGATGGAAGAACGAACGTGACCGACGGTCCGCACGCCGGGCGGCCTTCAACTGTGAACACTAGCGACAACGCGGGGCGCGTGATGAAATCATTCTTGCCAACCGCCGCATTAAAATTAAAGAGATTGCAAGTGAACTGAACATCGCCTACGGTAGTGCATCTGTGCTTATTCACGATCAGCTGGGTTATCGTAAGGTGTGCGCACGCTGGGTGCCGCGCGTGTTGAGTGACACACAAAAATCAACGTTTTGAGGCTGCGCTGTCGTTTCTCCAGCGTTATTTGACAGATGGTCCACAGTTTTTGAGCAGAATCATCACAGGAGTTGAGAGCTGGGTGCACCATTACACTCCCGAGACAAAACGGACATCAAACGAATGGATACACAAGAATTCGCCACAGCCAAAAAAAGCCAAAACAATTCCAGCGGTTCTTTTACTTCCATATTCCTTAAGGAATGGAAGTATGGTGATGGCAAAAAAAATCGTGTTCGAGATTATTGCAGATTCTGATTCTACTACACTCAAAACATGAAAAAAAGTCGTTTTCCGAAAAGTGTCTGTGTGTGTGTCTGTGTGTCTGGTGTCTGTCTGTCTGTAGATTTTTTTTCTATGGCAAACGATAACTGCCGCAAATTCAAACAGAATCAAATAATTTTTTGCATACAGCCCGGTTTTGCAGAGTTCTCACGACCTATTGTTTTTGGTGAAGATCGGTTGAGGGAAAGGGGTAGTTTACCTGCAACGGTTTTTTTTTAGCAAGGGTAATTTTGTTTGTTTGGCAAACGATAACAGCCGCAAATTCAAACAGAATCAAATAATGTTTCGCATACAGCCCTGAATTCTAGAGTTCTCAAGACCTATTGTTTTTGGTGAAGATCGGTTAAGGGAAAGGGGTAGTTTACCTGTAACGTTTTATGTTTTAACAAGGGTATTTCCTATGGCAAACGATAACAGCCGCAAATTCAAACAGAATGAAAAGATTATATGCATACAGCCCTGAATTGTAGAGTTCTCAAGACCTTTTGTTTTTGGTGAAGATCGGTTAAGGGAAAGGGGTAGTTTACCTACAACGTTTTTTTAACAAGGGTATTTTCTATGGCAAACGATAACAGCCGCAAATTCAAACAGAATCAAATAATTTTCTGCATACAGCCCTGATTTGTAGAGTACTCAAGACCTATTGTTTTTGGTGAAGATCGGTTGAGGGTAAGGGGTAGTTTACCAGCAACGTTTTTTATCATGCGTATTTTCTATGGCAAACGACAACTGCCGCAAATTCAAACAGAATCTAATAATTTTTTGCATACAGCCCTGATTTGTAGAGTACTCGCGACCTATTGTTTTTGGTGAAGATCGGTTGAGGGGAAGGGGTAGTTTACCTGCAACGGTTTTTTTTTATCAAGGGAAATTTTTTTTTTTGGCAAACGATAGCCGCAAATTCAAACAGAATCAAATAATGTTTCGCATACAGCCCTGAATTGTAGATTTCTCAAGACCTATTGTTTTTGGTGAAGATCGGTTGAGGGAAAGGGGTAGTTTACCTGCAACGTTTTTTTAACAAGGGTATTTTCTATGGCAAACGATAACAGCCGCAAATTCAAACAGAATCAAATAATGTTTTGCATACAGTCCTGATTTGTAGAGTACTCAAGACCTGTTGTTTTTGGTGAAGATCGGTTAAGGGGAAGGGGTAGTTTACCTGCAACGTTTTTTTATCAAGCGTATTTTCTATGGCAAACGATAACAGCCGCAAATTCAAACAGAATCAAATAATTTTTTGCATACGTCCCTGAATTGTAGAGGTCTCAATGACTTTCGATTTTGGTGAAGATCGGTTAAGGGGAAGGGGTAGTTTACCTGCAACCTTATACGCTTTAACAAGAGTAAAGTACTTGAAAATTTATTTAAACTTTTTGAAACAATGGTAATTGTTAAAAATAAAATAATTTTGTTGCCAGGCAATAAAATTATAATTTTTTCATTTTAATGTAATATAATATTTTTCATTTAATACAGCAATAAAAAGGCAGGTAAGACACAGCCTGGCTGTTTGGCTGAAAATGATTTTAAATATAAATCTTAGAATATGGAAGTCATGTATGGTTCTCCATACCGATATTTTCGATTCCGAAGGCATTATGTACAGTGAGTTTACGCCCCGAGGAACAACAATCAATGCCGCATCGTACTGTGATACGTTAAAAAAGTTACGAAAAGCGATTAAAGGTCGAAGGCCTGGAAGATTGAGTGATGGAGTTGTTTTTCTTCAAGACAATGCTACCCCCCATACAGCTGGTGTGACACAAGAGTTGCTGCGAAAATTCAAGTGGGAAGTGTGGCGCCATCCCCCTTACAGCCCCGACCTGGCACCCTGCGACTATCACCTTTTTGGTCCTCTTAAACAAGACCTGGGGGGCCAGCGTTTCGTTACTGACGAAGTGCAAGAAGCAGTCTCAAAGTGGGTAAAACAAATTGGACGAAATTTTTACGAACGTGGAATCGAGAAACTGGTCACACGATATGAAAAGTGTTTGGAAAAATTTGGCGGCTATGTCGAAAAATAGATAAATGTTCCTACTTATTTGTTCAATAACATACTTTTTTTTTAATGTATATTTTTACTTCCATATTCCTTAAGGAATGGAAGTATGGTGATGGCAAAAAAAATCGTGTTCGAGATTATTGCACATTCTGATTCTACTACACTCAAAACATGAAAAAATATCGGTATGGAGAACCATACATGACTTCCATATTCTAAGATTTATATTTAAAATCATTTTCAGCCAAACAACCAGGCTGTGTCTTACCTGCCTTTTTATTGCTGTATTAAATGAAAAATATTATATTACATTAAAATGAAAAAATTATAATTTTATTGCCTGGCAACAAAATTATTTTATTTTTAACAATTACCATTGTTTCAAAAAGTTTAAATAAATTTTCAAGTACTTTACTCTTGTTAAAACGTAAAAGGTTGCAGGTAAACTACCCCTTCCCCTTAACCGATCTTCACCAAAATCGAAAGTCATTGAGACCTCTACAATTCAGGGACGTATGCAAAAAATTATTTCATTCTGTTTGAATTTGCGGCTGTTATCGTTTGCCATAGAAAATGCGCTTGATAAAAAAACGTTGCAGGTAAACTACCCCTTCCCCTTAACCGATATTCACCAAAAACAATAGGTCTTGAGTACTCTACAAATCAGGGCTGTATGCAAAACATTATTTGATTCTGTTTGAATTTGCGGCTGTTATCGTTTGCCATAGAAAATACCCTTGTTAAAAAAACGTTGCAGGTAAACTACCCCTTTCCCTCAACCGATCTTCACCAAAAACAATAGGTCTTGAGAAATCTACAATTCAGGGCTGTATGCGAAACATTATTTGATTCTGTTTGAATTTGCGGCTGTTATCGTTTGCCAAAAAAAAAAATTTCCCTTGATAAAAAAAACCGTTGCCGGTAAACTACCCCTTCCCCTCAACCGATCTTCACCAAAAACAATAGGTCGCGAGTACTCTACAAATCAGGGCTGTATGCAAAAAATTATTTGATTCTGTTTGAATTTGCGGCAGTTGTCGTTTGCCATAGAAAATACGCATGATAAAAAACGTTGCTGGTAAACTACCCCTTCCCCTCAACCGATCTTCACCAAAAACAATAGGTCTTGAGTACTCTACAAATCAGGGCTGTATGCAGAAAATTATTTGATTCTGTTTGAATTTGCGGCTGTTATCGTTTGCCATAGAAAATACCCTTGTTAAAAAAACGTTGTAGGTAAACTACCCCTTTCCCTTAACCGATCTTCACCAAAAACAAAAGGTCTTGAGAACTCTACTATTTAGGGCTGTATGCAAATAATCTTTTCATTCTGTTTGAATTTGCGGCTGTTATCGTTTGCCATAGGAAATACCCTTGTTAAAACATAAAACGTTACAGGTAAACTACCCCTTTCCCTTAACCGATCTTCACCAAAAACAATAGGTCTTGAGAACTCTACAATTCAGGGCTATATGCGAAACATTATTTGATTCTGTTTGAATGTGCGGCTGTTATCGTTTGCCAAACAAACAAAATTTCCCTTGCTAAAAAAAAACCGTTGCAGGTAAACTACCCCTTTCCCTTAACCGATCTTCACCAAAAACAATAGGTCGCGAGAACTCTGCAAAACCGGGCTGTATGCAAAAAATTATTTGATTCTGTTTGAATTTGCGGCAGTTATCGTTTGCCATAGAAAAAAAATCTACAGACAGACACACAGACACACAGACACACAGACAGACAGACAGACAGACAGACACACAGACACTTTTCGGAAAACGACTTTTTTCATGTTTTGAGTGTAGTAGAATCAGAATCTGCAATAATCTCGAACACGATTTTTTTTGCCATCACCATACTTCCATTCCTTAAGGAATATGGAAGTAAAAGTCGTTTTCCGAAAAGTGTCTGTCTGTGTCTGTAGATTTTTTTCTATGGCAAACGATAACTGCCGCAAATTCAAACAGAATCAAATAATTTTTTGCATGCAGTCCTGATTTGCAGAGTACTCGCGACCTATTGTTTTTGGTGAAGATCGGTTGAGGGAAAGGGGTAGTTTACCTGCAACGGTTTTTTTTTAGCAAGGGTAATTTTGTTTGTTTGGCAAACGATAACAGCCGCAAATTCAAACAGAATCAAATAATGTTTCGCATACAGCCCTGAATTGTAGAGGTCTCAAGATCTGTTGATTTTGGTGAAGATCGGTTAAGGGAAAGGGGTAATTTACCTGTAACGTTTTATGTTTTAACAAGGGTATTTCCTATGGCAAACGATAACAGCCGCAAATTCAAACAGAATCAAAAGATTATTTGCATACAGCCCTAAATTGTAGAGTTCTCAAGACCTATTGTTTTTGGTGAAGTTCGGTTGAGGGAAAGGGGTAGTTTACCTGCAACGTTTTATGTTTTAAAAGGGTATTTTCTATGGCAAACGATAAGAGCCGCAAATTCAAACAGAATCAAATACGTTTTTGCATAAAGCCCTGATTTCTTGAGTACTAAAGACCTATTGTTTTTGGTGACGATCGTTTAAGGGAAAGGGGCAGTTTACCAGCTACGTTTTTTGTTTTATCAAGGGTATTGTATGGCAAACGATAACAGCCGCAAATTCAAACAAAATCATATAATATTTTGCATACGTCCCTGAATTGTAGAGGTCTCAATGACTTTCTATTTTGGTGAAGATCGGTTAAGGGGAAGGGGTAGTTTACCTGCAACCTTTTACGTTTTAACAAGAGTAAAGTACTTGAAAATTTATTTAAACTTTTTGAAACAATGGTAATTGTTAAAAATAAAATAATTTTGTTGCCAGGCAATAAAATTATAATTTTTTCATTTTAATGTAATATAATATTTTTCATTTAATACAGCAATAAAAAAGCAGGTAAGACACAGCCTGGCTGTTTGGCTGAAAATGATTTTAAATATAAATCTTAGAATATGGAAGTCATGTATGGTTCTCCATACCGATATTTTTTATAGATGGGGGGTGTAACTTACTTTTTGTTTTGCCCTCGTATATCATCCAGGAACTTCAACCCAAAGGCGACAAAAATCCTGTGAACGAATGCTTGAAAAGAATAATGAAGATAATGTTTTAACCTGTGGATGCCAGATGTTGCATTAGTGGGGTGACTGGTGTCATGGTCGCACCATTTAAAATCCACATAATCCCTATGACAATGCTGTGACATGGCAAGTAAGTGCTGTCACCAAATAAGCACTGCCCCATACTGCCTTGTATGTAAAGGGATTGGAATCCCAAACGCTAGGAAATGAACACTCCAATATAAAACCAAGGGCAGACCCAGGCTCATCAGCTGTACAGAAGTCAGCCGATCTAGGGAAAGAAAACCCTGAAATCAAATTACCTGGTCCTCCAGGCTTGGCATAGAGCTGACAACCTACACTGTAAAACAGCAGTTCTGGTAACAAAGACTTGTCACCAAGAGACAATAGATGGGCAAAGAAGGAGAGGAAGACCTAGAAGAAGGTAGCTACAGGATGTGGAAGATGACGTCAAGAGGATGTGTATCGGGGATTGGAGGTGGAGGCTGGAGGACTGAGGTTTGGAGGTGACTAGTCGGAGAGGCCAAGGCTCATTGTGGGCTGTAACGCCAGAGGAATGAATGAATGGATGTCAGTTGAAGCCAATTTCCACCTGAATGGCTATATGAATAAGCAAAATTTTTATTATTGTGCCCAACAAAATCCTATGGAGTTACACCACCATGTATTATACATTGACAACGTTGAGGAAATTACCTCGTGATGTGTTATATCATCATATTGTGTCACAGTCGCAGGCTTTTTTTTAGGGCAACTACTGTGTTCAATGGCTTGGTATGTCAAAATGTTGTGGAAAATCTATAACACTTCCACAAATGATTGGCCTCCTTTCAAAAGATGAATCAACTTCACACAGCATGAGAATCAATGCATCTTCTTGTGAAGTTATCTTAAGAGCGACCTGCACAACAAACACTTGAAAGCCACAATACAGAAGGAAATCATTAACATTCCTGGCATTACACTGTGTCGAACCATGCAAAGTATAAGTCAGATGCTGTAGGAATGTCTGCTCAGAGATGAAGGTCACCTTCAAGATGAATGTAATCTTCAAAAAATAAATTAGGAATATTTTTAATGGCGTATTTTGTATCATTAAATTACATTAATACATTTATTATCAAATATTGCTTAATCAATAATACCAATTTTTTGTAATTTACTTATTTCTCTTTTTTTTCTGAGACATCATGTACCAGGGAAACTCAAATTGTTACCTACAAAAACATCACTTAAGGTGTCAGATTTGTCTAACGCATGTTGCAATTTTCTCTAGTAGTCAAAATCTAAAGGGTAACAATCAAAATGTGCTGAAAGCTCTAGAATGGTACTTCAGTGTTTTTTCTGTTTTCTTAACATAAATTTCTTCCACTTTGATGAACCTTGATTTTGAAGACGTGTCAAAAATTGGAGTCTTTTTTTTTTAATTCAGTTATATTTCTCATAACAGTTTCTACTACATTATTTATAAAGGAAATGTGTTATCTATATCATGTAGTGGATAAGTAGTTTTGGATACAATGGAATTATTAATTCCATATTATCTTATTCCAGAACGATATGATCAGTCGATACTAGGTCAGCCTGCGCTAGTAACCAATGGTTCCATGTGTGCTTTTCACAATACAGTTTATTCATGTAGTATGTGAAAATTGAAGGATAAAGAGAATGCAGTTAAATTTTTAAAAACAAGAAATCGTCATAATGTCCATGAATGTTCTAATTGACACAATGTGACACTTTCTTTGTCCAAAAGTGATAGCTGTAGATGTTGCAAACATTAAACTGACATAAAACTTCAGAATAAATCAATTCAATATAAATAGTTTGTATATATGTTGTGAGTTGTACTACACTACACAATTATTTTTACACCAAGGTAAGTCAATTTACAGAACAGTGAACACTGATAATAATACATTAGCATAGCATAACATTGGCTAACCTATGCATATGACACTATAGAGAATTTTTTAAGAAATGTGGTTGCATTAAAAAAAACATCAACAATTTATTTCACAGCTATCTGTGATGCAGTATTTCAAATACAATGCACATCTACTTCTACATTTTACAGATAGTTTGATCATAAGAGTGTAAAACTGAGAAAGTAGCAAAACAATGAATCGTACCACTTATTGCTGGTCTAAACATATCGCTGGGCTCTCACATTTGCACTATCATGAAATCAAACAGTGGAAAATTTTATTGCAACAATTCAGTGTGAATTGAGTGTCTCTTGGGACCAGTACTGAATTAAATCTATCATGACTGAGGTGAAGTACACATTTTAAACTAATTTAGGCCAATATTACCTGATGATCATTCTTGCATGATGTCTACTCTAATCAACTCCAACTTATGTTACCCGATCCGAAAATTCTAACACTGGACATTTCCATAGAAAAAGTTGAAATTTTAGTATACAGTAATTGCTAGACATAAGAGAAAAGTTTAACAATTACTGATTATACAAAGTAAAATTATCAGATAAATTGGTTACTTAATTAACCTTTGAATGATCCAGTGTATTAATTAAATATAATTTGTATAATATTCTTTACTAATAAATGTGTATGGAATATGTAATTATTTCAAATAATATTACTTAAATTTATGGAATGCAGTAAATTTAAACTCATTTTATAATGTTTTTAAACAATTAATTATAAAGTAAAATATCGGTATGGAGAACCATACACGACTTCCATGTTCTAAGATTTATATTTAAAATCATTTACGAAATGAAATGTTTAGTTCGTCATAGAAATAATTACCCTTGTTAAAACATAAAACGTTGCAGGTAAACTACCCCTTTCCTTTAACCGCTCTTCACCAAAATCAATAGCCCTTCAGTCCTCTACAATTCAGGGATGCATGCAAAACATTATTTGAATGTGCAGCAGTTATCGTTCGTCATAGAAAAAATTACCCTTGTTATAGCATAAAATGTGGCCGGTAAACTACCCCTTTCCCTTAACCGATCTTCATAAAAAACAATAGGTCTTGTGAGAACTCTACAATTCAGGGCTGTATGCAAAACATTATTTGATTCTGCTTGAAGTTGTGGCTGTTATCGTTTGCCATAGAACAAAATTACCCTTGTTAAAACATAAAACGTTGCAGGTAAACTACCCCTTTCCCTTAACCGATCTTCACCAAAATAAACAGACCTTGAGTATTTACAACTTACAAAAAATTATTTGATTCTCTTTGAATATGCGGCAGTTAACATTCGTCATAAAAATAAAATTACCCTTTTAAAACAAAACGCTGCAAGTAAACTACCCTTTTCTCTTAACCGATCTTCACCAAAAACAATAGGTCTTGAGAACTCTACAATTCACGGCCGTATGCGAAACATTATTTGATTCTGTTTGAATTTGCGGCTATTATCATTTGCCATAGAAAAAAAATTACCTCTGATAAAAAAAACGTTGCAGGTAAACTACCCCTTTCCCTTAACCGATCTTCACCAAAATCAACAGGCCTTGAGTTCTCTACAAAGTAGGGATGTATGCAAAACATTTGATTATGTTTGAATTTACGGCAGTTATCGTTCGTCATAGAAAAAAATTACCTTGTTAAAACATAAAACGTTGCAGGTAAACTACCCCTTTCTCTTAACCGAACTTCACCAAAGTCAAAAGTCCTTGAGTACTCTACAGTGTAGGGATGTGTGCAGAAATTATTTGATTATGTTTGAATTTACTGCAGTTATCGTTCGTCATAGGAAAAATTACCCTTGTTAAAACATAAAACGTTGCAGGTAAACTACCCCTTTCCCTTAACCGATCTTCACCAAAAACAATAAGCCTTGAGTCCTCTACAATTTAGGGACGTATGCAAAAAATTATTTGATTCTGTTTGAATTTGCGGCTGTTATCATTTGCCATACAAAACATTCTACACACAGACACTTTTCGAAAACTGACTTTTACTTCCATGTTCATTAAGGAAATGGAAGTATGGTGATGGCAAAAAAAATCGTGTTCGAGATTATTGCAGATTCTGATTGTACTACACTCAAAACATGAAAAAAAGTCGTTTTTCGAAAAGTGTCTGTGTGTGTGTCTGTAGATTTTTTTTTTGGCAAACGATAACAGCCGCAAATTCAAACAGAATCAAATAATTTTTTGCATACAGTCCTGATTTGTAGAGTACTCGCGACCTATTGTTTTTGGTGAAGATCGGTTGAGGGAAAGGGGTAGTTTACCTGAAACGGTTTTTTTTTTCAAAGGGTAATTTTGTTTGTTTGGCAAACGATAACAGCCGCAAATTCAAACAGAATCAAATAATGTTTTGCATACAGCCCTGAATTGTAGAGTCATCAAGATCTGTTGATTTTGGTAAAGATCGGTTTAGGGGAAGGGGTAGTTTACCAGCAACGTTTTATGTTTTAACAAGGGTATTTTCTATGGCAAACGATAACAGCCGCAAATTCAAACATTATCAAATAATGTTTTGCATACTGCCCTGAATTGTAGAGTTCTCAAGATATTTTGTTTTTGGTGAAGATCGGTTAAGGGAAAGGGGTAGTTTACCTGCAACGTTTTATGTTTTAAAAGGGTATTTTCTATGGCAAACGATAAGAGCCGCAAATTCAAACAGAATCAAATACGTTTTTGCATAAAGCCCTGATTTCTTGAGTACTAAAGACCTATTGTTTTTGGTGACGATCGTTTAAGGGAAAGGGGCAGTTTACCAGCTACGTTTTTTGTTTTATCAAGGGTATTTTGTATGGCAAACGATAACAGCCGCAAATTCAAACAAAATCATATAATATTTTGCATACACCCCTGAATTGTAGAGTTCTCAAGACCTGTTGGTTTTGATGAAGATCGGTTAAGGGAATAGGGTTGTTTACCAGCAACATTTTAGGTTTTATCAAGGGTAAATTTATTTTTGACGAACGATAACTGCCGTAAATTCAAAGAGAATCAACTAATGTTTTGTATACAGCCCTGAATTGTAGAGTTCTCAAGATCTATTATTTTTGGTGAAGATTGGTTAATGGAATAGGGTAGTTTACCAGCAACGTTTTATGTTTTATCAAGGGTGTTTTATATGGCAAACGATAACAGCCGCAAATTCAAACAGAATCAAATAATTCTTTGCATACAGGCCTGAATTGTAGATTACTCAAGACCTGTCGTTTTTGGTGAAGATCGGTTAAGGGAAAGGGGTAGTTTACCTGCAACGGTTTTTTATCAAGGGTAATTTTTTTCTATAGTAAACGATAACAGCCGCAAATTCAAACAGAATCAAATGATGTTTTGCATACAGCCCTGTATTGTAGAGTTCTCAATACCTATTGGTGTTGGTGAAGATCGGTTAAGGGAAAGGGGTAGTTTACCAGCAACATTTTATTTTTAACCAGGGTAATTTTTTATATGACGAACGATAACTGCCGTAAATTCAAACAGAATCAACTAGGTTTTTGCATACCTTTTTGAACTAAAGAGAACTCAAGGTCTGTTGATTTTGTTGAAGATCGGTTAAGGGAAGGGGTAGTTTATCAGCAACGTTTTATGTTTTAAAAAGGGTAATTTTTTATATGACGAACGATAACTGCCGAAAATTCAATGAGAATCAAATAATTTTTTGCACCCTTTCCTGAGTTGCAGAGAGCTCAAGGTCTATTGATTTTGGTGAAGATCGGTTAAGGGAAAGGGGTAGTTTACCTGCTACATTTTATGTTGTAACAAGAGAAATGTTTCCATGACGAACGATAACTCCCGCACATTCAAACAGAATCAAATATTTTTTGCATGCTTCCCTGAATTGTAGAGGACGGAAGGTCTATTGATTTTGGAGAAGATCGGTTAAGAGAAAGGGGTAGTTTACCTGAAACATTTTATGATTTAACACGAGCAAAGTACTTAATTTTTATAAATAAAGTATCCTGATAAGAAGCTCATAGTAATCCACTGTAGAAACGTAGATGAAATATCTATAAATGAAGAGGTTAGGTGAACGGGGTGGGGGTAATTTTCTATATTAAAAATTATTGTTGAAGGTGGAGGGGAGAATTTTTTATAACTTATGTGTACTACGTTATCGGCAACAAAGAAGTAGTTTTTTTGTTAAAATTTCTTCCCGGGCTCTTTAGCCGTAGTCCAATGTTTTCTACAAAACCGGACTTTTCGGCAGTGCCATCGACTGCCATCATCGGTGAAAATCGAGTGCGAAAACGTGAGGTGGTATAGGTTAGTACTGTGGTTAATACTGAAGCAATAAGTAGAAAGACGTAGTTTCTATAGAAATATTTCATTTCGTATATGATTTTAAATATAAATCTTAGAACATGGAAGTCATGTGTGGTTCTCCGTACCGATATTTTCATGTTTTGAGGGTAGTACAATCAGAATCTGCAATTATCTCGAACACTTTTTTTTTTGCCACCACCATACTTCCATTTCCTTATGGAACATTATACTTTCCTGGAAAAAACGTTGGAATATGGAGTGGCCACTCACCATCTCTTTGTGGATTTCCAGTCGGCATATGATTCAATCAACCGGAAAATGCTATATAAAGCTATGAAGGTGTTTAATATACCATCTAAGTTGGTGCGTATGGTTGGAGTAGTTATGTCTAATTCTAAGTGCCAAATCAGAATACAATCAAATCTATCTAACTCCTTAAAAACATTGAATGGGTTGAAACAAGGAGATGCCTTAGCGGGACTGTTGTTCAACATAGCTCTAGAAAAGGTCATCAGGGATTCAGGAATTCAAACTAGCGGACACATATTTCACAAGGAGGTACAGCTTCTGGCCTATGCCGATGACATTGACGTCATAAGTAGGTCTGAATCTGGCTTAAAGGAAGCCTTTCAGGAACTGGAGTTGTCCGCTAAGGCTATGGGCTTGGTTATAAACCAAAGCAAAACCAAATATATGGTTGTAGGTGCCAACACTCGTGCCCTGTCCCTGCGCATTAACGATTATGAATTTGAAAAGGTTCAGGGTTTTCCATATCTCGGGTCATATGTGGACTCTGGAAATGACTCCTCTAGAGATATTGAAAACGGATATTATCTGCTAATAGGTGTTACTACGGACTGGTGAAACATTTTAATTCAAAATTAATAAGTAAAGATACAAAAGCCACCCTATACAAGACCTTCATTAGACCAGTCCTGATGTATGGCTCGGAATGCTGGGTGTTAAAAAAACTAGATGAGCAGAAACTATCCGTTTTTGAGAGGAGGGTACTGAGGAGAATCTATGGCCCTGTGAGGGAAAACGACATTTGGAGGCGACTGCATAATCGAGAGTTGTACAAAAGGTTTAAAGATCTTCCGATCGTGCAACTCATACAAATTAATAGATTGCGTTGGGCTGGTCATGTGCAGAGAATGGCGGAGGATAGAATCCCAAAAAGAGTGATGAATTATTTGCCGATGGGAAGGAGAAGGAAGGGAAGACCGCGTACAAGATGGCTGGACCAGGTTGGTAAGGAGGCAGTGAGGCTGGGTGCAGCAAACTGGTGGACATTGGCCGGGAGTAGAGACCAGTGGGGAAGATTTCTTTTGGAGGCCAGGGCCCGGACTGGCTGTAGCGCCGAGGATGTATGTATGTATGTAAGGTCTGTTGATTTTGGTGAAGATCGGTTATGGTGAAAGGGTAGTTTACCTGAAACATTTTTTGTTGTAACAAGAGTAAAGTACTTAATTTTGATAAATAATGTATCCTGATAAGATCTTAATAATCCGCTGTAGAAACGTAGATGAAATATCTATAAATGAAGAGGGTAGTTGAACGGGGTGGGTGTAATTTTCTATAAATGAAAATTATAGTTGATGGGGGAGGGGATAATTTTACTTCCATGTTCCATAAGAAAATGGAAGTATGGTGATGGCAAAAAAAAATCGTGTTCGAGATAATTTCAGATTCTGATTGTACTACCCTCAAAACATGAAAAATATCGGTATGGAGAACCATACATGACTTCCATGTTCTAAGCTGTATATTTAAAATCATATTCGAAATGAAATATTTCCATAGAAACTACTTCTTTCTACTTATTGCTTCAGCCTTAACCACAGTACTGTGGTCACTAACGTATACCACCTCACGTTTTCGCACTCGATTTTCACTGATGATGGCACTGCCGAAAAGTCTGGTTTTTCAGAAAACATTAGACTAAAGCTAAACAGCCCGGGAAGGAATTTTAGCAAAGAACTACTTCTTTGTTGCCGATAACGTGGTACACATATACAAAATTCTCCCCTCTCCCTTCAACTATAATTTTAATTTATAGAAAATTACCCCCACCCCGTTCACCTAACCTCTTCATTTATAGATATTTCATCTACGTTTCTACAGTGGCTTATTATAAGCTTTTTATCAGGATACTTTATTTATCAAAATTATGTACTTTACTCTTGTTAAAACATAAAACGTTGCTGGTAAAGTACCCCTATCTCTTAACCGATCGTCACCAAAATCAATAGACCTTCAGTCCTCTACAATGCAGGAATGCATGCAAAAAAATATTTGATTCTGTTTGAATGTGCGGCAGTTATCGTTCGTCATGGAACATTTCTCTTGTTACAATATAAAATGTTGCAGGTAAACTACCCCTTCCCCTTAACAGACTTCACCAAAATCAGTAGGCCTTGAGTTCTCTACAATTCAGGAAAGTATGCAACAAATTATTAGATTCTCTTTGAATTTACGGCAGTTATCTTTCGTCAAAACAAAATTATCCTTCTTAAAACATAAAATGTTGCTGGTAAACTACCCCTTTCCCTTAACCGATCTTCAACAAAATCAACAAACCTTGAGATCTCTTTAATTCAAAAGGTATGCAAAAATGTAGTTGATTCTGTTCGAATTTACGGCAGGTATCGTTCGTCGTAGGAAAAATTACCCTTGTTAAAACATAAAACGTTGCTGGTAAACTACCCCTTTCCCTTAACCGATCTTCACCAAAAACAATAAGCCTTGTGTCATCTACAATTTAGGGACGTATGCAAAACTTTATTTGATTCTGTTTGAATTTGCGGCTGTTATCATTTGCCATACAAAACATTCTACACACTTACACTTTTCGAAAAATGACTTTTTCATGGTTTGAGGGTAGTACAATCAGAATCTGCAATTATCTCGAACACGATTTTTTTCGCCACCACCATACTTCCATTTCCTTATGGAACATGGAAGTAAAAATTAAGTTACAATAGCGCCTCCTGCTATAAAAATTTTTAAATGCCTGGTTCACCTTATTTGTACTTCTCAAATTAGTTACAGTATACAATAATCCAGAAACGTGAACCTTAAGGTATTTATGAAATGATTCACAGTGAGTAACCCATGAGATATGTTTCACCATTACCAATCATTTAACAGATTTGGGCACACGAAGTGATTTTACTTCCATGTTCTATAAGGAAATGGAAGTATGGTCATGGCGAAAAAAATCGTGTTCAAGATAACGGCAGATTCTGATTGTACTACCATCAAAACATGAAAGTCATTTTCGAAAAGTGTCTCTGTGTGTGTAGAATTTTTTCTATGGCAAATGATAACAGCCGCAAATTCAAACAGAATCAAATAATTTTTTGCATACAGCCCTGAATTGTAGAGGACTCAAAGCCTATTGTTTTTGGTGAAGATCGGTTAAGGGAAAGGGGTAGTTTACTTGCAATGTTTTAACAAGAGTAAAGTGCTTAATTTTAATAAATAAAGTATCCTGAAAAGAAGGTCATAATAATCCACTGTAGAAAGGTAGATGAAATATCTATAAATGAAAAGGGTAGTTGAAGGGTGAAGGGGTTATTTTTTTTACTTCCATGTTCCATAAGGAAATGGAAGTATGGTGATGGCAAAAAAATCGTGTTCGAGATAATTGCAGATTCTGATTGTACTAACCTCAAAATATGAAAAAAAGTCATTTTTCGAAAAGTGTCTGTGTGTGTGTCTGTAGATTTTTTTCTATGGCAAACGATAGGAGCCGCAAATTCAAACAGAATCAAATAATTTTTTGCATACAGCTCTGACTTGTAGAGTACTCAAGACCTATTGGTTTTGGTGAAGATCGGTTAAGGGAAAGGGGTAGTTTACCTGCAACTTTTTTTTTTACCAAGGGTAATTTTTTTTCTATGGCAAATGATAACAGCCGCAACTTCAAACAGAATCAAATAATGTTACGCATACAGCCCTGAATGGTAGAGTTCTCAAGATCTATTGTTTTTGGTGAAGATCGGTTAAGGGAAAGGGGTAGTTTACCTGCAACGTTTTATGTTTTAAAAGGGTAATTTTATTTTTATGACGAATGATAACTGTTGCATATTCAAAGAGAATCAAATAATTTGTTGCATACATAACATTATTTGATTCTGTTTGAATTTGCGGCTGTTATCGTTTGCCATAGAAAAAAATTACCCCTGATAAAAAAACGTTGCTGTTAAGCTACTCCTTTCCCTTAACCGATCTTCACCAAAAGCAATAGGTCTTGAGTACTCTACAATTCTGGGTTGAATGCAAATAATCATTTGATTCTGTTTGAATTTGCGGCTCTTATTGTTTGCCATAGAAAATAGCCTAGTTAAAATATAAAACGTTGCAGGTAAACTACCCCATGCCCTTAACCGATCTTCAACAAAATCAACAGACCTTGAGTTCTGTATAATTCAAAAAAGGTATGCAAAAGAGTAGTTGATTCTGTTTTAATTTACGGCAGTTATCGTTCGTCATAGAAAAAATTACCCTTGTAAAACATAAAATGTTGCTGGTAAACTACCCTATTCCCTTAACCGATCTTCACCAATACCAACTGGTCTTGAGAACTCTACAATTCTGGGCTGTATGCAAATAATCATTTGATTCTGTTTGAATTTGCGGCTGTTATCATTTGCCATACAAAACATTCTACACACAGACACTTTTCGATAAATGACTTTTTCATGTTTTGAGGGTAGTACAATCAGAATCTGCAATTATCTCGAACACGATTTTTTTTGCCACCACCATACTTCCATTTCCTTATGGAACATTATACTTTCCTGGAAAAAACGTTGGAATATGGAGTGGCCACTCACCATCTCTTTGTGGATTTCCAGTCGGCATATGATTCAATCAACCGGATAATGCTATATAGAGCTATGAAGGAGTTGAATATACCATCTAAGTTGGTGCGTATGGTTGGAGTAGTTATGTCCAATTCTAAGTGCCAAATCAGAATACAATCAAATCTATCTAACTCCTTAAAACATTGAATGGTTTAGAAACAAGGAGATGCCTTAGCGTGTCTGTTGTTCAACATAGCTCTAGAAAAGGTCATCAGGGATTCAGGAATTCAAACTAGCGGACACATATTTCACAAGGAGGTACAGCTTCTGGCCTATGCCGATGACATTGACGTCATAAGTAGGTCTGAATCTGGCTTAAAGGAAGCCTTTCAGGAACTGGAGTTGTCCGCTAAGGCTATGGGCTTGGTTATAAACCAAAGCAAAACCAAATATATGGTTGTAGGTGCCAACACTCGTGCCCTGTCCCTGCGCATTAACGATTATGAATTTGAAAAGGTTCAGGGTTTTCCATATCTCGGGTCATATGTGGACTCTGGAAATGACTCCTCTAGAGATATTGAAAACGGATATTATCTGCTAATAGGTGTTACTACGGACTGGTGAAACATTTTAATTCAAAATTAATAAGTAAAGATACAAAAGCCACCCTATACAAGACCTTCATTAGACCAGTCCTGATGTATGGCTCGGAATGCTGGGTGTTAAAAAAACTAGATGAGCAGAAACTATCCGTTTTGAGAGGAGGGTACTGAGGAGAATCTATGGCCCTGTGAGGGAAAACGACATTTGGAGGCGACTGCATAATCGAGAGTTGTACAAAATGTTTAAAGATCTTCCGATCGTGCAACTCATACAAATTAATAGATTGCGTTGGGCTGGTCATGTGCAGAGAATGGCGGAGGATAGAATCCCAAAAAGAGTGATGAATTATTTGCCGATGGGAAGGAGAAGGAAGGGAAGACCGCGTACAAGATGGCTGGACCAGGTTGGTAAGGAGGCAGTGAGGCTGGGTGCAGCAAACTGGTGGACATTGGCCGGGAGTAGAGACCAGTGGGGAAGATTTCTTTTGGAGGCCAGGGCCCGGACTGGCTGTAGCGCCGAGGATGTATGTATGTATGTAAGGTCTGTTGATTTTGGTGAAGATCGGTTATGGTGAAAGGGTAGTTTGCCTGAAACATTTTTTGTTGTAACAAGAGTAAAGTACTTAATTTTGATAAATAATGTATCCTGATAAGATCTTAATAATCCGCTGTAGAAACGTAGATGAAATATCTATAAATGAAGAGGCTAGTTGAACGGGGTGGGTGTAATTTTCTATAAATGAAAATTATAGTTGATGGGGGAGGGGATAATTTTACTTCCATGTTCCATAAGAAAATGGAAGTATGGTGATGGCAAAAAAAAATCGTGTTCGAGATAATTTCAGATTCTGATTGTACTACCCTCAAAACATGAAAAATATCGGTATGGAGAACCATACATGACTTCCATGTTCTAAGATGTACATTTAAAATCATATTCGAAATGAAATATTTCCATAGAAACTACTGCTTTCTACTTATTGCTTCAGCCTTAACCACAGTACTGTGGTCACTAACGTATACCACCTCACGTTTTCGCACTCGATTTTCACTGATGATGGCACTGCCGAAAAGTCTGGTTTTTCAGAAAACGTTAGACTAAAGCTAAACAGCCCGGGAATGAATTTTAGCAAAGAACTACTTCTTTGTTGCCGATAACGTAGTACACATATACAAAATTCTCCCCTCTCCCTTCAACTATAATTTTCATTTATAGAAAATTACCCCCACCCCGTTCACCTAACCTCTTCATTTATAGATATTTCATCTACGTTTCTACAGTGGATTATTATAAGCTTCTTATCAGGATACTTTATTTATCAAAATTATGTACTTTACTCTTGTTAAAACATAAAACGTTGCTGGTAAAGTACCCCTATCTCTTAACCGATCTTCACCAAAATCAATAGACCTTCATTCCTCTACAATGCAGGAATGCATGCAAAAAAATATTTGATTCTGTTTGAATGTGCGGCAGTTATCGTTCGTCATGGAACATTTCTCTTGTTACAACATAAAATGTTGCAGGTAAACTACCCCTTCCCCTTAACAGACTTCACCAAAATAAGTAGGCCTTGAGTTCTCTACAATTCAGGAAAGTATGCAAAAAATTATTAGATTCTCTTTGAATTTACGGCAGTTATCTTTCGTCAAAACAAACTTGCCCTTCTTAAAACATAAAATGTTGCTGGTAAACTACCCCTTTCCATTAACCGATCATCAACAAAATCAACAAACCTTGAGTTCTCTTTAATTCAAAAAGGTATGCAAAAATGTAGTTGATTCTGTTCGAATTTACGGCAGTTATCGTTCGTCGTAGGAAAAATTATCCTTGTTAAAACATAAAACGTTGCAGGTAAACTACCCCTTTCCCTTAACCGATCTTCACCAAAAACAATAAGCCTTGAGTCATCTACAATTTAGGGACGTATGCAAAACTTTTTTTCATTGTGTTTGATTTTGCGGCTGTTATCGTTTGCCATACAAAACATTCTACACACTTACACTTTTCGAAAAATGACTTTTTCATGGTTTGAGGGTAGTACAATCAGAATCTGCAATTATCTCGAACACGATTTTTTTCGCCACCACCATACTTCCATTTCCTTATGGAACATGGAAGTAAAAATTAAGTTACAATAGCGCCTCCTGCTATAAAAATTTTTAAATGCCTGGTTCACCTTATTTGTACTTCTCAAATTAGTTACAGTATACAATAATCCAGAAACGTGAACCTTAAGGTATTTATGAAATGATTCACAGTGAGTAACCCATGAGATATGTTTCACCATTACCAATCATTTAACAGATTTGGGCACACGAAGTGATTTTACTTCCATGTTCTATAAGGAAATGGAAGTATGGTCATGGCGAAAAAAATCGTGTTCAAAATAACGGCAGATTCTGATTGTACTACCATCAAAACATGAAAGTCATTTTCGAAAAGTGTCTCTGTGTGTGTAGAATTTTTTCTATGGCAAATGATAACAGCCGCAAATTCAAACAGAATCAAATAATTTTTTGCATACAGCCCTGAATTGTAGAGGACTCAAAGCCTATTGTTTTTGGTGAAGATCGGTTAAGGGAAAGGGGTAGTTTACTTGCAATGTTTTAACAAGAGTAAAGTGCTTAATTTTAATAAATAAAGTATCCTTAAAAGAAGGTCATAATAATCCACTGTAGAAAGGTAGATGAAATATCTATAAATTAAAAGGGTAGTTGAAGGGGGAAGGGGTTATTTTTTTTACTTCCATGTTCCATAAGGAAATGGAAGTATGGTGATGGCAAAAAAATCGTGTTCGAGATAATTGCAGATTCTGATTGTACTAACCTCAAAATATGAAAAAAAGTCATTTTTCGAAAAGTGTCTGTGTGTGTGTCTGTAGATTTTTTTCTATGGCAAACGATAGGAGCCGCAAATTCAAACAGAATCAAATAATTTTTTGCATACAGCTCTGACTTGTAGAGTACTCAAGACCTATTGGTTTTGGTGAAGATCGGTTAAGGGAAAGGAGTAGTTTACCTGCAACTTTTTTTTTTACCAAGGGTAATTTTTTTTCTATGGCAAATGATAACAGCCGCAACTTCAAACAGAATCAAATAATGTTACGCATACAGCCCTGAATGGTAGAGTTCTCAAGATCTGTTGTTTTTGGTGAAGATCGGTTAAGGGAAAGGGGTAGTTTACCTGCAACGTTTTATGTTTTAAAAGGGTAATTTTATTTTTATGACGAATGATAACTGTTGCATATTCAAAGAGAATCAAATAATTTGTTGCATACATAACATTATTTGATTCTGTTTGAATTTGCGGCTGTTATCGTTTGCCATAGAAAAAAATTACCCCTGATAAAAAAACGTTGCAGTTAAGCTACTCCTTTCCCTTAACCGATCTTCACCAAAAACAATAGGTCTTGAGTACTCTACAATTCTGGGTTGAATGGAAATAATCATTTGATTCTGTTTGAATTTGCGGCTCTTATTGTTTGCCATAGAAAATACCCTAGTTAAAATATAAAACGTTGCAGGTAAACTACCCCATGCTCTTAACCGATCTTCAACAAAATCAACAGACCTTGAGTTCTGTATAATTCAAAAAAGGTATGCAAAAGAGTAGTTGATTCTGTTTTAATTTACGGCAGTTATCGTTCGTCATAGAAAAAATTACCCTTGTAAAACATAAAATGTTGCTGGTAAACTACCCTATTCCCTTAACCGATCTTCACCAATACCAACTGGTCTTGAGAACTCTACAATTCTGGGCTGTATGCAAATAATCATTTGATTCTGTTTGAATTTGCGGCTGTTATCATTTGCAATACAAAACATTCTACACACAGACACTTTTCGAAAAATGACTTTTTCATGTTTTGAGGGTAGTACAATCAGAATCTGCAATTATCTCGAACACGATTTTTTTTGCCACCACCATACTTCCATTTCCTTATGGAACATAATACTTTCCTGGAAAAAACGTTGGAATATGGAGTGGCCACTCACCATCTCTTTGTGGATTTCCAGTCGGCATATGATTCAATCAACCGGAAAATGCTATATAGAGCTATGAAGGAGTTGAATATACCATCTAAGTTGGTGCGTATGGTTGGAGTAGTTATGTCCAATTCTAAGTGCCAAATCAGAATACAATCAAATCTATCTAACTCCTTAAAACATTGAATGGTTTAGAAACAAGGAGATGCCTTAGCGGGACTGTTGTTCAACATAGCTCTAGATAAGGTCATCAGGGATTCAGGAATTCAAACTAGCGGACACATATTTCACAAGGAGGTACAGCTTCTGGCCTATGCCGATGACATTGACGTCATAAGTAGGTCTGAATCTGGCTTAAAGGAAGCCTTTCAGGAACTGGAGTTGTCCGCTAAGGCTATGGGCTTGGTTATAAACCAAAGCAAAACCAAATATATGGTTGTAGGTGCCAACACTCGTGCCCTGTCCCTGCGCATTAACGATTATGAATTTGAAAAGGTTCAGAGTTTTCCATATCTCGGGTCATATGTGGACTCTGGAAATGACTCCTCTAGAGATATTGAAAACGGATATTATCTGCTAATAGGTGTTACTACGGACTGGTGAAACATTTTAATTCAAAATTAATAAGTAAAGATACAAAAGCCACCCTATACAAGACCTTCATTAGACCAGTCCTGATGTATGGCTCGGAATGCTGGGTGTTAAAAAAACTAGATGAGCAGAAACTATCCGTTTTGAGAGGAGGGTACTGAGGAGAATCTATGGCCCTGTGAGGGAAAACGACATTTGGAGGCGACTGCATAATCGAGAGTTGTACAAAAGGTTTAAAGATCTTCCGATCGTGCAACTCATACAAATTAATAGATTGCGTTGGGCTGGTCATGTGCAGAGAATGGCGGAGGATAGAATCCCAAAAAGAGTGATGAATTATTTGCCGATGGGAAGGAGAAGGAAGGGAAGACCGTGTACAAGATGGCTGGACCAGGTTGGTAAGGAGGCAGTGAGGCTGGGTGCAGCAAACTGGTGGACATTGGCCGGGAGTAGAGACCAGTGGGGAAGATTTCTTTTGGAGGCCAGGGCCCGGACTGGGCTGTAGCGCCGCGGATGTATGTATGTATGTAAGGTCTGTTGATTTTGGTGAAGATCGGTTATGGTGAAAGGGTAGTTTACCTGAAACATTTTTTGTTGTAACAAGAGTAAAGTACTTAATTTTGATAAATAAAGTATCCTGAGAAGATCTTAATAATCCGCTGTAGAAACGTAGATGAAATATCTATAAATGAAGAGGCTAGTTGAACGGGGTGGGTGTAATTTTCTATAAATGAAAATTATAGTTGATGAGGGAGGGGATAATTTTACTTCCATGTTCCATAAGGAAATGGAAGTATAGTGATGGCAAAAAAAATCGTGTTCGAGATAATTTCAGATTCTGATTGTACTGCCCTCATAACAAGAAAAATGTCGGTATGGGGAACCATACATGACTTCCATGTTCTAAGATGTATATTTAAAATCATATTCGAAATGAAATATTTCCATAGAAACTACTTATTTCTACTTATTGCTTCAGCCTTAACCACAGTACTGTGGTCAGTAACGTATACCACCCACTGACGTAGCCAGGGGGGCGGTCTGAAGGGGCTGCAGCCCCCCCCGGAATTGTAGAAATTTTTAAAATTTTGCATGCTAAAATTTCATACTGGCAGGTCGATCGTTTCACGTTTGGAGTTACACATTGTGTAGCCTAAGGTAAGGTGGGGCTTATTGAATCAAGGGGCTATTTGAATCTAAATAAGAAAACCGTCTGCTACCTGTTGCGCACTCTGTGTGCATATCTCAGCTGCCATTCTGTGTCAGATTGTGTCTTGAGAAGCCATACGCACAGAACCAGAAGAATTTTCTTTGTTATCTACCTTTCAGCTATCATACATCCATCTAGAAGTAGTCGAGGTAAGTGTGTCTTGTTCAAAAATAGTCAGTATGTTTTTGTAAACTGCTTGAATTAACCTTTCCACGTCTTTCAATATGCTAATAAAATTATTTTTAATTTTAGCTGAACCTGGGAGGACTGAATTCAGCAATGAAGCTGAGGGTGTCGAAGCAATTGGAGACCCAGTACACTCAGACTCCAACATCGACATCGCGGACTTGGTCGGACTTGGAACGAAGCTGAATAATTTTGAAAAAGTTGAAAAACTAAACTTTTTATGGACTCCTGATGAGGATTTCATTTTCCCCTCACAGGCTGCAAAAACATTTACACGTCACTTTCAGCGAAAATGGTTCGATGAATTTAAGTGGTTAGCATACTCAAAAAAAGAAAGTGGACTTTACTGCGCTACTTGTGTACTTTTTTTAAACACCGAAGAAGTTAGGAAGGGATCCTACGAAAAGCCCCAAGCATTCGTGACAAGAATTTTCTATAATATAAAGAAATCTGTTGCATCCTTTAAAAATCACGAGTCACACACGTATCATAAAAATGCCGCTTTAGCTCAAAGTCATGTAAAAGCTTTAGTAGGAAAACGCCAGGAAAGTGTCATAGCTCTGATTGACACAGTGAGAAAGAAAGAGGTCCAGGAAAACAGGTTGAGACTGAATGGCATCATAGAGACAGTCAAGTTGTGTGGGATGCAAAACATTCCGTTAAGAGGTCGAAGAGACAGTGGCAGAATTTCTCTCTCTTCACCAGTGGAGAATGATGGTAATTTCAGAAGCCTTATTCGATTTCGAGCGAACGCTGGAGATACCGTCCTGAAAGATCATATTTTACATAGCCCTCTAAATGCTATGTATGTCAGCCCAGAGATACAAAATGAATTGATAGAGACTATTGGGTCTTTGATTCGAAAGGACATAATCAAAAGAATAAGTCAGAGTAAATATTTCACGATTCTGGCAGATGAGACAACTGACATCTCACAGATAGAACAGTTTTCGCTGTGTGCTAGATACGTATCAGAGAGTGAAAATGGACTTGTTTTAATGGAAGACTTTTTAACATTTGTGCCTGTGTCTGATGTGACTGGGGAAGGGTTAGCTAGAGTGATCGAAGAAAAACTCACTACACTTGGGTTGGATCTAGAGAACGTAAGAGGACAGGGCTACGATGGAGCTTCAGCGATGAGTGGACAGTTTCGTGGAGTTCAAGCTGTGCTAAAAAGAAAGTATCCCAAAGCTTTATACACCCACTGTGTGTCCCATTGTTTAAATCTGTGTTTATCTGACTCGTTCAAAGTTCAAAACGTAAGAAACACGATGGGATTGATTACAGAAACATGCTCATTCTTCAGAGCCAGTGCCAAACGCACAGCAATCTTGGAGGAGAAGATTAAAGAGCTGTCACCCATAAAGCAGTGATCACCATAGAATCAAAACTCTCTGTGAGACGAGGTGGTGCGAGCGACATGAAGCGGTTCTTCTCTTTAAGGAGATGCTGGTGCCCATTGTATCGACCTTGGTGAAAATGGCCTATCTACCCAATGAGCACAATAAGAGGTCGTCATTAGTTCTTAATAGTATTAGTTCTAGTTCCTTTTTAGTGTGTCTAGTTGTTTCTTCTAAGCTCCTGGGCATCACGTATAGTCTGTCCCAATACCTCCAGAAAAAAGACATTGATTTATGTAGTGCACTGGACCATGTCAGAAAAGTGAAAGCCGTTGTGGAAGATCTAAGACATAATGCTGACTTAGAATTCAAGAAACTTTTTGAAGAAGCAAAGGAGCTCGCCAACTTACTTCAGTTGGAACTTACGATGCCACGAATAGCAACTGCGCAAAAAAATAGGCAAAATCCACCGGCTGCCAATCCCGAAGATTACTTTCGCATCTCAATCTTCATCCCGTGCATCGACGACCTCATATGTAATGTGGACTTAGTGAAAGACTTTTAGCACACGAAGCAATCATCGCTTCTCTACAGTATCTGATCCCATCGCATTGTGACGTAGATTTCGGCAAAGTAAAGCCGTCCTTCGAATTCTACAAGGACGATCTACACAGTGGCTTTACCGAAGCTCATTCAGGGGAATGGAGTTTATGGAGGGAGAGGTGGAAAAACGATACAGGAAAACCTAAAACAGCTATCGACGCCTTGGCACAGTGTGATAAAGAACTTTTCCCGAATATGTACACCCTCTTCACCATCTTTGCGGTCATACCTGTGTCGACAGCCTCTGTCGAAAGGAGTTTTTCTAAACTGAAACTCCTAAAAAACTATCTGAGAAACACAATGGGCGAAACCAGGCTTACTAGACTAGCCTTGATGTCGGTGCACCGGGACATCGTCATAGGGATGTCCAACGAAGACATTGTCAACATGTTTGCCTCGTCAGGAAGGGCAAGAAGGTTTAAACTTTTGTGAGTATTTGTAAACAACTTTCTTCAATTTTTAATAAGTCACCAATAAATAAAAAAATTCAAAGCAAACTGGAACTTTAATATTTCGCCCCCCCGCTTTTCCTCTGCATGCACAGCTTTGGATTAGTGGCGTGCCCTCACCGATTTTCAGCCCCCCCCGAAATAAAATCCTGGCTACGTCGCTGATACCAACTCACGTTTTTGCAGTCGATTTTCACTGATGATGGCACTGCCGAAAAGTCTGGTTTTTCAGAAAACATTAGACTAAAGCTAAACAGCCCGGGAAGGAATTTTAACAAAGAACTACTTCTTTGTTGCCGATAACGAAGTACACATATACAAAATTCTCCCCTCTCCCTTCAACTATAATTTTCATTTATAGAAAATTACCCCCACCCCGTTCACCTAACCTCTTCATTTATAGATATTTCATCTACGTTTCTACAGTGGATTATTATGAGCTTCTTATCAGGATACTTTATTTATCAAAATTAAGTACTTTACTCTTGTTAAAACATAAAACGTTGCAGGTAAAGTACCCCTATCTCTTAACCGATTATTAGGAGATAATGTTGTAAATAGATTTTGCCAGGATGCTGAAAATAATGATGAGCGAGTGAACTGTAATTTAATACATTTATTGATATTTACTGATACAATTTAAGTTTGCATTGTAAGGTCAGCTAAGTCTGATACGCATTTTAAATTTTAAAATCCACGTTAGGTAAAAAATGTTACATCGTAAATTGAGGCGCAAGTACGCAACACTCAAATCTACAGTAATGAGTACTGTAGGGCCTAAGGCCTACATAAATGTCGACAACAAAGAAAAATGAATGAATGACAGGCCGAAGCAGCAACGCGATTACGTCTGCTGCCCACGGACGTACGTAGCACTGTGTTTGAGCCTGATCGCTAGCGAGCACGAGGCCTGAGCGTACAGATTAGCCAACCTTTTATTATGAAATTCCCACATTACTGTCCATAGCTGCCCGCAAAAAATCAAACGATTTTTTAATACATTTTAATATATTATTATAAGAAAACACAATGTACGTTCTTAATAATAGATATCAACCTCAGTAAGTTGTATTGAACATTGAAATTGAAATGTTAGATAACAGTTATAACATTAAACTGCTCAGAGATAAAACCTCAATAATGATGATAACAGTTGAACAGGCCACAGTTGGCTTACAAACTGATTTATACATGAGTATAAATGCATGAATTAGCAAAATGTATATAATATAAGACAATATAAAACATGAATGATGAATAGTTTGACAATGTTTGATGATGAATAATCGGTGACTCATCACATGATGGGCCCGATACAAATTGCAAATATTTTATACAAGTCATGATTGACAGCCTAAACCAGTCAAGGCCAGTTGACTTATACATAACAGTATTGAGTATAAAATGAATAGACAAAAATTATTACAAAATTATGCATGTAAAAACATAGATTTAGCATAACACTGTAATATAATAATTAAACAGTGCATGCTATATCTAGCAGTTGCAGGAATGCACAGTAAATTGACATGTGAAAACAGATTACACATTGTTGAATAGTTGCAAGTACATGAGTGTAATGACATGTATGTCATAATTAAAAGCATGAATAATAATATATATGCAATACGTGATCGCAAAATACAAATACAAAATATAAAAATATGTGCGTGGCGCATGATCATAGACAGTAAATGCGGGTAGAATAATGTGTTTCACATAGATACAAGGTTATACATAATAAAATACAATAGAAATATGTTTGGATAATTACAAATACATGAATACAAGGCATAATAGCATAAGTGACAAGTACAGCAAATGTGTTTATACAAAATGTAATGCATGTGTTGAACAATTGCAAGTAACACATAAATTCATAGAGTAATAAAATAGCAATGCACACATATTAACAAAAAACGTGCAGGGAAAGATGCATACATGGTTTGTACAGCTCCAAATCCATGTGAATATTATATAACAAAATTTATGACATAAGAACAAATACCACCAATGACATGACACATAAATCAAATGTTGTATACAAGAAAAGACAAAAAATAATTGAAGCTTTGCATATTAAACAAAATGACTCTTGCTCAAGTAAAAGACGCAATTTCTGAATTGAAAATATACAAATTAAAGCTTATGCTAAAAATAAAAGTGCTTATAACTAACACAATCTTCTTAGAACATTTGATTTAACACATGTTTGACAAATACATACATTTAATTTTAAAAGGAAAATAAGCGACATCTTTATAATTTATAAAGAAAATATCTTCTTTTTTACTGTTCGTCCCTCGCTGGCACAAAACATAACTTATGAATTGGTCTGCGATAGGTGCCAGTAGGCGTACGAACGTCAACTACTCTGATTAAATTGTCTGGTCCGGGAAATGTGGCTGTAATTACCCCAAATTTCCATGCTAATGGAGGCAAGTTATCCTCGATCAGCAAAACCAGGTCACCAATGGAAACGTTTTCCTTTGCGAATTTCCATTTGTGACGTTGTTGCAGTTTGGTGTAGGTAGTCGCGAGACCATGATTTCCAAATAGCTTGGACAAACTTCTGGAGAAGTTGCCAACGTCCAAGACGAGAGATGGGAACGTGAGATAAGTCAGGATCGGGTATTGCCGTTAATGGTGCACAAATTAAAAAATGGCCAGGGGTAAGTGGCACTGGATCGTTTACATACGATGAAACGGCAAATAATGAACGTGAGTTTAGACAGGCCTCTACCTGTGACAAAACCGTAGTAAACTCCTCGAAAGTGAGTATGGACTTGCCGACAACGCGGCGCAAATGATACTTTAAACTTTTTATACCGCTCTCCCAAAGACCACCAAAATGAGGTGACGAGGGCGGAATAAATGACCACTTAATACCATGAGAAGTCGTAAAGGATTGTATTGATGAGGTGGCATCCTTTTTATGCCAAAGATTGTAAAGGTCATGCAAAACGTTGCGGGCCTTCCTAAAGTTCGTGCCATTGTCAGAATATAACTGGCTAGGAATGCCCCTACGGGCCATGAAGCGACGTAAGGCAGCTATAAAAAACGCATTGGCCGTAAGGTCGGAAACCAATTCCAACCGAATGGCCCTGGTGGCTAAGCAAATGAATAAAGACACGTATGATTTTGACAGAGTCCTAGATCTCTGCCCGCCATGACGAATCATGAAGGGACCACCATAATCAACTGCACAGAATAGAAACGGCCGCGAAGGAGTAACCCAAGGAGATGGCAAAATACCAAGCCTTTGAACCTGATATTTGGTGTTAAACCTGAGATATTTGACGCATCTACGAATGATGGAACGAATGACTATCTTGGCGTTAGTGATCCACCAGCGTTGACAAAGTGAATGATGGACAACTTGAGCACAGCGTGGAGGAGACGAATATGCTCGCACTCGATTATAAGGCGAGTGATGTGAGCCGATGGATGCAAGACAGTAGGATGCTTATTGTCATAGGGTAGTTGCGACTGCTGTAAGCGTCCGCCAACACGTATGACGCCAAACTCATCAAGAAACGGGTCCAAAGAAGACAGCTTACTCCTAATAGAGACAGAAGCTCCATTACGAAGGCAATTAAGCTCAGCAGCGAAGTGGATGGACTGGGATTGCTTTATGAAGAAATTAAGAGTAGAATGAATTTCGGTGGGGGTAAGAACACCCGAGATTTTCTCAGCCCTAGAGGGTCTAGTATTTTTTATGAATCGAAAGCAATAAGCGTACACGCGAGTCAGTCGGTGCAATGAGGAAAAGTCCTTTGAGAGATCAATAGGTAGGGTAGAAATTAGAGAAAGTTTTGGGGTTTGTTTCTCCTCAGCAGAACATTCAGGAAACGATTCATTAGAAGGTGGGAAAGGTGAAAAAGGATTGGGCTCAGAAGATTGAGACAGACAAGCGGGACCATGCCACCAAAGCGAACAATCGCGCAAAACGTCGGGGTGACATCCCCTAGAAATAATGTCAGCAGGATTATGTTGCGAATTGATATGATGCCATGTGTAGGTTTCAGTGAGACGCTGAATCTCAGCAACACGATTAGCGACGTAGGTCTTCCACCTAGAAGACTGAGCATGAATCCAATAGAGAGATACCATGGAGTCGGAGTACAGGTGAACGCTATTGACAAAGGAATGAAGAGCAGGGGTGACCTTGAATAGAAGTCGCAATAACAACAAGCAAGCACAGAGTTTAATGCGGGGTAATGACACCTGTCGAAGTGGAGCCACGCGAGATTTGGAACACAAAAGGTGACAAGAGGCCGTTAAATCCTGATAAATGACTCTAACGTAAACACAACATCCATAGCCCTTTTCAGAGGCATCCGCAAAACCATGTAATTCAACTACCTTTGCCTTGGACTTGCTGCGAATAGAGCGTGGGACAATAATTTTACCAATTAAATACAACTTATCGCATAATGAACGCCAATACAAATTAATATAATTGCTCAGAAATTGACTCATCCCAACCAAGATTGCACAGCCACAGTTGCTGCATAAACTGTTTATAAAGAAAAACAATTGGACCGACGAGTCCCAATGGGTCATAGATACCCGCTATAATTGACAGGATTTTCCTCTTAGAGATGCTTGACTCAACTGGAAATGACTTGATGTCAAACAAGAATGAATCTGTAGAGTTGTTCCAAAGAATGCCTAACGTACGCACATTGCCTTGTTTGTTTAATGGAAGTGATAAATTATTATGCTCTGTGACCACATTTGGTTCATTTGATGACCATTTATGTAGAGTAAAGCCATATTGACTCAACAACGTACCCAAGTCAGATTTCAACTTGGTCAGATTAGAAATGGTGTCTGCACCGGTTAACAAATCATCGACATAAAAATCATTAACTATAATTGAAGCAGCGTCAGGAAAAGAAGCTTCATGATCCTTAACAATCTGAATAAGGCAGCGAGTAGCCAAAAACGAGGCACTAGCAGTACCGTATGTTACAGTGCGCAGCACAAAATGTTTAAACTGTTCAAGCGGAGAATTACGCCACAGAATACGTTGGTAATGACAATCGTTATCAGACACTAGAATTTCTCGATACATCTCGATGTCGGCGATCAGAACATAGTTGTGTATGCGAAATCGCAAAAGAATAGAGAAAAGATCTTGTTGGACATTTGGGCCTACTAACAAAATATCATTGAGAGAAAGACCATTGGTAGTTTTGGCCGAGCCATCAAAAACGACGCGAAGTTTTGTCGTGGAACTAGAATGTTTAAAAACGGCATGGTGAGGCAAATAATAGGTATTTGAAACCCTGGAATTAACAGAACAATCGTCGACCAGCGCCATGTTTCTTGTATAATAGGAAAGTTAGGACCACGTACATATTTGTTAGCTAGAATCAAATCTAAATAAAACTGCGCTCCTAAAAGTATGTCTATGTCAGCTGATACGTTGAAATGTGGGTCAGCAAGGAAAATGTTATCTGGGATATTAAAATGATTTATGTCGAAAGATTGTGCTGGAAGTTTATGAGTCAAGGTAGATAAGACCGCACACGGAGCGTTAAAGCTGAACCTTTGATAGCGAGAAACAATACGAATTGATGCAAAATTAGTGGCGCAACATGTCGCATTATTAATACCTGAAATTGGTATATTAGATTCAGTCAAGTTAAGCTGCAATTTTTTAGCAAATGATTCAGTACAAAAGTTTACTTGTGAACCTGCGTCTAACAAAATTCGTGCAAGTTGTCTGTTACCAGCACGGTCGATGACGAACACAACTGCTGTAGACAAAATAACATTGTTTGCTGATTGAAGCTTAAATGAACAATAATTACTGCTGCTGGCAGAACCTTGTTTTGACACATTATTTATGTGCAGCAATGTATGGTGTCGTCTAGAACAGATCTTACATGATTGTTTGACCTTACAATTAGGTGAAAAATGATCTGGTCTTAAACAATTAGTGCAGCATTTATGCTTTAATATAAATTGCCCCCGTTCCGATATGCTTAATTCACGAAATTTGTCACACATATAAATTGGGTGACTGGCCTTGCAGCATGGGCATAAATAATTATTTGACGTTGAATGATAACTTTTAAATGCAGTGCTGCCAGCAGAGTTTCGTAATTTATGTTTTCAGACTTATTATTAAATTTTAAAGTCGGCTTGTTAAGCTGCTGTCCAGCGTCCATCGGTAATGTATTTTCTAATAATTGTCTACGTGCGTTTAAAAACTGTGTAAAGCTCTGAAAGTTGGGAAGATTTTCCGGATCTATAGACTCCTTCCATAATTTAAATGTGGAATGGTCAAGTTTTGCTGACAATAGTTGTACAGTAATGAGTTCAAATGAATCCACTGACAATTGCATAGCTGCCAGCGAATAGACAGAAGACGTTATTGTATTTATAAATTCTGCTAAGCTCTGCACGGAGTCTTTGATTGTAGACTTCACTTCTAGTAAATTTTGAATGTAATATTTCGCTAATATGAATTTGTTATCATATCTAGCGGACAGCAAACTTAACGCTATTGAATAATTCTCATTACAAATAGGTAAGGCCTTAATTAGATCTAATGGTTCATTTTTGAGAGATGAATATAAATAATGTAGTTTTTGCACTGAAGTTAAATCAGATCTGGCATGTACCAAGTCCAGAAATATTGAATAAAAGTGCTGCCATTCTAGAATGTTGCCTGTGAAGCAGGGCAAACTTATAGGTTTTATTGCATATTACTGATTAATACTTGAGATTCAGTCTGAATGTTGAAAGTTTCTATTAATTGCAGGAGGTTAGCTTCGGTTGAATATAAAAGTTCTTCAACCTCGATTCTGTCCTCTTGGGCAGCGTTTATGTCCTTAGAAATTAATTCAATTTCAGACTGTACCTCATCATATTTTGTTGCTAAACTCTTTAGACTTTCCAACCTAACAGTTAAAAAATGTTTAGTGTTACTGTTTTTATCAAAGTTAATTATTGCGGAATTGATTCGCACTATGGCAGACTTTAAGCCGCCTCTCTTTCTGACCAACACTCTTAGGCCTTCTTCCGCCATTGTACGCACGTTTTACTGATGTGGTTGATGTCGTACCTTCTGTGAGATGTCCTGGAGCGTTGAGGCCGTGGAATAGATGGCAGACACGCACGGACTGGATGGATGACTGCTCTCAACTTAGAATTGCTCAATGTGGTGTGTAGGCGTTATCACATGGATGTTCTTGTAGTGGTGGTGTCACGAGGCTCAATGGCGACGAAAGAAATGCTGAATAACTCCCGACACGGTCGGATCAGCGAACATACTGAATCGCCCATGATGGCCAGAAATTGAAGTGGAAAAAATGATGAAAGCCGCTCTGGTATAAGTTGAAAGATGGTAAAAAATGATGAATCCAGGCCCGGAGGACCAAAAAATGTTAGGAGATAATGTTGTAAATAGATTTTGCCAGAATGCTGAAAATAATGATGAGCGAGTGGACTGTAATTTAATACATTTATTGATATTTACTGATACAATTTAAGTTTGCATTGTAAGGTCAGCTAAGTCTGATACGCATTTTAAATTTTAAAAACCACTAAAAAATGTTACATCGTAAATTGAGGCGCAAGTACGCAACACTGAAATCTACAGTAATGAGTACTGTAGGGCCTAAGGCCTACATAAATGTCGACAACAAAGAAAAATGAATGAATGACAGGCCGAAGCAGCAACGCGATTACGTCTGCTGCCAACGGACGTACGCAATGTAACTAGAATAATAAGGTAGGCCACTCCGGCCAATTACGCTCCCATTGGTTGCTTCGCTCTGACGTCGACTGGTGGAAGAAATACGCGCGAGTCTTGATTTACCATGCAATCTTACCTGAGACAATGTCCTACTTAGCATCTCTCTGCTGTTTACACGAAATATTAACAATAATTGTAATGAGCTATTCATATAGAAAAAGGATTAAACATCAAGATTAAATGGTTTGCGGCAAAAAATAATGGTATAATCTATTTCTACATTTAATAGAAAAGTAAGCAAGTCTGTCCACATATAACATTGACAAAATGGCACAAGATGTAAAGAGGCAATATTATATATATTGTTACGACGGTCTACTCGATCGTCGTAGGTACAGTGAAAACAAAATAAGAACAAGACACCAATTAAGTCACTAATCACACCTTTTATTGTTATAGTAAAACGGTTCGTAATTAACAACACAGTGTCTACAACAAATCAAATGAAAATTGTTCATACGCAATAAAATGTCCACTAATATTAAAACTCAACTGTATTACAATTATACCGTCCGAATATAAAACGCAACACTTCACTAATAACTACTTGAACGTACACCGTAATAACTCGAACCGCTCTGTAAATATATCGCACTAATACTCTCGAACCGCACAGTCAAAAATCTCGCATTGAACTCAAAAACTAAGGCCGCTACCCGGTGTATTTATAGTCACGCTCACACACCAGAAGCTTCCAAACTGCGTCTTATCTCTCGTGCACTACGTAATTACTACGGCCTTGACACAGTCCGAGCGCCCGAGCGAAGCCCGGCATAGTCGAGAAAATTCTCCCAAAATGCGTCTAGTAGCACGTACACCACACGCTTACATCGAGATCTTTCTGGCACATTCGATAAAAGCGTAGATTGTTCTGTGCTGTCGTAGCACTGCCCCCTCCTTAAGCCTGTTCGTCCCGAACTGGCAAAGCGTCTCTAAATTTGTATTTAGCCAGGCGATCTAGGTGGACGACCTTGAACTTTCGCTGTCCTTCCTGTTGAATCCGATAAACAACATCGTTAATTCTTTTTTTTACAGTGTAGGGTCCTTCCCAGTTAGTCTGAAGCTTAGGTGAGCGACCACGACGGCGCTTTGGATTGAACAACCAGACCTGATCTCCTTCTTGGAAACCCACACTATTGCTGCGAATGTCATACCGAGTTTTCATTTTATCACTGGCAATCTTCAGCCGTCCTCTTACCAAGCGATTCATTTCTCGCAGTTGGTTTTCTAATTGCGAGGAATAGTTCTTTGGCTCTTGGGACTGAGTCTCAGGTGATCCAAACATCAAGTCCCCAGGAAGACGAATCTCCCGCCCAAACACCAATTTTGCTGGAGTCATGCCGGTTGTGTCATGTACTGATGACCTATACGCCATAAGGAATAGTGGTATACGTTGGTCCCAGTCTGTTTGGTTCTCGTCAACAACTTTCGAAAGATGCTGCTCAAGTGTCCTGTTGAATCTCTCAACCATCCCGTCCGACTGAGGATGCAGAGGCGTTGTCCTGGTCTTTCGAATTCCAAGTAGACGGCATAATTCTTTAAACACTCCTGATTCGAAATTTCTCCCTTGATCCGTATGGATTTCCATAGGGACTCCATAACGGCAACAGAAGTTGTGAACTAACTGCTTTGCCACAGTGGTAACCTCCTGATTTGGAATCGCGTAGGCTTCAACCCACTTAGTAAAGTAGTCACCTACAACCATGATGTACCGGTTTCCATCGTCAGTAACTGGGAATGGTCCAGCAATGTCTATGGCAATTCTCTCGAAAGGTTGTCCAATGTTATACTGTCTCATTTTTCCTCTGCTTCTGGTTTGTGGGCCCTTGCTTGCAGCACATATTTCACACGTCCGAACCCATTCCTCTACGTCGTGGCGAAGATGAAGCTAATAGAATCGCTTCCGTATTTTGTCAAGGGTTTTGTTAACGCCAAGATGGCCTCCAGATGTTCCATCATGCATCTCCTTCAAAACAGACTGCACTTTACTTCGGGGAACTATCAACTGCATGACCACGTCTCGTCCATCTGCACTTTCCCAAGCCCTTTTCAGCAATCCGTTTTCTAAGGTGAGAGATTCCCATTGTGCCCAGTAGCCCTTCAGCACTTCGGAACCATGGCAGATATCTTGCCAATCCGGGCGGCGACCTTCCTCTTTTGCTGTCAAGATCGGTCCAATGTCTTCATCAGTCATCTGTTCTTGTCGACAGTCTTGTGTTGTCCAGCCATCAGCCAGGAAATCTACCGTGATGGCTTGAACATGTTCGCTTAAGTTTTGTTCTTCCTTTCTGTGGCAATGTCGGCAGTCTTCCGGGCATGGTCTTCGTGATAAGCCATTTGCATTACCGTGCAGGCGCCCCCGCCGATGTTGTACCTTGAAGTTGTACTCTTGCAGACGTCCCAGCCACCTTGCCAACTGTCCTTCCGGATTTTTAAATCTCAAGAGCCATGCAAGTGCAGCATGGTCGGTACGTAGTGAAAACTCTCTCCCATAGAGGTATTTATGGAAGTGCTCCAAAGCTCTGACAATTGCCAACAACTCTCTTCTTGTAACACAATAATTTCTCTCTGGTTTAGAAAGCGTCTTGCTGTAATACGCTATTACTCGTTCTTCACCGTTCTGCACTTGAGACAAAACTGCTCCTAGACCAGTATTGCTTGCGTCTGTGTCTACGATGTACTTCCCTTCGGAAGCTGGAAAAGCGAGAATTGGCTGCGAACATAATGCAATCTTCAACGTTCTAAATGCTTGTTCACACTCTCTCGACCATTGGAAGTTTCGTTTATTTTCCGTTAGCTCATGTAGTGGTTTAGCAATAGTAGCGAAGCCTTTCACAAAACGTCGGTAATATGAGCATAACCCCAGGAAACTCCGAACTTCGTGTTTATTCTTCGGAACTGGCCAGTCTCTTACGGTGTCTACTTTATTAGGATCCATGCTAACGCCCGCTGCCGAAACCAGATGGCCCAAATACTGTACTTCCTTCTGGAATAGAGAACACTTCTTCGGGCTCAGCTTCAGTTGTGCACCGTGAATTCTAGTTAGAACTTCCTTAAGGTTTTCCAAATGATCTTCGAAAGTCTTCCCGATCACTATGACATCGTCTAAGTAAACAAGGCAAGTTTTCCACGTCAGGCCTCGGAGTATCAGGTCCATCAATCTCTCAAATGTTGCCGGTGCATTACAGAGTCCAAATGGCATGACGTTAAATTGGAATAAGCCACTTGGGGTCGAGAAAGCGGTCTTTTCCTTGTCTTCTTGATGAAGACCCACTTGCCAATATCCACTCTTCAGGTCCACTGTGCTCCGGACAACGTGTCGAGCGTATCGTCAACGCGAGGTAATGGATAGCAGTCTTTCTTTGTAACGTCATTTAACCTCCGGTAGTCTACGCAGAAACGCAATCCACCATCCTTCTTCGCTATCAGCACTACAGGGGAAGACCAAGCACTTGACGAAGGTTCGATTACTCCCTCTGTCAACATGTCCTGTACTAACCGAGACATCTCCTCTTGTTTAGATAACGGAGGCCTTCGAGGAGGTTGGCGTATCGGTGTTGTGTCCCCGGTATTGATGCGATGTTGCACAAGAGAGGTTCTTCCCAGTGACTGTCCCCGAACTGCAAAACAATCTTTGAATTCGTGTAAAAACTGTCCGAGTTCTTTTACCTCACCATTTGAGAGGTCGTTAGAAGATCTGTTCAATAATTCTTGCAGTTCGTCTGGTAATTTAGAAGTATCCGAAGAACTGGATCTTCATTGCGTTATTCCGGCTACCCAGGCCACAGGAGTCAATTTGCCTAGGAGCGTATTGCTTTGTAAAGTGATAGCTTGATCCAAAATATTCGCCACTCTAATAGGTACGTTTCCGGTTTCGTCGGGTTTTACTAAACTTCTGGCAATTAGTATGCCCGGTGTGCTGACTACCTGGGGTTCGAATATAGAGCACTGATTGCCCCTAGTATCTACCGCAGTTCTAACCATGATGATCTTTTCGGAGTTTGGCGGAACAGTTACGGCCACTTGGTTTATGACGTCCATCGATTTTTCTGCTGTCGTCATTGTTGATAGCATTACCTCTTCGCCTCCGATTCTCAAGACATTGTTTTTGAAGTCGACTATAAATCCGTATGCGTTCATAACGTCCACGCCAAGAATTGTTTCATCCACAATGTCTGCAACAAGTACTTGATGATTAAACTGAAGTCGACCGAGGCGTAGGTGTATCTCCACTTTTCCATACACTTTTACAGGCCGTCCAGTAGCTGTTCGCAAGCTGCAAGAGCACCAGATTGGCTTGAGATCTTTCACCACGTCGGGGCGCACAATAGAAACTGTTGCGCCTGTGTCAACTGTAATCGAGGTTGGCCTTTCTTGAACAAATCCGGTAACTACCAAGCTCCCGCTGGTTTTCTGAAGTATAGAAATTGCGTATTCTCTAGGGGCTTCGTTCCTCCAGTTAGTCAGCACACGCCCCGTTGTACCGACTATTGCTCGTTTCCCTGCTGCTGAATTCTAACCCGACAATCTCGTTGTAGATGTCCAGGTTTCCCACATCGATAACACTTCGGTCTTCCATCCTTTCTTATCTTATTCTGTGGCGCCGACCGTCGAGTCTCTGTTCCTTGTTCTTCTTCCTCATCGTCTGTGCCGTCGCGATCTTTTAGCGCGCGCACTTTATGACTTGTCCAACCAGACGCTGATTTGGCGGCCTCAAATTGCAAAGCATGTACCAGGGCGTCCGCACTGTTCTGGTGTCTTGCCATTCGTAACACTTGCTGTAGTTCGTTATCTCGGACACCGGCAGTAAATGTCTGCATCGCAAAACGCGTTCGAAAATCTTCTGGCGCTTCAGGATAGGCCAGTTTAATTAGTCTGTCGATACTTGCTTCAAACTCTTGAAGACTTTCCCCGGAATGCTGTCGCCTTGCTCTCAACTGGGTGCAGTACACATCTCGCAAATGTTTATCACCATACCGTAATTCCAGAGCTTTTATCAACTCGGCATAGGTGTTCTGGCTGTCAGTGGCACTTTCTGTAGTAGTTCTGCCGCGGGTCCTTTTAATGCAAGAACAAGTGAAACAGCTTTGTCTTTTTCTGTCCAATTATTTGCGCATGCAGCAGCTTCAAATTGGCGGAGGTACGTTGCCCAGTGACTGCTTCCGTCAAAGGTTGGAGCTTTGACATGAACTGTCCCTACTGCAGGCAAAGTGACTTTCTCTGTTAACTTATTTTCTGTGTCTTTTTCTGTCTTGATCACTGGTACAGTCTGTTCAGAAATTTGTTTTGGTTGAATCTTCATGCACTGTTCAACTTAAATTTTAATTTATTCTCTTATGTTTGCCATTGAGTTTTCTACTGCAGATATTTTTGTTGACATAACTTCTTCCACAGTCAAGACAGATTTTTCTACTTCAGCTATTTTTAATGTCATTGATTCTTGTACCTCCGATATTTTAGTAACTTGTTTATTAAGCTCACCTCGTAGGATACCCAATTCTGCGGTACTGTGTTCTTGCAACTGTTTCTACATAACTTCAAAGAGAGCTTCCGTTTTATCTGCTTCTTGCTTACGTTTTTCATCCTGTCGTTTTTCTGCTTCTTCTCTTTCTTGTCTTCGTTCTTCTTTTTGTCGTCTTTCTGCTTCTTCCGCCTCCTGTCTGCGTTTCTCGTCCTGTCGTTTTTCTGTCTGCAACAGCAGCGCCTGTAAATTTTCCATCATGTGACTGGCATCCATTGTTTATCGATTAATTACGAATCACACTCGTCTTGTACAAAGTGTCCGCTGTTTCCACTGTTAACCGTTCTATCCCAGTTCTGACACCACTGTTACGACGGTCTACTCGATCGTCGTAGGTACAGTGGAAACAAAATAAGAACAAGACACCAATTAAGTCACTAATCACACCTTTTATTGTTATAGTAAAACAGTTCGTAATTAACAACACAGTGTCTACAACAAATCAAATGAAAATTGTTCATACGCAATAAAATGTCCACTAATGTTAAAACTCAACTGCATTACAATTATACCGTCCGAATATAAAACGCAACACTTCACTAATAACTACTTGAACGTACACCGTAATAACTCGAACCGCTCTGTAAATATATCGCACTAATACTCTCGAACCGCACAGTCAAAAATCTCGCATTGAACTGAAAAACTAAGGCCGCTACCCGGTGTATTTATAGTCACGCTCACACACCAGAAGCTTCCAAACTGCGTCTTATCTCTCGTGCACTACGTAATTACTACGGCCTTGACACAGTCCGAGCGCCCGAGCGAAGCCCGGCACAGTCGAGAAAATTCTCGCAAAATGCGTCTAGTATGCTACTACATACACTACATACATACTACTACGTACACCACACGCTTACATTGAGATCTTTCTGGCACATTCGATAAACGCGTAGATTGTTCTGTGCTGTCGTAGCAATATATATATATATATATATATATATATATATATATATATATAATTTTTTATTATTCGTTAATTTTATATTAATAGAATAATTTTGATTGTTATTAATTTACTTAGAAACCTCTGATGATACTGATATTTTTCAGTGAAACGTGCGTCAGGTGTTAAAAAGAATATACGAAATTATACTACTTGCAGAAGAAACAAATTGAAAACATCACAAATTATATATATATATTATGCCTGCGTGGGTGGGTGCGCGTACGTGCACACGCGTGCGCGCATGACTGCGTGTATAAACATTTCTATGTAGTATAATATATTTGAAATACGCTTCCAATTATTATAATTATAATCAACATCATAATCATTTTCTTTATCTACATTTTGATTGTTATAACGTTAAAAACTGAAGCTAGTACGTTTAGTTGTAAACATAAATACTTTTATCAACGAAATGAAAATGGTTATTTAGTTGATACATACCTTCATAGGTGACTTAAATTTTTGAAGACGAAGCTACCCAGAGCCGACTCTTTGTTGCTGCATACTTTTCAAGTGACTTGAGTTTGAGCTGTTTGTTCAGATGGCGGATTCTGATGAATGTTCTTGTCCTGACGTACAGACAAATGACTTTCTCGTCCACCTCTGGAAATTTAGATTTGAGTAAGGTGACCAAATAAGAGATAACTTTCACTTGTTTTGATACTGTACGTCCGTGGAAAGAAGTAAAAACTATCTCAAACTGAATCAGTTTTTGTAACCACTCGTCTGACGGATGGGTAAGCCCCCCCTTTGATATAATCGATATCCAGTCATGACTATGTTCCCCAGAAAGACACAATGTTTCGCCTCTCACACCTAGACTTTCATCAATGAAGCGGCACTTGAATGCGATGTACCCGGCCAGATATTTTAAGGCATCTTGAGGAACAGCGTTGTCACTTGCAGACGGAGCCAAGTCCTCTGTTTTTAACAATTCTGCTTCGTCGGTGTCATTATTCGGAGAACTTGGTATTAACGTATGTTCAACTATGTCTATGCATAGTTCATTGGTAACAAACTGGATGAAATCCTCGTCAGAGTCATTTGATTCCATAACTTCGGTGGAATGAATGATACCATCCTCAGCCACGACGCATTTTCCAGATAACGGTATATCGTCCGTGCTACCCGTTAAAAGCAAGAGCCGAATTCTGTTGCGCACTTCAAAGGGAGTGGGATTATTATAAAAGACGCCTAATCCCCGAATTCGTGAAAAAAAGTTTTCATTATATTATATATATAATATCGCCTCCTTTCCGACTTAATTTTACATCTTGTGCCATTTTGTCAATGTTATATGTGGACAGACTTGCTTACTTTTCTATTAAATGTAGAAATAGATTTTACCATTATTTTTTGCAGCAAACCATTTAATCTTGTTGTTTAATACTTTTTCTATATGAATAGCTCATTACAATTATTGTTAATATTTCGTGTAAACAGCAGAGAGATGCTAAGTAGGACATTGTCTCAGGTAAGATTGCATGGTAAATCAAGACTCGCGCGTATTTCTTCCCCCAGTCGACGTCACGCGCCAACAACAGCTGATCGCTAGGTTAGCGCGGGAAGCCGGAATCGCCCCTCTGGGACGTACGTAGCACTGTGTTTGAGCCTGATCGCTAGCGAGCGCGAGGCCTGAGCGTACAGATTAGCCAAACTTTGATTATCAAATTCCCACATTACTGTCCACCGATCTTCACCAAAATCAATAGACCTTCAGTCCTCTACAATGCAGGGATGCATGCAAAAAAATATTTGATTCTGTTTGAATGTGCGGCAGTTATCGTTCGTCATGGAAACATTTCTCTTGTTACAACATAAAATGTTGCAGGTAAACTACTCCTTTCCCTTAACCGATCTTCACCAAAATCAGTAGGCCTTGAGTACTCTACAATTCAGGAAAGTATGCAAAAAATTATTTGATTCTCTTTGAATTTACGGCAGTTATCTTTCGTCAAAACAAAATTACCCTTCTTAAAACATAAAATGTTGCTGGTAAACTACCTCTTTCCCTTAACCGATCATCAACAAAATCAACAAACCTTGAGATCTCTTTAATTCAAAAAGGTATGCAAAAATGTAGTTGATTCAAATGAATACCGTGTACAAGATGGCTGGACCAGGTTGGTAAGGAGGCAGTGAGGCTTGGTACAGCAAACTGGTGGACATTGGCCGGGAGTAGAGACCAGTGGGGAAGATTTCTTTTGGAGGCCAGGGCCCGGACTGGGCTGTAGCGCCGAGGATGTATGTATGTATGTAAGGTCTGTTGATTTTGGTGAAGATCGGTTATGGTGAAAGGGTAGTTTACCTGAAACATTTTTTGTTGTAACAAGAGTAAAGTACTTAATGTTGATAAATAAAGTATCCTGGCAAGTTAATAATCCGCTGTAGAAACGTAGATGAAATATCTATAAATGAAGGGGCTAGTTGAACGGGGTGGGTGTAATTTTCTATAAATGAAAATTATAGTTGATGGGGGAGGGGATAATTTTACTTCCATGTTCCATAAGAAAATGGAAGTATGGTGATGGCAAAAAAAAATCGTGTTCGAGATAATTTCAGATTCTGATTGTACTACCCTCAAAACATGAAAAATATCGGTATCGAGAACCATACATGACTTCCATGTTCTAAGATGTATATTTAAAATCATATTCGAAATGAAATATTTCCATAGAAACTACTTATTTCTACTTATTGCTTCAGCCTTAACCACAGTACTGTGGTCAGTAACGTATACCACCCACTGACGTAGCCAGGGGGGCGGTCTGAAGGGGCTGCAGCCCCCCCCGGAATTGTAGAAATTTTTAAAATTTTGCATGCTAAAATTTCATACTGGCAGGTCGATCGTTTCACGTTTGGAGTTACACATTGTGTAGCCTAAGGTAAGGTGGGGCTTATTGAATCAAGGGGCTATTTGAATCTAAATAAGAAAACCGTCTGCTACCTGTTGCGCACTCTGTGTGCATATCTCAGCTGCCATTCTGTGTCAGATTGTGTCTTGAGAAGCCATACGCACAGAACCAGAAGAATTTTCTTTGTTATCTACCTTTCAGCTATCATACATCCATCTAGAAGTAGTCGAGGTAAGTGTGTCTTGTTCAAAAATAGTCAGTATGTTTTTGTAAACTGCTTGAATTAACCTTTCCACGTCTTTCAATATGCTAATAAAATTATTTTTAATTTTAGCTGAACCTGGGAGGACTGAATTCAGCAATGAATCATATTCGAAATGAAATATTTCCATAGAAACTACTTCTTTCTACTTATTGCTTCAGCCTTAACCACAGTACTGTGGTCACTAACGTATACCACCTCACGTTTTCGCACTCGATTTTCACTGATGATGGCACTGCCGAAAAGTCTGGTTTTTCAGAAAACATTAGACTAAAGCTAAACAGCCCGGGAAGGAATTTTAACAAAGAACTACTTCTTTGTTGCCGATAACGAAGTACACATATACAAAATTCTCCCCTCTCCCTTCAACTATAATTTTCATTTATAGAAAATTACCCCCACACCGTTCACCTAACCTCTTCATTTATAGATATTTCATCTACGTTTCTACAGTGGATTATTATGAGCTTCTTATCAGGATACTTTATTTATCAAAATTAAGTACTTTACTCTTGTTAAAACATAAAACGTTGCAGGTAAAGTACCCCTATCTCTTAACCGATTATTAGGAGATAATGTTGTAACAATTGCAAGTAACACATAAATTCATAGAGTAATAAAATAGCAATGCACACATATTAACAAAAACGTGCAGGGAAAGATGCATACATGGTTTGTACAGCTCCAAATCCATGTGAATATTATATAACAAAATTTATGACATAAGAACAAATACCACCAATGACATGACACATAAATCAAATGTTGTATACAAGAAAAGACAAAAAATAATTGAAGCTTTGCATATTAAACAAATTGACTCTTGCTCAAGTAAAAGACGCAATTTCTGAATTGAAAATATACAAATTAAAGCTTATGTTAAAAATAAAAGTGCTTATAACTAACACAATCTTCTTAGAACATTTGATTTAACCCATGTTTGACAAATACATAAATTTAATATTAAAAGGAAAATAAGCGACATCTTTATGATTTATAAAGAAAATATCCTCTTTTTTACTGTTCGTCCCTCGCTGGCACAAAACATAACTTATGAATTGGTCTGCGATAGGTGTCAGTAGACGTACGAACGTCAACTACTCTGATTAAATTGTCTGGTCCGGGAAATGTGGCTGTAATTACCCCAAATTTCCATGCTAATGGAGGCAAGTTATCCTCGATCAGCAAAACCAGGTCACCAATGGAAACGTTTTCCTTTGCGAATTTCCATTTGTGACGTTGTTGCAGTTGGTGTAGGTAGTCGCGAGACCATGATTTCCAAATAGCTTGGACAAACTTCTGGAGAAGTTGCCAACGTCCAAGACGAGAGATGGGAACGTGAGATAAGTCGGGATCGGGTATTGCCGTTAATGGTGCACAAATTAAAAAAATGGCCAGGGGTAAGTGGCACTGGATCGTTTACATCCGATGAAACGGCAAATAATGGATGTGAGTTTAGACAGGCCTCTACCTGTGACAAAACCGTAGTAAACTCCTCGAAAGTGAGTATGGACTTGCCGACAACGCGGCGCAAATGATACTTTAAACTTTTTATACCGCTCTCCCAAAGACCACCAAAATGAGGTGACGAGGGCGGAATAAATGACCACTTAATACCATGAGAAGTCGTAAAGGATTGTATTGATGAGGTGGCATCCTTTTTATGCCAAAGATTGTAAAGGTCATGCAAAACGTTGCGGGCCTTCCTAAAGTTCGTGCCATTGTCAGAATATAACTGGCTAGGAATGCCCCTACGGGCCATGAAGCGACGTAAGGCAGCTATAAAAAACGCATTGGCCGTAAGGTCGGAAACCAATTCCAACCGAATGGCCCTGGTGGCTAAGCAAATGAATAAAGACACGTATGATTTTGACAGAGTCCTAGATCTCTGCCCGCCATGACGAATCATGAAGGGACCACCATAATCAACTGCACAGAATAGAAACGGCCGCGAAGGAGTAACCCAAGGAGATGGCAAAATACCAAGCCTTTGAACCTGATATTTGGTGTTAAACCTAAGATATTTGACGCATCTACGAATGATGGAACGAATGACTATCTTGGCGTTAGTGATCCACCAGCGTTGACAAAGTGAATGATGGACAACTTGAGCACAGCGTGGAGGAGACGAATATGCTCGCACTCGATTATAAGGCGAGTGATGTGAGCCGATGGATGCAAGACAGTAGGATGCTTATTGTCATAGGGTAGTTGCGACTGCTGTAAGCGTCCGCCAACACGTATGACGCCAAACTCATCAAGAAACGGGTCCAAAGAAGACAGCTTACTCCTAATAGAGACAGAAGCTCCATTACGAAGGCAATTAAGCTCAGCAGCGAAGTGGATGGACTGGGATTGCTTTATGAAGAAATTAAGAGTAGAATGAATTTCGGTGGGGGTAAGAACACCCGAGATTTTCTCAGCCCTAGAGGGTCTAGTATTTTTTATGAATCGAAAGCAATAAGCGTACACGCGAGTCAGTCGGTGCAATGAGGAAAAGTCCTTTGAGAGATCAATAGGTAGGGTAGAAATTAGAGAAAGTTTTGGGGTTTGTTTCTCCTCAGCAGAACATTCAGGAAACGACACATTAGAAGGTGAGAAAGGTGAAAAAGGATTGGGCTCAGAAGATTGAGACAGACAAGCGGGACCATGCCACCAAAGCGAACAATCGCGCAAAACGTCGGGGTGACATCCCCTAGAAATAATGTCAGCAGGATTATGTTGCGAATTGATATGATGCCATGTGTAGGTTTCAGTGAGACGCTGAATCTCAGCAATACGATAAGCGACGTAGGTCTTCCACCTAGAAGACTGAGCATGAATCCAATAGAGAGATACCATGGAGTCGGAGTACAGGTGAACGCTATTGACAAAGGAATGAAGAGCAGGGGTGACCTTGAATAGAAGTCGCAATAACAACAAGCAAGCACAGAGTTCAATGCGGGGTAATGACACCTGTCGAAGTGGAGCCACGCGAGATTTGGAACACAAAAGGTGACAAGAGGCCGTTAAATCCTGATAAATGACTCTAACGTAAACACAACATCCATAGCCCTTTTCAGAGGCATCCGCAAAACCATGTAATTCAACTATCTTTGCCTTGGACTTGCTGCGAATAGAGCGTGGGACAATAATTTTACCAATTAAATACAACTTATCGCATAATGAACGCCAATACAAATTAATATAATTGCTCAGAAATTGACTCATCCCAACCAAGATTGCACAGCCACAGTTGCTGCATAAACTGTTTATAAAGAAAAACAATTGGACCGACGAGTCCCAATGGGTCATAGATACCCGCTATAATTGACAGGATTTTCCTCTTAGAGATGCTTGACTCAACTGGAAATGACTTGATGTCAAACAAGAATGAATCTGTAGAGTTGTTCCAAAGAATGCCTAACGTACGCACATTGCCTTGTTTGTTTAATGGAAGTGATAAATTATTATGCTCTGTGACCACATTTGGTTCATTTGATGACCATTTATGTAGAGTAAAGCCATATTGACTCAACAACGTACCCAAGTCAGATTTCAACTTGGTCAGATTAGAAATGGTGTCTGCACCGGTTAACAAATCATCGACATAAAAATCATTAACTATAATTGAAGCAGCGTCAGGAAAAGAAGCTTCATGATCCTTAACAATCTGAATAAGGCAGCGAGTAGCCAAAAACGAGGCACTAGCAGTACCGTATGTTACAGTGCGCAGCACAAAATGTTTAAACTGTTCAAGCGGAGAATTACGCCACAGAATACGTTGGTAATGACAATCGTTATCAGACACTAGAATTTCTCGATACATCTCGATGTCGGCGATCAGAACATAGTTGTGTATACGAAATCGCAAAAGAATAGAGAAAAGATCTTGTTGGACATTTGGGCCTACTAACAAAATATCATTGAGAGAAAGACCATTGGTAGTTTTGGCCGAGCCATCAAAAACGACGCGAAGTTTTGTCGTGGAACTAGAATGTTTAAAAACGGCATGGTGAGGCAAATAATGGGTATTTGAAACCCTGGAATTAACAGAACAGTCGTCGACCAGCGCCATGTGGCCAAGATTCCTATATTCTTGAATAAAGTTTTCGTATTCACGCGCAAGCTCAGAATCACGATTGAACCGGCGTTCTAAACTTAAAAATCTCGCTTCAGCGGTAGCATAGGACTCACCCAACTGGGGACTATCAGAACCGAATGGTAAAGAGACAACGAACCTACCCTCATCATTGCGATGAGTGGACTTAACAAAATGTTCCTCGCAAACTGAATCGTTACTAAGGGGTGCATTATCAAGGATGGTTTCGGTCTCCCAAAATTTCTCAAGAGACGCTAAAATTTGACTATCGTTGTTTCTTGCCAAGAAAGAAACAGCGGGACCCTAAGAATGACAATGTTTGTGCAGATTGCCTGCTAGAATGTAGCCTAACTTTGTTTCTTGTATAATAGGAAAGTTAGGACCACGTACACATTTGTTAGCTAGAATCAAATCTAAATAAAACTGCGCTCCTAAAAGTATGTCTATGTCAGCTGATACGTTGAAATGTGGGTCAGCAAGGAAAATGTTATCTGGGATATTAAAATGATTTATGTCGAAAGATTGTGCTGGAAGTTTATGAGTCAAGGTAGATAAGACCGCACACGGAGCGTTAAAGCTGAACCTTTGATAGCGAGAAACAATACGAATTGAAGCAAAATTAGTGGCGCAACATGTCGCATTATTAATACCTGAAATTGGTATATTAGATTCAGTCAAGTTAAGCTGCAATTTTTTAGCAAATGATTCAGTACAAAAGTTTACTTGTGAACCTGCGTCTAACAAAATTCGTGCAAGTTGTCTGTTACCAGCACGGTCGATGACGAACACAACTGCTGTAGACAAAATAACATTGTTTGCTGATTGAAGCTTAAATGAACAATAATTACTGCTGCTGGCAGAACCTTGTTTTGACACATTATTTATGTGCAGCAATGTATGGTGTCGTCTAGAACAGATCTTACATGATTGTTTGACCTTACAATTAGGTGAAAAATGATCTGGTCTTAAACAATTAGTGCAGCATTTATGCTTTAATATAAATTGCCCCCGTTCCGATATGCTTAATTCACGAAATTTGTCACACATATAAATTGGGTGACTGGCCTTGCAGCATGGGCATAAATAATTATTTGAAGTTGAATGATAACTTTTAAATGCAGTGCTGCCAGAGTTTCGTAATTTATGTTTTTCAGACTTATTATTAAATTTTAAAGTCGGCTTGTTAAGCTGCTGTCCAGCGTCCAGCGGTAATGTATTTTCTAATAATTGTCTACGTGCGTTTAAAAACTGTGTAAAGCTCTGAAAGTTAGGAAGATTTTCCGGATCTATAGACTCCTTCCATAATTTAAATGTGGAATGGTCAAGTTTTGCTGACAATAGTTGTACAGTAATGAGTACAAATGAATCCACTGACAATTGCATAGCTGCCAGCGAATTGACAGAAGACGTTATTGTATTTATAAATTCTGCTAAGCTCTGCACGGAGTCTTTGATTGTAGACTTCACTTCTAGTAAATTTTGAATGTAATATTTCGCTAATATGAATTTGTTATCATATCTAGCGGACAGCAAACTTAACGCTATTGAATAGTTCTCATTACAAATAGGTAAGGCCTTAATTAGATCTAATGGCTCATTTTTGAGAGATGAATATAAATAATGTAGTTTTTGCACTGAAGTTAAATCAGATCTGGCATGTACCAAGTCCAGAAATATTGAATAAAAGTGCTGCCATTCTAGAATGTTGCCTGTGAAGCAGGGCAAACTTATAGGTTTTATTGCATATTACTGATTAATACTTGAGATTCAGTCTGAATGTTGAAAGTTTCTATTAATTGCAGGAGGTTAGCTTCGGTTGAATATAAAAGTTCTTCAACCTCGATTCTGTCCTCTTGGGCAGCGTTTATGTCCTTAGAAATTAATTCAATTTCAGACTGTACCTCATCATATTTTGTTGCTAAACTCTTTAGACTTTCCAACCTAACAGTTAAAAAATGTTTAGTGTTACTGTTTTTATCAAAGTTAATTATTGCGGAATTGATTCGCACTATGGCAGACTTTAAGCCGCCTCTCTTTCTGACCAACACTCTTAGGCCTTCTTCCGCCATTGTACGCACCGTTTACTGATGTGGTTGATGTCGTACCTTCTGTGAGATGTCCTGGAGCGTTGAGGCCGTGGAATAGATGGCAGACACGCACGGACTGGATGGATGACTGCTCTCAACTTAGAATTGCTCAATGTGGTGTGTAGGCGTTATCACATGGATGTTCTTGTAGTGGTGGTGTCACGAGGCTCAATGGCGACGAAAGAAATGCTGAATAACTCCCGACACGGTCGGATCAGCGAACATACTGAATCGCCCATGATGGCCAGAAATTGAAGTGGAAAAAATGATGAAAGCCGCTCTGGTATAAGTTGAAAGAAGGTAAAAAATGATGAATCCAGGCCCGGAGGACCAAAAAATGTTAGGAGATAATGTTGTAAACAGATTTTGCCAGGATGCTGAAAATAATGATGAGCGAGTGGACTGTAATTTAATACATTTATTGATATTTACTGATACAATTTAAGTTTGCATTGTAAGGTCAGCTAAGTCTGATACGAATTTTAAATTTTAAAAACCACGTTAGGTAAAAAATGTTACATCGTAAATTGAGGCGCAAGTACGCAACACTCAAATCTACAGTAATGAGTACTGTAGGGCCTAAGGCCTATATAAATGTCGACAACAAAGAAAAATGAATGAATGACAGGCCGAAGCAGCAACGCGATTACGTCTGCTGCCCACGGACGTACGTAGCACTGTGTTTGAGCCTGATCGCTAGCGAGCGCGAGGCCTGAGCGTACAGATTAGCCAAACTTTGATTATGAAATTCCCACATTACTGTCCACCGACCTTCACCAAAATCAATAGACCTTCAGTCCTCTACAATGCAGGGATGCATGCAAAAAAATATTTGATTCTGTTTGAATGTGCGACAGTTATCGTTCGTCGTTGAAACATTTCTCTTGTTACAACATAAAATGTTGCAGGTAAACTACCCCTTTCCCTTAACCGATCTTCACCAAAATCAGTAGACCTTGATTTCTCTACAATTCAGGAAAGTATGCAAAAAATTATTTGATTCTCTTTGAATTTACGGCAGTTATCTTTCGTCAAAACAAAATTACCCTTCTTAAAACATAAAATGTTGCTGGTAAACTACCCCTTTCCCTTAACCGATCTTTAACAAAATCAACAAACCTTGAGATCTCTTTAATTCAAAAAGGTATGCAAAAATGTAGTTGATTCTGTTTGAATTTACAACTGTTATCGTTTGTCATATAAAAAATTACCCTTGTTAAAACATAAAATGTTGCTGGTAAACTACCCCTTTCCCTTAACCGATCTTCAACAAAATCAACAGATATTGAGTTCTCTTTAATTCAAAAAGGTATGCAAAACATTATTTGATTCTGTTTGAATTTGCGGCTGTTATCGTTTGCCATAGAAACAAATTACCCTTGATAAAAAAACGTTGCTGGTAAACTACCACTTTCCCTTAACCGATCATCACCAAAACCAACAAGTCTTGAGAACTCTAATATTCCGAGCTGTATGCAAAACATTATTTGATTCTGTTTGATTTTGCGGCTGTTATCGTTTGCCATAGAAAAAAATTACCCCTGATAAAAAAACGTTGCTGTTAAGCTACTCCTTTCCCTTAACCGATCTTCACCAAAAACAATAGGTCTTGAGTACACTACAATTCTGGGCTGCATGCAAAAAATTATTTGATTCTGTTTGAATTTGCGGCTGTTATCATTTGCCATACAAAACATTCTACACACAGACACTTTTCGATAAATGACTTTTTCATGTTTTGAGGGTAGTACAATCAGAATCTGCAATTATCTCGAACACTTTTTTTTTTGCCACCACCATACTTCCATTTCCTTATGGAACATTATACTTTCCTGGAAAAAACGTTGGAATATGGAGTGGCCACTCACCATCTCTTTGTGGATTTCCAGTCGGCATATGATTCAATCAACCGGATAATGCTATATAGAGCTATGAAGGAGTTGAATATACCATCTAAGTTGGTGCGTATGGTTGGAGTAGTTATGTCCAATTCTAAGTGCCAAATCAGAATACAATCAAATCTAGCTAACTCCTTAAAAACATTGAATGGGTTGAAACAAGGAGATGCCTTAGCGTGTGTGTTGTTCAACATAGCTCTAGAAAAGGTCATCAGGGATTCAGGAATTCAAACTAGCGGACACATATTTCACAAGGAGGTACAGCTTCTGGCCTATGCCGATGACATTGACGTCATAAGTAGGTCTGAATCTGGCTTAAAGGAAGCCTTTCAGGAACTGGAGTTGTCCGCTAAGGCTATGGGCTTGGTTATAAACCAAAGCAAAACCAAATATATGGTTGTAGGTGCCAACACTCGTGCCCTGTCCCTGCGCATTAACGATTATGAATTTGAAAAGGTTCAGGGTTTTCCATATCTCGGGTCATATGTGGACTCTGGAAATGACTCCTCTAGAGATATTGAAAACGGATATTATCTGCTAATAGGTGTTACTACGGACTGGTGAAACATTTTAATTCAAAATTAATAAGTAAAGATACAAAAGCCACCCTATACAAGACCTTCATTAGACCAGTCCTGATGTATGGCTCGGAATGCTGGGTGTTAAAAAAACTAGATGAGCAGAAACTATCCGTTTTTGAGAGGAGGGTACTGAAGAGAATCTATGGCCCTGTGAGGGAAAACGACATTTGGAGGCGACTGCATAATCGAGAGTTGTAGAAAAGGTTTAAAGATATTCCGATCGTGCAACTCATACAAATTAACAGATTGCGTTGGGCTGGTCATGTGCAGAGAATGGCGGAGGATAGAATCCCAAAAAGTGTGATGAATTATTTGCCGATGGGAAGGAGAAGGAAGGGAAGACCGTGTACAAGATGGCTGGACCAGGTTGGTAAGGAGGCAGTGAGGCTGGGTGCAGCAAACTGGTGGACATTCGCCGGGAGTAGAGACCAGTGGGGAAGATTTCTTTTGGAGGCCAGGGCCCGGACTGGGCTGTAGCGCCGAGGATGTATGTATGTATGTAAGGTCTGTTGATTTTGGTGAAGATCGGTTATGGTGAAAGGGTAGTTTACCTGGAACATTTTTTGTTGTAACAAGAGTAAATTACTTAATGTTGATAAATAAAGTATCCTGATAAGATCTTAATAATGCGTTGTAGAAACGTAGATGAAATATCTATAAATGAAGAGGCTAGTTGAACGGGGTGGGTGTAATTTTCTATAAATGAAAATTATAGTTAATGGGGGAGGGGATAATTTTACTTCCATGTTCCATAAGGAAATGGAAGTATGGTGATGGCAAAAAAAAAATCGTGTTCGAGATAATTTCAGATTCTGATTGTACTACCCTCAAAACATGAAAAATATCGGTATCGAGAACCATACATGACTTCCATGTTCTAAGATGTATATTTAAAATCATATTCGAAATAAAAAAAATATTTCCATAGAAACTACTTCTTTCTACTTATTGCTTCAGCCTTAACCACAGTACTGTGGTCACTAACGTATACCACCTCACGTTTTCGCACTCGATTTTCACTGATGATGGCACTGCCGAAAAGTCTGGTTTTTCAGAAAACATTAGACTAAAGCTAAACAGCCCGGGAAGGAATTTTAACAAAGAACTACTTCTTTGTTGCCGATAACGTAGTGCACATATACAAAATTCTCCCCTCTCCCTTCAACTACAATTTTCATTTATAGAAAATTACCCCCACCCCGTTCACATAACCTCTTCATTTATAGATATTTCATCTACGTTTCTACAGTGGATTATTATGAGCTTCTTATCAGGATACTTTATTTAACAAAATTAAGTACTTTACTTTTGTTAAAACATAAAACGTTGCAGGTAAAGTACCCCTATCTCTTAACCGATCTTCACCAAAATCAATAGACCTTCAGTCCTCTACAATGCAGGGATGCATGCAAAAAAATATTTGATTCTGTTTGAATGTGCGGCAGTTATCGTTCGTCATGGAAACATTTCTCTTGTTACAACATAAAATGTTGCTGGTAAACTACCCCTTTCCCTTAACAGACTTCACCAAAATCAGTAGGCCTTGAGTTGTCTACAATTCAGGAAAGTATGCAAAAACTTATTTGATTCTCTTTGAATTTACGGCAGTTATCTTTCGTCAAAACAAAATTATCCTTCTTAAAACATAAAATGTTGCTGGTAAACTACCCCTTTCCCATAACCGATCTTCAACAAAATCAATAAACCTTGAGATCTCTTTAATTCAAAAAGGTATGCAAAAATGTAGTTGTTTCTGTTCGAATTTACGGCAGTTATCGTTCGTCGTAGGAAAAATTACCCTTGTTAAAACATAAAACGTTGCTGGTAAACTACCCCTTTCCCTTAACCGATCTTCACCAAAAACAATAAGCCTTGTGTCATCTACAATTTAGGGACGTATGCAAAACTTTATTTGATTCTGTTTGAATTTGCGGCTGTTATCATTTGCCATACAAAACATTCTACACACTTACACTTTTCGAAAAATGACTTTTTCATGGTTTGAGGGTAGTACAATCAGAATCTGCAATTATCTCGAACACGATTTTTTTCGCCACCACCATACTTCCATTTCCTTATGGAACATGGAAGTAAAAATTAAGTTACAATAGCGCCTCCTGCTATAAAAATTTTTAAATGCCTGGTTCACCTTATTTGTACTTCTCAAATTAATTACAGTATACAATAATCCAGAAACGTGAACCTTAAGGTATTTATGAAATGATTCACAGTGAGTAACCCATGAGATATGTTTCACCATTACCAATCATTTAACAGATTTGGGCACACGAAGTGATTTTACTTCCATGTTCTATAAGGAAATGGAAGTATGGTCATGGCGAAAAAAATCGTGTTCAAGATAACGGCAGATTCTGATTGTACTACCATCAAAACATGAAAGTCATTTTCGAAAAGTGTCTCTGTGTGTGTAGAATTTTTTCTATGGCAAATGATAACAGCCGCAAATTCAAACAGAATCAAATAATTTTTTGCATACAGCCCTGAATTGTAGAGGACTCAAAGCCTATTGTTTTTGGTGAAGATCGGTTAAGGGAAAGGGGTAGTTTACTTGCAATGTTTTAACAAGAGTAAAGTGCTTAATTTTAATAAATAAAGTATCCTGAAAAGAAGGTCATAATAATCCACTGTAGAAAGGTAGATGAAATATCTATAAATGAAAAGGGTAGTTGAAGGGGAAGGGGTTATTTTATTTACTTCCATGTTCCATAAGGAAATGGAAGTATGGTGATGGCAAAAAAAATCGTGTTCGAGATAATTGCAGATTCTGATTGTACTAACCTCAAAATATGAAAAAAGTCATTTTTCGAAAACTGTCTGTGTGTGTGTCTGTAGATTTTTTTCTATGGCAAACGATAGGAGCCGCAAATTCAAACAGAATCAAATAATTTTTTGCATACAGCTTGACTTGTAGAGTACTCAAGACCTATTGGTTTTGGTGAAGATCGGTTAAGGGAAAGGGGTAGTTTACCTGCAACTTTTTTTTTACCAAGGGTAATTTTTTTTCTATGGCAAATGATAACAGCCGCAACTTCAAACAGAATCAAATAATGTTACGCATACAGCCCTGAATGGTAGAGTTCTCAAGATCTATTGTTTTTGGTGAAGATCGGTTAAGGGAAAGGGGTAGTTTACCAGCAGCGTTTTATGTTTTAAAAGGGTAATTTTATTTTTATGACGAATGATAACTATTGCATATTCAAATTGAATCAAATAATTTGTTGTATACATTCCTGAAGTTTTAAGTACTCAAGGTCTGTTGATTTTGGTGAAGATCGGTTATGGTGAAAGGGTAGTTTACCTGAAACATTTTTTGTTGTAACAAGAGTAAAGTACTTAATTTTGATAAATAAAGTGTCCTGATAAGCTCTTAATAATCCGCTGTAGAAACGTAGATGAAATATCTATAAATGAAGAGGCTAGTAGAACGTGGTGGGTGTAATTTTCTATAAATGAAAATTATAGTTGATGGGGGAGGGGATAATTTTACTTCCATGTTCCATAAAGAAATGGAAGTATGGTGATGGCAAAAAAAAATCGTGTTGAGATTATTTCAGATTCTGATTGTACTACCCTCAAAACATGAAAAATATCGGTATCGAGAACCATACATGACTTCCATGTTCTAAGATTTATATTTAAAATCATATTCGAAATGAAATATTTTCATAGAAACTACTTCTTTGTACTTATTGCTTCAGCCTTAACCACAGTACTATGGTCACTAACGTATACCACCTCACGTTTTCGCACTCGATTTTCACTGATGATGGCACTGCCGAAAAGTCTGGTTTTTCAGAAAACATTAGACTAAAGCTAAACAGCCCGGGAAAGAATTTTAACAAAGAACTACTTCTTTGTTGCCGATAACGTAGTACACATATACAACATTCTCCCCTGTCCCTTCAACTATAATTTTCATTTATAGAATATTACCACCACCCCGTTCACCTAACCTCTTCATTTATAGATATTACATCTACGTTTCTACAGTGGATTATTATGTGCTTCTTATCAGAATACTTTATTTATCAAAATTAAGTACTTTACTTTTGTTAAAACATAAAACGTTGCAGGTAAAGCACCCCTATCTCTTAACCGATCTTCACCAAAATCAATAGACCTTCAGTCCTCTACAATGCAGGGACGCATGCAAAAAAATATTTGATTCTGTTCGAATGTGCGGCAGTTATCATTCGTCATGGAACATTTTTCTTGTTACAACATAAAATGTTGCAGGTAAACTACCCCTTTCCCTTAACCGATCTTCACCAAAATCAGTAGGCCTTGAGTTCTCTATAATTCAGAAAAGTATGCAAAAAATTATTTGATTCTCTTTGAATTTACGGCAGTTATATTTCATCAACAAAAATTACCCTTCTTAAAACATAAAATTTTGCTGGTAAACTACCACTTTCCCTTAACCGATCTTCAACGAAATCTACAAACCTTGAGATCTATTTCATTCAAAAAGGTATGCAAAAATGTAGTTGATTCTGTTTGAATTTACAGCAGTTATCGTTTGTCATATAAAAAAATACCCTTGTTAAAACATAAAATGTTGCTGGTAAACTATCCCTTTCCCTTAACCGATCTTCATAAAAATCAACAGATCTTGAGTACTCTTTAATTCAAAAATGTGTCTGTGTGTCTAACTGTAGATTTTTTTCTATGGCAAACGATAACAGCCGCAGTTCAAACAGAATCAAATCATTTTTTGCATACTCTCCTGATTTGTAGAGTGCTCACGACCTATTGTTTTTGGTGAAGATCGGTTGAGGGAAAGGGGTAGTTTACCGGCAACGGTTTTTTTTTTAATCAAGGGTAATTGCTTTCTATGGCAAACGATAACAGCCGCAAATTCAAACAGAATAAACTACTCGTTTGCATACAGCCCTGAATTGTAGGGTTCTCAAGACCTATTGTTTTTGGTGAAGATCGGTTAAGGGAAAGGGGTAGTTTACCTGCAACGTTTTATGTTTTAACAAGGTTATTTTCTATGGGAAATGATAACAGCCGCAAATTCAAACAGAATCAAATGATTATTTGCATACAGCCCTATAGTGTAGAGTTCTCAAGATCTATTGATTTTGGTGAAGATCGGTTAAGGGAAAGGGGTAGTTTACCAGCTAGGTTTTGTTTTAAAAGGGTATTTTTTATGGCAAACGATAAGAGTCGCAAATTCAAACAGAATCAAATAATTTTTTGCATACAGCCCTGATTTGTGGAGTACTCACGACCTATTGGTTTTGGTGAGAATCGGTTGAGGGAAAGGGGTAGTTTACCAGCAACGGTTTTTTTTTTATCAAGGGTAATTTTGTTTGTTTGGCAAACGATAACAGCCGCAAATTCAAACAGAATCATATAATATTTTTCATACAGCCCTGAATTGTGGAGTTCTCAAGACTTATCGTTTTTGGTGAAGATCGGTTGAGAGAAAGGGGTAGTTTACCAGCAACGGTTTTTTATCAAGGGTAATTTTTGTCTATGGTAAACGATAACAGCCGCAAATTCAAACAGAATCAAATGATGTTTTTCATACTGCCCTGTATTGTAGAGCTCTCAATACCTATTGGTGTTTGTGAAGATCGGTTAAGGGAAAGGGGTAGTTTACCTGCAACGTTTTATGTTTTAAAAGGGTATTTTCTATGGCAAACGATAAGAGCCGCAAATTCAAACAGAATCAAATAAGTTTTTGCTTACAGCCCTGATTTGTTGAGTACTAAAGACCTATTGATTTTGGTGAAGATCGGTTAAGGGAAAGGAGTAGTTTACCAGCCACGTTTTTTGTTTTATCAAGGGTATTTTATATGGCAAACGATAACAGCCGCAAATTCAAACAGAATCATATAATATTTTGCATACAGCCCTGAAATGTAGAATTCTCAAGACCTTTTGGTTTTGCTGAAGATCGGTTAAGGGAATAGGGTAGTTTAACGGCAACATTTTATGTTTTATCAAGGGTAATTTTTTTATGACGAATGATAACTGCCGTACATTAAAACAGAATCAACTACTCTTCTGCATACCTTTTTGAATTATACAGATCTCAAGGGCTGTTGATTTTGTTGAAGATCGGTTAAGGGAAAGGGGTAGTTTACGTGCAACGTTTTATGTTTTAACAAGGGTATTTTTTCTATGACGAACGATAACTGCCGTAAATTCAAAGAGAATCAAATAATTGTTTGCATACAGGCCTGAATTGTAGAGTACTCAAGACCTGTCGCTTTTGGTGAAGCTCGTTTAAGGGAAAGGGGTAGTTTACCTGCAACGGTTTTTTATGAAGTGTAATTTTTTCTATGGCAAACGATAACAGCCGCAAATTCAAACAGAATCAAATAATGTTTTGCATAACATTTGAATTAAAGAGAACTCAAGATCTGTTGAAGATCGGTTAAGGGAATGGGGTAGTTTACCAGCAACATTTTATGTTTCAACAAGGGTAATTTTTTATGACGAACGATAACTGCCGTAAATTCAAACAAAATCAACTAGGTTTGTGCATACCTTTTTTAAATAAAGAGAGCTCAAAGTCTACTGATTTTGGTGAAGATTGGTTAAGGGAAAGGCGTAGTTTACCTTCAACATTTTATGTTGTAACAAGAGAAATGTTCCATGACGAACGAAACTGCCGCACATTCAAACAGAATCAAATATTTTTTTGCATGCATCCCTGAATTGTAGAGGACGGAAGGTCTATTGATTTGGAGTAGTTCGGTTAAGAGAAAGGGTTAGTTTATCAGAAACATTTTATGATTTAACAAGAGTAAAGTACTTAATTTTTATAAATAAAGTATCCTGATAAGAAGCTGATAGTAATCCAATGTAGAAACGTAGATGAAATATCTATAAATGAAGAGGTTAGGTGAACGGGGTGGGGGTAATTTTCTATTATTAAAAATTATAGTTGAAGGTGGAGGGGAGAATTTTTTATATGATTACTACGTTATCGGCAACAAAGAAGTAGTTTTTTTGTTAAAATTGCTTCCCGGGCTCTTTAGCCGTAGTCCAATGTTTTCTGCAAAACCAGACTTTTCGGCAGTGCCATCGACTGCCATCATCGGTGAAAATTGAGTGCGAAAACGTGAGGTGGTATACGTTAGTGACCACAGTACTGTGGTTAATGCTGAAGCAATAAGTAGAAAATATCGGTATGGAGAACCATACATGACTTCCATATTCTAAGATTTATATTTAAAATCATTTTCAGCCAAACAGCCAGGCTGTGTCTTACCTGCCTTTTTATTGCTGTATTAAATGAAAAATATTATATTACATTAAAATGCAAAAATTATAATTTTATTGCCTGGCAACAAAATTATTTTATTTTTAACAATTACCATTGTTTCAAAAAGTTTAAATAAATTTTCAAGTACTTTACTCTTGTTAAAACGTAAAAGGTTGCAGGTAAACTACCCCTTCCCCTTAACCGATCTTCACCAAAATCGAAAGTCATTGAGACCTCTACAATTCAGGGACGTATGCAAAAAATTATTTGATTCTGTTTGAATTTGCGGCTGTTATCGTTTGCCATAGAAAATACGCTTGATAAAAAAACGTTGCAGGTAAACTACCCCTTCCCCTTAACCGATCTTCACCAAAAACAATAGGTCTTGAGTACTCTACAAATCAGGGCTGTATGCAAAACATTATTTGATTCTGTTTGAATTTGCGGCTGTTATCGTTTGCCATAGAAAATAAAACGTAAAAGGTTGCAGGTAAACTACCCCTTCCCCTTAACCGATCTTCACCAAAAACAATAGGTCTTGAGTACTCTACAAATCAGGACTGTATGCAAAACATTATTTGATTCTGTTTGAATTTGCGGCTGTTATCGTTTGCCATATAAAATACCCTTGTTAAAAAAACGTTGCAGGTAAACTACCCCTTTCCCTCAACCGATCTTCACCAAAAACAATAGGTCTTGAGAAATCTACAATTCAGGGCTGTATGCGAAACATTATTTGATTCTGTTTGAATTTGCGGCTGTTATCGTTTGCCAAAAAAAAAAAAAATTTCCCTTGATAAAAAAAACCGTTGCAGGTAAACTACCCCTTCCCCTCAACCGATCTTCACCAAAAACAAAAGGTCGCGAGTACTCTACAAATCAGGGCTGTATGCAAAAAATTATTTGATTCTGTTTGAATTTGCGGCAGTTGTCGTTTGCCATAGAAAATACGCATGATAAAAAACGTTGCTGGTAAACTACCCCTTCCCCTCAACCGATCTTCACCAAAAACAATAGGTCTTGAGTACTCTACAAATCAGGGCTGTATGCAGAAAATTATTTGATTCTGTTTGAATTTGCGGCTGTTATCGTTTGCCATAGAAAATACCCTTGTTAAAAAAACGTTGTAGGTAAACTACCCCTTTCCCTTAACCGATCTTCACCAAAAACAAAAGGTATTGAGAACTCTACAATTTAGGGCTGTATGCAAATAATCTTTTCATTCTGTTTGAATTTGCGGCTGTTATCGTTTGCCATAAGAAATACCCTTGTTAAAACATAAAACGTTACAGGTAAACTACCCCTTTCCCTTAACCGATCTTCACCAAAAACAATAGGTCTTGAGAACTCTACAATTCAGGGCTGTATGCGAAACATTATTTGATTCTGTTTGAATTTGCGGCTGTTATCGTTTGCCAAACAAACAAAATTTCCCTTGCTAAAAAAAACCGTTGCAGGTAAACTACCCCTTTCCCTCAACCGATCTTCACCAAAAACAATAGGTCGCGAGAACTCTGCAAAACCGGGCTGTATGCAAAAAATTATTTGATTCTGTTTGAATTTGCGGCAGTTATCGTTTGCCATAGAAAAAAAATCTATAGACAGACAGACAGACAGACACACAGACACACAGACACACAGACACTTTTCGGAAAACGACTTTTTTTCATGTTTTGAGTGTAGTAGAATCAGAATCTGCAATAATCTCGAACACGATTTTTTTTGCCATCACCATACTTCCATTCCTTAAGGAATATGGAAGTAAAACGTAGTTTCTATGGAAATATTTCATTTCGAATATGATTTGAAATATAAATCTTAGAACATGGAAGTCATGTATGGTTCTCCATACCGATATTTTTCTATGGGAAACGATAACAGCCGCAAATTGAAACAAAATCAAATAATGTTTTGCATACAGCCCGGAATAGTAGAGTTCTCAAGACTTGTTGGTTTTGGTGATGATCGGTTAAGGGAAAGGGGTAGTTTACCAGCAACATTTTATGTTTTAACAAGGGTAATTTTTTATATCATCATTCATCATTATTCCTGCATCTCCTAAGTGGAGCATAGGGCATCAATGAACGTCCGCCACCGGACTCTGTTCCGCGCCATCGTCTTGATCTCGGGCCAGGTCTTCTTTCCTTTCTCCATCCCTTCCGCTATTACACTCCTCCTCCATGTGTTCCTTGGTCTGCCTCTTCTCCTGCTACCTTGTGGGTTCCATTCCAGGGCTTGTCTTGCTATGTTATCTCCATCTCGTCGTAATGTATGCCTAATCCACTTCCATTTCCTACGACGCATCTCAATGTCAATGGGTGTTTGATGGGTTCTTCTCCACAGCTCTTCATTGGAGATAACTTGTGGCCACCATATCCTCAGGATATTCCGCAAACTTCTGTTCACGAATGTTTGGAGTCTGCTAATCAGTTGTTTGTTAGTCTTCCAAGTTTCACACCCATAGAGCAGTACCGACTTGACATTTGTATTGAAGATGCGTAGTTTGGTATTGGTGTTAAGTTCCCTTGATTTCCAGATTGGTCTCAGCATTGCAAATGCTCCTTTAGCCTTATTTATTCTATTTCCTATATCCTCTATGATTCCTCCCTCCGTGGTGACCATACTTCCCAGGTAACAAAACTGTTTGACTTGTTCGACCTCTTGGTTTCCTAAAAATAATAGTGCCTTATTGCGGTTATTATAACGCATCTCCTTGGTTTTCTTTCTATTAATCTTCAATCCTACCTCTGATGCTTCGGTTTTTAAATCGTTCAGCTTTGCTTCCATATCCTTAAAACTGTTGGTTAGCAAGCACAGGTCATCCGCGAAGTCCAAGTCCTCCAACCTATCTGTCAGTCCCCACTGAATTCCTCTTCGGCGATTCATTGCCTTCTTCATCATGAGATCCAGCACCATAATAAATAATATTGGTGACAGCAAACATCCTTGCTTCACTCCTTTATCTACTGGGATGGGCTCGGACAACATCCCCTGGTGTAAAACTTGACATGTGTAGTTCTCATACATTTCTTGAGTTAACTTAATAATTTTCTTTGGAATCCCAAACTATATCATGGCTTTCCACATCTTCTTCCTCATTACACTATCAAACGCCTTTTCAAAATCTAATTTTTTATATAACGAACGAAAACTGCTGTAAATTCAAACAGAATCAAATAAGTTTTTGCATACAGCCCTGATTTGTTGAGTACTAAAGACCTATTGTTTTGGTTGAGGGAAAGGGGTAGTTTACCTGCAACGGTTTTTTTTTTTAAACAAGTGTAATTTTTTTCTATGGCAAACGATAACAGCCGCAAATTCAAACAGAATCAACTACTCTTTTGCATACAGTCCTGAATTATAGAGTTCTCACGACCTATTGGTTTTGGTGAAGATCGGTTAAGGGGAAGGGGTAGTTTACCTGCAACGTTTTTTTTATCAGGGGTAATTTTTACTTCCATATTCCTTAAGGAATGGAAGTATGGTGATGGCAAAAAAAATCGTGTTCGAGATTATTGCAGATTCTGATTCTACTACACTCAAAACATGAAAAAAAGTCGTTTTCCGAAAAGTGTCTGTGTGTCTATCTGTCTGTCTGTCTGTCTGTGTGTCTGTAGATTTTTTTTTTTATGGCAAACGATAACTGCCGCAAATTCAAACAGAATCAAACAATTTTTTGCATACAGCCCTGATTTGCAGAGTACTCGCGACCTGTTGTTTTTGGTGAAGATCGGTTGAGGGAAAGGGGTAGTTTACCTGCAACGGTTTTTTTTTAGCAAGGGTAATTTTGTTTGTTTGGCAAACGATAACAGCCGCAAATTCAAACAGAATCAAATAATGTTTCGCATACAGCCCTGCGCTGTAGAGCTCTCAAGATCTGTTGATTTTGGTGAAGATCGGGTAAGGGAAAGGGGTAGTTTACCTGTAACGTTTTATGTTTTAACAAGGGTATTTCTTATGGCATACGATAACAGCCGCAAATTCAAACAGAATCAAAAGATTATTTGCATACAGCCCTACATTGTAGAGTTCTCAAGACCTTTTGTTTTTGGTGAAGATCGGTTGAGGGAAAGGGGTAGTTTACCAGCAACGTTTTCTTAACAAGGGTATTTTCTATGGCAAACGATAACAGCCGCACATTCAAACAGAATCAAATAATGTTTTGTATACAGCCCTGACTTGTAGAGTACTCAAGATCTTTTGTTTTTGGTGAAGATCGGTTAAGGGGAAGGGGTAGTTTACCAGCAACGTTTTTTTATCAAGCGTATTTCCTATGGCAAACGATAACAGCCGCAAATTCAAACAGAATCAAATAATTTTTTGCATACATCCCTGAATTGTAGAGGTCTCAATGACTATCGATTTTGGTGAAGATCGGTTAAGGGAAAGGGGTAGTTTACCTGCAACCTTTTACGTTTTAACAAGAGTAAAGTACTTGAAAATTTATTTAAACTTTTTGAAACGATGGTAATTGTTAAAAATAAAATAATTTTGTTGCCAGGCAATAAAATTATAATTTTTTCATTTTAATGTAATATAATATTTTTCATTTAATACAGCAATAAAAAGGCAGGTAAGACACAGCCTGGCTGTTTGGCTGAAAATGATTTTAAATATAAATCTTAGAATATGGAAGTCATGTATGGTTCTCCATACCGATATTTTTCTATGGCAAACGATAACAGCCGCAAATTCAAACAAAATCAACTACTCTTTTGCATACAACCCTGAATTGTAGAGTTCTCAAGACCTGTTGATTTTGGTGAAGATCGGTTAAGGGAAAGGGGTAGTTTACCAGCTACGTTGTACGTTTTAAAAGGGTATTTTTTATGGCAAACGATAAGAGTCGCAAATTCAAACAGAATCAAATAATTTTTTGCATGTAGTCCTGATTTGTAGAGTACTCAATACCTATTGATTTTGGTGAAGATTGGTTAAGGGAAAGGGGTAGTTTACCGGCAACGGTTTTTTTAACAAGTGTAATTTTTACTTCCATATTTCCTTAAGGAATGGAAGTATGGTGATGGCAAAAAAAATCGTGTTCGAGATTATTGCAGATTCTGATTCTACTACACTCAAAACATGAAAAAAAGTCGTTTTCCGAAAAGTGTCTTTGTGTGTGTGTGTCTGTGTGTCTGTGTCTGTCTGTGTGTGTGTCTGTAGATTTTTTTTCTATGGCAAACGATAACTGCCGCAAATTCAAACAGAATCAAACAATTTTTTGCATACAGCCCTGATTTATAGAGGACTCGCGACCTATTGTTTTTGGTGAAGATCGGTTGAGGGAAAGGGGTAGTTTACCTGCAACGGTTTTTTTTAATCAAGGGAAATTTTTTTTTTTGGCAAACGATAACAGCCGCAAATTCAAACAGAATCAAATAATGTTTCGTATACAGCCCTGAATTGTAGAGTTCTCAAGACCTTTTATTTTTGGTGAAGATAGGTTAAGGGAAAGGGGTAGTTTACTTGTAACGTTTTATGTTTAGCAAGGGTATTTCCTATGGCAAACGATAACTGCCGCAAATTCAAACAGAATCAAAAGTTTATTTGCATACAGCCCTAAATTGTAGAGTTCTCAAGACCTATTGTTTTTGGTGAAGATCGGTTTAGGGAAAGGGGTAGTTTACCTACAACGTTTTTTTAACAAGGGTATTTTCTATGGCAAACGATAACAGCCGCAACTTCAAACAGAATCAAATAATTTTCTGCATACAGACTTATTTGTAGAGTACTCAAGACCTATTGTTTTTGGTGAAGATTGGTTGAGGGGAAGGGGTAGTTTACCAGCAACGTTTTTTATCAAGCGTATTTTCTATGGCAAACGATAACTGCCGCAAATTCAAACAGAATCAAATAATTTTTTGCATACAGCCCTGATTTGTAGAGTACTCGCGACCTATTGTTTTTGGTGAAGATCGGTTGAGGGGAAGGGGTAGTTTACCAGCAACGGTTTTTTTTATCAAGGGAAATTTTTTTTTTTGGCAAACGATAACAGCCGCAAATTCAAACAGACTTAAATAATGTTTCGTATACAGCCCTGAATTGTAGAGTTTTCAAGACCTATTGTTTTTGGTGAAGATCGGTTAAGGGAAAGGGGTAGTTTACCTGTAACGTTTTATGTTTTAACAAGGGTATTTCCTATGGAAAACGATAACAGCCGCAAATTCAAACAGAATCAAACGATTATTTGCATACAGCCCTAAATTGTAGAGTACTCAAGACCTATTGTTTTTGGTGAAGATCGGTTAAGGGGAAGGGGTAGTTTACCAGCACCGTTTTTTTATCAAGCGTATTTTCTATGGCAAACGATAACAGCCGCAAATTCAAACAGAATCAAATAATTTTTTGCATACATCCCTGAATTGTAGAGGTCTCAAGGACGTTCGATTTTGGTGAAGATCGGTTAAGGGGAAGGGGTAGTTTACCTGCAACCTTTTACGTTTTAACAAGAGTAAAGTACTTGCAAATTTATTTAAACTTTTTGAAACAATGGTAATTGTTAAAAATAAAATAATTTTGTTGCCAGGCAATAAAATTAAAATTTTTTAATTTTAATGTAATATAATATTTTTCATTTAATACGGCAATAAAAAGGCAGGTAAGACACAAACACACAATTCACGTTATTTCTGGCCTCACTCATGTTTATTTTCTTACGTTTGCACGCTTTTTAAATGGAAAGTGCCGAAACCCACACCAACATAACGCGTGCAAGCCGAAAAAATGGACATCAATTTGCTTACTGGCGAAGCTAGTAGTTAATGAATGGGTAGGCAAGAATCTTATCTTAAATTTTTTTAAGGAATCACTAAAAGGACGGTGGGTCAAATCGGACGCTGAGGTAGAGTTTGCTGTAACCGAATGGTTCCACAAACAGCCGTAAGAATTTTACTAGCAGGGAATCTACAGGTTAGCGCAACAGTGGAACTCATGTCTTAATGTTATTGGAGACTTCTTTTAAAATCGTTGAATAAAAAATGCTTTACAGCTCTATACGTGTGTCTATTGAACAATCCTTGTATTAGTCATACACAATAATACAACTGATTGAACTTCAAATTTTTAAACTTGGTTAGTTTCTATATATATGTTTAATGTTACAAATAATTCAAATAACAATCTTGATCATCTGTTAGTTCAGCGGAATAACAGTGACACTTTTAATAACCGCATAAAATAAACACTTAGAAACAACACAGGCGCTTTAACTTAACTGTTTGGACCACAGAAGTGAGGCATGCCTCAACGCTCTATGTGTACAGCGCGGGACAATCCCCCTCCCTACACTTCCCTATCACACCACTACATTGCTTACATACGATGTATACAAAAAACGCTGAGGCAAGTTCAGGTTGCCTCATTCGCTTTAAACGAACTATGCCGAATCTCACCTGTCACCATCTAGCGGTCGCTCAATAAAGCACGTTTCGGTTTAATAAATTTGACAGTCACAGTAACAATGTATAATCTTTACGTTATGTAGTTCATACGTATTTATAATTTTTATTCTACAGAATTTTTTAGGGTAGGCATTGCCTCAATTGCCTCCATGTAACTTCGCCACTGATATATATGTGTACAACGTTATCGGCAACAAAGAAGTAGTTTTTGTTAAAATTCCTTCCTGGGATATTTGGCCGTAGTCCAATGTTTTCTACAAAACCAGACATTTCGGCAATGCCATCGACTTCCATCATCAGTGAAAATCGAGTGCGATAACGTGAGGTGGTATACGTTAGTGACCACAGTACTGTGGTTAAGGCTGAAGCAGTAAGTAGAAAGAAGTAGTTTCTATGGTAATATTTCATTTCGAAAATGATTTTAAATATAAATCTTAGAATATGGAAGTCATGTATGGTTCTCCATACCGATATTTTACTTAAATATTCCTTAAGGAATGGAAGTATGGTGATGGCAAAAAAAATCGTGTTCGAGATTATTGCAGATTCTGATTCTACTACACTCAAAACATGAAAAAAAGTCGTTTTCCGAAAAGTGTCTGTGTGTGTGTCTGTCTGTCTGTCTGTCTATGTGTCTGTCTGTAGATTTTTTTTCTGTGGCAAACGATAACTGCCGCAAATTCAAACAGAATCAAACAATTTTTTGCATACAGCCCTGATTTGCAGAGTACTCACGACCTATTGTTTTTGGTGAAGATCGGTTGAGGGAAAGGGGTAGTTTACCTGCAACGGTTTTTTTTTAGCAAGGGTAATTTTGTTTGTTTGGCAAACGATAACAGCCGCAAATTCAAACAGAATCAAATAATGTTTCGCATACAGCCCTGCGCTGTAGAGCTCTCAAGATCTGTTGATTTTGGTGAAGATCGGGTAAGGGAAAGGGGTAGTTTACCTGTAACGTTTTATGTTTTAACAAGGGTATTTCTTATGGCATACGATAACAGCCGCAAATTCAAACAGAATCAAAAGATTATTTGCATACAGCCCTACATTGTAGAGTTCTCAAGACCTTTTGTTTTTGGTGAAGATCGGTTGAGGGAAAGGGGTAGTTTACCAGCAACGTTTTCTTAACAAGGGTATTTTCTATGGCAAACGATAACAGCCGCACATTCAAACAGAATCAAATAATGTTTTGTATACAGCCCTGACTTGTAGAGTACTCAAGATCTTTTGTTTTTGGTGAAGATCGGTTAAGGGGAAGGGGTAGTTTACCAGCAACGTTTTTTTATCAAGCGTATTTCCTATGGCAAACGATAACAGCCGCAAATTCAAACAGAATCAAATAATTTTTTGCATACATCCCTGAATTGTAGAGGTCTCAATGACTATCGATTTTGGTGAAGATCGGTTAAGGGAAAGGGGTAGTTTACCTGCAACCTTTTACGTTTTAACAAGAGTAAAGTACTTGAAAATTTATTTAAACTTTTTGAAACAATGGTAATTGTTAAAAATAAAATAATTTTGTTGCCAGGCAATAAAATTATAATTTTTTCATTTTAATGTAATATAATATTTTTCATTTAATACAGCAATAAAAAGGCAGGTAAGACACAGCCTGGCTGTTTGGCTGAAAATGATTTTAAATATAAATCTTAGAATATGGAAGTCATGTATGGTTCTCCATACCGATATTTTTCTATGGCAAACGATAACAGCCGCAAATTCAAACAAAATCAACTACTCTTTTGCATACAACCCTGAATTGTAGAGTTCTCAAGACCTGTTGATTTTGGTGAAGATCGGTTAAGGGAAAAGGGTAGTTTACCTGCTACGTTGTACGTTTTAAAAGGGTATTTTTTATGGCAAACGATAAGAGTCGCAAATTCAAACAGAATCAAATAATTTTTTGCATGTAGTCCTGATTTGTAGAGTACTCAATACCTATTGATTTTGGTGAAGATTGGTTAAGGGAAAGGGGTAGTTTACCGGCAACGGTTTTTTTAACAAGTGTAATTTTTACTTCCATATTTCCTTAAGGAATGGAAGTATGGTGATGGCAAAAAAAATCGTGTTCGAGATTATTGCAGATTCTGATTCTACTACACTCAAAACATGAAAAAAAGTCGTTTTCCGAAAAGTGTCTTTGTGTGTGTGTGTCTGTGTGTCTGTGTCTGTCTGTGTGTGTGTCTGTAGATTTTTTTTCTATGGCAAACGATAACTGCCGCAAATTCAAACAGAATCAAATACTTTTTGCATACAGCCCTGATTTATAGAGGACTCGCGACCTATTGTTTTTGGTGAAGATCGGTTGAGGGAAAGGGGTAGTTTACCTGCAACGGTTTTTTTTAATCAAGGGAAATTTTTTTTTTTGGCAAACGATAACAGCCGCAAATTCAAACAGAATCAAATAATGTTTCGTATACAGCCCTGAATTGTAGAGTTCTCAAGACCTTTTGTTTTTGGTGAAGATAGGTTAAGGGAAAGGGGTAGTTTACTTGTAACGTTTTATGTTTAGCAAGGGTATTTCCTATGGCAAACGATAACTGCCGCAAATTCAAACAGAATCAAAAGATTATTTGCATACAGCCCTAAATTGTAGAGTTCTCAAGACCTATTGTTTTTGGTGAAGATCGGTTAAGGGAAAGGGGTAGTTTACCTACAACGTTTTTTTAACAAGGGTATTTTCTATGGCAAACGGTAACAGCCGCAACTTCAAACAGAATCAAATAATTTTCTGCATACAGACTTATTTGTAGAGTACTCAAGACCTATTGTTTTTGGTGAAGATTGGTTGAGGGGAAGGGGTAGTTTACCAGCAACGTTTTTTATCAAGCGTATTTTCTATGGCAAACGATAACTGCCGCAAATTCAAACAGAATCAAATAATTTTTTGCATACAGCCCTGATTTGTAGAGTACTCGCGACCTATTGTTTTTGGTGAAGATCGGTTGAGGGGAAGGGGTAGTTTACCAGCAACGGTTTTTTTTATCAAGGGAAATTTTTTTTTTTGGCAAACGATAACAGCCGCAAATTCAAACAGACTTAAATAATGTTTCGTATACAGCCCTGAATTGTAGAGTTTTCAAGACCTATTGTTTTTGGTGAAGATCGGTTAAGGGAAAGGGGTAGTTTACCTGTAACGTTTTATGTTTTAACAAGGGTATTTCCTATGGAAAACGATAACAGCCGCAAATTCAAACAGAATCAAACGATTATTTGCATACAGCCCTAAATTGTAGAGTACTCAAGACCTATTGTTTTTGGTGAAGATCGGTTAAGGGGAAGGGGTAGTTTACCAGCACCGTTTTTTTATCAAGCGTATTTTCTATGGCAAACGATAACAGCCGCAAATTCAAACAGAATCAAATAATTTTTTGCATACATCCCTGAATTGTAGAGGTCTCAAGGACGTTCGATTTTGGTGAAGATCGGTTAAGGGGAAGGGGTAGTTTACCAGCAACCTTTTACGTTTTAACAAGAGTAAAGTACTTGCAAATTTATTTAAACTTTTTGAAACAATGGTAATTGTTAAAAATAAAATAATTTTGTTGCCAGGAAATAAAATTAAAATTTTTTAATTTTAATGTAATATAATATTTTTCATTTAATACGGCAATAAAAAGGCAGGTAAGACACAAACACACAATTCACGTTATTTCTGGCCTCACTCATGTTTATTTTCTTACGTTTGCACGCTTTTTAAATGGAAAGTGCCGAAACCCACACCAACATAACGCGTGCAAGCCGAAAAAATGGACATCAATTTGCTTACTGGCGAAGCTAGTAGTTAATGAATGGGTAGGCAAGAATCTTATCTTAAATTTTTTTAAGGAATCACTAAAAGGACGGTGGGTCAAATCGGACGCTGAGGTAGAGTTTGCTGTAACCGAATGGTTCCACAAACAGCCGTAAGAATTTTACTAGCAGGGAATCTACAGGTTAGCGCAACAGTGGAACTCATGTCTTAATGTTATTGGAGACTTCTTTTAAAATCGTTGAATAAAAAATGCTTTACAGCTCTATACGTGTGTCTATTGAACAATCCTTGTATTAGTCATACACAATAATACAACTGATTGAACTTCAAATTTTTAAACTTGGTTAGTTTCTATATATATGTTTAATGTTACAAATAATTCAAATAACAATCTTGATCATCTGTTAGTTCAGCGGAATAACAGTGACACTTTTAATAACCGCATAAAATAAACACTTAGAAACAACACAGGCGCTTTAACTTAACTGTTTGGACCACAGAAGTGAGGCATGCCTCAACGCTCTATGTGTACAGCGCGGGACAATCCCCCTCCCTACACTTCCCTATCACACCACTACATTGCTTACATACGATGTATACAAAAAACGCTGAGGCAAGTTCAGGTTGCCTCATTCGCTTTAAACGAACTATGCCGAATCTCACCTGTCACCATCTAGCGGTCGCTCAATAAAGCACGTTTCGGTTTAATAAATTTGACAGTCACAGTAACAATGTATAATCTTTACGTTATGTAGTTCATACGTATTTATAATTTTTATTCTACAGAATTTTTTAGGGTAGGCATTGCCTCAATTGCCTCCATGTAACTTCGCCACTGATATATATGTGTACAACGTTATCGGCAACAAAGAAGTAGTTTTTGTTAAAATTCCTTCCTGGGATATTTGGCCGTAGTCCAATGTTTTCTACAAAACCAGACATTTCGGCAATGCCATCGACTTCCATCATCAGTGAAAATCGAGTGCGATAACGTGAGGTGGTATACGTTAGTGACCACAGTACTGTGGTTAAGGCTGAAGCAGTAAGTAGAAAGAAGTAGTTTCTATGGTAATATTTCATTTCGAAAATGATTTTAAATATAAATCTTAGAATATGGAAGTCATGTATGGTTCTCCATACCGATATTTTACTTAAATATTCCTTAAGGAATGGAAGTATGGTGATGGCAAAAAAAATCGTGTTCGAGATTATTGCAGATTCTGATTCTACTACACTCAAAACATGAAAAAAAGTCGTTTTCCGAAAAGTGTCTGTGTGTGTGTCTGTCTGTCTGTCTGTCTATGTGTCTGTCTGTAGATTTTTTTTCTGTGGCAAACGATAACTGCCGCAAATTCAAACAGAATCAAACAATTTTTTGCATACAGCCCTGATTTGCAGAGTACTCACGACCTATTGTTTTTGGTGAAGATCGGTTGAGGGAAAGGGGTAGTTTACCTGCAACGGTTTTTTTTTAGCAAGGGTAATTTTGTTTGTTTGGCAAACGATAACAGCCGCAAATTCAAACAGAATCAAATAATGTTTCGCATACAGCCCTGCGCTGTAGAGCTCTCAAGATCTGTTGATTTTGGTGTAGATCGGGTAAGGGAAAGGGGTAGTTTACCTGTAACGTTTTATGTTTTAACAAGGGTATTTCTTATGGCATACGATAACAGCCGCAAATTCAAACAGAATCAAAAGATTATTTGCATACAGCCCTACATTGTAGAGTTCTCAAGACCTTTTGTTTTTGGTGAAGATCGGTTGATTGAAAGGGGTAGTTTACCAGCAACGTTTTCTTAACAAGGGTATTTTCTATGGCAAACGATAACAGCCGCACATTCAAACAGAATCAAATAATGTTTTGTATACAGCCCTGACTTGTAGAGTACTCAAGATCTTTTGTTTTTGGTGAAGATCGGTTAAGGGGAAGGGGTAGTTTACCAGCAACGTTTTTTTATCAAGCGTATTTCCTATGGCAAACGATAACAGCCGCAAATTCAAACAGAATCAAATAATTTTTTGCATACATCCCTGAATTGTAGAGGTCTCAATGACTATCGATTTTGGTGAAGATCGGTTAAGGGAAAGGGGTAGTTTACCTGCAACCTTTTACGTTTTAACAAGAGTAAAGTACTTGAAAATTTATTTAAACTTTTTGAAACAATGGTAATTGTTAAAAATAAAATAATTTTGTTGCCAGGCAATAAAATTATAATTTTTTCATTTTAATGTAATATAATATTTTTCATTTAATACAGCAATAAAAAGGCAGGTAAGACACAGCCTGGCTGTTTGGCTGAAAATGATTTTAAATATAAATCTTAGAATATGGAAGTCATGTATGGTTCTCCATACCGATATTTTTCTATGGCAAACGATAACAGCCGCAAATTCAAACAAAATCAACTACTCTTTTGCATACAACCCTGAATTGTAGAGTTCTCAAGACCTGTTGATTTTGGTGAAGATCGGTTAAGGGAAAGGGGTAGTTTACCTGCTACGTTGTACGTTTTAAAAGGGTATTTTTTATGGCAAACGATAAGAGTCGCAAATTCAAACAGAATCAAATAATTTTTTGCATGTAGTCCTGATTTGTAGAGTACTCAATACCTATTGATTTTGGTGAAGATTGGTTAAGGGAAAGGGGTAGTTTACCGGCAACGGTTTTTTTAACAAGTGTAATTTTTACTTCCATATTTCCTTAAGGAATGGAAGTATGGTGATGGCAAAAAAAAACGTGTTCGAGATTATTGCAGATTCTGATTCTACTACACTCAAAACATGAAAAAAAGTCGTTTTCCGAAAAGTGTCTTTGTGTGTGTGTGTCTGTGTGTCTGTGTCTGTCTGTGTGTGTGTCTGTAGATTTTTTTTCTATGGCAAACGATAACTGCCGCAAATTCAAACAGAATCAAACAATTTTTTGCATACAGCCCTGATTTATAGAGGACTCGCGACTTATTGTTTTTGGTGAAGATCGGTTGAGGGAAAGGGGTAGTTTACCTGCAACGGTTTTTTTTAATCAAGGGAAATTTTTTTTTTTGGCAAACGATAACAGCCGCAAATTCAAACAGAATCAAATAATGTTTCGTATACAGCCCTGAATTGTAGAGTTCTCAAGACCTTTTATTTTTGGTGAAGATAGGTTAAGGGAAAGGGGTAGTTTACTTGTAACGTTTTATGTTTAGCAAGGGTATTTCCTATGGCAAACGATAACTGCCGCAAATTCAAACAGAATCAAAAGTTTATTTGCATACAGCCCTAAATTGTAGAGTTCTCAAGACCTATTGTTTTTGGTGAAGATCGGTTTAGGGAAAGGGGTAGTTTACCTACAACGTTTTTTTAACAAGGGTATTTTCTATGGCAAACGATAACAGCCGCAACTTCAAACAGAATCAAATAATTTTCTGCATACAGACTTATTTGTAGAGTACTCAAGACCTATTGTTTTTGGTGAAGATTGGTTGAGGGGAAGGGGTAGTTTACCAGCAACGTTTTTTATCAAGCGTATTTTCTATGGCAAACGATAACTGCCGCAAATTCAAACAGAATCAAATAATTTTTTGCATACAGCCCTGATTTGTAGAGTACTCGCGACCTATTGTTTTTGGTGAAGATCGGTTGAGGGGAAGGGGTAGTTTACCAGCAACGGTTTTTTTTATCAAGGGAAATTTTTTTTTTTGGCAAACGATAACAGCCGCAAATTCAAACAGACTTAAATAATGTTTCGTATACAGCCCTGAATTGTAGAGTTTTCAAGACCTATTGTTTTTGGTGAAGATCGGTTAAGGGAAAGGGGTAGTTTACCTGTAACGTTTTATGTTTTAACAAGGGTATTTCCTATGGAAAACGATAACAGCCGCAAATTCAAACAGAATCAAACGATTATTTGCATACAGCCCTAAATTGTAGAGTACTCAAGACCTATTGTTTTTGGTGAAGTTCGGTTAAGGGGAAGGGGTAGTTTACCAGCACCGTTTTTTTATCAAGCGTATTTTCTATGGCAAACGATAACAGCCGCAAATTCAAACAGAATCAAATAATTTTTTGCATACATCCCTGAATTGTAGAGGTCTCAAGGACGTTCGATTTTGGTGAAGATCGGTTAAGGGGAAGGGGTAGTTTACCTGCAACCTTTTACGTTTTAACAAGAGTAAAGTACTTGCAAATTTATTTAAACTTTTTGAAACAATGGTAATTGTTAAAAATAAAATAATTTTGTTGCCAGGCAATAAAATTAAAATTTTTTAATTTTAATGTAATATAATATTTTTCATTTAATACGGCAATAAAAAGGCAGGTAAGACACAAACACACAATTCACGTTATTTCTGGCCTCACTCATGTTTATTTTCTTACGTTTGCACGCTTTTTAAATGGAAAGTGCCGAAACCCACACCAACATAACGCGTGCAAGCCGAAAAAATGGACATCAATTTGCTTACTGGCGAAGCTAGTAGTTAATGAATGGGTAGGCAAGAATCTTATCTTAAATTTTTTTAAGGAATCACTAAAAGGACGGTGGGTCAAATCGGACGCTGAGGTAGAGTTTGCTGTAACCGAATGGTTCCACAAACAGCCGTAAGAATTTTACTAGCAGGGAATCTACAGGTTAGCGCAACAGTGGAACTCATGTCTTAATGTTATTGGAGACTTCTTTTAAAATCGTTGAATAAAAAATGCTTTACAGCTCTATACGTGTGTCTATTGAACAATCCTTGTATTAGTCATACACAATAATACAACTGATTGAACTTCAAATTTTTAAACTTGGTTAGTTTCTATATATATGTTTAATGTTACAAATAATTCAAATAACAATCTTGATCATCTGTTAGTTCAGCGGAATAACAGTGACACTTTTAATAACCGCATAAAATAAACACTTAGAAACAACACAGGCGCTTTAACTTAACTGTTTGGACCACAGAAGTGAGGCATGCCTCAACGCTCTATGTGTACAGCGCGGGACAATCCCCCTCCCTACACTTCCCTATCACACCACTACATTGCTTACATACGATGTATACAAAAAACGCTGAGGCAAGTTCAGGTTGCCTCATTCGCTTTAAACGAACTATGCCGAATCTCACCTGTCACCATCTAGCGGTCGCTCAATAAAGCACGTTTCGGTTTAATAAATTTGACAGTCACAGTAACAATGTATAATCTTTACGTTATGTAGTTCATACGTATTTATAATTTTTATTCTACAGAATTTTTTAGGGTAGGCATTGCCTCAATTGCCTCCATGTAACTTCGCCACTGATATATATGTGTACAACGTTATCGGCAACAAAGAAGTAGTTTTTGTTAAAATTCCTTCCTGGGATATTTGGCCGTAGTCCAATGTTTTCTACAAAACCAGACATTTCGGCAATGCCATCGACTTCCATCATCAGTGAAAATCGAGTGCGATAACGTGAGGTGGTATACGTTAGTGACCACAGTACTGTGGTTAAGGCTGAAGCAGTAAGTAGAAAGAAGTAGTTTCTATGGTAATATTTCATTTCGAAAATGATTTTAAATATAAATCTTAGAATATGGAAGTCATGTATGGTTCTCCATACCGATATTTTACTTAAATATTCCTTAAGGAATGGAAGTATGGTGATGGCAAAAAAAATCGTGTTCGAGATTATTGCAGATTCTGATTCTACTACACTCAAAACATGAAAAAAAGTCGTTTTCCGAAAAGTGTCTGTGTGTGTGTCTGTCTGTCTGTCTGTCTATGTGTCTGTCTGTAGATTTTTTTTCTGTGGCAAACGATAACTGCCGCAAATTCAAACAGAATCAAACAATTTTTTGCATACAGCCCTGATTTGCAGAGTACTCACGACCTATTGTTTTTGGTGAAGATCGGTTGAGGGAAAGGGGTAGTTTACCTGCAACGGTTTTTTTTTAGCAAGGGTAATTTTGTTTGTTTGGCAAACGATAACAGCCGCAAATTCAAACAGAATCAAATAATGTTTCGCATACAGCCCTGCGCTGTAGAGCTCTCAAGATCTGTTGATTTTGGTGAAGATCGGGTAAGGGAAAGGGGTAGTTTACCAGTAACGTTTTATGTTTTAACAAGGGTATTTCTTATGGCATACGATAACAGCCGCAAATTCAAACAGAATCAAAAGATTATTTGCATACAGCCCTACATTGTAGAGTTCTCAAGACCTTTTGTTTTTGGTGAAGATCGGTTGAGGGAAAGGGGTAGTTTACCAGCAACGTTTTCTTAACAAGGGTATTTTCTATGGCAAACGATAACAGCCGCACATTCAAACAGAATCAAATAATGTTTTGTATACAGCCCTGACTTGTAGAGTACTCAAGATCTTTTGTTTTTGGTGAAGATCGGTTAAGGGGAAGGGGTAGTTTACCAGCAACGTTTTTTTATCAAGCGTATTTCCTATGGCAAACGATAACAGCCGCAAATTCAAACAGAATCAAATAATTTTTTGCATACATCCCTGAATTGTAGAGGTCTCAATGACTATCGATTTTGGTGAAGATCGGTTAAGGGAAAGGGGTAGTTTACCTGCAACCTTTTACGTTTTAACAAGAGTAAAGTACTTGAAAATTTATTTAAACTTTTTGAAACAATGGTAATTGTTAAAAATAAAATAATTTTGTTGCCAGGCAATAAAATTATAATTTTTTCATTTTAATGTAATATAATATTTTTCATTTAATACAGCAATAAAAAGGCAGGTAAGACACAGCCTGGCTGTTTGGCTGAAAATGATTTTAAATATAAATCTTAGAATATGGAAGTCATGTATGGTTCTCCATACCGATATTTTTCTATGGCAAACGATAACAGCCGCAAATTCAAACAAAATCAACTACTCTTTTGCATACAACCCTGAATTGTAGAGTTCTCAAGACCTGTTGATTTTGGTGAAGATCGGTTAAGGGAAAAGGGTAGTTTACCTGCTACGTTGTACGTTTTAAAAGGGTATTTTTTATGGCAAACGATAAGAGTCGCAAATTCAAACAGAATCAAATAATTTTTTGCATGTAGTCCTGATTTGTAGAGTACTCAATACCTATTGATTTTGGTGAAGATTGGTTAAGGGAAAGGGGTAGTTTACCGGCAACGGTTTTTTTAACAAGTGTAATTTTTACTTCCATATTTCCTTAAGGAATGGAAGTATGGTGATGGCAAAAAAAATCGTGTTCGAGATTATTGCAGATTCTGATTCTACTACACTCAAAACATGAAAAAAAGTCGTTTTCCGAAAAGTGTCTTTGTGTGTGTGTGTCTGTGTGTCTGTGTCTGTCTGTGTGTGTGTCTGTAGATTTTTTTTCTATGGCAAACGATAACTGCCGCAAATTCAAACAGAATCAAATACTTTTTGCATACAGCCCTGATTTATAGAGGACTCGCGACCTATTGTTTTTGGTGAAGATCGGTTGAGGGAAAGGGGTAGTTTACCTGCAACGGTTTTTTTTAATCAAGGGAAATTTTTTTTTTTGGCAAACGATAACAGCCGCAAATTCAAACAGAATCAAATAATGTTTCGTATACAGCCCTGAATTGTAGAGTTCTCAAGACCTTTTGTTTTTGGTGAAGATAGGTTAAGGGAAAGGGGTAGTTTACTTGTAACGTTTTATGTTTAGCAAGGGTATTTCCTATGGCAAACGATAACTGCCGCAAATTCAAACAGAATCAAAAGATTATTTGCATACAGCCCTAAATTGTAGAGTTCTCAAGACCTATTGTTTTTGGTGAAGATCGGTTAAGGGAAAGGGGAAGTTTACCTACAACGTTTTTTTAACAAGGGTATTTTCTATGGCAAACGGTAACAGCCGCAACTTCAAACAGAATCAAATAATTTTCTGCATACAGACTTATTTGTAGAGTACTCAAGACCTATTGTTTTTGGTGAAGATTGGTTGAGGGGAAGGGGTAGTTTACCAGCAACGTTTTTTATCAAGCGTATTTTCTATGGCAAACGATAACTGCCGCAAATTCAAACAGAATCAAATAATTTTTTGCATACAGCCCTGATTTGTAGAGTACTCGCGACCTATTGTTTTTGGTGAAGATCGGTTGAGGGGAAGGGGTAGTTTACCAGCAACGGTTTTTTTTATCAAGGGAAATTTTTTTTTTTGGCAAACGATAACAGCCGCAAATTCAAACAGACTTAAATAATGTTTCGTATACAGCCCTGAATTGTAGAGTTTTCAAGACCTATTGTTTTTGGTGAAGATCGGTTAAGGGAAAGGGGTAGTTTACCTGTAACGTTTTATGTTTTAACAAGGGTATTTCCTATGGAAAACGATAACAGCCGCAAATTCAAACAGAATCAAACGATTATTTGCATACAGCCCTAAATTGTAGAGTACTCAAGACCTATTGTTTTTGGTGAAGATCGGTTAAGGGGAAGGGGTAGTTTACCAGCACCGTTTTTTTATCAAGCGTATTTTCTATGGCAAACGATAACAGCCGCAAATTCAAACAGAATCAAATAATTTTTTGCATACATCCCTGAATTGTAGAGGTCTCAAGGACGTTCGATTTTGGTGAAGATCGGTTAAGGGGAAGGGGTAGTTTACCAGCAACCTTTTACGTTTTAACAAGAGTAAAGTACTTGCAAATTTATTTAAACTTTTTGAAACAATGGTAATTGTTAAAAATAAAATAATTTTGTTGCCAGGAAATAAAATTAAAATTTTTTAATTTTAATGTAATATAATATTTTTCATTTAATACGGCAATAAAAAGGCAGGTAAGACACAAACACACAATTCACGTTATTTCTGGCCTCACTCATGTTTATTTTCTTACGTTTGCACGCTTTTTAAATGGAAAGTGCCGAAACCCACACCAACATAACGCGTGCAAGCCGAAAAAATGGACATCAATTTGCTTACTGGCGAAGCTAGTAGTTAATGAATGGGTAGGCAAGAATCTTATCTTAAATTTTTTTAAGGAATCACTAAAAGGACGGTGGGTCAAATCGGACGCTGAGGTAGAGTTTGCTGTAACCGAATGGTTCCACAAACAGCCGTAAGAATTTTACTAGCAGGGAATCTACAGGTTAGCGCAACAGTGGAACTCATGTCTTAATGTTATTGGAGACTTCTTTTAAAATCGTTGAATAAAAAATGCTTTACAGCTCTATACGTGTGTCTATTGAACAATCCTTGTATTAGTCATACACAATAATACAACTGATTGAACTTCAAATTTTTAAACTTGGTTAGTTTCTATATATATGTTTAATGTTACAAATAATTCAAATAACAATCTTGATCATCTGTTAGTTCAGCGGAATAACAGTGACACTTTTAATAACCGCATAAAATAAACACTTAGAAACAACACAGGCGCTTTAACTTAACTGTTTGGACCACAGAAGTGAGGCATGCCTCAACGCTCTATGTGTACAGCGCGGGACAATCCCCCTCCCTACACTTCCCTATCACACCACTACATTGCTTACATACGATGTATACAAAAAACGCTGAGGCAAGTTCAGGTTGCCTCATTCGCTTTAAACGAACTATGCCGAATCTCACCTGTCACCATCTAGCGGTCGCTCAATAAAGCACGTTTCGGTTTAATAAATTTGACAGTCACAGTAACAATGTATAATCTTTACGTTATGTAGTTCATACGTATTTATAATTTTTATTCTACAGAATTTTTTAGGGTAGGCATTGCCTCAATTGCCTCCATGTAACTTCGCCACTGATATATATGTGTACAACGTTATCGGCAACAAAGAAGTAGTTTTTGTTAAAATTCCTTCCTGGGATATTTGGCCGTAGTCCAATGTTTTCTACAAAACCAGACATTTCGGCAATGCCATCGACTTCCATCATCAGTGAAAATCGAGTGCGATAACGTGAGGTGGTATACGTTAGTGACCACAGTACTGTGGTTAAGGCTGAAGCAGTAAGTAGAAAGAAGTAGTTTCTATGGTAATATTTCATTTCGAAAATGATTTTAAATATAAATCTTAGAATATGGAAGTCATGTATGGTTCTCCATACCGATATTTTACTTAAATATTCCTTAAGGAATGGAAGTATGGTGATGGCAAAAAAAATCGTGTTCGAGATTATTGCAGATTCTGATTCTACTACACTCAAAACATGAAAAAAAGTCGTTTTCCGAAAAGTGTCTGTGTGTGTGTCTGTCTGTCTGTCTGTCTATGTGTCTGTCTGTAGATTTTTTTTCTGTGGCAAACGATAACTGCCGCAAATTCAAACAGAATCAAACAATTTTTTGCATACAGCCCTGATTTGCAGAGTATTCACGACCTATTGTTTTTGGTGAAGATCGGTTGAGGGAAAGGGGTAGTTTACCTGCAACGGTTTTTTTTTAGCAAGGGTAATTTTGTTTGTTTGGCAAACGATAACAGCCGCAAATTCAAACAGAATCAAATAATGTTTCGCATACAGCCCTGCGCTGTAGAGCTCTCAAGATCTGTTGATTTTGGTGAAGATCGGGTAAGGGAAAGGGGTAGTTTACCTGTAACGTTTTATGTTTTAACAAGGGTATTTCTTATGGCATACGATAACAGCCGCAAATTCAAACAGAATCAAAAGATTATTTGCATACAGCCCTACATTGTAGAGTTCTCAAGACCTTTTGTTTTTGGTGAAGATCGGTTGAGGGAAAGGGGTAGTTTACCAGCAACGTTTTCTTAACAAGGGTATTTTCTATGGCAAACGATAACAGCCGCACATTCAAACAGAATCAAATAATGTTTTGTATACAGCCCTGACTTGTAGAGTACTCAAGATCTTTTGTTTTTGGTGAAGATCGGTTAAGGGGAAGGGGTAGTTTACCAGCAACGTTTTTTTATCAAGCGTATTTCCTATGGCAAACGATAACAGCCGCAAATTCAAACAGAATCAAATAATTTTTTGCATACATCCCTGAATTGTAGAGGTCTCAATGACTATCGATTTTGGTGAAGATCGGTTAAGGGAAAGGGGTAGTTTACCTGCAACCTTTTACGTTTTAACAAGAGTAAAGTACTTGAAAATTTATTTAAACTTTTTGAAACAATGGTAATTGTTAAAAATAAAATAATTTTGTTGCCAGGCAATAAAATTATAATTTTTTCATTTTAATGTAATATAATATTTTTCATTTAATACAGCAATAAAAAGGCAGGTAAGACACAGCCTGGCTGTTTGGCTGAAAATGATTTTAAATATAAATCTTAGAATATGGAAGTCATGTATGGTTCTCCATACCGATATTTTTCTATGGCAAACGATAACAGCCGCAAATTCAAACAAAATCAACTACTCTTTTGCATACAACCCTGAATTGTAGAGTTCTCAAGACCTGTTGATTTTGGTGAAGATCGGTTAAGGGAAAGGGGTAGTTTACCTGCTACGTTGTACGTTTTAAAAGGGTATTTTTTATGGCAAACGATAAGAGTCGCAAATTCAAACAGAATCAAATAATTTTTTGCATGTAGTCCTGATTTGTAGAGTACTCAATACCTATTGATTTTGGTGAAGATTGGTTAAGGGAAAGGGGTAGTTTACCGGCAACGGTTTTTTAACAAGTGTAATTTTTACTTCCATATTTCCTTAAGGAATGGAAGTATGGTGATGGCAAAAAAAATCGTGTTCGAGATTATTGCAGATTCTGATTCTACTACACTCAAAACATGAAAAAAAGTCGTTTTCCGAAAAGTGTCTTTGTGTGTGTGTGTCTGTGTGTCTGTGTCTGTCTGTGTGTGTGTCTGTAGATTTTTTTTCTATGGCAAACGATAACTGCCGCAAATTCAAACAGAATCAAATAATTTTTTGCATACAGCCCTGATTTATAGAGGACTCGCGACCTATTGTTTTTGGTGAAGATCGGTTGAGGGAAAGGGGTAGTTTACCTGCAACGGTTTTTTTTAATCAAGGGAAATTTTTTTTTTTTGGCAAACGATAACAGCCGCAAATTCAAACAGAATCAAATAATGTTTCGTATACAGCCCTGAATTGTAGAGTTCTCAAGACCTTTTGTTTTTGGTGAAGATAGGTTAAGGGAAAGGGGTAGTTTACTTGTAACGTTTTATGTTTAGCAAGGGTATTTCCTATGGCAAACGATAACTGCCGCAAATTCAAACAGAATCAAAAGATTATTTGCATACAGCCCTAAATTGTAGAGTTCTCAAGACCTATTGTTTTTGGTGAAGATCGGTTAAGGGAAAGGGGTAGTTTACCTACAACGTTTTTTTAACAAGGGTATTTTCTATGGCAAACGATAACAGCCGCAACTTCAAACAGAATCAAATAATTTTCTGCATACAGACTTATTTGTAGAGTACTCAAGACCTATTGTTTTTGGTGAAGATTGGTTGAGGGGAAGGGGTAGTTTACCAGCAACGTTTTTTATCAAGCGTATTTTCTATGGCAAACGATAACTGCCGCAAATTCAAACAGAATCAAATAATTTTTTGCATACAGCCCTGATTTGTAGAGTACTCGCGACCTATTGTTTTTGGTGAAGATCGGTTGAGGGGAAGGGGTAGTTTACCAGCAACGGTTTTTTTTATCAAGGGAAATTTTTTTTTTTGGCAAACGATAACAGCCGCAAATTCAAACAGACTTAAATAATGTTTCGTATACAGCCCTGAATTGTAGAGTTTTCAAGACCTATTGTTTTTGGTGAAGATCGGTTAAGGGAAAGGGGTAGTTTACCTGTAACGTTTTATGTTTTAACAAGGGTATTTCCTATGGAAAACGATAACAGCCGCAAATTCAAACAGAATCAAACGATTATTTGCATACAGCCCTAAATTGTAGAGTACTCAAGACCTATTGTTTTTGGTGAAGATCGGTTAAGGGGAAGGGGTAGTTTACCAGCACCGTTTTTTTATCAAGCGTATTTTCTATGGCAAACGATAACAGCCGCAAATTCAAACAGAATCAAATAATTTTTTGCATACATCCCTGAATTGTAGAGGTCTCAAGGACGTTCGATTTTGGTGAAGATCGGTTAAGGGGAAGGGGTAGTTTACCAGCAACCTTTTACGTTTTAACAAGAGTAAAGTACTTGCAAATTTATTTAAACTTTTTGAAACAATGGTAATTGTTAAAAATAAAATAATTTTGTTGCCAGGAAATAAAATTAAAATTTTTTAATTTTAATGTAATATAATATTTTTCATTTAATACGGCAATAAAAAGGCAGGTAAGACACAAACACACAATTCACGTTATTTCTGGCCTCACTCATGTTTATTTTCTTACGTTTGCACGCTTTTTAAATGGAAAGTGCCGAAACCCACACCAACATAACGCGTGCAAGCCGAAAAAATGGACATCAATTTGCTTACTGGCGAAGCTAGTAGTTAATGAATGGGTAGGCAAGAATCTTATCTTAAATTTTTTTAAGGAATCACTAAAAGGACGGTGGGTCAAATCGGACGCTGAGGTAGAGTTTGCTGTAACCGAATGGTTCCACAAACAGCCGTAAGAATTTTACTAGCAGGGAATCTACAGGTTAGCGCAACAGTGGAACTCATGTCTTAATGTTATTGGAGACTTCTTTTAAAATCGTTGAATAAAAAATGCTTTACAGCTCTATACGTGTGTCTATTGAACAATCCTTGTATTAGTCATACACAATAATACAACTGATTGAACTTCAAATTTTTAAACTTGGTTAGTTTCTATATATATGTTTAATGTTACAAATAATTCAAATAACAATCTTGATCATCTGTTAGTTCAGCGGAATAACAGTGACACTTTTAATAACCGCATAAAATAAACACTTAGAAACAACACAGGCGCTTTAACTTAACTGTTTGGACCACAGAAGTGAGGCATGCCTCAACGCTCTATGTGTACAGCGCGGGACAATCCCCCTCCCTACACTTCCCTATCACACCACTACATTGCTTACATACGATGTATACAAAAAACGCTGAGGCAAGTTCAGGTTGCCTCATTCGCTTTAAACGAACTATGCCGAATCTCACCTGTCACCATCTAGCGGTCGCTCAATAAAGCACGTTTCGGTTTAATAAATTTGACAGTCACAGTAACAATGTATAATCTTTACGTTATGTAGTTCATACGTATTTATAATTTTTATTCTACAGAATTTTTTAGGGTAGGCATTGCCTCAATTGCCTCCATGTAACTTCGCCACTGATATATATGTGTACAACGTTATCGGCAACAAAGAAGTAGTTTTTGTTAAAATTCCTTCCTGGGATATTTGGCCGTAGTCCAATGTTTTCTACAAAACCAGACATTTCGGCAATGCCATCGACTTCCATCATCAGTGAAAATCGAGTGCGATAACGTGAGGTGGTATACGTTAGTGACCACAGTACTGTGGTTAAGGCTGAAGCAGTAAGTAGAAAGAAGTAGTTTCTATGGTAATATTTCATTTCGAAAATGATTTTAAATATAAATCTTAGAATATGGAAGTCATGTATGGTTCTCCATACCGATATTTTACTTAAATATTCCTTAAGGAATGGAAGTATGGTGATGGCAAAAAAAATCGTGTTCGAGATTATTGCAGATTCTGATTCTACTACACTCAAAACATGAAAAAAAGTCGTTTTCCGAAAAGTGTCTGTGTGTGTGTCTGTCTGTCTGTCTGTCTATGTGTCTGTCTGTAGATTTTTTTTCTGTGGCAAACGATAACTGCCGCAAATTCAAACAGAATCAAACAATTTTTTGCATACAGCCCTGATTTGCAGAGTACTCACGACCTATTGTTTTTGGTGAAGATCGGTTGAGGGAAAGGGGTAGTTTACCTGCAACGGTTTTTTTTTTAGCAAGGGTAATTTTGTTTGTTTGGCAAACGATAACAGCCGCAAATTCAAACAGAATCAAATAATGTTTCGCATACAGCCCTGCGCTGTAGAGCTCTCAAGATCTGTTGATTTTGGTGAAGATCGGGTAAGGGAAAGGGGTAGTTTACCTGTAACGTTTTATGTTTTAACAAGGGTATTTCTTATGGCATACGATAACAGCCGCAAATTCAAACAGAATCAAAAGATTATTTGCATACAGCCCTACATTGTAGAGTTCTCAAGACCTTTTGTTTTTGGTGAAGATCGGTTGAGGGAAAGGGGTAGTTTACCAGCAACGTTTTCTTAACCAGGGTATTTTCTATGGCAAACGATAACAGCCGCACATTCAAACAGAATCAAATAATGTTTTGTATACAGCCCTGACTTGTAGAGTACTCAAGATCTTTTGTTTTTGGTGAAGATCGGTTAAGGGGAAGGGGTAGTTTACCAGCAACGTTTTTTTATCAAGCGTATTTCCTATGGCAAACGATAACAGCCGCAAATTCAAACAGAATCAAATAATTTTTTGCATACATCCCTGAATTGTAGAGGTCTCAATGACTATCGATTTTGGTGAAGATCGGTTAAGGGAAAGGGGTAGTTTACCTGCAACCTTTTACGTTTTAACAAGAGTAAAGTACTTGAAAATTTATTTAAACTTTTTGAAACAATGGTAATTGTTAAAAATAAAATAATTTTGTTGCCAGGCAATAAAATTATAATTTTTTCATTTTAATGTAATATAATATTTTTCATTTAATACAGCAATAAAAAGGCAGGTAAGACACAGCCTGGCTGTTTGGCTGAAAATGATTTTAAATATAAATCTTAGAATATGGAAGTCATGTATGGTTCTCCATACCGATATTTTTCTATGGCAAACGATAACAGCCGCAAATTCAAACAAAATCAACTACTCTTTTGCATACAACCCTGAATTGTAGAGTTCTCAAGACCTGTTGATTTTGGTGAAGATCGGTTAAGGGAAAGGGGTAGTTTACCTGCTACGTTGTACGTTTTAAAAGGGTATTTTTTATGGCAAACGATAAGAGTCGCAAATTCAAACAGAATCAAATAATTTTTTGCATGTAGTCCTGATTTGTAGAGTACTCAATACCTATTGATTTTGGTGAAGATTGGTTAAGGGAAAGGGGTAGTTTACCGGCAACGGTTTTTTTAACAAGTGTAATTTTTACTTCCATATTTCCTTAAGGAATGGAAGTATGGTGATGGCAAAAAAAATCGTGTTCGAGATTATTGCAGATTCTGATTCTACTACACTCAAAACATGAAAAAAAGTCGTTTTCCGAAAAGTGTCTTTGTGTGTGTGTGTCTGTGTGTCTGTGTGTGTGTGTCTGTAGATTTTTTTTCTATGGCAAACGATAACTGCCGCAAATTCAAACAGAATCAAATAATTTTTTGCATACAGCCCTGATTTATAGAGGACTCGCGACCTATTGTTTTTGTGAAGATCGGTTGAGGGAAAGGGGTAGTTTACCTGCAACGGTTTTTTTTAATCAAGGGAAATTTTTTTTTGGCAAACGATAACAGCCGCAAATTCAAACAGAATCAAATAATGTTTCGTATACAGCCCTGAATTGTAGAGTTCTCAAGACCTTTTGTTTTTGGTGAAGATAGGTTAAGGGAAAGGGGTAGTTTACTTGTAACGTTTTATGTTTAGCAAGGGTATTTCCTATGGCAAACGATAACTGCCGCAAATTCAAACAGAATCAAAAGATTATTTGCATACAGCCCTAAATTGTAGAGTTCTCAAGACCTATTGTTTTTGGTGAAGATCGGTTAAGGGAAAGGGGTAGTTTACCTACAACGTTTTTTTAACAAGGGTATTTTCTATGGCAAACGATAACAGCCGCAACTTCAAACAGAATCAAATAATTTTCTGCATACAGACTTATTTGTAGAGTACTCAAGACCTATTGTTTTTGGTGAAGATTGGTTGAGGGGAAGGGGTAGTTTACCAGCAACGTTTTTTATCAAGCGTATTTTCTATGGCAAACGATAACTGCCGCAAATTCAAACAGAATCAAATAATTTTTTGCATACAGCCCTGATTTGTAGAGTACTCGCGACCTTTTGTTTTTGGTGAAGATCGGTTGAGGGGAAGGGGTAGTTTACCAGCAACGGTTTTTTTTATCAAGGGAAATTTTTTTTTTTGGCAAACGATAACAGCCGCAAATTCAAACAGACTTAAATAATGTTTCGTATACAGCCCTGAATTGTAGAGTTTTCAAGACCTATTGTTTTTGGTGAAGATCGGTTAAGGGAAAGGGGTAGTTTACCTGTAACGTTTTATGTTTTAACAAGGGTATTTCCTATGGAAAACGATAACAGCCGCAAATTCAAACAGAATCAAACGATTATTTGCATACAGCCCTAAATTGTAGAGTACTCAAGACCTATTGTTTTTGGTGAAGATCGGTTAAGGGGAAGGGGTAGTTTACCAGCACCGTTTTTTTATCAAGCGTATTTTCTATGGCAAACGATAACAGCCGCAAATTCAAACAGAATCAAATAATTTTTTGCATACATCCCTGAATTGTAGAGGTCTCAAGGACGTTCGATTTTGGTGAAGATCGGTTAAGGGAAGGGGTAGTTTACCTGCAACCTTTTACGTTTTAACAAGAGTAAAGTACTTGCAAATTTATTTAAACTTTTGAAACAATGGTAATTGTTAAAAATAAAATAATTTTGTTGCCAGGAAATAAATTAAAATTTTTTAATTTTAATGTAATATAATATTTTTCATTTAATACGGCAATAAAAAGGCAGGTAAGACACAAACACACAATTCACGTTATTTCTGGCCTCACTCATGTTTATTTTCTTACGTTTGCACGCTTTTTAAATGGAAAGTGCCGAAACCCACACCAACATAACGCGTGCAAGCCGAAAAAATGGACATCAATTTGCTTACTGGCGAAGCTAGTAGTTAATGAATGGGTAGGCAAGAATCTTATCTTAAATTTTTTTAAGGAATCACTAAAAGGACGGTGGGTCAAATCGGACGCTGAGGTAGAGTTTGCTGTAACCGAATGGTTCCACAAACAGCCGTAAGAATTTTACTAGCAGGGAATCTACAGGTTAGCGCAACAGTGGAACTCATGTCTTAATGTTATTGAGACTTCTTTTAAAATCGTTGAAATAAAAAATGCTTTACAGCTCTATACGTGTGTCTATTGAACAATCCTTGTATTAGTCATACACAATAATACAACTGATTGAACTTCAAATTTTTAAACTTGGTTAGTTTCTATATATATGTTTAATGTTACAAATAATTCAAATAACAATCTTGATCATCTGTTAGTTCAGCGGAATAACAGTGACACTTTTAATAACCGCATAAAATAAACACTTAGAAACAACACAGGCGCTTTAACTTAACTGTTTGGACCACAGAAGTGAGGCATGCCTCAACGCTCTATGTGTACAGCGCGGGACAATCCCCCTCCCTACACTTCCCTATCACACCACTACATTGCTTACATACGATGTATACAAAAAACGCTGAGGCAAGTTCAGGTTGCCTCATTCGCTTTAAACGAACTATGCCGAATCTCACCTGTCACCATCTAGCGGTCGCTCAATAAAGCACGTTTCGGTTTAATAAATTTGACAGTCACAGTAACAATGTATAATCTTTACGTTATGTAGTTCATACGTATTTATAATTTTTATTCTACAGAATTTTTTAGGGTAGGCATTGCCTCAATTGCCTCCATGTAACTTCGCCACTGATATATATGTGTACAACGTTATCGGCAACAAAGAAGTAGTTTTTGTTAAAATTCCTTCCTGGGATATTTGGCCGTAGTCCAATGTTTTCTACAAAACCAGACATTTCGGCAATGCCATCGACTTCCATCATCAGTGAAAATCGAGTGCGATAACGTGAGGTGGTATACGTTAGTGACCACAGTACTGTGGTTAAGGCTGAAGCAGTAAGTAGAAAGAAGTAGTTTCTATGGTAATATTTCATTTCGAAAATGATTTTAAATATAAATCTTAGAATATGGAAGTCATGTATGGTTCTCCATACCGATATTTTACTTAAATATTCCTTAAGGAATGGAAGTATGGTGATGGCAAAAAAAATCGTGTTCGAGATTATTGCAGATTCTGATTCTACTACACTCAAAACATGAAAAAAAGTCGTTTTCCGAAAAGTGTCTGTGTGTGTGTCTGTCTGTCTGTCTGTCTATGTGTCTGTCTGTAGATTTTTTTTCTGTGGCAAACGATAACTGCCGCAAATTCAAACAGAATCAAATAATTTTTTGCATACAGCCCTGATTTGCAGAGTACTCGCGACCTATTGTTTTTGGTGAAGATCGGTTGAGGGAAAGGGGTAGTTTACCGGCAATGGTTTTTTTTTAGCAAGGGTAATTTTGTTTGTTTGGCAAACGATAACAGCCGCAAATTCAAACAGAATCAAATAATGTTTCGCATACAGCCCTGAGTTGTGGAATTCTCAAGATCTTTTGATTTTGGTGAAGATCGGTTAAGGGAAAGGGGTAGTTTACCTGTAACGTTTTATGTTTTAACAAGGGTCTTTCTTATGGCAAACGATAACAGCCGCAAATTCAAACAGAATCAAAAGATTATTTGCATACAGCCCTAAATTGTAGAGTTCTCAGGACCTATTGTTTTTGGTGAAGATCGGTTGAGGGAAAGGGGTAGTTTACCTGCAACGTTTTTTTAACAAGGGTATTTTTTTCTATGGCAAACGATAACTGCCGCAAATTCAAACAGAATCAAATAATGTTTCGCATACAGCCCTGAATTGTAGAGTTCTCAAGATCTATTGTTTTTGGTGACGATCGGTTAAGGGAAAGGGGTAGTTTACCTGTAACGTTTTATGTTTTAACAAGGGTATTACTATGGCAAATGATAACAGCCGCAAATTCAAACAGAATCAAAAGATTATTTGCATACAGCCCTAAATTGTAGAGTTCTCAAGACCTATTGTTTTTGGTTAAGATCGGTTAAGGGAAAGGGGTAGTTTACCTACAACGTTTTTTTAACAAGGTTATTTTCTATGGCAAACGATAACAGCCGCAAATTCAAACATAATCAAATAATTTTCTGCATACAGCCCTGGTTTGTAGAGTACTCAAGACGTACTGTTTTTGGTTAAGATCGATTAAGGGAAAGGGGTAGTTTACCTACAACGTTTTTTTAACAAGGTTATTTTCTATGGCAAACGATAACAGCCGCAAATTCAAACATAATCAAATAATTTTCTGCATACAGCCCTGGTTTGTAGAGTACTCAAGACCTATTGTTTTTGGTGAAGATCGGTTGAGGGGAAGGGGTAGTTTACCAGCAACGTTTGTTATAAAGCGTATTTTCTATGGCAAACGATAACTGCCGCAAATTCAAACAGAATCAAATAATTTTTTGCATACATAAGTGAATTGTAGAGGAATCAAGGCCATTAGATTTTGGTGAAGATTGGTTAATGGGAAGGGGTAGTTTACCTGCAACATTTTACGTTATAACAAGAGTAAAGTACTTGAAAATTCATTTAAACTTTTTCAAACAATGGTAATTGTTAAAAATAAAATAATTTTGTTGCCAGGCAATAAAATTATAATTTTTTCATTTTAATGTAAATTATGGATATATTACAAAATATATCGTGCTTGGCAGGCAAGCATATTTCAGATTATAAGTCTTAGAATATGGAAGTCATGTATGGTTCTCCATACCGATATTACTTCCATATTTTCCTTAAGGAATGGAAGTATGGTGATGGCAAAAAAAATCGTGTTCGAGATTATTGCAGATTCTGATTCTACTACACTCAAAACATGGAAAAAAGTCGTTTTCCGAAAAGTGTCTGTCTGTAGATTTTTTTTCTATGGCAAACGATAACTGCCGCAAATTCAAACAGAATCAAATAATTTTTTGCATACAGCCCTGATTTGTAGAGTACTCGCGACCTATTGTTTTTGGTGAAGATCGGTTGAGGGAAAGGGGTAGTTTACCTGCAACGGTTTTTTTTTATCAAGGGAAATTTTTTTTTTTGGCAAACGATAACAGCCGCAAATTCAAACAGAATCAAATAATGTTTCGCATACAGCCCTGAATTGTAGAGTTCTCAAGACCTATTGTTTTTGGTGAAGATCGGTTAAGGGAAAGGGGTAGTTTACCTGTAACGTTTTATGTTTTAACAAGGGTATTTCCTATGGCAAACGATAACAGCCGCAAATTCAAACAGAATCAAAAGATTATTTGCATACAGCCCTAAATTGTAGAGTTCTCAAGACCTATTGTTTTTGGTGAAGATCGGTTAAGGGAAAGGGGTAGTTTACCTACAACATTTTTTTGACAAGGGTTTTTTCTATGGCAAACGATAACAGCCGCAAATTCAAACAGAATCAAATAATTTTCTGCATACAGCCCTGATTTGTAGAGTACTCAAGACCTATTGTTTTTGGTAAAGATCAGTTGAGGGGGAGGGGTAGTTTACCTGCAACGTTTTTTTATCAAGCGTATTTTCTATGGCAAACGATAACAGCCGCAAATTCAAACAGAATCAAATAAGTTTTTGCATACGTCCCTGAATTGTAGAGGTCTCAAGGCCTTTAGATTTTGGTGAAGATCGGTTAAGGGGAAGGGGTAGTTTACCTGCAATCTTTTACGTTTTAACAAGAGTAAAGTACTTGAAAATTTATTTAAACTTTTTGAAACAATGGTAATTGTTGAAAATAAAATAATTTTGTTGCCAGGTAACAAAAATAAAGTCATTTTGATTATAAAATATAAATATTTACAACAAGAAAAGAATTTTCAGTTTTCAAAATTTAAATATATTTTTATAAAACAATGGGTTCTTCATTGAGGTGGGGACCATGTCACTCACTCCATCTCAAGCCTCTCCCATTTTGCAGAAAAAGAGGACCCTGTCAAGGCTGATACTTTGACGACAGTGACAGGGCTTTCCACCAAATTCAGCAGAGTGACAGGTAGGCCCAACTCTGATTGGCTCCTCAGATTTCCCCAGCGTTAGTAGGTTCTATGAAAATATTTTATTTCAAAAATGATTTTAAATATAAATCTTAGATATGTTTTATAAATCTCATGTTTTATGTTTTAACATGGGTAATTTTTTATATGACGAACCATAACTGCCGTAAATTCAAACAGAAACAAATAATTTTTTACATATGTGCCTGGGCTATAGAGAACTCAATGTCTGTTAATTTTGGTGAAGATCGGTTACGGGGAAAGGGCAGTTTACCTGAAACATTTTTTGTTGTAACATGAGTAAAGTACTTAATTTTGATAAAGTATCCTGATAAGATCTTAATAATCCACTGTAGAAACGTAGATGAAATATCTATAAATGAAGAGGCTAGTTGAACTGGCTGGGGGTAATTTTCTATAAATCAAAATTATAGTTGAAGGGGGAGGGGATAATTTTTTTTTATATGTGTACTACGTTATTGGCAACAAAGAAGTATTTTTTTGTTAAAATTCCTTCCCTGGCTGTTTGGCTGAAAATGATTTTAAATATAAATCTTAGAATATGGAAGTCATGTATGGTTCTCCATACCGATATTTTCTATGGCAAACGATAACAACCGCAAATTCAACTACTCTTTTGCATACAGCCCTGAATTATAGAGTTCTCAAGACCTATTGGTTTTGCTGAAGATCGGTTAAGGGGAAGGGGTAGTTTACCTGCAACGTTTTATGTTTTAACAAGGGTATTTACTGTGGCAAATGATATCAGCCGCAAACTCAAACGTAATCAAATAAATTTTTGCATGCAGCCCTGTTTTGTAGAGTACTCAAGACCTATTGTTTTTGGTGAAGATCGGTTAAGGGAAAGGGGTAGTTTACCAGCAACGGTTTTTTATCAAGGGTAATTTTTTTCTACGGCAAACGATAACAGCCGCAAATTCAAACAGAATCAACTACTCTTTTGCATACAGCCCTGAATTGTAAAGTTCTCAAGTCCTATTGATGTTGGTGAAGATCGGTTAAGGGAAAAGGGTAGTTTACCTGCAACGTTTTAACAAGGGTATTTACTGTGGCAAATGATATCAGCCGCAAACTCAAACGTAATCAAATAAATTTTTGCATGCAGCCCTGATTTGTAGAGTACTCAAGACCTATTGTTTTTGGTGAAGATCGGTTAAGGGAAAGGGGTAGTTTACCTGCAACGGTTTTTTATCAAGGGTAATTTTTTCTACGGCAAACGATAACAGCCGCAAATTCACACAGAATCAAATGATGTTTTGTATACAGGCCTGTATTGTAGAGTTCTCAATACTTATTGGTGTTGGTGAAGATCGGTTAAGGGAAAGGGGTATTTTACCTGCAACATTTTATGTTTTCACAAGGGTAATTTTTTATATGACGAACGATAACTGCCGTAAATTCAAACTGAATCTACTACGTTTTTGCACACCTTTTTGAACTAAAGAGAGCTCAATGTCTGTTGATTTTGTTGAAGATCGGTTAAGGGAAGGGGGTAGTTTATCAGCAACGTTTTATGTTTTAAAAAGGTTAATTTTTTTATGACGAACGATAACTGCCGAAAATTCAAAGAGAATCAACTAATTTTTAGCACACTTTCCTGAGTTTTAGAGATCTCAAGGTCTGTTGATTTTGGATCGGCTAAGGGAAAGGGGTAGTTTACCTGCAACATTTCAAGTTGTAACAAAAGAAATGTTTCCATGACGAACGATAACTGCCGCACATTCATACAGAATCAAATATTTTTTTGCATGCATCCCTGAATTGTTGAGGACTGAAGGTCTATTGATTTTGGAGAAGATTGGTTAAGAGAAAGGGGTAGTTTACCTGAAACCTTTTATGAATTAACGAGAGTAAAGTACTTAATTTTTATAAATAAAGTATCCTGATAAGAAGCTGATAATAATCCACTGTAGAAACGTAGATGAAATATCTATAAATGAAGAATTTAGGTGAAGGGAGTGGGGGTAATTTTCTATTATTAAAAATTATAGTTGAAGGTGGAGGGGAGAATTTTTTATGTGTACTACGTTATCGGCAACAAAGAAGTCGTTTTTTGTTAAAATTGCTTCCCGGGCTGTTTAGCCATAGTCCAATGTTTTCTGTAAAACCAGACTTTTCTGCAGTGCCATCGACTGCCATCATCAGTGAAAATCGAGTGAGAAAACGTGAGGTGGTATACGTTACTGACTACAGTACTGTGGTTAATGCTGAATAAGTAGAAAGACGTAGTTTCTATGGAAATATTTCATTTCGAATATGATTTTACATATAAATCTCAGAACATGGAAGTCATGTATGGTTCTCCATACCGATATTTTTTCATGTTTTGAGTGTAGTACAATCAGAATCTGCAATAATCTCGAACACGATTTTTTTTGCCATCACCATACTTCCATTTCCTTAAGGAACATGGAAGTAAAAAGTCATTTTTCGAAAAGTGTCTGTGTGTGTGTGTCTTTAGATTTTTTTCTAAGGCAAACGATAAGAGCAGCATATTTAAACAGAATCAAATAATTTTTTGCATACAGCCCTGCATTGTAGAGTACTCAAGACCTATTATTTTTGTTGAAGATCGGTTAAGGAAAAGGGGTAGATTACCTGCAACATTTTGTTTTATCAAGAGTAATTGTTTCTATGACGAATGATAACTGCCATAAATTAAAACATAATCAAATAATGTTTTGCATACATCCCTACCTTGTAGAGAACGTAAGGCTTGTTGATTTTGGTGAAGATCGGTTAAGGGAAAGGGGTAGTTTACCTGCAACATTTTATGTTGTAACAAGAGAAATTTTTTATATGAAGAATGATAACTGCCGTAAATTCAAACAGAATCAAATAATTTTTTACATATGAGCCTGGGTTGTAGAGAACTCAAGGCCTATTGATTTTGGTGAAGATCGGTTACGGGGGAAGGGTAGTTTACCTGAAACATTTTTTGTTGTAACAAGAGTTAAGTACTTAATTTTTATAAATAAAGTATCCTGATAAGATCTTAATAATCCACTGTAGAACCGTAGATGAAATATCTATAAATGAAGAGGCTAGTTGAACGGGGTGGGTGGTAATTTTCAGTAGTTGAAGGGGGAGGGGATAATTTTTACTTCCATGTTCTTTATATATGTACTACGTTATCGGCAACAAAGTAAAATTCCTTCCCATCCTGTTTGGCCGTAGACCAATGTTTTCTGCAAAACCAGACATTTCGGCAGTGCCACCGACTTCCATCATCAGTGAAAATCGAGTGCGATAACGTGAGGTGGTATACGTTAGTGGCCACAGTACCGTGGTTAAGGCTGAAGCAGTAAGTAGAAAGAAGTAGTTTCTATGGAAATATTTCATTTCGAAAGTGATTTTAAATATAAATCTTAGAACATGGAAGTCATGTATGGTTCTCCATACCGATATTTTATAAATTAAAATGGTAGTTGATGATGGAGGAGGTAAATTTTTATAAGTTTTATGTGTACTACTTTATTGACAACAAAGAAGTAGTTTCTATGGAAACATTTCATTTAACTTTAACAAAATTCTATATTTTTTCATTTTAATTTAAATCATGTATGAGAGAAAATATATCGTTCGTGGCAGGCAAGCATATCTCTATTATGTAATTTTTACGTTTCCATTTTATTGATTACTGCAATAAAAAGGCAGGCAACACACACACAATTCGCGTTATTTCTGGCCTCACTCATGTTTATTTTCTTACATTTGCATGCTTTTTAAATGGAAAGTGCTGAAACCCACACTAACACAAAGCGTGCAAGCCAAAAAAGTGTCCAGCATGGATAGCAATTTGCTTCCTGTGGATCGCTGGGCAGTGTAACTGCATGTGTTTACAGAGGAATGGTTCATAGACAGACTTTTCGTCTTTAAGGAATGAACCCTCTGCAAGATGATTAGGGTCCATGAGTGACTTCGGAGGAGGGATGATTATCTGCGTAGTTCAGTTTCTTTATAAGAATAAAGTAAGCCTACCTAATTTTTATGGACAAAGTGACTGAAAATAACATTAAACGACTACCCCATAATAACAAAAATAACTATAAACAGTGAAATTAGTTTGAGGGTGGGCGATTTTTTTTTATAAATTACCGAACCGAATTCAAGTAAATTATTTTAAACATAAATCTTACAACATGGAAATTATGTATGGTTCTCCATACCGATTTTCTTTCTTTGTTAGACATATTTATGAAAAATAGAATGTTTGTGTTGCTACTGGGAATTGTGAAATATAGAATATTTTTGAAAAACAAGGGTATTTCTGATTGTTATAATTTGTATTTGCCTTAATATTGTAACATGACATAAGGTAGCAAGAAATCAATGGTATTTAATTATAAAATAAACAGCTGAAAATAAGAGTAAAAGGCAAAAAACTTATGAACTTAAAGATCAATAACCCAGTAAACCATAAATGACAAATGACTATTAACCTGACAGACTTGACACAATAGATCGGATAGGAACCAAAGAAACCAAGAGACAGTGAAGAAGAAGTTTAAGTACAATCAAGTCATCCCAAAAAAGTGAACAGAATATTGTAAATTTAGTAATGAATTGATGTCTGTAGCATATGAGATGTAGCTAGGACAATAAGATTAATGAAGGGTAATAGTATCACATGTATCTTATTATTTAAAGAATGTACTTGTATAATATAATGTAGGGGGGTTAGAAGCTAACCATACCCCAAACTAATTGTAGTAGTAATGGCCAAAGGCTATAAACAATACTTTGAGCCCAAAACAAAAGCAATATTAGAATGATGACCAAAAGTGATCAGTGTGATTTGGAGGTAAATAATTATAAATGACCATAATCACACAGTGATTTAAAGTAATCAGACAACCCATGAATAAACAAGTAAATAAGCCCAAAAGTGTGTAAAACTAAATAAGTAGTGAAGTGATAGGTATAGAATAATGAAACAAAGTGAGCAGGGTAGTAATTATAGTAACTTTCTAATGAAAGGAAAAGTGTAGTGAGAGTGTAGAACTAAATATTATATAAGCCAACTATGTTAAAACAGATAAACAATTTGTGATAAACCGTGCATTAGTAGGTAAGATTGAACTAATTGTAATATTGTTAATTTAGGTAATAAGATATCAAGATTATATATTAAGGTAAGAGTTAAGGTATCAGAATGTATAGCAAATTAAGAAGGACTAACACTGTATTTAAGTGAAGGGAATAGTAGATAGGACATATCATGCAAGGAACAGTTTGTCAATAGTATTATAAGAGTTTCTTTAAGGAAGTATTAAGAGTTTTGTTTGTGTTCAGAAAATAATAGCATAGAGTAAATTGTAGGGTAAGCAGATAACAGCAATTAAAAGTTATTTCAGGGTAGAACCTGAAAAGAAATGTTTAATAGTAAGAATTAGAGTTAGGGATACTGATGTTTATTGTTTGTAAATTGTATTAGAGTTACCAGGAATGTTAGTAAGAAATGTCAGATGGAAGTAGAATGGAATTTAGGCTCTAGGCCAAACTGTTGAACATAAATTTATTAATTTGAGAACAAATAATAATCCAAGGGTAAGGCAGAACGTGCCAAATGATTAAACCATGTAAGTGGGTATTCATAGTACCAAGATATGTGATTAACAACTAATTTTGAATAAAATATATGTAAGATATAAAATTGGGAAAATAGTAAAAATGTAATTAGCTATCCAAAAGTAGGCATGAGGGGTATCAAAATGTTCATCATAAAAAATTAGGAAGAATGGTACTAATGTGATGACCATAGATATTAGAATAAAGTAGTAATCTTCAGTTGAAGATATTTTGGTAGAAATAGACGAAAAAAGACGATAAATCTTAACAATAACCTGAGTTAATAACCAATGAAAAATTAGCATAATTTATGAAGTAACCATAGCAACAAGAAAAATAACGCCAAAAAACCGTTAGATTTTGAGTAAGTCATTATTAACCAACGCCAGAGGGTGGACCGAGTAGCTCTCGTATTAAAATTAAATTATTATTCTTCAAGTAATTTCAAAACTATTTAAAACTAATGGAAGACAATTACAACAGTACAGGGAATCCTGAACGTAAATTTTTATTTATAAAAAATTAAATTAACAAACCGTAGTGATCCAAAGAAGACGAAGCGACGCCGTGACGAAGAAAGACGACCACGGACACTATATGAAGATCAGTGGAACCTCCTAAAAGAAGAAGACGACACCAACTGAAGAATTACGAGGCCTGTAGTAGCAAAGAAAAGTGCCGAGACGAGGGAAACAGACGACAGGAATTATCCATAGAAGAAGACGACAGCCCAGGAGTTATCTATCGAAGAAGACGACATCAGGATCTTCAGCAACAAGTAACTGATGAGTATAAACATTATCCCTTAAAGCGTATTCACAAATTTTGGTCTGAATTAAATAAAACTATTTCAAAATCACTGATCACTATTCCGAGTCAAAATAAATGCTTATTTAAATTCACTATTTAACTATAACAAATTAACAATTATTAAGAAAGTACATTATGATAAATAATTAACGAATCTTCTAATAACGAACTTCTGGCAAATGAGACATAACCCTAAATTGCTTCACAAGTTTTCATTGGTGATTACTTAGTCAAATGTAATGATATCGATTTATTTATGTAATTAGTTGTAAGAATTATTATAACTTTGTGTGTTAGCCGTAAGTAAATATTTCTGTAGCCAAAAGGACTTTACATCCCTGAGAAAAAACGATAATTTTTACTGTAAACTAACATTACTGACTGATTGTATACAACTGAGCTGAGCAAGTACCAACTACACAATTGTAATAGCCGGTGCAGAAAACGGATTTTGATGTATAATAAACCAAGATAAATATTCTAAAGGATTAATAAATGTTCTCAATCTGCAATGCTGTATGTTTGATTCAGTTAATTTAGAATTACGACTAATAATTATTGAAGTGAAGGCGTTAAAGCGAGACGCAAGCTGGGTAATATAGCAGAGAGCTGTACGCCAATCAGGTGGCGAGGCGGCAACGTTTGAATGCAGCAGAGCAGAATACGGTTTACCCGTACACGACTGAGAGCATACATTTTGACACGTTCAACACCAAACAAACATATTAAACTTTAATTAATTTTTTACAACCCACATAAATAACTTTGTAACAATATGTAACATGGAGTTATTGTTAATTCTAGCACTTGTTCAGGCATGTCTCACTTCATTTGTTGCCACTATTTTTTATACAAATCTGTACTGCCAGTGCACCTTTCCTTGAGAACTGGAGAAATACTCTGTGAACTTATTATGAACGACTTCGGCACGCTTTGGATGATTTCGTCCTTTTTTAACCTGTAAAGGTAACAAGTTACTGCAGGCATGCTATGTTCTTCACACCGCATACTATCCCCATTTGTCTGTCTTCACTTTACAGAATCTTTCCCTAGCACCAATAATTATGCAGTACACATACTGCTAAAACAACTTTTTTAACCCTCTGCTGGTGCAAAAGCATTGGTTTCCTTAGGATTCCAAGTATATTTGCAATTTTCTACAGTTATTCTGCATCTTGACAACCGGTAATTATATACTTGTTCTTTGAAAGGTTGGTTACGGAAGAGGTAAGATTTCATAAGGCAAGTAGCCAGTGCAAATGTATGATCGCATACAGCATAGGCAGTTGCCTTCCTTCCAGTGGAGACCGATCTGATATATTCAAAGTCATGTTGGCAATATTTTCCTGTTGTGCATCTTCCATTCTCACATCATTTAACAAATTACTATAAGCTCCATGTTCCTTTCATCTAACGATCCAGTCTCTAATCCACACTCTCTTCTTCCTTTTCTCTCGTCCAGTAATCTACAGCGACTAGCACGGCAGTAATTTTCACACTTCTGGAACCTGGCATGGCTGACTCTGTGAAGAGTGCTCGGCGGGATAAAGTTGTGACAGCACTACTTGCCTAAACTTCCTATCTAGTGTAAACAGATTTTGATACATTTGTCGGAACAAATTGTGACATTAGCTCTCACAAAAACTGGCTGAACACTTGCCCTTCCTCTCGAGATAAAAATTGTTCTCACTATAAACACATATTCTACAGTGCTTGTGCATTTACTGTCACAATTTTCTCACCAGTGCAGATACACCTTTAAGCTTCAGCCATGCAATTGAAAAGTATTTTTATAGCTAATTTACTACACAATGTTGGTGATGAGTTCTTCTAGTGGATATTTATTCTTAAAGGTGAGAATATGGATGACATCTAATGTAAGTGTCATGAGGATCGATTTTAATCACACTGAAAACTGCAAAAATCAATGATTTGTTCTATAGGATGTTGTACATCAAGGTATACAAGAAAGAAACAAACTGATGAAGTCCTGGTATGCATTCTTTATACAGAGTTTTTATATTAGTACACATTATTAAAAAATGGTTTTCATTCTATAGAAATAAAATTTGTGGAGAATGTGAAGAATTTATTTACACCTGATGACTATGATGTCTGCTGAAAATAATGATCTGCCTGCAAGAAATAAATCCATACTGTATAATAAATCCTTTGTATATTAAGGCACCAAAATTTCATGTTTCTTCAACTGGTGAGTGTAACTAAAAAAAAAAAAAAAAAAAATTAGAAACAAACTGTATACACGACATAAGTTTTTTGAGTAATATGTATTCTTAAAACTTATAATCTTTTTTTATTCTTATTAGGCAGTTCATGGTCACTGTACTTGCCTCTTCCAGGGTGACCTAAGCTGAACAGTGAAATGAAATGTATACAATTATTTAGCCCTCATGATTCTGCTCATGCATGGTAATGACAAGATGGGGAAGGTGGTGAGACTTTGACCTTGAACTGCCTATTTGCAGTGAAACAGCAGTGTACAAAATAATTTTGCAGAAATTGAAAACTTAAATGATATTAGTAGAAAAGAAATCTTTAAATAACTATATTTTCACAACTGTATTTTTTTCATCAGAACTTTGTTTAAATGTAGTAATTATGAGCTATTATTTACTAACAAGAAAATGGATTTGATGTTATTTTTGTGTGTACACAACCTTCTGCTCTTAGTGAGTTCTTAATGTAAACAAATGCACTTCCAAATCTAAACTGCTATTGGTTAACAATAGTATAGTTACTGTCTACGAGACATATGAATAGACCCGCAATCCTGTCCACTGTGTAAAGAATGTGAAGGTCACTGCTTGCAAAGTGAATAACAATCCTGTCTGAAATATATCAACCCGCAGCCCGCAGCACAGTTACTCATAGTTGTTTCTTTTATGCAGCACGTAAGTGTTCCTGTAATGTGTATTGCCGTGAGTTGTAAATATTTTGTTATATATGTTTTAAATTGCTTCTTTTTTCGTACCGTGATCTTTCTTTGTTAATCGTGTGCGTGTGTATAAATAGTCTATAGCAACAATTCCATTTTTTTTAATCTTAGACTGATTTTATCATGAGTGTTGAACGTAAACGAGGTGAAACAATTCGAAGCAAAGAAAGACAAGTGATTAGGAATGTTATAAAACAGTGTGACCGTGAGAAAGACGCAAAATCGTTAACAATCCCAATAAACAAAGCTACTAAAAGAGCTGCATTATACTGTAATGTGTCAGTTTGTACAATAAAAAATATAAGAAAAGAAGGAAAAGATCGTCCAAGTGAAACACTAGGAACACCTGGTAAGAAACGTTGTGCAGAGAAACGGACAGCTTCGGTCGATAACTTTGACCGTCGTGTCATTTTGAATATAATACACGACTTTTATGTAAATAAAAAAACCGTACCAACTTGTAAAAAATTGCTCCTGATCTTAAAAGAACGGATTAACTTTCAGTGAAGTGAATGGACTTTAAGAAAAATTATGAAAGAGATGGGGTTTGTGTGGAAGAGGTGCATGTCCAAGAGAAAAATTCTCATTGAGATGCCCGACATTATCAATTGGCGATGTAATTACCTGCAAAAATTAAAGAAATACAGGGAACAAGGAATATGTATATTTTATTTAGACGAAACGTGGGTTGATGCCAATTTAACGTTTCACAAGTGCTGGCAACACCAAGAAGTTGACGGTACAATGACGACAATAAGTGCATCAAACCGTTTAATAGTAGCGCATTTAGGATCAGAAAACGGATTTTTAAATAATGCGGAATTAATTTTTAAGGCAGGTAATTCAACAGGTGACTATCATGGCCAAATGAATAGTACAAACTTTGAGAAGTGGGTCTGTGAAAAGGTCATTCCTAATCTCCCAGCGAATTCGGTTGTTAAACTATACAATTGTTCCCTTACACCTAGGCCTACTGGAACTATTTTATTTCGTGTAATAACACGCATATTCTTTCTTTTTTAATGGCGTTTCTTCGTAACAGGTTAGTAGAAATTTCTGTTCGTATTGTTTTACTTTTTAAGGCAGTAACAAATTTTGAGCCGTTTCATCAGTAAACGACTACATCGTTTAATGTTTCTTTTGTTAACATACACAATTCAATATAACCATTTCATTAATAGCTTATAATCTTTGTGGTACTTTATGTTATAAAGTAAGAATATAATATAACCGTGACATAACCATTTCAATATAGTTATCTGGGCAAAGTACATAAGATATAAAGATAGTAAAAAACTTAATGCAGACCACAGTCAAAAATTCTACAGCCAATATTCTTGGAACAGACAGTGCACATTACGTGTGACGTCACTCCCCTCTTTCACCCGCAAAAAGTGGGCTATTCTCATATCTCGTTACCAGTAACTGCTTGCATATCCTGCAGGCAGCATGTGCATGCACAGAATATCTGGTATATGACAGCTGTATTACCAGTTGACTTTACTGTACCAAGCACTTTTTATTGTATAGGCTTATCCATTTTTGTCTGTAATTATGTATTTCCATTTTGTTATCACCACTGATCTAAACAAGTATTTCAGTGTTGAGTGTATCAATTTTCAACTAATGCATACTACAGCTCCCCTGGGCAAAGCATTTTACATCCTCTGCCTTGAACTTGATAAATTTTTATTGTAACTATTATATTGTATACTAAACCTAGAAAATGAGAGAGTATTAAAATATATATCAACTGTCATTAATATGTAAAGTAAAACTATACATATGACAAAAATACTTAGCAAAAATAATAATTTACAGGTTAGTGGTTAACAAATTTGACTAGAATGTCTATATTAGGGATGTGTCGGTACCAAATTTTTCCGATCCCGGTACCAGTACCGATTCCATAAGAATCGATTCCTGATTCTCGGTACCGGTACCTAAAAACAAAAATTAAATATGTATTTTAGCCTTAAGTGAATGGCTTTGGGGTAAGGGCTGAATCTAGGTGAAGTGTGAATCTCAGAACTATCACCTAGGTCTGTTGTTGATGCTGGTGACACAGCAGATAAATTTGGAGAAGTCATCAGAGGGTTTGGATCATCTGTATCCGAAACATCAACACTTAGGCTTAAATTATCATCACTTATTTCTTCTACATTTAAGCCCATATCTGGGCTGGAAGTTTTACGGCCTAAATTTGTATTTTTACTAAAATAATTGCTTAAAGTGGATCCACTGGGTATACTCAGAGTTTTGGCTGGCTCTCTATTAGTAGGAGCATTCGGCCTACTTTTAGAATGCGTTTTAAAATGTTTCATTAAATTTGAAGTACTCTTACTTCCACCTCCTCTCAAAATTAATTTACTTACTGCAGATATTGCATTTGGCAAACCGATTATCGGCAGTGTCAATTTTAAAACACTTCCAAACCTGGGATGACATCTCTTAAAAATATTCTAAAATTCGAAATAATTATAAATATTAAACTTATCTAAACTGAAACCACTAATAGGGCAAAGTTTGCTCCCCAATTTGAGAACCCGAGACCTCCTGAAACTCTATATTTTTGTTCAAATACTAAAATCTTACTCTTACCTTTGGGTTTTACTCCACAGTCGTACAGACGAAACCGCTGCAGAAAGGATTATTTGAGATACAAGGTGTAAAGATTAGTACACTGTTTACACTAGAACAAATTGCTTTTGGTTTATTGAATGATTAATTATTTCGTCTCCCTTTTATAACACTTTAAATCTCTTATTTCTTTTCTGTTCTATTAAAATACTCATTGAAGGAGTAACAGTTAGTAGAAGTCAAACAAATTGACAAGATGAATATTTCTTAATTAACTAGCTTATGACAACTATTTATTTTTTGTAATGAACCAATACGTGATTTAACCCCACACTCACACACATGCGTTCTTTGACTTTTACATTCTATTTAAACCCCACTTTGAGATCTCTGATATACATTTTAAATTTACAATTTATTTATGTTGAATTATACTCTGGAAAAAAGGGTAAAATGATTTTAGTTAAAACTCAGTTGATACTTAACGACTGAAGAACTCCGCTGTGTTGCACCTTTGCTGTGAATGCACTGGTTTTTTGGTTGACACACCATAAATAAGTTTTAACACTGTTTAACTGCGGTACTGTTGTTGGTTGGTTCGTATTATGTTGATGCGTCACTATTATTTTAGTTCACTATAGAATAACATTTCTTTTTATTTTGTCGGCCGATGTAACGTTTCGAACACTTGGATCTTAGGTTGGCCGCGCGGCCATGAGTTGCAATAGAACTGGCGTTAGTTCGCTAAAGTTGAGCACACAGAGTTTTCTGGTCACGTGATCGTGAGTATGCGCTCCCATTGGTGCTGTTAAAAGAGCGCCTTAACGTAGGCGTAAGATTTAGCAATATTTTGCCGCCTGGTGCAATATGGAATTGCATTACTTTTTCCGTGATTCACGGCTGATGCAAAGTTATTTCACAACCTGTCTACGCTGCTTGAGTGCGGTGACAAAACATAGGCGTTTTGTTTTGTAATAAACCTGCGTACTTGGTTGAATATTGGATAAGATTGATTAATCTTATCCAATATTAACTTAACCCTTTTAATATATCACTATGTTTATATAATTTACCAAAACGTCCTCCCTCTCAAATGACCCGTTCTGCAGCTTGGTTAGGTCTGGCGAATGTAAGTTGTAAAACCTACACTCGAATCCCTGTTCGGGCACCAATGAAACTCTATATTTTTGTTCAAATACTAAAATCTTACTCTTACCTTCGGGTTTTACTCCAGAGTCGTACAGACGAAACCGCTGCAGAAAGGATTATTTGAGATACAAGGTGTAAAGATTAGTACACTATTTATACTAGAACAAATTGCTTTTGGTTTATTGAATGATTCATTATTTCGTCTCCCTTTTATAACACTTTAAATCTCTTATTTCTTTTCTTTTCTATTAAAATACTCATTGAAGGAGTAACAGTTAGTAGAAGTCAAACAAATTGACAAGATGAATATTTCTTAATTAACTAGCTTATGACAACTATTTATTTTTTGTAATGAACTAATATGTGATTTAACTCCACACTCACACACATGCGTTCTTTGACTTTTACATTCTATTTAAACCCCACTTTGAGATCTCTGATATACATTTTAAATTTACAATTTATTTATGTTGAATTATACTCTGAAAAAAAGGGTAAAATGATTTTAGTTAAAACTCAGTTGATACTTAACGACTGAAGAACTCCGCTGTGTTGCACCTTTGCTGTGAATGCACTGGTTTTTTGGTTGACACACCATAAATAAGTTTTAACACTGTTTAACTGCGGTACTGTTGTTGGTTGGTTCGTATTATGTTGATGCGTCACTATTATTTTAGTTCACTATAGAATAACATTTCTTTTTATTTTGTCGGCCGATGTAACGTTTCGAACACTTGGATCTTAGGTTGGCCGCGCGGCCATGAGTTCCAATAGAACTGGCGTTAGTTCGCTAAAGTTGAGCACACAGAGTTTTCTGGTCACGTGATCGTGAGTATGCGCTCCCATTGGTGCTGTTAAAAGAGCGCCTTAACGTAGGCGTAAGATTTAGCAATATTTTGCCGCCTGGTGCAATATGGAATTGCATTACTTTTTCCGTGATTCACGGCTGATGCAAAGTTATTTCACAACCTGTCTACGCTGCTTGAGTGCGGTGACAAAACATAGGCGTTTTGTTTTGTAATAAACCTGCGTACTTGGTTGAATATTGGATAAGATTGATTAATCTTATCCAATATTAACTTAACCCTTTTAATATATCACTATGTTTATATAATTTACCAAAACGTCCTCCCTCTCAAATGACCCGTTCTGCAGCTTGGTTAGGTCTGGCGAATGTAAGTTGTAAAACCTACACTCGAATCCCTGTTCGGGCACCAATGAAACTCTATATTTTTGTTCAAATACTAAAATCTTACTCTTACCTTCGGGTTTTACTCCAGAGTCGTACAGACGAAACCGCTGCAGAAAGGATTATTTGAGATACAAGGTGTAAAGATTAGTACACTATTTATACTAGAACAAATTGCTTTTGGTTTATTGAATGATTCATTATTTCGTCTCCCTTTTATAACACTTTAAATCTCTTATTTCTTTTCTTTTCTATTAAAATACTCATTGAAGGAGTAACAGTTAGTAGAAGTCAAACAAATTGACAAGATGAATATTTCTTAATTAACTAGCTTATGACAACTATTTATTTTTTGTAATGAACTAATATGTGATTTAACTCCACACTCACACACATGCGTTCTTTGACTTTTACATTCTATTTAAACCCCACTTTGAGATCTCTGATATACATTTTAAATTTACAATTTATTTATGTTGAATTATACTCTGGAAAAAAGGGTAAAATGATTTTAGTTAAAACTCAGTTGATACTTAACGACTGAAGAACTCCGCTGTGTTGCACCTTTGCTGTGAATGCACTGGTTTTTTGGTTGACACACCATAAATTAGTTTTAACACTGTTTAACTGCGGTACTGTTGTTGGTTGGTTCGTATTATGTTGATGCGTCACTATTATTTTAGTCCACTATAGAATAACATTTCTTTTTATTTTGTCGGCCGACGTAACTTTTCGAACACTTGGATCTTAGGTTGGCCGCGCGGCCATGAGTTGCAATAGAACTGGCGTTAGTTCGCTAAAGTTGAGCACACAGAGTTTTCTGGTCACGTGATCGTGAGTATGCGCTTCCATTGGTGCTGTTAAAAGAGCGCCTTAACGTAGGCGTAAGATTTAGCAATATTTTGCCGCCTGGTGCAATATGGAATTGCATTACTTTCTTCCGTGATTCACGGCTGATGCAAAGTTAGGGGTTATTTCACAACCTGTCTACGCTGCTTGAGTGCGGTGACAAAACATAGGCGTTTTGTTTTGTAATAAACCTGCGTACTTGGTAGACTAACTCGAGGTTCTATAAAGGTGAACAATAACTGCATGGGGAATATACTTTTTAAATTGTTAACTTGGCCGTACAATTTCGTACCGTTACACTCCCCAATTTAGGACACGTCACGCGTTTTCTTCATAACCTATACGGAAAAATAAAACTACTTAATTCTACAAAATTTCTGCTTAAATTAGTGAATTTTGACTCCTTAATTCTGTAGATACTAGCAAAACCAAAGTTTACTATAGACGTTCCTTAAATCTAGGAGTAGGAACTAAAATCTGCAAACGGTGACTAGAATATACTAATTCGATATTCCTAAATCTACCATTTGTATACAAACATAACCATTACATGTCAAAAGGTCAAAAGAAAAGAAAATCATTTTTAAAATTTACAGATATTTTCGGTTAAAATAAGCTTATATTTATATTGTTTTCGCCGATATTTAGTCTACAGTTTTAACTATGTAAGTTGTTGGTTAATTTAAGTAGTTTTTTTTCGTGTAAATTCCTTATTTGTATTATGCGATAAACAATGTTGTAGTACAGCGGAATATAGCCTTACAGATACAGTAATTAAGATGGATATATAACTTAAAGTTAGACAGAGTTGAAAAGTCCCTGGTAAAATATTTTTCGCACAAGACAAACTAATAACGTGTACTTCTCACAAAGCAGATAAGCAACTGAACTGCTGCTCCTACCACGAAGTCTAGACACGAGGCTATTGTAGCACGTGGCTTCCCGATTCGCAGAATAGGGGATTAGATTTATTACTGTAATCCGTGCAAACCTTAGGATAAAAGCATTGTGGTGTGGCAGTGCTATTTGTGGCAACGCTTTTGCCTACCTGACTTTTAAAGTCATTGTATTTGTATCCGCGTCACAATTATAATTAAAATTTAAAGTTTTTTACCTTAATCCGTCTATGTGACCGCTTAATTTTGTCTTCTTTGCTTCTTACGCGTTTCGGATTATGTTAATCCATCATCAGAGATTAAAAAATTTTTGTCGGTTAAGACTTCGTTAAAACATTAAAAGTTACACTAAAAGACATTTAAGTATATATTACACAAACACAGCGACGTACGCGGATGTGAGTGCGCACTCAATACTGGTTAGCGACGTACTGCCAAATTAAGAGGTCACATAGACGGATTAAGGTAAAAAACTTTAAATTTTAACTACCTGACTTTGTTTGCTTTCACACGCATACATTATACAAACACTGTATAACTGCCTGTCCGTGTCAGACACACACCTCGTGCTCCGTTGGTGACGCTCTAACCTACGAATCTTGGCTTCGTTTTTTTTTGCATTTTTTCGTGTTTCCAACCATCGCGTTGCGATTTCCTTGAAATTTACATCGACTGGGCTGAATCCGACCACGACCTGTGGTGTTTAAATACGCCACCGTGGTACTTCCGAATCACCAAACCGCTTTCCGTGTACAGTGTGAAAGTTTTAAAAGTACCGACAATCTAATGACTATGAAAATGGTCTAATGCAAAAACGAAGGATAAAACATGTAAAAGTACTGGTACCGACTTTGTAGCACTGGTACCTAACCCCAAGAACCGGTGGTACCGAAAATCGGTACCGAGAACCGACACATCCCTAGTCCATATACTCCAATTCATTTTCGACAGCACAGCAAAAGATGGACTAATCTTTGTTGGGTCTGAAATAAACATAAGTTTAAAAAATTCCTAATGGATGAAAGGATGTTACAGCAGAAAAATGAATTCACACAATTCAAAAGCTCTTTCAAACTCACAAGTTGGTACAAAACAGGAAAAAATATTGATACCATACCATTCGGCTTAAAATCGTAAAAACCTCATCTCACTAGCCTGTATTCGGCTGTGGTCCTTGCATAGAAAATCCACATCTCATTACCATAAATAAACTTACTGAGAGTTATTCTATACGGTTTAATTAAAAAGCCTACTTCAACAATTCTATTGTTTCAAAAGATGTAAATTGCCATTTTATTTAAATAAACATCAGTAACTATAGGTATGAATCTTGCAGGACCAGTTTTCTTTTTTAAAACATTATAAAAATGCAGTAATCAAAATTTAAGCAAGATACCTCCATATTTAAATAATTCTCCATTCAATCCATCCCATCTTGTCGCTTTTCGATTTTTATTTCTTCCAAGAGCTTATTCAAGCTCATCCATCATTATTAAGTCTCCCTCATTAGTAGCAAAGTTTCCGGTTTCTATATTACTATGGTCTTTCACATCATAATTATACCAGTGAGCGTTATAATGATCTATCCACTTATGTTTAGGAATTATATTTAAATTTGCTGTATCATTTTCATTCATCCCTTTTAGCATTTTATAGACAAGCTGTCTTCCAGGTACACCATATTCAATGCTCCCTATAAACTGACTCCATGATTCATCATGTACCTGTTTCACCTTAGCTCCATTTCCTTTTTCTTTTTAGATCTCTGACATCATCTGTATTTAGTTGTTGATACATGTGGTATGCACTTTCTTCTCTTCTGTTGCATCACTCCACACTGTAAGTACCCTTCTACTCTGTATGTTCTTTTTACCTACTGCTCTTTTTCTACTTCTTCTATACAACCTCATATATTCCTCCATTCAGTTTTTATCTGTTTCCACTTGCTGTAACTGCTGATTTAAACAATTTTTATGAAAGGTTTTAATACTGACATCCTGTAGTAGTTATATTACCTCTTCGTTCGACTTGACATTTGGCTTCTTTCTCTTCCATCGAGCAAACATGACAATCTTAGCAATAAGGAGATAATGATCGGAATATTTTTATGTTCACACCTCTGTGCACATGGACGTCTTGAATTTGCTGGCTAATCTTATTATTTGACAGGACATAATCAATTATACTCATACTCCCTCTAGCACTCCAGGTATACTTATTAATATTTTTTTTCTAAAAGAGATGTTAGTGATTTTCAGATCATTACTAGTAGCAAATCTTATGAAGGAAGTCCTCATTACCATTCTTATGCTGTTTGCCAAATACTCCTACCGCCCCTCGCACTGCATTATTTCCAACTTGAGCATTAAAATCTGCACTTACAATTAGGTAGTAGGTAGTCTGTTCTGTTCCACTTATAAATTTGTTTCAGTAATGTTTCTTAGAATTCCTCAGTTTCTTCCTTCCGTCCCTCCTCTATAGCATAAACTCCTACCACTGATAGATAGTTATCACATGTCTTGAACCATACACTTAATATTCTCTCACTGACATATGTGTAGCTTTCAACTCTTGACGCCCATTTTTGATCTATCAATACTGATACTCCACTGCTTGCTCACTTTTGTTGGTCGACTTCACTACAGATTATTGTGAATCTATTGAGATCTTTAGTTCCTCTTAATTTCCTAGTGGCAGCCTCTGACGAAGCTTATAATAAGCGAAAACTGGTTCAGGCTACAAGGTAAAAATGTTATATTTTTACCAATAAAAACTTTGTGTGCCGAGTCAGTAGTATTATATTTATATGTTTTAGTGGATGGTTAGTGAGGATCGGTCAATAATACAACTTTTAGTTATTCTGCGTCGACGTTTCGACAATATTTATTGGTATCTTCAGGACCTGTTATGAAATACAATAGAAATATCAAACATAACGAAACAATTAAATATTTGGGTGAACGTGTTGGTGATGTGAGTGTGTGCGTGCGTGCGTATGTATGTATCATTTTTTATGTGAAGACTTATGATAGCTTGTTTACATCTTCAAATTATCTTTAAGAAAGCGAGCAAATTATAGTATGAGAGAACTTAATTTATACAGTATTACAATTTAAATTACTAAATGTACAAAGTTGTATAAAATTTAACTTCACTAAATTAAATAAAGACCCCACCCCTAAATATCACAAACAAATAAACAAAACCCTAAATAACACAAAACACATAGTATCACCTGACAACACAAATATCTAAAACAAATTAAACCAAACGCCCCTACACTAAATGCACTACCGAAATTACACAAACCCAATATTCCCATCAGACCACTTATAAACAACACACAAGCACCTGCACACAAAATAGCTAGACATTTAGATAAATTGATCAGAAATAGCATAAATTTAACAAACAACACCACTGTCAAAAATAATTTAGATCTAGTGAATAAAACTCAACATGTACACATTCCCCACAATTCCACACTTGCTTCACTCGACATAACAAACCTATACACCAATGTTCCCATAAAAGAAACCATAATTACATTAGAACAATTACTAAAAATAAATAACACACCTGAAACACACATAAAAGAGATCATCCATCTAACTAAAATTATCACAGATCAAAATTATTTCGCACACAATAGCATGTATTACACACAAACAGATGGACTACCCATGGGCTCCCCTATATCAGGTATACTAGCAGAAATATTTATACACACCATAGAACAGAAACACATACTGAACAACAACAAATACACCGATAAAATAATATATTGGCACAGGTATGTTGACGACATTTTACTCCTTTACAACGGCAACAAAAGACAAATAGAAAATTTCCACAAATACATTAACACTATACACCATAAATTAAAATTCACACTTGAAATAGAATTAAATTACAGCATAAACTTTTTAGACCTTACAATCACCAAAACAAACAACACACACATACAAAATATACAGAAAACCCACCACATCAGACATGGTCATACACAACACATCCAACCACCCAACTCAACACAAACATGCAGCTTTCAACTACATGCTCCATAGGCTCACTTCAATACCCCTAAACACACATGACTACCAAGATGAATTAAACACAATTAAATACATAGCAGTCAAAAATGGATACAACCCCGAATTAATAAATAAACTACACAAACGAATCCTCAACACAAAAAGTAAAACACATCTGACCAACAGCACACAACCCAGTAAATACATAACACTTACATACTACAATTCCAATACACATAAAATTGCAAACACATTTAGGAAACACAATTATAAAGTAGCCTACAGAACCAACAACACCATTAGAAAACACATAAATAATACTAACAAAGACATTGACACATACAGCAAACCAGGGGTTTATAAATTAAATTGTAATGATTGCCAACAATTCTACATCGGCCAGACGGGAAGATCTTTTTCTTCCAGATTTTCTGAACATTTAAAAGCCCTCACCACAAACTACATACATTCCACATTTGCCACACATTTACATAACGAAAACCACAGTTACACAAACATAGAACACAACATGGAAATATTACACTACTTACCTAAAAGTAGAAAACTAAACACAGCTGAACAATTTGAAATATACAGATATCACACACTACAACCAAACAACATATTAAATGAACAAATACATTATAAATCACATACACTATTCGACACACTGATCCACACACACAATTCGAACCTCAGCGCCAATCCCTTCCCACCATCAACCCCCACCACACACACCATTTTTCCGTAACGGTTATTCTGTAATCGACAGTCAGTATTACACCCACTGAAGAAGAGAAACAACATCTCGAAGCGTTTGGGAAGTGACAACAGTAAGTTCATTAGTGAAAGTTTTATATTGTAACGTAACAGATTTGAGGTCCCCAGCGTTACATAAAAAACGAAGTAAATATGATTAAGAACAATACCCAAAATATTAAGGTTACTAAGTAATTGAGATATCTGAAGTGTACCTAAATATAAAAGATGTAATAAATAATATGGGATGTAAAACATAAACATTGTATCTAATGGGAGGAGTTTAATATGTAGTAATGAAGTATAAAATATTATTCAAATTAATATCTAATGTGTTGCAAATTGTACTTGTTGTTATGCTGTAACATGATTTAGTGTTTACAGAATATTTATCTTATGTTTTGTGGATAGTAAGAGCGGAGTTGTTACTTTAAGGACGTATTTAGTCAATGGTACTCCTTTCATTTACGTTAAAATTGTCTTTAGATAATTAAGTATAAATACATGTGTTAGGTATTATATTATGTTGAATGTATTTACTGTAATTGATTAATGAAGATGTTTGAATTAATGTTTGTAAACTTGGCCAAGAAGGCAATAAGTGTTAAAAGTTGACAAGTAGTTCTTATAGTTATGTCATAAAATAATGAAGGGTTCAAGAATGAACTAATTAATATAATGAATTAAAACCAGGAAATTAAAATTAATGTAAGTGGCCATAAACCAGTGACTATTTTGTACAGTAGGTCAGGTAAAGAAAAATTAAGTTAAAAAACCAAACAATATTATAACAGTTGTAAGAAAACCTATAGGCCTAAATTTAATATTTGTAAAAGGAAATTAATACCTTTTTAATAAGTCCAGTCAAATGAAACTATAGTAAAATATATACGGTTTAATAAGGTAGATTGGGTGAGTTTTAGGTAATTTGGTATAATTCCAAGCATGGAGTATTTTATTAAAAAAGAGTAGTAATATTTTATAATTCTGGCTCTAGGATATCAAATATCATCCAATGACAGAAAGTAGTGGTTGTTAGGGTAACTAAAATGTAAAAAATCTTGTTGATTTTCAATTATTCAATTGTTATATGCTAATGGTTGAAGTTGAATTCATACAAAATACAGAAAAGAATTTATAAAAAAACCCTAATATATTATTCAAAAGTAAAAACCAATTCCTGTAAATTAAACTGATGAATAATCAATGAATTAGATTTCAAAAATATAATCATATACCTCCAAAAGGTCGAGGAATTCTTATTTCATTCTTCAAGATAATTCCATTGGATTTAGTATTGAACTCGATTTTCCATCTAACCAGGAGACTCATTGATGGAATAAAAAGTATGAATTAATGGAATTATAGAAAAAATTATACTCAAGGACCTTTGTTTCTGAAGAAATAAACCTCACTTTCAATAAAGAAATTATAATATGACACCAATTCCACCGGGACCGACAACCACAAGGATCGTGAAGGAGAACGAAGATTAGAAGAGTTCCCGTTGCCTTCCAGGACATCATCCCTTCAATTTTATTAATAATCGGAACACCTTTTCTGGATTAACGTAACCTCAACTGTAAATCTTCAACCGTTTGCAAACGAGCAATGCTGCCTTGAGAATCGTCCATTACGGTAAAACCAGCTTATACATAATTTTAATATAGTAAGAACTAATAACATTTTGTAATACTAAGTAACCTTAATTTTGCATTACCTGGCCTTACTAATCATTAAAAGAATCAAACGTACCCTGGGATAAGAGATAATTAACATTATATTTAATTTGTATAAAATAAAAAGGTAATAGTCAACTAACCAATCGATTCATCATTGTACAATCGATATAACTATATTATAACCATTAAGAGCACTGTTAGAAGTTGAATTGAAAGGTAATACAAATAAAGAATCCTTCTTGTATATGATGATGTTTTATATTATTGTAGAATAGGTATTGTATGTTGTGGGTGGAGTAATTTACAGGTAAAAAGAGTGATTAAAATCTGGCGAACGAGCTAACCTAGGAGCGCAAGTCAATTACGAATAACAGCGCTTATAGTCGACAGCTGGTAGAACGTGAGATTACCAAACTAGCGTGTTTCCTGCACAATTTTTGAATTGATTTACACAATACGGACTGACTAGGGTTGGAGACAATTCTCAATTTATTAATTAAATACATGAAATATACAATTAACATTGAGTAATTAGGTAGAACCATGTTATGGTCTACATAAAAGTTGTAATAACAAAATAATAAATAAACTTGTTTATTAAAACTGAGTTACAGGAGGTCACCTATAAGACTGCATAATAAATATTTTCCTTAATAACAGATTGATTAAACCCCAGTACACACACATTATAAATTGTTTTATTTCAAATTGGCGCTCACAACAGTGGGGCATCATCTTCTATTAACATTGTTTTATTTCAAATTGACGAACCCAACAGTGGGGCTTTCAAATATCCTCGAATATAATCGTAACACCCGCAACATCATTATACAGTGTTTTATTACAATATATATTATTAAATTAATAAAGTGAACGAAGAGGATGCAACAACAAGATAATTTTAAGTCTAGATAGTTTATTTTGTCATACTATAAGAATGTATTATCAATAAAGAGTTGGAACTATATTATGGTGGAGTACTCACTCCGCGTCGTTGCAATCTACCTGTTGTAACAATGCAAGAGTAACGATGCGGCTTTCAGACTGTAAACACCTCCAAGCGAGGGCTCTTCATAAAATGTTTTGTTATTCTTTTTGATTTTTAATTGAGTGTTAGCTTCCACTAAAAGCGTGGAGAGCTAGTTATATATTGAAGATGTAGTGAGGAATTTGTTAGAAAGTCTGATAATGTAAAAAGAATTAGTATATAAGGTGATGTCTCAAGTTAATTAAAAAACGAACTCTCGAATATTGTTCGAGTAATGTAATTCAGATATTAATGTAAAAAGAAGATGCAAACTCCAGTACTACGGTGCCAGTAAATATGTGACGTGCCTAACTGCAGATAGGGACGACTACCACCTAAACAACACTTACCAGAACCGCCGAGGATCAGCACGATTTCACGCAGCATAACATCCATCTCCTCGTTAATACACCCAGAGGACTTTCACCGGAAACACTACCCAGATGACTAACAGTGTACCGAAGATTCACGCCCCAGGACACGGACAGAAAAAGCGTATCTAAGAGGTGACTCGGTAGCTCGTCTACCGAGAATTATGTACATTTAAAATATAAGTTTTCATACATGCCAAAGACTTTTAAAAAGACAATCTCTAAGCATTAAGTTTTAGAAAAATGTAACCAGTAATTTCTAAAATCATACGTTGTAACATTACTCTTGAGATATAATTTTTAATCCCTTAACTAAATAATACCATTCTTCAAATGGTGTTCATGTAACAATGCAACCTTCTTGATAAGTAAAGTAAAATTCAGACGTCTTTACTAGATTTAAAGAGACTCGGATCCGAGGTAAAATACATGATCTGTTTGATCGTTTGTTTGACAGAAAACCCCTTTTAACTATTTCAGTATGAGAAAATTTTTATGTAATGGGATCTATATATATATCATTTGTTAATAAAGAGATGTCATCTTGTTACATATTGAAGTGAGTGCATAAATCAGTTAAATTACCTTCCCTTGTGTCCTATAATTACAGTAATTATTTTTGTTCGAAGTGTTGTGTTGATTTTCAGTTTGTTACAACGTAGGCAGCCTGTATAATTGGCTAGCGTCAATTATCATGGGTTCCCTGGATTTATAACGTAGCCCGGAACGTTATACTAGTTTAAGTCCCTAGAATATTCCTTGGATATCTAGTGAGAAAGGCTGATGAATGACATCATTGCCAACATATATAAGACGGTAGTAAACAGAGGAACCCGTTAGTATTTCTTGTGAATTGAGTGAGAACAGTGTGTGTCTTAGACACCACATTTGTGGATCAATAATTTGCATTGTTTGCAGAAATTATGATTGTGTCAATAATTGATATCAAAGTTGTAAATCAAAATTTGTGTTTCCTGCGTTATATATTTACTTATGAAAAATTATTTAGGATAATAATAAATAAACAAGGTGTCGACAGTGATACGAGTGTTTTATTTCAATCACTGCCTAGAAGACAGCAATGTGTGTGAGCATTTTTTTCAATAAGGTTTTCACCTTTATGGCGTTCCCTCCCCCACATAAATTTTCATAAGTAAGAATCTGTCAAATTCCTTCTTTTCCGCATTTGACTTTACTTCTTTGTTAAAATGAATGCCAAGTACCTTAATCCCTTGCATGTGTGCTACAGATAATAGACCCCAAAAGTTATATACATCATTAACAGTTAAATGTGCATACCCAGAAACATTACAAATTCCCTACTACACACTCCATCAAATTCATTTTAGTAAAAAGTAAAGTGAAATTAAAATAAGCAGTCATAAACTCATAAGTAACAGTGTAAACAATTCAGACAAACTGTGAAAATCTATTAGAGAAATGGTGAACGTGGTGGGGTTGGTGGGGCCATGTAGACACATAACTGAGAAGACCCTACAATACATTAATTAGAAACTTAGAAACTGGTTCATATTTAATGAGAATAAATTGTGAAGTGGGGACCACAAGGATACAGGGGAAGTGAGAGCAAGAGACTGTGGTGGAGGGGGAAGAACACAAATTAATTTCCTCTTCGTTATGTTATAAATAAAATTTTAATTAGCTCTTCTACTTTATCAGAAGCTACTGATACTACCAAGTTGTGAGTACTATGATACTTAGTTAATTCACTGACTATTATCTACAAACCACTTCAGCAATATCAATCCACTCCAAGGCAGACAGTAGTGCATCATTGCGTGATGGTTCCTTATCCCAATTCCAAAAAGTCAGCTGTTTGAATGAATGTGCCTTATACAAAACAGAACTTTCATTACTTTCTTCAGAAGATTTTGAACTCCCTTGGAAAATTAATCCTTCATAACCATCAGGTAGCTGTACAGTTTTACCTTTGAGTGGATAGCCTCGAAAAGATGCTTCATGAGCTGAAAATTACATTTGTTAAAAAATAATCAATTTATACTTTATTAATGACACATTATCACTTATAGGCCTACTTTGTTACATCATCAAATTAGATGTCAGAGTTGAGCCCATATTAACTGTCAATAAATGACAACAAAAATGTTCAGCATAATGCAATACTATTGAATCATACTTTATTGGCAACTGCCCCCATTTCCGTGTTTTGTCATGGTAACTATAAACATCTCCCTCATTTCTTTTTCTCCTATTAATTAGATCTCAGAAAGTAAAACTATTAATACGCTGTAAAAAACGATAGGGTTTTGCTCTACAAATTACATTTACAAAGGGAAATTGAGAAGTCTAATTTTTGGACAACTATATCAGGAAGTCATTTAAATGTGTCATAGCAAACATGAGCACATCTCCTTTATATAGAGCAATCAAAAGTCCTATTACCCTCTACGAACTTCACTGTTCACTGCTTTTTGGTTACTGTAACTTGTGATATATGTCTAAGCAATGGCTGATGAGTCAACTTATACATTGAAACCACAGAGTGTAATGAGCACACTGACCTCCAAAAGGAAAATGTTCCTCATTCAGGAATTTACCTGAATGAGGAACATTCAAAATGATTTAACTATAAGGTTTAATAAATCTGCTCTACCAAAACCCACAATTTTACAATAGTAGAAAAATCTTTAAAGCATGTTCCATCAAAGACATCCTGCTCAGGAAGATCATCAACAAGAAAAAGAATTTAAGCTGAGGCTGCTGCATAAGTCAAACGTTTGCCTAAAAAGTTCTGTAAATTATCACTGGAATTGAAAGTTCTGTATACAGCAATATGAACCTTGTTGGTAATTTCTCAATGTCTTTAAAACAATCTGGGAAACTGATTTTCTCAGATGAGTGTGCAATTTACACCACTGGAAATTTATGAAAATTTACTTCTGGAGTAAAGAGCATCCAGTTTTTTTAAAAAATGGAAAGCAACCCACCATATGTGATGACGTGGGCTCCAGTGTCTGCCATATTTCGGTCCATATTTGAAGGCACTGTAAATCAAATTAGCTACCTTGTCACTGTAAGAGAAAATCTTAATGAGGTGTTTCGAGCTAATTGGACTGGAAGATGTTCTGCACAGTTACCAGCATATCTGGAATGGGCATGCCAAAGTCTGGAGCTGTCATTGTGATAATGCATTTTGTGGGTACATCAAACAAAAGCTGCCGTAGCAACCACTATGAAGGAACTGAGATCCTAAAAGACCCATTCAAAACTCATTTGCTTTGATCACTCCAGCAATAATTAAAATTTCATATCACACTTGGAGCACATAATCCTCTGCTGTAAAGATGATGGTGTTTTGTTGGTTCATCCTCTTCATTCACGCACTTAATATTAGTGATAAATTATAACTTTCCTTGTGAACACTTACGTTTCTTAATGTCCTCGTATGTTTCGGTGTGTTATTCACCTTCTTCAGCGAGGTTTAAATACAGAATGTCTTGAAACAGTTGTAACGGATTTTTTCAGGTTGGTGGTATGTGTGGAGGGGTAGCTGGTGGAAGGGGGTTGGCGCTGGGATTCAAAGTATTGTTTGGTTTCTGTATGATTGTGTCAAATAGTACATGTGATTTGAAGTGTAGTTGGTCATTTAGTATGTTGTTTGGTTGTAGTGTATGGTGTTTATATATTTCATACTGTTCAGCTGTGTTGAGTTTCCTACTGTGTAAAATCTTACTACACTACTTACCAAAAAGAAACGTACGAGGACATTAAGAAACGTAAGTGTTCACAAGGAAAGTTACAATTTATCACTAACACACAGACACGCTGATATGAGTTGTCAGTAGCCACATATGATCAAATGTGTCCTAATACATCTTGTTAGTTGAATTAGCAGTTACTTGCTTGCTGAACTGCTACCTGTCATGCTCCAGACGAGGCCTTTCAGTGTCTCCACCACTATCAAGTCCTTGTCGTGGTTTAGGACTTGATAATAGTGGAGACACTGAAAGGCCTCATTCAGAGCATGACAGGAAGCAGTTCAGCAAGTAAGCATGACAAAGATGGTATCCTAATACAACTAGAATTTCTAAATAGTGGCAAGTTATTGCTCATTACAGGTTTATGGTTACATTTCATACTTACTACTTATAGGCCTACACAGGTAATCCCATGATTATTTACCCTTTTATATTTCTTTTACATTTCTCTAAAGGATGTTAATTTAATTGTTAACTTAATTAGGCATACTAAAATGTGTATTATTGTACTGATGACTTTACAGTACGGTAATTTTTATTTGCTTTCAAATATATGGTTTTTACTCTTAATTATTAGTAGATACAGAGCCTTGAGTTATTTTTTTATACCTACAGTAATCATAATTTTAAAGTTGTCATGGCAGTATCTTTAAAACAAATGAAATAACATGAAGCCATGATAAATGTCCGTGTCATTATAACAGTGGCAGGTTTCTTGTCAGGAAAAGTTAAAATTCAAGTACATGTGTCTTTACAGCTATTCAATTTTTGTACAGCATATAAATGTATGAAATAATTTCACTTGCCATGGCCTTCATCAGCTGTTATATACTATATTTTGTTTAAGTGTGCTACATGGTTGCAAACTAAGAACTGACGGATTTTCATTAAAGGGTGAGAGGTTTTCAATTGGATTTAATCAAAAACAAAGAATTTTAAACACCCCTTACTCAAAGTTGCCACTTCAATCGATAATCTTGCATACTTTTTTTTCTAATACGGTACTCTTGTATTTCAGTATTTTTCTTTACTCACATCCATTATCGGCTGTTGTAATGAATGGAGAAAAGTATTTAGAAACTTTCGCCTCTCCATCTTTATGTATCTTACACGGAACATAATGAACTTTTTCAGTCCTACTGTCATCATCGCCATTCACTTTTTTAACACTCAAACTAATTACCTTACTCATAATAAGACTCGCTCACTTTTCACTACCACACTTATATACACGTGAGGCTGTCCGCTGTCGAGCAATCTGTCGTTCCCGCCAATTGTAAACAGCTGTTCAACTTCGTTAAAAAGAACTATCTTCTAATTTCAGAATAAAAAAAAAAAATATTCTTTAATCCTGAATTATTTGTTTACACAAACGACTATTTATAGTTCTTATAGCTGTGTAATAACGTTTTAACTTAAATTGATAGTTATATTTTTCGATAATAACTGTAATTCTGTTACCATTAAAATATTAATTATTCTGATTGTATACGTTGCCAAATTTGTTATAATCTTGAACATGAATGTGTAGAAAAAATGTTAAACACCTACAAAGTAATTTTTCAACTTAACGAAACAAATACGTTCTAATCAACGAAATTAAAGATTTCAGTGACGATTATTCAATTTCCAGTAAACTCTACGCCAACAAACCTGTAGAAAAGCCACAAGTTGTATTTTACATTGTGTCATTGTGTGTATGACCATAATACATTGAGCAGTGAGCATAGGTGTAGTAAGGTGGCGGGAAACGTGTCACAACAGTAGATTGTTGGTAGACTTTTGACAATTGATTATTTGTTTTATTTCAAGTAACACAACAGGAATATAGTTTCCTAACAACGGAACAATAAAAAACTAATAAGTGGTCAGTGCCAAATATTTTAAACTTCTTTCGAACTATTATATGGTATGGTATGTCAAATATATAAACACCAAACTTTATGGTTATGTTTTTATAGAAGGTCCAGAAAAGTGTATAAATACATATGTAAAAGAAGCGTTCGATACGTACAGATTTGTATAGTATATCAGTTGTCATGTAAACAATCTATAGGTTAACATCATAACCATTTTGTTTACAAAAGTAGTAAGGTTATTTTAGTTGTCTTGATTGTTCATCTCTTCTTTCACAGCACTATCACTTTACTAAAAATGAACTTTATCTTGTGAAAAACTTACCCCACGAAAAAAGTAAGTTTTTCACAAGATAAAGTTCATTTTTAGTAAAGGTTATTTTGTACTGTATTTGAAGCATGTCAGATCAAGCAATAATTTCCTTCTTTTTATGTAATTTTCTTTTTTGTGATTTTAAAATTGTAGCTACTTATAAAAAATGTGTCTCGTGAATACATGTAGTTACCAATAAAGAGCTTATTCGCATAATTTTAAATGTTAATTTCAAGTCTGAAGTTACCATCACGTTAACCTCATTTTAGTTTCAGTGATATTGATAAAGTAATTAAATTAAAATACATATTGGCAGATTTGAAAATATAATCTTATCAAAATTTTGTTTAAATTTATACCCAACTATTGTGTATTCTACCAAGACTTAGGTTTTCATTGCTACCAAGTTATATATTTTTAATTAATATGCAATTATGAAAATTTCTATTTTGAATTAGCAAGAACATATACTTTAATAACTTTGTATCAACATATGTAATATTGTTTGCTTTATAGTTCTAATAATAATAATATAGATTTTTGCAGTCTGTTGTTTTCTATCGATGACATTTAGATAAATGAATAACAATAGTATTGAATGGCAAAATTTTTCATCTGAATTTTTTTACTTAATTTAATTCGTATTACAATGTACCCAGCAAGGATAATCATAATATTAACGATCAATTAAAAAATGATATGGAAGCAGCTTAGTTACAAATAAGCGTTGCAGTAAATACACTATAAATTATTGCACATTGTTTTGAAACAGTCATCACAACCTAATAAAATCTGTCCATTAAGTCACTGGGTTTGAAACATTTCAGTCTACGCACTTTACCACTGCTAGACAGAAACTGCTTGGTCAGGATTTTCGTATGGTTTTTCAACCTGTTGCTGTAATTGGCTCTTCGTTACTTTATCTCTTCTGTGACGGAAGGCACTTGTAGATCTCTCTGGATTATACGGTAGGCATATACCATGGAGTGTTCGTGATGGCCCTGAGTGCTTTGTTCTGGAAGCGCTGGAATATTCCAAGGTTAGAGTTACTGGTCATTCTCCACAGCTGTACGCCATAAGTCTAACGGGTTTTAGGACAGCTTTATAAATTAACAGTTTGTTTTCCAAACTCACCTGGGACTTCCTGCCTATCAGCCAGTATAGTTTTTGAAATTCTATACCAAGCTGTTTCTGCTTCATAAAAATGTGTTTTTACCAAGTGAGTCGTCAGCCATTGTGAATGCCCAGGTACCTCACTTCATTTACCTCCAGTAGTGTGCAGCTGTCAGAAGAGACAAGTGAACAGCTATGGCTTTAATTTTCCATTTTTTAGCCACAGATCTATTGCATCCAGATGATGTTCCAGATTTAGTGATGCAGTCGTGGGGCATGCGTGGGCCACTAATATTTCTGTATTGTCAACAAACGTTGCAACCCGTGTGTTTCTGGTTATTGGCAGGTCAGCTGTATACCAAAAGGTGTAACACCAGTCCCAGTAACTCTCTTGAGGTACCCTAGGTTTGATGGGGAACAAGTCTTTATATGCATCCAGACGTTTTATGATCAAAAATATGTCTGACAGATACAGGTTAAGTTATAGAAGGAAGTGGTGGGGTAAGTTTTTGTTAGCTTAAATAATAGATCTTATCAAAATCTTGGAAGATGTCAATGAATGCAGCTGAGCAGTAGTTCTTTTCTTCCAGGTTGTATCTGACTACCTGGACAGTTCTGTGCACCTGTTCGATAGTTCTGTTTTTCCGTAAACCTGGATTGATGACTGGGACTCAATTTATTATATTCTAAAACAGGTTTTAATCGAGCCAGAAGTATGCTTGCAGAATCTTTGGAGAGAACTAGTAGGAGACATATTGGTCAGTATGATGATAATTCATGAACTTTTTGCCAGGTTTTGTTAGCATAGCAATATGTGCCACTTTCCATTGACTTGGGTAGTAACTCAGCCTCAGTACTGAATTGAAGATCCAAGTATTGCTCAGCATTCTATGGTTGGTGGCTCTTCAAGTATTTTACCCATTATTAGTCGAATTTGGGAGATTTTTGCTGTTAGTATTTTTTTTTAGAATGGTAGTTTTTACCTTTGACAAGGTAATCTTAATTAGGATATCCAGTTGGAGAGCTGATTCTAGGAAACTTTGAATGTTGGAGTCTTTCTCTGTTGAAGCATCTGTTGGATGTGGTTGAAATACCTAAGTCAGATAGTTATCGAAGGCATCAGCCTTCTCCTGGTTGCTCCTAGCCAACTTGCCATTGGCATCATTCACGGGCAGATAGTGTTGTTGTGGTCTTGTGATTCGTCTAGTCACCATCCATAGAGAATATTCGGTAGCTTCAGATGCAGTTGTCTACAAGTATTCTCCAGTTGCTTGTTTTTTTTTTATGTTTAGCAACAGTTCTCTTAGTTCTTTAGTTACTCAGTTATGATATCCTTTTTATGATAATCGCATCTGGTTGTGTGCCATTTTTTCCAGAGTCATCTTCTATTATTTTCTCTCTGAGGATATTGGGGACTTGTTTTTTTATGATTGAATGGTTCTCTTGTATTGTTGGTGTCCATGCTGCCATCAGCAAAGCAGTATTAAGAAGTGAGAAGTGCAGTGTCTAGCTCTTTTGGACTCTTGAGTGAGAGGTTGAGTTGATTAGTTTTTTGAGTTCTTTTCTGTGCAGTTCTCAGTCAGTATTTTTAGTATGAAAAATAGGTTGTCTAGATGTTTGTAATGTTTGGAGGACACCGTGAGTATAAGCGGTGTATGGTCTAAATATAGAACTAAACTGTGTTCGATTTTGAGTGTCTTATGTTGATCCCTTTGGTGATGCAAAAGTCTACTGTATCTGGGATTCTTCTTTTATCTGTTGGCCAGTAAGTTGGTTGTTCTGTTGTCAGGTAATGTAAATTGCTTCCATGTACATATATGCATAAAGTTCTCTCCCCTTGGGAGTTGTCAGTCTATATCCCCAGAGAATATTTTTGGCATTCAAGTCACTGCCAGTGATAAATCTATTACCTAAAGACTAAAGAAAAATGTTCATATTATAATATAACTCGTGCTTCTCTTTTGTTAATATACCTCTGTAAAATATAACAGTGTGTCTGAGTGTAAATTGTGTCTGTGTTTCGTACCACTTCGTCCTCGCACGGCGATGTAATTCACGATGTTTAGGCCCGTAGCGAACGTACTGGGGACCAGGTATCGTGGTTCCCGATCTGAGGTTCAAACGTAGTGGATAATCTCCGGGTGGCGCCAAATTGTTTGTATAAAACAATTAAAATTGTCTCCTTAGCAATGTTCTATTTGAACGAGGCGACGAATTCAATCCGTCCCGCCTTTCCTCAATTTTTGTTAATCGAGTTAGCAGTTACAGTATTCGCTACTTGCGCGCTAGGCGTCGCATCAGAAACATTCGCTATACATGATAATTTAAACATACACTTTTCTAATGAAAATAAAACACAATTTAACATACACCGTATGGATTTATTATTAATTTGAAGTTAATATTTTATAGACACAAGTTGTAATTAATTTTTTATATACAATTCTGCACCGGATAATTCTTTATAAGACTCTACTCAAGGGTCAACCAATCGATTTTGAATACAAATAAACACAGTATGGCGTGTTATTATGCCAATCAACAAATATTTCGTTCGATGGTTGTGAGGTCTTTTGGCCACGTTAAAAGGTTCAGATTAATTACAATATTAAAAATACACAACCTTACAATGTTTTTTCCTTAAGTACGGTAATGTGTAATGGTAATTGTTTTGTTTGAGTGTCGTACAAGTGGTTTAAAAGTCGTACATAAATATGAAGTTAGTTCTATAGTTTAACAAATTTTCAGTGTCTTATTATTACGATTTAATCCTTGCAAGAGAATAAAAGTGATTCAGTGGTATTCAACATATATTGAGAAATATTCAAAGTGCGTTTATTTTTGGAAGTTGAAATAATTTAATTGATACTTAACAGCGCTGTAGTACGGAATTGCTCTGTAGGTCGGGAAGGAAGGATTGTGGTATCAATATAATTCATTTGTTCTTTATTCAAGCTTCGGCATCTTTTTCAAAGTTGTTTGGATTTAGTTAGATATTTCGTCTTCAATTAAACGTCTTCTCCATCTGGTATAGGTGTTCAGTATTCATCAGACTTCTTTACGATCAATTTGTATACCTTATTTCACTTTTGAGATGTTTTAAATATGAAAATATGTTGTACTGAATTTTCGCTTCTGTTTTGCGTGAGCGTCACTTTTCAAGTAATTGTATTTAACAGTAATTACCTCGTCAAACCGTCGTTTCCATGGTTACATCATTATTCTCATTGGGCGAGCTCGATATGAATACATTGTTATGAATATTTGAATTCCTTTCAAATCTTCCCATATCTTCTGACTCCCTTCCTCCTCTTATCTTCCTTCTTAGTTATTATCTGTTTGCACTGTCATTTATATTTTCTCACAAAGATTATTTTGGTATCCCACAATATTGGGTTTTTTCAAGTTTTCTAAGTTTATAATTAATTTCATACTTACTAATTACATTTCTCTGTTTATATAATTCCTTAATTTAATAATTTGTTTTTAATAATAATTACCATTCATCCTTGGTGAATTAGTCACCTTGGATTTGTCCATTACATGGTGATTTTTATACAATCAGTAATTGTTTATGTTTGACCGTTAGGCCTGTTTCACATTTAAGTAGCCATTACTGGATTTTTATGGCTTCATACACAATATATTTCATTTAGTCCTAAATCGTTATTTTGCTTTTATAATTAGGCTTAATGTCTCTGGAGGTGTTTTAATTTAGTCCTTTTGTGATCTTTGTATGTAACAACTGTGTTACTCAATATTACTTGCTAATTATTTACTATTCATTTCCAATATAACATATAACATCTAGGTCTATGGTCTGTATGATTCTTACAGCCATATCCAATTCATAAACAATAATTTATACAATTCATTATTTCTTATTTGTTGTTCTGGTGCTAAACAATCTCACCTCTATTGAACTTTTTTCATTAAACTTCCCTTATAACATGGGTATTTACGTAATGTTAATACAGACTTATTTTCTAATGCTCTTTGCTCTCCCTTCCATGTTAACACCATCTTATTACTTTTTCTTGTGAATCACACCTTTAAACTTTTACAATACATTCTTAAGTTATAACAATACTATTTCCTAGTCATCACAGTGAATATCACTACTTAGTGTTCATTATTTACTGAATCAATGTTCTATTCTAAATATTATTCATTGTAACTTTGTTAAATGTTATTGTTCACTCTTAAAACTTAAACATAGGTTATTTTACTAAGTCTTTATCTTAGCCTATTCTCCTCTTACTATTTTTATTATAGACAATATTTATTTTTTTCTCACTTGCACTTTCTTAAATTATTTAGTGTTCATTATAATTTACTTAGTGTTTCTTTTGTATTATATCACTCTAGGATAAATCACTTTCCCTAGTTCAACTTCCATTTATTTCTCATCACTTTATTCTCTTTCTCTACACACTATCTATATAAAATTATTAATATTATGTCTTTATTTGTTTACAAATTACATATATCCCTAACTCTTTGGTTAGTGTACTTTTATTTATTGTTTCATATTACTGACTATTTATAATTGTCATTCAGTCAATATTAACATTCATTAATAGGTTTGGTTCTTGACCGGTTTCATTTTCTTTATTATTTTGGATTACATTATTTCTCCCTTCTCTATTTTTTATTCCTTGTTTGGTTTTCTTGACGTGTTTCATTCTGTTTTCTTCCTCGTGGGTTTGTTCTCTCTTGGTTTTCATTCTTCTTCTCCTTCATTCGTCTTGTTTCTTTTATTTAGGTTTCTTAACTGGCCAATCTCTGGGGTTGGGTCAATGTCGTTTGTCTGTCAGTCTATTATTTGAGTTTCTTTATTAATCACTTTTGGTTTAAATAAATATCACTATAGTATTGACGACTCGGAACACGTCATAAGTTTTTTATAAGTAAAAACGTAAAGTTTTACCTTACAGCCTAAACCGGCTTTCACCTTTAGAAGGCTTCATCAGAGGCTGCCATAGGTAGCGTTGTCCGTCTTGTTGTTGGCGACGGGATAGTTATTCGAAAGATTGAAGCTGTGTGTGTGTGGTGAGATGTGTTCGAATAATGCGTGCGATTTGAATTGTGTCTGTTCGTTTAGGATGTCATTTTTATTTGTTTTTGTGTGTTTGTATATTTCTAATTGTTCTAGAGTGTCTAGTTTTCGGCCTTTTGTGTGTACGTGTAGAATGTTCATGTTATTGTCGATGTTTTTATATGTGTGGTTTGCTTCAATGAGGTGGTTTGCAAAGGTAGATTCTGTAGTGGTGTGGAGTGCTTTTGTGTGTTCAATGTATCTCTGTTTGAAGCTACGTCCTGTCTGGCCTATGTAGAATTTATTGCAATTTGAGCAATTTAGCTTGTATACACCAGGTAGATCGAATTTGTTTTGTGCTTTGGGCATGCGTTTTGATAGTGTGTGTTCTGTTTTGTTAGTAGTTTTGTAAGCGATTCTGTATCCTGCTTTTTTGAATTTGTGGGCAATTTTTTCAGTTTGTTTGTTGATGTATGTTAGTGTTATGAATTTGTTGTTTTCTGTCTTTGTCTGTTGTTTGTTTTGTGTTTTGTGTAGGAGTTTACTGACTATTGTTCTGTCATAACCGTTAGATTCTGCTAGATATTTTATCGTGTTTAGTTCGTCTTTGTAGTCTATTTCATCTAAGGGGATGTTGTTAAGTCTATGTATCATGGTTCTAAAAGCAGCTAGTTTGTGTTGTATTGGGTGATTGGAGGTGTTGTGTATTAGTGTGTCAGTTGTAGTTGGTTTTCTATATATACTGAATTTGTGCCTGTGTTCTAGTTTTGTGATGGAGAGGTCTAAGAAGTTTATGGTATTGTTGTGTTCGTATTCGGCAGTGAAGGTTATGTTTTTATGTATTTTGTTTATGTGCGTTAGTAACTGTTCGCATTGTCTTTTGTTTCCCCTGTATAGTATTAGAATGTCATCAACGTATCTGTGCCAATATAGTATTTTATGTGAGTGTCTGTCATTGTTTGTGAGTATTTTTGTTTTTTCTAAGTGTTGGAGGAAGACTTCTGCTAGAATGCTGGATATGGGGGAGCCCATGGGTAGGCCATCGTTCTGTGTGTAGTATTTATTGTTATAAGTAAAGTAGTTTTGTTTTGTGATAATGTTCAGAGTTTCTGTTATTTCATTGATAAGTTTTATTTCACTTTTGGTTTATTACTACTTCTCCTTCCATGTTAATTACTTTTTATATATTTTTTTTCTCTCCACATTATTTATTTATTAAAATATAGTATTATTTAGCATTTTTTATACATACTTATTGTTATCAAAATTTCTCTGAATTTGGTGATGTTATAATATTGTTGTTTCTTTATATTATGTTTTGCTGGGCACTATGTAGCTGAAATGTTGAGTTCGTCCAGTTGGCCATAAAGATTACTAGATTGGAGGTAAGAGTTATAAGGTATGATGATGGCCTTTTACAAGATGGATCTGTCATATAGTGACAGTGGACAAGAAGTTACTTTGAAATAATTCCATCTGGAGAGAAATTTCAGAAGAAGCTTTGCGTATCAATTAAACATTTCCCTTTTAAACACAAGGATAGTTTGTTATTATTCATAATACTGTTTATTTCCCTTCAAATGGCCCCCTCTGATCGTATTCACCTGTTAATTTCTGTCTCCTGTCAGTCCCTTACCATATCAGTTTCTTATCCAGGGCATCTTTTTAACAGTATGTTTGTCCCCCCACCCCTCAGTCAACCTCTTGTAATGGGTCTAAATTTACCTAAATATTATTGTGTAATTTCATAAATTCTATAACATGTAAAGATGAGGCCCCTTTGAGGTGACACGATAGTCAGTAAATAATTTCCATTGCCTTATATGGTTATGTGGTTATAACGAAAATCTATTTATAGCTAGTGACCAACACATCAAGTATTTGTTGACGAAAAACAACTCGCAACGAGGTTGAAGAGGTGAAACTCAACCCAACGGAACGTTATAATAATGAGGACGAGACGTACGGTGGGGAGCGGAGAGAACCAGCTTAGAGACGCAACAAACGGAAATTTGTAACACTGAACGACAGTCGGCAAACAAAATCTAAACAAAGCGGACGTGGGCAGTTCCGCTCGCCGCCGGCTGCGTACCGTTTTCGCCCGCATACAACAGAAAAATGTGAATTTATGTATATTTCAAAATACAAACAGTTCTTGGCTAAATATTCATCCATAATAGTGACTAATTGCAGTAAATTGACAGTTCAGCCGTAAAATGTGAAAGTGATAACTATAAAACAGCAAACAGTGCAAGCCACGAGTTGACGCCCCAGGTGTCGAAATTCTACACATCAACAGGGAAGTAGAGATTTCCAAATTATTTATAATACTGGCATTTTTAAATTGAGCTCAATAAAAAAGAAATGTAGAAGGGTGAAAGTGTGCGTGATTGAGTGAATGACAAAATATAGGCCTAACAAGAAGTGTTGAGTTGCGTAATTTTGCTATACGTAGTAGTATTTTGATGTCATAGTTTGTTGATAATCAGTTTCACGCCTTAAGGCGGAATAAGTGTGTTCATGATCTTTTTTATGTTATCAGAAGAGAACATAACTAATGTTATATTTTACTCGAAACACGCATTGTGTTAATCGTATTTGCATGTTTTTCTCTGTCAATTTGACGCCCTCACAGGGACAAATTTAATTACTCAATTACTGAGTAAGACTTCATATGGCTTAAATAGCGTTCTAATAAAGTGTGTTCATGATCTTTTCTATGTTCTCAAAGAAAAATAAATAATATTATATTTTACTTGATTTGCGTATTGTTATTTGTATTTGCACACCGTTCTCTGCCTGAGTACACTAAACGAATTCCTGGATTATCCCTTACAGATAAACAATAATATTAAATTAACAAGCAATTAATGAGTAAGACTTCACTGTGCACTTTTCTGGTACAACTTGTTAACCATCTTCGTATTTTCAAGTAAACAATGTTTAAAGAAATTTCATATTTGAAAGATATATTCCATCTACTTGATTAATACCTTTGCTTGCTCAATCCTATTAGCTGAACATGGTCACTTGTCATATATTTTGTACAGAATTTGCAAACTTCAAACTAACTGGGAATTACCTGCTTACCACAAACTGTGAGCAGCAACAAGTTATGGTTTGTTAAAAATCACTGTTACATTTTTCGATCAATTCATAGCAGTCTTTCATAAATCCAGTTAGCTCTTATCAGCTTTTTTTTTAAACAGTATAGATGATGATAAAGGTATTCTACTGACTATTTATTAGCCAAGATTTAAAATATTTAAGAAACATTGTTTAATTTTCTTTTCTTATATTGTATGTCAGTAGGCAAACAAATCAGGAGACAACAATAGATCTAGGATACAAAACTTATGTAAACTTATTACATATTTCCTTTTTAGCTGAGGGTATTAAAAAAGTTTTATTTTCAAGTTTTAATTGCCAAAATTTCATTTTTCTATAATCTTCACTTCTATTGAAAACAGTAACATTTGTGTAAACTGAATCAAAAATAATTGTGGAATCAGTAAAGTGTATATTTCATGCATATTGTAGCATTTTGTAAGTTCGTTTAGTGCTGGTATACGTTTGGCTGTGCTATAGTCACTTCTAGGTGAGCCAGTCGCAAAGCAGCAAACTCTCTTGTTGTCCAAAGGGAACCACTCACAAAGGATATTCACTCTGACAAGCTTGATAAAGCAGCATGCCAAATCCTATTTGAAGCCAGTTCATTGCAATTGGAGCATGCTTCTGGATCTGGATGGACTTTATATGAAGGACGAGCGAAGTAATGCACAAAGGACATGTGTGCAATTCTGGTCGAATCATCTATGGTTCTCTAGTATAAGGCCAGTCGTCCACTGGAACCATAGTCAGGCGGCTAACTGGTCAGACGTTTACGGCCAATCGGCAGTCGGCCGACTGAGTTTCGTCCACTGCAAGCGATTATCAGAGACAGGTTGTCAGTTACCATTTTGTACTCGGTGGTGCTTCTTGTCACTGAAAATTTTAAATATATCTGTGTTTAATGTGACATTAGCAATGGATGTGTGTGATACGTATTTTCTGGAAAATCCGTTGAATATATAGTTTCCGTTGAATGTCACGACAATGGTAAACCCTTGTCTCGCATATGTCATAGTGGAATGTGCTCACTAACTAAGATAATAAGTTGTTCACTGTCCATAACATTAACGAAAGCTGTAAAAATTAAGGCAAATTTATAAAAAGCACAACGCACTCAAAACAAGCTAGTCGTCCGAGTAATGCAAAAAATCCCATTCCTATGGGATCGTCGCTAGGTCGTCTGAATTCGGGCGACTAAGTCTGACGCAATGGACACCATTCAGTGCTATCACTCGTTTTGGGATCAGTCGCTCATATACGGGCATCTACGTCCAACCAGTTAGTCAGCCGACTACGATTGCAGTGGACGACCTACCTGACTTTTAGAGCACTTGCATATTCTTTTTTTTATTTCTGCTTTGTACAAACTCTGATAATATTGTCACAATCTTTCTCTCATCTTAATTTTCACTTCAAGCTTACAGCCTGTTCTCTTCTTCAGAGCAACCAAATTTTCCTTGGTTTACTAAAATTTCTTCTACGAAGTTTATAATGCACAACCAGCATAATAAACTTGCTGCTATCAATTTTGTTTGTGTTGTTTTACTGCTATTGGCACAAAATATTTCTAAATCTCTTCTTATGTCATCATTCCTAGTCTGATCTTTCAAAGTGAAACCCTTGACTCTTCTGAAGAACCTTATCACAGTGGACAGCGGGCACTGTTCATGTTTATTATTCAAGTGACCACAACTGACTACTATACAATACAATTGGCATCACCATAACTTTATAAAAATATTACTTGGCCTTCTTTTCTTACTTGCTTGTATAGCATCTGTTATGAATCGTGCTGCATATCATTTTACATTAATTATCATTCTATCTGTATCTTTCTCGTATTTATAACTTTTAAAATGAGTTAAAACCGCTCTAGGAAATTAAAATGAGAAGCTACCATACCTGTTAATCTTTTGTTCACTGTTTCTCTGGAATGCAGCAGCTATTTCCCTTTGAAGGCCTTTACTTTAGTTTTCATTGTAGAAATGTATAGCCTGTAGTTTATACAGCTTATGGAACTTAAAAACAGCTTTTTCATAACAATAAATGTACAGCTTGTTACAGTTTAGTAAATGTGTAACTGTACAGTTTTATATATAAGGAGTCTACACAAACTTCATTGGATATGCTTATCTATGTACAATAAGACATTTGTGATCATTTGTTTTATAAGACATTTAAAATACATAATACTTATAGAGTGTTTCTCTGTTCCGGTTGCATACCAACTTAAAACAAAGGTTATTTGCAGTGAAAGCTCTCTACAAACATACAAGACTGTGAATATTTATTATCTCTCTTTCTTATAGTACCGGTATATGTTTGATATCTGTTACACAAAGAATCTTAATAATTATTGTATAAAATTACAGGAAATATTTTATCAATATGTCTGGTAAAGCTGCTGCTAAACCAAGAAAGAAGGTTAATGGCTACAAGAAACCAGAACCAATTCCACCTGGACATATTATAACAGACAGCTCTAGGAAGAAATCTTGGCAGATAGGGAAGTCAATTGGAAAAGGAGGTTTTGGAGAGATTTACAGTGGTAAGTAAGGCATTAATGAAATATTTATTATTATTATTACCAGTAAACAAGCCTCATACAATGTTTATATTGTACATTTGTCTCATATGGAATATTTAATGTAGTATATTAAAATGTATGACTTTTATGGATGTGAATGTTGAACACAAGCCAGGCCAGCTTGAAACAACAGAAATACAAAATGACAAGTATTAGGTGGACAGGAAGGAAAACAAATTTAGAGTTATAAAGGGAAATAAAAAAGAAATGGAGTCTTGAAAAATTAACAGCAAAATGGCTCTTAAGGAAAGAAAGGTGGCGGGGGGTTGCAAAATTAATTTTGATAATGTCAACGTAAGAGTGGAATGTTAGAGTCACCTCCAAATGAAGTGAGCATCAGAAATTAGAAGCGAGTGGTTACAGTGATTTGGTTTTAGAAAGGGTAAAGGCACAAGATATGCAGGTGAATGCCTAAGGATGTTGGGAGAAAGAATATTAGGAGTGTAAGCTTCTGACAGAGTTGACTGGAATATCCTCCTGAAGATTGTGAACAATATTGGTAGAGACTATAAAAATAGAAGAGACTAATGAAGAAGCTGTACACAAAATAGAAAGTAGTAGTTAGAGTATATGAGGATGAGTAAGAAGAGATGGGGATTGGAAAAGTCATTAGACAAGAATACTGTTTATTAAGTCTCGTTTACACGGTTCAAGTTTTCTGGCTTCAACCACTTGAAGTCAAGCTACTTTCCTTATACTATCCCTGTATAAACGGTTGTGGAAAGTAACTTTCCACTGTCCGGACAGTGGAAAGTAGAGTTGGCCTAGCAGCATCAAGTTTTGTTGCCAGTTGAAAGTCACGTGATTCACTTTCCTTCCCTACTGTCTCCGTCTAGACGGCTTCTTGACTACTTGCCTTCAAGCAGTCAAGGGAATCGGTCTTATGTCTTCAGTGCGCAGTCGACTTTTAGTGTATTGTTTTCTCTGTGATGTGATTCTGCAGTTCTCATTAAAATATTTTAAAGTCATTAATTTTAATATTAACATGAGTAAGTGGAATGCAAATGATATAGCCTACACGAGTTTCTTGCTATATACAGAAAATATGACATTTTGTGGAATATTAAGCGAAGTGACTATTCTAACAAAAATGTAAGGGATGTATCTTTTCAAAAACTTGTCAGTGAAGCTAAAGAAACAGGTTTAGACGTCACAATTACTACTAAACTATTGCGTAAAAGAATTTAAACCATAAGAACGGTTTATCGCCAAGAACTTGCAAAAATCCTAAAGTCCAAAAAGAGTGGGGCGGCCACTAATGAAATATATAAACCAAAAATTAAGTTGGTTTAAAGCAGCAGACAGTTGATTTCCAGCTTTGTTCTTAAGGGAATTGCATTTCTCATGATAGTATTTGTTCTACTTATTTTTGCTTCAACGTTTCCTAATAGCTCCTTAAATTTCTGTACTGTCATCCTTAGATGAGTTTTGTAAGACGAAGGATGTTCATCTGCCAACTCTCATAACTGTGTTGAAGAGGCACCATACATTTCCCTTCTAGCTATCCATGTTCTCACCCACCTCCGAGTTCGCTTTCTCTGTCTGTTGACATTTTCCATTGTATCACCCCGTAGATTTTTGTGCAATGAGTTCACTAACAGTTTAACTGCAATACGACGCACCTTTCTACTCGACATTTCAAACAAAAATGAATGTAGTGGCGTCAAGTACTTGACGCTTCCACTTTCCCCGTGTAGACAGAATTCAGATGTCAAGTTTACTTGACTTCAAGTACTTGAAGCCAGTAAACTTGAACCGTCTAAACGAGCCTTTACTAACACTATTTAGTTATCTACATTGAAAAACTGATATAGGAATCCTTAGTAAAAACAAGACACATTGTGGAAGGAGAAAGACCATTATTACGTACGCAATTGATCAAGCAGTCGTGGAGGAATCAGAAATTCCTCAATTTATAATATACAATATATACAATACAATTTATATGTGTATATTTTAACAATAAGGAAAGAATAAGGAATTATGGTAAATGTCAGAAAAACTAGTGATAAGAATTAGCAAGAATGAAGGCTTTGTTAACACATCCTTGGAAGGAAAAACTGTAGAGCAAGTGAATTCGATTAAGTATTTGAGGAGTACAACAATATGAAATGGAATCTATTTGGCGGAAGTCTGAAGTAAGATATCTGGGGTAAGAGAGCTACCAAAAATGTAAAATCATTGCTGATAGCAAGAAGGGTTCTGATTTGGGTGAGAAAGATCTTGGCTAAATGTTTTATTTGGAGGGTGGTTTTGTATGGCAGTGAAGCATGAACTGTCAAAAACAAAGAAAAAAGGTACCCAGTGAGCTTCAAAATGTAGTTGTGGAGAAGAATGATTAAGTTGAGATCGACTGACAGAGTAATAAACAAGGAAGTATCAAAGAGAATAGGAGAGGAAAGAAAACTGCTGAAAGTAATTAAAAAGAGAAAACATTTTGGTTGGGACATAACATTGCATGGTAGAAACTGTCTGCAGCTAAGGATGACAGAGGGAAAGGTGGAAGGAAAGAGAGGTGCGGAAGGAGAAAGGTTGGAATGCTTGATGAAATCAGAAATGGAAGAAGCTATAGATAGACGAAGATGGATACACACGACTGAGAAAAATGGATAGCATGCAGTTAAAACCTGTCCCAAGACAATTTTATTAAAGAGAGAGGTTACAGTGAGAGGAACCGGAGTATATGGTTTTGAACTGCTTCCAGCCTACATATGTCTGCATATATAGGTGCAGACAGGCAGGCAGCTGTTTCATGAAAGTATAATAAAATGTTAAACTCTGAATGCATTGAGCCTACTGGATGGGTCTCCCCTCCAAGAACAGTGATTGCTATTCGGAACTACCGCAGGAACAGGAAGCTATAATGGAACATAGCTTCCTTAGCGAAGACAGGTGTGATTCCAGGATACACTGGCAGGATCCTTGAGGAATGCCAGTGGCAATGGGGCAAAGTCAAAACCACACCTCATTGACGTTCACCCTGAACATTTGGTCAATTAAATACGTTTTGCCGAAGCCTTTTCATGGTTAACAGGACAGCGTAGAGTGATGCCTGTTGGTGTCATCTGCTAGTGGAGGACAAGACTCGCTAGCTTAAGAGTAGTCGAGTGCCCTGCCAAAACCCGAACTGCTCCTCTCTGATTTTATCAGCCACCAGGAGCTGGATATGGGTCAAGGAGTCGCTCGAATATCTTAAAGACTGCTGGCAAGAGCGATATTAGGCAGTTACAGGAAGCGTTGGAGGTTTCTTAGATTTCAGTATCAGAATGATGTTACACGTCTCCCACAGGGATGAAAGTACCATAGTCTCTTCATCTTTGTTACTTTAGGCCTGTAAGATTATGATGGCTACGTTTTAAACATACTCCCAACAAGCTATGTGATGTAATTCTATAACGAGCCTCTAGAGGCCACGCAAGTGCAGATAGCGAAAACTTTCTTTTTATTTTGCTGCTTCAATTACTGGGATTTCAAATTTGTTGTTTTCACAGTTTTCCTGGATTTTTAAGTTCAATCAGTTTTTTAAAAATATGAATGATTTAAAATGAATTAAGAATTTTTATGAAACGCTTGAATGAAGAATTTGTATGAAACGCGTTAGGCCGGGTGGTGTTTTTTGCTCAAAAATTTTTAGTTGATGTTGTTTGTTTGTCTTATGCAGCCAGTAAAACCCCCTTCATATAGATCTCCAAAACTCTCCTTTTCACTGTAAGTTCCAAATGTCACCCGCCTATGGATGGGTACAGTCATTCTCTCATGCTAGTATAGCATTCATGGAAAAATAGCTAATTATAAGCATTTAACTTAGTGTCTGAACAAATTGTGTGTGTGCGCGCAGACGCGGGTGTGTGTGTGTGTGTGTGTGTGTGTGTGTGTGTGCATCTATCTATATATCAGTATAATTGTTTTATTTCTGTATACAGCTAATGAAGTCACTGGAGGAGGAAGTGTGAAAAATGCATCCTTTCCTTATGTTGTGAAAATAGTAAGTAGACTAGCTTTAATATATTATAAATTATATTACTATGTTTATAAAATTTGTGAACAATGTTGGCCCATCCATAACAGTTTAAACATTAAAAAAAATATATTTGTATTCTTTCAAGTATGTTTTGATAATTGTTGTGTTTATCTAAAAAATTTTAATGACTAATATTTTAAGTATTATTATTTTACTATTTTAATGACTATTATTCAGTACTATTTTTTAGAAGCTGCTCTAAAAAACAGTAGCTGCAAAACAGTTTGGACAGTTGTTTTAAAATCTGAAAAATGAGCATTAAAAAAAAAACTGGCATCTTGAAATAAATGTAATTCAATGCCAAAATTAGTGAATTAAGTTAATTCATTATCATTTGAACTTTAAAAAAATGTATATATTTAAAAAATATATATATGAAATATATCAGTAACCAGTCTATTTGAAAGAACATAGAATGGCCTTATCGCAATAACTGAAAATTCATAAGTGATGTTAAGTTCTTACCAGAAATACGAGGTGTGACAATAAAGTTCGCGGACTCATTTTATTGTGAGCGCGATGGCAGCACTGGGAGGTTGGCAGCAGTGGTACAGCGATTGTTGACATTTCATGCAGTCATGCAATTGTTTGCAGTTCTCTCGACAACATCGTGTTGAGTGTTGCTCCGTTTTTTGTACACATGTGTTTTGCTATTGTGACTATGGAAATCAATCGTGATTTTGAAGAGCAGCGAGTTGTGATGAAATTCCTTGTGAAAGCGGGGAAAACGAACTCGGGAATTCTTGAAATGATGAACCCTGTTTACGGAGACCATCTTGTGAAAAGAAGTTCGTTCTTCAAGTAGTGCCGAGGTTCAGAGAGGGGAGAACCTCAACAGAGAACGATGATCGTTCGGGGCGCTCCTCCACTGTTCGAAATGATGTTTCTGTGCAGAAAATTGAACATGCCATCAACTCAAACCGTCGCCTTACGGTCAGAGATGTTGCTGAGGTCACCGGAATCAACCGAGAAACTGTGCGCCTCATCCTCACATGAGAGTTGGGGATGTCAAAGCGTTGTGCGAAGATAGTTCCATTAAATTGTCAGGTGAACAAAAGGAAAATCGTTTGCATGTTTGTCAAGGTTGGTTGGAGAATGCAGACATCTTTCAAAACGTGATTACGGGAGATGAAACTTGGATTTACAAGTTTGATCCTGAGACGAAGAAGCAGAGCATGGAGTGGAAGAAACCAGATGAGCCACGGACGAAAAAAGCCAGGATGTCAAAATCAAAAATCAAGGCAATGCTGATGGTTTTTTTTGACTCACGTGGAATTGTGCTCCAAGAATGGGTTCCCCAAGGTCATACAGTTAATTCTGCTTACTACCTGCAAGTAATGAAATGTCTGCGTGAAAGAGTTCACAGAAAGAGACCTGATTTGTGGCAAGACCAGTCGTGGGTGCTTCACCACGACAACACACCCTCTCACACAACCATCATTGTCAAGCAGTTTTTAATCAAAACGGCCACCACGGTCCTTGAACCCCCCCCCCCCTACTCACCGGATTTGGCCCCCTGTGATTTTTTGTTATTTCCAAAAATTAAACAAAAATTGAAAGGGCACCATTTTCATTCTCTAGATGCCATTACAGAGTCATCGTCAGAGGCACTGTCAGGGGTAACAGAGGAACAATTTCGCGAGTGCTTCGAAGCCTGGAAAAGGCGAACGGAGAAGTGCATTACAGCTCAGGGGGACTACTTTGAAGGGTGCAATGTGTAATTATATTACTTTTTTCAATAATATATTTTTACAGGATTAGTCCGCGAACTTTATTGTAATACCACGTATTATAATTTAATGATGTGGTATGTACATTTGTGTAGATGAACATTGTTAATGTATTCTATGTACTAAGTGGCATTATCAGTGCTGCCCATAGTAGCCATGAGGCTGGGTGTGAACGTAGCTGCGGGCCCCTATTATCTATCCCCTCCTACCTCCCTAAAACAAAACAACCTCCTCAACTCAACCCACTTTGTTCTATAAAAATTTACCTCTATCAAATGTAATGTAAATTTACCAAGTTAGTTTGTAATTATAATACTTAAAATGGAATTAGATAAAAATTCCTAATATTTATCACAAGATGTGTTAATTTAAAGACTTGAAAACCTTACATATAATTTACATCCAATAAAGAAATGAGCAACCTGTGATTCTTGAAATTGCTTTGCTGTTTCTGTTCAATATAGTGCCCGATATACTAGCATTACAGTAATAATCTTGAAATAAATGACACTATTGGAAGCACCAAATATTAATTAGTTTACCAAAACATTATGAGAATAACAAACGATTCTCTAGACAAAAAATAGTGCTTATAGTTACAGAGCACAGTACTTACATTATACATCTCGTAAGAATTGGACTTTTCTTGCTTCTATTGCAGTGAAGTGAAGTCTGCTATTAATTAGCGGGGTGTTTAATATCGGTAAACAAACAAGGTTTATAGTTTTGGTAATGTTATTTCATTAAATAATACTTGAGTATCGTTTTATTTAAATTCTGATGTGTTTGTTTTTTTCCCGGGCCAGCACCATAAAATCAAGGTGCGTTTTTCAGCCCCCAGGTCGACTCAGCCTGTTGAAAATGAGTACCTGGGATAACATCCTGGGGATAATAATGGGCGGCTGAAGCATAGTGCTGCCACACTGCCTTCCTTGTATGCTATACAGCTCACATAAGACAGCCTACCCTGCCTTCTCCTACACTACTTCAGGTGGTAAACATGAGAGCCATTATTATTATGTGTTTGTTTTTTCTTATTTCAATTTTATAATTGATAAATGCACCACTTTTGCTAATTTAATTTACATAATTATATTGTAATGTTTTGTACTGAGAATCTAAACACAATAAGAATAAAACTTTAAACTTATTTATATAAAATTAGTCATTATTTTATTAATTTTTATAGAATTTGATTTTATATTTTTCATTATACTTCTACAGATGATTACTGTTTCACCTATTGTGTTATTTAACATCATCAGTCATAGATGTAGGTATATTTGTGTGTGTGTGTGTGTGTGTGTGTTTGTGTGTGTGTGTTGGGGGGGGGGGCTGTTGGCCTACATGTGGAGAAGGAGGAGAGAGGGTCAAAGATTTAACAGTCTTACATACAAGTTATTGAAAACTATATTCATAAGCAGTGTAATGTGTACAATGTGTCCTATTAACATGAAAGCCATTAGCTTTGTACATTTGTCATTTTGTTTATTATTTTACAAATATACACAACATTTTTTAGATTGTATTTTTCTTTATTTTACAGGAACCTCATGAGAATGGTCCTTTATTTGTCGAAATGCATTTCTACATGAAGAATGCCAGGCCAGAGGACAGTAAGTCAAGCTTCAGTTGATAAAACTTGAAAAACATGCATTTATTGCACTCACATAAAGTACAACACCATTGCCAAATAAAATTGGATTATAACAGATTAAAAGAGGACAACTCAACTACTTCTGAAATCTGACTGTTGATTTTCCAGATCTTAGTCTTAATTGTTGAGTTGATACAGGAGAATTGTTTTAAATATGGTTGTTTTATGTGTAAAACTGTGAGCTGTGCATGCTAATTTCTTTTCGTCTGTTTATATTTCTGGTGCTACCTGCTCTGAGATGTATACTTCATATTATTTATATGCACATTGAAAATGTCATGAAATATCGTTTTACAAAATTTTTAAATATTTTTTGGCAGTGTTGTTTTTTATATTTAGTTGTTGCATGGTAGTAAATACATCTTAACCAAATATTTCTCAAAAAGGAGTCAATGGGACAAAATTGACTTATGTGTGTCTTTATGTCGATAATAAACTAAAAATGAGAAGTTAGAAAATGAAATACTGTGGCCAAGTGTTGCTTTACTGTATTCTAAATATGCAAAACAAAAGAGCAGAGAGTTGATATCCAAATCACAACAAACTAATTACTAGACACCTTGTTAAAAGTGTTGCAGAAATATATATTATGAACATAAACTAACAGAGAAGAATGTAAGATGTTCTGAACTGATATGATACATTAGCCACATGACTGGTGTATTAGTTCCATAAAACTGAATCATCTAACTGTATAATAGTATATTGTTGAAATGTTTAATATAAATTTCTGTTGTTTGTAGTCGAAAATTGGAAGAAAAGTAAGAAGTTGAAAAGTTTTGGAATGCCATGCTACTTGGGTTCAGGATCATTTGAGTTCAGAAATGAAAAGTACAGATTTCTTGTTATGGATCGTTATGCTAATGACCTGTGGTCACTTTTCATGTCCAACAGTAAGAAGTTTACATTGCAGTTCTCTCTTAAACTTGCACTACATATAGTAAGTATGAAGCAGTGAGCATCTCTATTAATTGAAACGGTATCTTTGAATGGTGAAAATTTTGAGTAGTATAATATTGAACATTCTCAAAGCTTTGTTATAAGAACTGCCCAGTGTGGTAGTTGACAGTTCTTTTGTGTCAGATATCAAATGACAAGTACTAAAATAATGTATATACATCACTATAAGTTTATGAAATAATGGTTTCTTGAATTTAGATGGATGTTTTGGAGTATATTCATAGCAGAGGTTATGCACATTGCGATATTAAAGGGTCAAATTTACTCTTTGGATTGAAAAAGGGCACAGAAGAGCAAATATACCTTGTTGACTTTGGACTGGCATCACGGTACAATACAAACAGTATATACAAACCGGACCCAAAAAAGGCACATAATGGCACAATTGAATATACAAGTCAGGATGCACATAAAGGAGGTAAATTTTAAATACCAAAAAGTATGATTTATTTATATAGCTCTATGTAACTATTCTTCTGAAGCATTTATTATTCATTGTAGAGCAGTAAACAAATCATATGAGTAAGTATTAGTGTTTATGGAACCAAACTGTAACAAAAGCGTTGTTTTTGTACATAAATGTTAACAAGAACATCATTCCCAATGTTCATATAACATTAAATATTAAATTTTGTTATGATCTTTTTTTTTACATGAATTATTTGATATCTGTCAGATAAACATTATTATTACTACAGTATGCATCTGTCTTTTTTAGACAAACACAATGATGCACAACAAACAGTTGCTATGTCTTCAAAATAATTGTATATTCTAATTTATATACTAACTAGTATACAGATAAATATTTTCTATGTTACTATCCTGTGTAGATGGATTTAAAAAAAAAACATGTTTGTAGAAAACTTAACAAAATTTATTTGATAATCACTATGGCAATGCATTCATTAGAATGAAAGTGAATTTGAAGCAAAAAATGGGATCAAGACATTAAATAAATAAGGAACCTCACCCTGACAAGAATGGATTAAGTACTTGCTAACTGATTTATTCCAGCTACAAACATGACGGTATACAGCCAGTTCACTAATAATGAAATTCAGATCTATAAAAATAAATATGTTATTTTATGTGTGGTAATCTGAAATTCTGGTATCAATGTGGTTGCATGGCTTTTTGTATCTGTTGAGACATAGACTCCTTAAATTTATAGTCCAACAATTGTGTACTTCCCCAAAATTCTATACTTTTGTTTATTCCGCTGTGTCATGTGCTGTTTCACTTAACAAGTGTGAACCATTAGGTGTTGCCCCTTATTTAGATTGTTTATGTTCCGCAATGTACATATGTATGTGACGTATTTTGTGTGCAAATCTAGTCCTACAATTTTGTTGTAGTACACAGTGCAGCAGTTTTTCTAGAGTGCAGCAGGAATGAAAATGTATTCTTGAAGCACAAGTTGCACACTTATACATGATAAGACAATGGTGCCCTACTTTTCCTCATTCTGTGTGCAGTTTTTAGGTTTAACTTGTTCTCTTAAGTTATATCGTACTGTAGTCAGTTTATCTGAACTTCATTGGAAAGTTATTTTGGTTGTACGAGATATGTCCATAAGGTACTCCGAGTACCATCCATAAACATTATCAGTGGATAAGCTTTGTCATGTATGTAGCTTTGTCAACCATCCGCAATCAGGCCCATGATGGAGGCTCTCCAGCAATTAGGGTAGACCACCTGATAGTCATACTGATGTTTATGTAGCCTGTACTTAACTTTGATCCATGTCAGGCTATTTGTGACATGGATCTGTCAGTGGATTATTGGTCTCATGCTTGTTTTTTAATTGGCCAGGAACTTTTTCATTCAATTGACATCTTAAGCCGGTCACGCACTAAACATCGCCGCTGTCCAGCATGCCCGACATCGGTAATAAATGTGCACACCATACTGTCATGCAACTCGTCCAGCGTGCCAGACGTTCTCGTTGATAGGACATGTTCCACAGACATCTATATTATATTTTTCGATAAATTTTGATGTTATTTCACGGCCCATTATGAATTGTAATTAAAACTAATAATAACAATATTAAAAATAATAACTGTTAATGATATTTGAATGTATTATGTAAACGAAGAATAAACTAAACTAAATATTAAACTGAAATTTTATCTGAATCATTACTTATTAAATATAAACTAAAGAATGAATGTAAGTAAAATTAAACAGTAAACATTTATTAAACGAATGTGCTCTAAAAACATGTACTGTACTTGCTCGAAAATGAAGATTTGATAGCAAGCGTACGCATGATCAAACATGCACGATGCATGATTCCTCGACATTCGTCAACACTACACACAATCCATCCGCACGTCGTGTGGCTTAAGCTGATTGTCTTGCTGGACTCAGTTTTCGTCATGTACATCCTTCAAAAAATACACGACGTGCAGATGGATGCCAAAGCTATGCACTGTCGTTTTTGACTTGCTGTCCGTCATGACGTCCAGCGGGGATGGTTAGTGCATAGACAGCTTTAGACTCTCACAGCCGGCGTCAACCCTGTTAAAGCTGTTACTTTTTACCGGGCTATTAGGCCGTGGTCTAATGCTGTTACAAGGAGTACCAGCTTTAACAGACTTTCTCTTTCATCTCTGTCAAGTAGTCCAAAGGCATGGGCCCAAATGTATCTAGCGAGTGACAGGTCTTTCCTTCTCACACAACCAGTGGTAGTGGTACATGCAGTATCACAAGTGTTCACCACATGATCCCTCAGTGCCAATACAGTCCAGTGTGCTTGACAGCAAGCATTCCTGGCCAAGGGGTTGCAGAGGCTTCATTTCACAATTATCATCTTTCTCCCTCCTTGTCATGCACATTTATGCATTTCTCCTTAAATTTCTTATACAGATTTCCATCTTATCACCATGGCAATGATACAACCAGTGATTTCAGCAACAGTTCTATGGCCTGCTTGCAGACTGAAACGTCCCCCTGAATTTTTATTTAAAATTTTTTTTTAGGGGTCGTGACTTAATTCTTAAAACTAGACTCGTGGTCTAGACGGAAGAAAAACTGTGGTGAGCCCATCGTGACAGGGCTTGCAATAAAACACTTGCATAACTATCACAGTGTTTTATTAGCGTTCATATTATCATGATAACATTTTTAATCCAGTGTACACAATTGAATTCTCAATGTTCATTTCATAGACATCTGTCTATCAAGTAGTATTAATCACAATTGGCAATATTATTAACAAACAACAAATTATTCAACACATTTAAGTACACTGTTGCAACATAAGCCGACATTTCTATATATTAACATTTATTCAAATGGCATTTTCTAAATCACAGTTTCACTAAAGTTGCTAAATAACAATTCTATAGGTACCTTATTAATTCAATTTATGCTCACACAATAATACATCATCACTGACAAGAAACATGTAGTTATGTCGGTTTATATCTGATAAATGAAATTCAAAAAATTTTGCATTAAAAGAAAAATATATATATATTTTTTCTATATAGGTAAGTAACTCGATGTTTCTTGCAATAATGTACTGTTTCTCACAGAGAAAATTTAGAAAAGCTAGCCAATAATACTTTACCATTACTTTATGCATAACGTTGTTACTGACATTTTACATTCACCAGAAACTGCATAATAAAACTGACCAACTAACAGTTTAAAAATTTTTCTGTTCCAATTACACACAGGAAAAAAGACAATTAATTTTATATAATACAATATGGCAATGGACATATATTAACAGGAAGATTCTTTAATACAGTCAATCATACAATTCACAACATGTCTCCAGGGCATGCTATAACAGAACTTTAATCATTGAATATCTGCATTTACTGTTTATGAAGGTATCTTTCGTTTTATATGTTAAATCCAATGAAATGCTGTGTTTGTGGTTTAATATAAGGAATACTCCCACCTGTACTTGGAAAATTACATGTTGTCCGGAATTAGAGATGACGATGACTATGTTGAGACAACTGGTGAGTTTGAGCTCTGAATAGTATGCTTCATTTTCTGGGCAGTTGTTCAGGGTGGTGTAGTGGGGATTTCTCCGGGTCTGACGGCGTTGGGGAGCTTATTGCGATGCTCTGCAGATGAAAACTGATGGCCTGTCTCCATCCTCGCAACCCTTTCTCCTCCCGACTATGCGGGAACCCTGGAAAAAATTTTATTTGTAGATAGCCGTCAAGAAAATACCTTAGCATAATTCTTTCTCGCCCCCATAAACCCAGATCACAGACACACTGTCACAGTTCTGTACCGACAACTAAGTGTTAATAGAAATAGTAATCCTCACAATTTCAGATTTCAAATTACATTTACCTTTAAATATTTGTTACATAAAATTATTACTTTACATGTGAATATAATTTCTGACATCTCATTTTTTAATTTTCAAGCAAGCAAAGGCAAGTCGGCCACGTGCTCTCAGCTACCCAGACGTAACATTTGAGTCGCACACACACATATAAACATAATACCCACACAAGCCCTTAATAAATTAACATTAATACAATACTTTTGGCTCACCTGAAGCACTTAAAAAATATTACGAACTCATTTCGTAAAGATGGACCACAATGTACCACGCCGCCAGACCAAGCATCCAGAGAGCAAAAATTAAAATGAAGAGTAGCGGTTCCTGCCGGCCGACCATGAGTATCGAAAACTTGTACAAAACAGCTGACGTGACACCGCGGACTTGATTACGTTGCCCCAAGGTATCGCGATATAACGGTCAAGGCCGAGCTATATAGCCGTGCTCTTGCCTAGCCCACACGTAACCTTTGGTACTGACATTCGGTCGGCATTGTCGGCGCGAAATATGGCCGGGAAAATTTACTATCTAAATTTGCAACAGCACAAGACAAAAGGACATTACAAGTCTTATGGCTGACAGAAGAGGCAGTAAATGCTTTGTGTTTGCTTGGTCATCACTGTAACAAAATAAAATGTAATCGTTATTTCAAAACAAAATGGACACAGATTGGTGGTTTACAGTGTAAAACTATTATTATTTTCTACTACACATGCATCATTTTGTTATGGTAACCAGTTTATCTATACTAGCCAGTTGAAGATCAATTTTGGAGTGGTTCTCATACATATATCTTATTTTTAATCGCTGCCGTTGTCCAAGTACTTATTAAATTTGGGAACCAGATTAATTAATATCCTTGATTTTTAGATGTCTACTTCCAGTCCTTTAAACCAGTTCATGTCCGCTTCTTTCCTTCATTATCGTTGGTGAACTTTTTCTGGTCAGATATTTTTTCAGATGATATGGACTATATGACACATGATCCTAAACATCCCATTATCATCGGGCATATGGATCAAGCAGAGAGACAGTGTGTCTCAGTATCTCCCTCTTTTTGTTTTAAGTAACCTGTCAAACCATCTCAGTCTGTGACAGTGTTCATCATCAGTAAATGTTGTCTATGTAGTCAACAAGAAGAACCCTTCTCTCTGTCAAAATACTGAAGCCATGTTTTAAATTATGTTTTAATTCATAAGTAGTAACAATTGTATTAGCTGAGTAATTTTAGAAATTCTCAAAATTCACCCTAGCTCCAAATTTTGCCACATGTGACAACTTAAAAGCATGGCTGTCTGAAAAGGGATGACCATCTAATTTTGAAATCATTGACATTGTTAATGAGTATTTTGGTAAATTAAATAGAGGCTATTTTTCTGACTGCATTAGAAAAAATTAAGTACTATTGGGACTAAATGTTTTAAACTAAATAAAGATAAAGTGTAAAAAAATAATAAAAATGCTTTTATTAAAAAAATGGTGTTTTCTTGTACCAGCCAGATACTTATCGAACAACCCTTGTATGAGGAACATAACAGTATTACTTGCCAAAGTTAGTTTATAAACAGTTTTTATTAATTTTTGTTTATTTGTTTGTTTTCAGGTCTTAGTTTTTTATCATGCAAGTTGTGTGTTTTGTTCATATCTTTATTATCTTTTTGTTTAGTAATAACTCGTAGAGGAGACATGGAAATCTTGGGCTTTAATTTACTTCACTGGGTTACATCCAGCTTACCTTGGGAAAATGATATATCTGATCCAAAAGCGGTTGAATCAAAAAAGAATGAATTGATGTCTTCGGTTTCCACGTACCTAAAAAATAAGAAAATTAATGCACCTTCAGGTAAAAAAATATTCAACACATTTTATTTATAGTAAGAAAAATATATTGTATTGAATTTTTAGTTGTAATCTTGAATACATCATATTTTATTTATTTCTTTTACTCATTGCAATGTTTTGGTATTTGTTTATAGTAAAAAGTTTATTAACTGTGTCATAATAGTTTAACTTAATGTAGTGTGCAATGTACAGAGAAATAGTAGAGCTTCTGGCAATTATATTGTCTTTCTAAAAATAGTATAAAAATCCTTAATGTTTTCTTATACTGTATTTAATTATTGATAGCCGTTCATAATTATGATTCTGCAGTATCTACATGGTGACATTTATATGGTGTCACAATTTTTTCTTATTGGTTAATAAGTGACGAAATGTGTGGTGAGGATCATAGGTCAATAAATATAGACGCAAATTTTAAACCATTATTGTTGATGTTTTAATAATATTTGTTGCCATCATCGGGACCTGTGTCTGGACAATGCAGAAATAATCAAACACATAAACAGACCAATTAATTGAGTAAATATGTGTGCACACAAGTAAGACAGTGTGTATTATATCTGCAAACATATTGTTGCACTTAAATAGAGTAATATAATTATAATATTCCAAGAGCAATATATTCTAATTAATATATTAATAATATAATAATTGCTAAATCATTGTTATAAATACAGTTATAATTGAATGTATATTTGAATTGTAGGGATGTTTGAATATGTACATTATTAAAAGTTGTTATTATTATTATTATTAATTATCAATGTTGCAAAACATTTTATGAGGTGTGATAAAAAAATAACAAGAATTTCTTAATTTTGCGTGCTATACATTTTCAGTTTACGATATTTTTTTCTCATGTTGATACCACTCTCCGTGTCATGTGTCTCAATTGTTGGGAGTATCAGACACTTAGCTTGTGTTTAACGATAGAACATTGATGACACACTTCTGTACGATTGGCGATTTTTATATTTTCTAACCGATGGAACAAATAATTTGTATTAAATTTTGTGTTAAAAATAATATCAAGTACAGTGAAGTAGTGTAAATGTTGGAAAAGGCTTTTGCCAGAATACTGTGTCGTAACCAAGTGTTTGTGAGTGGTACAAATGTTTCCATGAAGACATTGTAGGTAACAAGAAAACTGGAGGTCGTACAACATCAACCACCAAAGGCAATGTGGAAAACGTTAAGGATATTGTGCTCAGTAAATATCAAGTCACTGTAAGGGAAACTACTGTTGAAGTTGATATCGTATGGGTCATAAGCAATTTTTACTTCCATATTCCTTAAGGAATGGAAGTATGGTGATGGCAAAAAAAATCGTGTTCGAGATTATTGCAGATTCTGATTCTACTACACTCAAAACATGAAAAAAAGTCGTTTTCCGAAAAGTGTCTGTGTGTCTGTCTGTCTGTCTGTCTGTCTGTAGATTTTTTTTCTATGGCAAACGATAACTGCCGCAAATTCAAACAGAATCAAATAATTTTTTGCATACAGCCCTGATTTGTAGAGTACTCGCGACCTATTGTTTTTGGTGAAGATCGGTTGAGGGAAAGGGGTAGTTTACCTGAAACGGTTTTTTTTATCAAGGGAAATTTTTTTTTTTTGGCAAACGATAACAGCCGCAAATTCAAACAGAATTAAATAATGTTTCGTATACAGCCCTGAATTGCAGAGTTCTCAAGACCTATTGTTTTTGGTGAAGATCGGTTAAGGGAAAGGGGTAGTTTACCTGTAACATTTTATGTTTTAACAAGGGTATTTCCTATGGCAAATGATAACAGCCGCAAATTCAAACAGAATCAAAAGATTATTTGCATACAGTCCTAAATTGTAGAGTTCTCAAGACCTATTGTTTTTGGTGAAGATCGGTTGAGGGAAAGGGGTAGTTTACCTGCAACATTTTTTTAACAAGGGTATTTTCTATGGCAAACGATAACAGCCGCAAATTCAAACAGAATCAAATAATGTTTTGCATACTGCCCTTATTTGTAGAGTACTCAAGACCTATTGTTTTTGGTGAAGATCGGTTAAGGGGAAGGGGTAGTTTACCTGCAACGTGTTTTTATCAAGCGTATTTTCTATGGCAAACGATAACAGCCGGAAATTCAAACAGAATCAAATAATATTTTGCATACAGCCCTGAAATGTAGAGTTCTCAAGACCTATTGTTTTTGGTGAAGATCGGTTGAGGGAAAGGGGTAGTTTACCTGCAACGTTTTTTTAACAAGGGTATTTTCTATGGCAAACGATAACAGCCGCAAATTCAAACAGAATCAAATAATGTTTTGCATACAGCCCTGATTTGTAGAGTACTCAAGACCTATTGTTTTTGGTGAAGATCGGTTAAGGGAAAGGGGTAGTTTACCTGCAACGTTTTTTTATCAAGCGTATTTTCTATGGCAAACGATAACAGCCGCAAATTCAAACAGAATCAAATAATTTTTTGCATACGTCCCTGAATTGTAGAGGTCTCAAGGACTTTCGATTTTGGTGAAGATCGGTTAAGGGGAAGGGGTAGTTTACCTGCAACCTTTTACGTTTTAACAAGAGTAAAGTACTTGAAAATTTATTTAAACTTTTTCAAACAATGGTAATTGTTAAAAATAAAATAATTTTGTTGCCAAGCAATAAAATTAAAATTTTTTCATTTTAATGTAAATCGTGTATAAGAGAAAATATATCGCGCTTGGCAGGCGATATTAAGATTTAAATATAAATCTTAGAATATGGAAGTCATGTATGGTTCTCCATACCGATATTTACTAACGTTTTGGGGATAAAATGAATTAGCAACCTTTGGCTGAGCAAATGTTGGCTGAAGTCGCTGATGACCCGGATGTACCCGTACATGTCATAACAGGTGACAAAACATGGGTGTACAGCTGTGATATTGAAACAGATGCTTAATTGTCCCAGTGGAAGCTTCCTGAAGAGTCAAGACCAAAAAAGCATGCCAAGTGAGATTAAATGTGCTTTCTTTTGTTACAATCGCATAGTCTACTACAAATTCTTACTGTCAATAAAGAGTATTACCTTGAAGTCTTACGTCAGTTGCACGAGACAGTCTGAAAAAAAGACGAGAACTGTGAGCAAACAATTCTTGCATTTTGCACCATGATAACGCACCACTCACACTTCACTACTGCTTCCCATTTTTTAGGCAAAAAGTAACACTTTTGTAACGGCACAGCCACCTTGTTCACCAGATATGGTCCCATGTGGCTTTTTCTTCCCAAAAATGAAGAGTACAATGTAGGGACAATGTTTTGTGACCATAGAGAAGATAAACCCAAGATCGCTGAGTGAACTGAAGGCTATACCAAAACAAGAGTTTCACAAATGTTTTATTGACCGGAAAGAACATTCATATAAGTGCATTGTATTTGATGGGGAGTGCCTTGAAGGGAACAATATTAATTTTGAAGATAAATCATTTTATTAAAAAATAAGAATTTTATTGTTATTTTTGTTATCACACCTCATATATGAACTTGTTGAGAAACTACTTTTAACAGTATGTGTTGAAAATGCTCTTCTCTTTTCAGTGATTGTAAAGTATCTTGAGCTTGTCTCAAAACTGAAACATGATGAGGAACCCGATTATAATCAGTATAACAAAATGTTCCTAAATGAACTGAAAAATTTGGGAAGTAGTGATACTTCATTGAACTCAACTCCTGCAAAGAAGAAGAAACAGTCTAATGAAAATGAAGTTGTGTCACCAAAGAAAAGGGTAACAAAGAAGAAAATTCCAGAAAGTGTGCTCAATGGTTGTGATGTGTCAGATGAAGAAGACCAACATGAACCTGATAGTGGTACTGTAACAGATAATTTACCCAAAAAGACAACACATAAAAGTAAAAAAGAATCATCTGGTATTAGCTGGAGAGACTGTCCTACAGCTAAAGCGAGCAATATAAACAGACCCGGAGAATATAAAAGGAAAAGTCCAAGTGATGCAGGTAAATTTGTTTCTGATGATAGTGGCAGAGCTGGTCAGTATAAAGGAAAAATAGGGAGAAGTCCTACAAGATCTCCATCAGTGAAAAAGAGAAAACAAGGACTTCATAAAGTCAAATGAGAATTATTTTTTTGTTTTTTATTTCTATTAGTAAAAGAATGTTAACATTTTGTAAAGGAAACTTGTTTGATAAGTAAAATTTTAAATACTCACTAGAATGAGTGTATTAATGTATTTGTAAATATTCATTTAAGTATTTTTTTTTTTTGTAATTGTATTGTACTTTGAAATGTTTTTTATTTGAACAAAAGACATTGTGCCTTTAGCATCATATATTCTGTTAAATAATTTTGATATTTTCCTGTATTTTCTGTTTATTATTACTGCAATTAATGCTACAACAATATGATTATATTTATTAATATACTTTGTAAGCTTGTTTCATAGTTACTGTTTGTTCCTTCCCCTTGTGTTATTCAACAATTTGTTTATCAATTTTTTTATTACTGGGAAAGATAATATATGATTACACATAATTGACAAGAATTCCTGGATTAGACACTATGAAAAATTTTGGACAGATGAGAAGGTAAATAATGCAGGAGGACAAGATATAACTGTCACTCTTCCGGTTGTTAATAGTAATATACACCTTGGGGATAACATAACAGAAAAATTAACAGAAGCTCTAGACCAAGTGAAGAATGGAAAAGCAACAGGACCAGATGGAATTAACACAGAACTCCTAAAAGGTGGTGGACTTCTATTAAAACTACACCTTTGGCATTTGATTAATGCATGCTGGAAAACAAAGACAATTCCAGATTCTTGGAGAATAGCACAGGTAATATCGCTGTTTAAGAAAGGGGACAGAAATGGCTGTGGAAATTATCGAGGCATAAGCCTGTTGAATACAGCCTACAAATTATATACAAGGATAATTAATAACAGACTAAAGAATATTGCTTACACTCTTCTTCCTGAAGAACAATCTGGATTTAGAAAAGGAAGATACTGTAGTGACAATGTCACAATTATGCACCAGTTGATAGAAAAAAGAAGAGAATTCCATCTAGAGACACTTATTGCCTTCATAGACTATGAAAAAGCGTTTGATAAGGTGAATAGAGACATATTGTCGAAAATATTGGAGCAAAGAGGACACCCACGTTATATAATAGAAGTAATAAAAAGGCTATATGGAAGAATGGACATTACTATAAACACCAGGAAGGAGAAAACGGAACCTATTACTGTTCACAGAGGCAATAGACAAGGGTTTATCACCTATTTTATTTAACATATATATTGATGATGTTGTAAAGCAATGGAAACAACGTACTGGCCATGGAATCTGCGAGTATTTACTTTCCTATAATTTCTCCATTAACACTGGTGTTTGCTGATGATAAAGTTATCCTACAAAAAAAAAACTAAAATGGATTACAAAAAACAGTTCATCAATTCAGCAAAATTTGCCATGAATATAATTTAAAAATTTCCATGACAAAGATGAAAATAATGGTGTTTAACGGAAAATTCCCAATACACTCCAAAATAGTAATAGACAATAAAATTATTGGACAAATATCTCACTACAGCTATCTAGGGTGTGACGTAAGCTGTGAAGATGAACACGATATCGATAATAAAATAAACAGATACCAGAGGATGTGTAGCACAGTTCATAAGACTGGGAAAGAAAGTACGAAAAGATACATAATTGAAATTTTATAAAGTAATGGTGGGACCAGTATTGATGTACAGGAGTGAATCGTGGACACTCACCCAAAATCAGAGAATATGAATTGAAGCTGCTGAACTGAAATTATTAAGGTGAGTCAAAGGATGCGTCCTAAGATATCACATAAGAAATGCAGACATAAGACAAGAGCTGAATATATACTCAATAAATGATAAAATTAAACAAAATAAAGAAAACTGGATACAACACATAAGTAGAATAGGTGACAGAGAATACCAAAAAACATATAAACCAAATATACAGAAAACAATATACTGTATGCCTCGTGGAGAACGAGATAGAGCCAGATCAAGAAAACGGTGGCTGTCAAGACAAAACAAGGTGCAAGTCTAGTCCTTGAAGTAAAGAATTTTTTATTAAAAAAAGAATGGCAATATTGAGTTCCATAGATCAAATACTTTAATTAAACATTACTCTATAAACAAAACAATATGTGCTTAAAACATAAGGGAAAAACAATTATCTGGATGATGGATGATGTGCATGTAGAGATTTTTAGTGTGTCCTTTAAATAACAACTATATCAGGGATAACATCAAATGATCCTTCCTTCCCAGAGTAAATATCGGTATGAAGAACCATACATGACTTCCATGTTCTAAGATTTATATTTAAAATCATTTTTGAAATAAAATATTTCCGTAGAAACTACTTCTTTCTACTTATTGCTTCAGCCTTAACCACAGTCCTGTGGTCACTAATGTATACCACCTCACGTTATCGCACTCAATTTTCACTGATGATGGCAGTCGATGGCACTGCCGAAAAGTCTGGTTTTGCAGAAAACATTGGACTACGGCCAAACAGACCGGGAAGGAATTTTAACAACAAACTACTCCTCTGTTGCCGATAATGTTGTACAATATAAAAAATATCCCCTCCCCCTTCAACTATAATTTTCATTTATAGAAAATTACCCTCACCCCGTTCAACTAGCCTCTTCATTTATTGATATTTCATCTACGTTTCTGCAGTGGATTTATTATGACCTTCTTATTATGATACTTTATTTATCAAAATTAAGTACTTTACTCTTGTTAAAACATAAAATGTTGCAGGTAAACTACCCTTTCCCCGTAACCGATTTTCACCAAAATCAACAGGCCTTGACTCCTCTACAACTCGGGCACATATGTAAAAAGTTAGTTGATTCTGTTTGAATTTACGGCAGTTATCGTTCGTCATAAAAAAATTACTCTTGATAAAACATAAAATGTTGCTGATAAACTACCCCTTTCCCTTAACCGATCTTCACCAAAATCAACAGGCCTTGAGTCCTCTACAATTCAGGAATGTACGCAAAAAATTATTTGATTCTGTTTGAATTTGCGGCTGTTATTGTTTGCCATAGAAACAATTCTACACACAGACACTCTTAGAAAAATATCGGTATGGAGAACCATACATGACTTCCATGTTCTAAGATTTATATTTAAAATCATTTTCGAAATGAACTATTTCCATACTTCTTTCTTCAGCCTTAACCACAGTACTATGATCACTAACCTATACCACATCACGATAGTGCACTGAATTTTCACTGACGATGGCAGTCGATAGCGCTGCCGAAACGTCTGGTTTTGTAGAAAACATTGGATCAAGCCCAGTAAGGAATTTTAACAACAAACTAATTCTTTGTTGCCGATAACGTAGTACACATAACATAAATAAAAATTATCCCCTCCCCCTTCAACTTTAATTTTCATTTATAGAAAATTACCCCCACCCCGTTCAACTAGGCTCTTCCTTTATAGATATTTCATCTACGTTTCTACAGTGGATTATTAAGATCTTATCAGGATACTTTATCAAAATTAAGTACTTTACTCTGTTACAACAAAAAATGTTTCTGGTAAACTACCCTTTCCCCGTAACCGATCTTCACCAAAATCAATAGGCCTTGAGTCCTCTACAACTCGGACACATATGTAAAGAATTATTAGATTATGTGTGAATTTACGGTAGTTATCGTTCGTCATAGAAAAAATTAACCTTGTTATCACATAAAACGTTGCAGGTAAACTACCCCTTTCTCTTAACTGATCTTCACCAAAATCAACAGGTCTTGAGTCCTCTATAATTCAGGGACGCATGCATAACATTATTTGATTCTGTTTGAATGTGAGGCAGTTATCGTTCATCAAAGAAACAATTACTCTTGTTAAAACATAAAATGTTGCAAGTAAACTACCACTTTCCCTTAAACGATCTTTACCAAAATCAACAGGCCTTCAGTTCTTTACAATTCAGGAACGTATGTAAAAAATTATTTGATTCTGTTTCAATTTACGGCAGTTATCGTTCGTCATAGAAAAAATTACCCTTATTAAAACATAAAATGTTGCAGGTAAACTACACCTGTCTCTTAACTGATCTTCACCAAAATCAATAGGTCTTGAGTCCTCTACAATTCAGAGATGCATGCAAAACATTATTCGATTCTGTTTGAATGTGCGGGAGTTATCGTTCTTCATAGAAAAAATTACCCTTCTTAAAACATTAAATGTTGCAGGTAAACTACCCCTTTCCCTTAACCAATCTTCACCAAAATCAACAGATATTGAGTTCTCTATAGCTCAGGAAAGTATGCAAAACATTATTTGATTCTGATTGAATTTACGGCATTTATCATTGGTCATAGAAATATCGGCATGGAGAACCATACATGACTTCCATGTTCTAAGACTTATATTTAAAATAATTTACGAAATTAAATGTTTCCATAGAAACTACTTCTTTCCACTTATTGCTTCAGACTTAACCACAGTACTGTGGTCACTAACGTATACCACCACACATCGCTCTCGATTTCCACTGATAATGGCAGTCGACGGCACTGCCGAAACGTCTGGTTTTGCAGAAAAATTGTACTACGGCCAAACACCCTGGGAAGGAATTTTAACAACAAACTACTACTTTGTTGCCGATAACGTAGTACACATAAAAATTTTCCCCTCCCCCTTCAACTATAATTTTCATTTATAGAAAATTACCCCCACCCCGTTCAACTAGCCTCTTCATTTATAGATATTTTATCTACATTTCTACAGTGGATTATTAAGATCTTCTTATCACGATACTTTATTTATCAAAATTAAGTACTTTACTCTTGTTATAACAAAAAATGTTTCTGGTAAACTGCCCTTTCCCCTTAACCGATCTTCACTAAAATCAATAGGCCTTGAGTATTCTATAACTCAGGCACTTATGTAAAAAATTATTTCATTCTGTTTGAATTTACGGCAGTTATCGTTCGTCATGAAACAATTTCTCTTGTTACAACATAAAATGTTGCAGGTAAACTACCCCTTTCCATTAACTGATCTTCAACAAAATCAACAGACATTGAGTTATCTACAAATCGGGAAGGTATGCACAAAATTATTTGATTCTGTTTAAATGTGCGGCAGTTATAGTTCGTCATATAAACAACTACTCTTGTTAAAACAAAATGTGGCAGGTAAACTACCCCTTTCCCTTAACCGATCTTCACCAAAGTCAACAGGCCTGCAGTCTTTTATAATTGATGAAGTATGCAAAAACATATTTGATTCTGTTTGAATGTGCAGCAGTTGTCGTTCGTCATAGAAAAAAATTACCCTTGTTAAAATAAAATGTTGCAGGTAAACTACCCCTTTCCCGTAACCGATGTTCACCAAAAACAAAAGGTCTTGAGAACTCCACAATTCAGGGCTGTATGCAAAATATTATTTGATTCTGTTTGAATTTGCGGATGTTATCGTTTGCCATATAAAAAAATTACGCTTGATTTAAAAAAACTGTTGCAGGTAGCCTACCCATTTCCCTTAACCGATCTTCACCAAAAACAATAGGTCTAGAGTGCTCTGCATATCAGGGCTGTATGTAAAAAATTATTTGATGGAATTTGCGGCTGTTATCGTTTGCCATAGAAAAAAATCTAAGATAGACAGACAGACACACACATAGACACTTTTTGAAAAATGACTTTTTCATGTTTTGAGGGTAGTACAATCAGAATCTGCAATAATCTCGAACACGATTTTTTTTACCGTCACGATTTTTTTTAAGTATCGGTATGGAGAACCATACATGACTTCCATGTTCTAAGATTTATATTTAAAATCATTTTCGAAATGAAATATTTCTATAGAAACTACTTCATTCTACTTATTGCTTCAACCTTAACCACAGTACTGTGGTCACTAACGTATACCACCTCACGTTTTCACAGTCGATTTTCACTGATGATGGCAGTCGATGGCACTGCCTAAAAGTCTGGTTTTGCAGAAAACATTGGACTATGGCTAAACAGCCTGGGAAGGAATTATAACAAAGATCTTCTTCTTTGTTGCTGATAACGTAGTACACATATAACAAATTCTCCCCTCACCCTTCAACTAAAATTTTTATTAATAGAAAAATACCCCCACCTTGTTCACCTAACCTCTTCATTTATAGATATTTCATCTACGTTTCTACAGTGGCTTATTATGAGCTAGCTATCAGGATACTTTATCATTCGTCATATAAAAAATTACCCTTGTTAAAACATAAAATGTTGCCGGTAAACTACCCCTTTCCCTTAACTGATCTTCACTAAAATGAACAGACCTTGAGTTCTGTATAATTCAAAATTTTATGCAAAAGAGTACTTGATTCTGTTTGAATTTACGGCAGTTATCGTTCGTCCAAAAAAAAAATTACCCTTTTTAAAACAAAATGTTGCCGGTAAACTACCCTATTCCCTCAATCGATCTTCACCAAAACGGACATGTCTTGAGAACTCCACAATTCAGGGCTGTATGCAAAACATTATTTGATTCTGTTTGAATTTACGGCTGTTATCGTTTGCCATAGAAATACCCATGTTAAAATATAAAACGTTGCAGGTAAACTACCCTTCCCTTAACCGATCTTCACCAAAATCAACAGACCTTGAGTTCTGTATAATTCAAAATTTTATGCAAAAGAGTAGTTGATTCTGTTTGAATTTACGGCAGTTATCGTTCGTCCAAAAAAAATTACCCTTTTTAAAACATAAAATGTTGCCGGTAAACTACCCTATTCCCTCAATCAATCTTCACCAAAACGGACATGTCTTGAGAACTCCACAATTCAGGGCTGTATGCAAAACATTATTTGATTCTGTTTGAATTTACGGCTGTTATCGTTTGCCATAGAAATACCCATCTTAAAATATAAAACGTTGCAGGTAAACTACCCTTCCCTTAACCGATCTTCACCAAAATCAACAGACCTTGAGTTCTGTATAATTCAAAATTTTATGCAAAAGAGTAGTTGATTCTGTTTGAATTTACGGCAGTTATCGTTCGTCCAAAAAAAAATTACCCTTGATAAAACATAAAATGTTGCTGGTAAACAACCCCTTTCCCTTAGCCGATTTTCAACAAAATCAACAGACCTTGAGTTCTCTATAATTCAAAAAAGTGAGCAAAAACGTAGTTGATTCTGTTTGAATTTACTGCAGTTATCATTCGTCATATAAAAAATTACGCTTGTTAAAACATGAAATGTTGCAGGTAAACTACCCCTTTTCCTTAACCGATCTTCACCAACACCAATAGGTCTTGAGAACTCTACAATACAGGGCTGTATGCAAAACATTATTTGATTCTGTTTGAATTTGCGGCTGTTATCGTTTGCCATAGAAAAAAATCTATAGACACTCACTCACACACTTTTCGAAAAATGACTTTTTTTCATGTTTTGACTAGAAAAAAATCTATAGACACTCACTCACACACTTTTCGAAAAATGACTTTTTTTCATGTTTTGACTAGAAAAAAATCTATAGACACTCACTCACACACTTTTCGAAAAATGACTTTTTTTCATGTTTTGACTGTAGCACAATCAGAATCTGCAATAATCTCCAATACGATTTTTTTCATAGCAACTACTTCTTTCTTCAGCCTTAACCACAGTACTGTGGTCACTATCGTATACCACCTCACGTTAGCGCATTCGATTTTCACTGATGATGACAGTCCATAGTACTGCCGAAACATTTGGTTTTGTAGAAAACATTGGACCACACCAAACGTGGGGGAAGGAATTTTAACAACAAACTAATTCTTTGTTGATAACGTAGTACCCATGACACAAATAAAAATTATCCCATCCCCTTTCCACAATCAATTCCATTTATAGAAAATTACCACCTTCATTTATTAAAATTACCCCCACCTCTTCATTTATAGATATTTCATCTACGTTTCTACAGTGGATTATTATGATCTGCTTTTCAGGATACTTTATTTATCAAAATTAATTACTTTACCTTTGTTAAAACATAAAACGTTGCAGGTAAACTACCCCTTTCTCTTAACTGATCTTCACCAAAATCAATAGGCCATGAGTGCTCTACATTTCAGAGCTGTATGCAAAAAATTATTGGATTCTGTTTGAATTTACGGCAGTTTTCGTTCGGCATGAAAAAATTTCTCTTGTTACAACATAAAATGTTGGAAGTAAACTACTCCTTTCCCTTAACCGATCTTCACCAAAATCAATAGGTCTTGAGTACTCTGCAATTCAGGGATGCATGCAAAACATTATTTGATTCTGTTTGAATGTGCGGCAGTTATCGTTCATCATAGAAACAATTACTCTTGTTAAAACAGTAAAGGTGGCAGATAAACTACCCCTTTCCCTTAACCGATCTTCACCAAAATCGATAGACCTCTAGTTCTTTACAATTCAGGAACGTATGCTAAACATTATTTGATTCTCTTTGAATTTACGGCAGTTATCGTTCGTTGTAGAAAAAAAATTACCCTTGTTTAAACATAAAATGTTGCTGGTAAACTACTCCTTTCCCTTAACATATCTTCACCAAAATCAACAGACCTTGAGTACTTAAAACTTCAGGAATGTATGCAAAAAATTGTTTGATTCTTTTTGAATATGCGGCAGTTATCACTCGTCATAAAAATAAAATTACCCTTTTAAAACATAAAACGTTGCAGGTAAACTACTCCTTTCCCTTAACCGATCTCACAAAAATCAACAGACATTGAGTTCTCTATAGCTCAGGAAGGTGTGCAAAACATTATTTGATTCTGATTGAATTTTCGGCAGTTACAATTCGTCATAAAAATAAAATTACCCATGTTAAAACATAAAACGTTGCAGGTAAACTACCCCTTTCCCTAACCCGATCTTCAACAAAAACAAAAGATCTTGAGAACTCTACAATTCAGAGTTGCATGCAAAAAATTATTTGATTATGTTTGAATTTGCAGCTGTTCCCAAATTTTTCGTTATAAAAATAAAATTACCCATGTTAAAACATAAAACGTTGCAGGTAAACTACCCCTTTCCCTTAACCGAACTTCACCAAAAACAATAGGTCGTGAGTACTCTACAATCAGTGCTGTATGCAAAAAATTATTTGATTCTGTTTCAATTTGCGGCTCTTATCATTTGCCAAAAAATATACCCTTTTAAAACAAAAACGTTGCTGGTAAACTACCCTTTTCCCGTAACCGATGTTCACAAAAAAAAATAGGTCGTGTGAAATCTACAATTCAGGACTGTATGCAAAATATTATTTGATTATGTTTGAATTTGCGGCTGTTATCGTTTGCCATATAAAAAAATTACCCTTGATTTAAAAAAACGGTTGCCGGTAAACTACCCCTTTCCCTTAACCTATCTTCACCAAAAACAATAGGTCTTGAGTGCTCTACAAATCAGGGCTGTATGTAAAAAATTATTTGATGGAATTTGCGGCTGTTATCGTTTCCCATAGAAAAAATCTACAGATAATCAGACACACACACAGACACTTTTCGAAAAATGACTATTTTTCATTTTTTGAGGGTAGTACAATCAGAATCTGCAATAATCTGGAACTCGATTTTTTTTTGCCATCACCATACTTCCATTTCCTTATGGAACATGGAAGTAAAAAATCGGTATGGAGAACCATACATGACTTCCACGTTCTAAGATTGATATTTAAAATCATATTCGAACTGAAATATTTCCATAGAAACTGCTTCTTTCTACTTATTGCTTCAGCCTTAACCACAGTACTGTGGTCACTAACGTATACCACCTCACGTTTTCGCACTCGATTTTCACTGATGATGGCAGTCGATGGCACTGCCGAAAAGTCTGCTTTTGCAGAAAACATTGGACTACGGCTAAACAGCCCAGGAAGGAATTATAACAAAGAACTTCTTCTTTGTTGCCGATAATGTAGTACACATATAGTAAATTCTCCCCTCCCCCTTCAACTATAATTTTCATTAATAGAAAATTACCCCCACCTCATTCACCTAACCTCTTCATTTATAGATATTTCATCTACGTTTCTACAGTGGATTATTATGAGCTTGCTATCATGATATTTTATTTATCAAAATTAAGTACTTTACTCTTGTTAAAACATAAAACGTTGAAGGTAAACTACCCCTTTCTCTAAACCGATATTCACTAAAATCAATAGACCTTAAGTCCTTTACAATGTAGGGATGTATGGAAAAAATATTTGATTTTCTTTGAATTTACGGCAGTTATCTTTCGTCAAATTACCCTTCTTAAAACATAAAATGTTGCTGGTAAACTACCCCTTTCCCTTAACCGATCTTCAACATATCAACAGACATTGAGTACTCTGTAATTCAAATAGATATGCAAAAACATAGTTGATTCTGTTTGAATTTACGGCTGTTATCATTCGTCATATAAAAAATTACCCTTATTAAATCATAAAATGTTAATGGTAAACTACCCTATTCTCATAACCGATCTTCACCAAAACCAACAGGGCTTGAGAACTCCACAATTCAGGGCTGTATGCAAAATATTATTTGATTCTGCTTGAATTTGCGGCAGTTATCGTTCGTCATGGAAAAATTTCTCTTGTTACAACATAAAATGTTGCAAGTAAACTACCCCTTTCCCTTAACCGATCTTCACCAACAACAATAGGTCTTGAGTACTCTGCAATTCAGGGATGCATGTAAAACATTATTTGATTCTGTTTGAATGTGCGGCAGTTATCGTTTGCCATAAAAAATACCCTTGTTAAAACATAAAACGTTGCCGGTAAACTACACCTTTCCCTTAACATATCTTCACCAAAATCAACAGACCTTGAGTACATAAAACTTAAGGAATTTTTGCAAAAAATTGTTTGATCCTCTTTGAATATGCGGCAGTTATCATTCGTCATAAAAATAAAATTACCCTTTTAAAACAAAACGTTGCAGATAAACTCCCCCTTTCCCTTAACCGATCTCACAAAAATGAACAGACATTGAGTTCTCTATAGCTCTGGAAGGTGTGCAAAAATTTATTTGATTCTGATTGAGTTTACGGCAGTTATAATTCGTCATAGAAAAAATTACCCATGTTAAAACATAAAACTTTGCAGGTAAACTACCCCTTTCCCTAACCCGATCTTCAACAAAAACAAAAGGTCTTGAGAACTCTACAATTCAGGGCTGTATGCAACAAAATTTTGATTCTGCTTGAATTTGCTTTATCGTTTGCCATAGAAAATACCCTTTTTAAAACAAAAAACGTTGCCGGTAAACTACCCATTTCCCTTAACAGATCTTCACCAAAAAAATAGATGTTGAGAACACTATAATTCAGGACTGTATGCGGAACATTATTTGATTCTGTTTGAAAGTGCGGCTGCTATCGTTTGTCATAGAAAAAAAAAATTACCCTTGATTAAGAAACGTTGCTGGTAAACTACCCATTTCCCTTAACCGATCTTCACCAAGACCAACAGGTCTTGAGAACTGTATAATTCAGGGCCGTATGCAAAACATTATTTGATTCTGTTTGAATTTGTGGCTGTTATCGTTTGCCATAGAAAAATATTACCCTTGATAAAAAAACTTTGCTGGGAAAATACCCCTTTCCCTTACCCGATTTTCACCAAAATCGATAGACCTTCAGTTCTCTAAAATTAAGGAACGTATGCTAAACATTATTTGATTCTCTTTGAATTTAGGGCAGTTATCGTTTGTCGTAGAAAAAATTACCATTGTTTAAACATAAAATGTTGCAGGTAAACTACCCCTTTCCCTAAACATATCTTCACCAAAGTCAACAGACCTTGAGTACTTAAAACTTAAGGAATTTATGCAAAAAATTGTTTGATTCTCTTTGAATATGCGGCAGTCATCATTCGTCATAAAAATAAAATTACCCTTTTAAAACAAAACGATGTTGGTAAACTCCCCCTTTCCCTTAACCGATCTCACAAAAAGCAACAGACATTGAGTTCTCTATAGTTCTGGAAGGTGTGCAAAACTTTATTTGATTCTGATTGAATTTACGGCAGTTATAATTCGTCATAGAAAAAATTACCTATGTTAAAACATAAAACTTTGCAGGTAAACTACCCCTTTCCGTAACCCGATCTTCAACAAAAACAAAAGGTCTTGTGGACTCTACAATTCAGGGCTGTATGCACCAAAATTTTGATTCTGCTTGAATTTGCGGCTGTTATCGTTTGCCATAGAAAATACCCTTGTTAAAACAAAAAACGTCGGTAAACTACCCATTTCCCTTAACCGATCTTCACCCAAAAACAATATGTCTTGAGATCTCTACAATTCAGAGTTGCATGGAAAACATTATTTGATAATGTTTGAATTTGCGGCTGTTATCAGTAGACATAGAAAATACCCTTGGTAAAACATAAAACGTTGCCGGTAAACTACCGCTTCCCCTTAACTGATCTTCACCAAAATTAACAGGCCTTCAGTCTTTTATAATTGATGAAGGTATGCAAAACAATAGTTTTAATTTTGTTTGCCAAATAAAATACCTTTTCTAAAACAAAACGTTGCCGGTAAACTACCCCTTTCCCTTAACCGATCTTCACAAAAAAAATAGATCTTGAGAACACTATAATTCTGGGCTGTATGCGAAACATTATTTGATTCTGTTTGAATTTGCGGCTGTTATCGTTTGCCATAGAAAAAATTACCCTTGATAAAAAAAAACTTTGGAGGTAAACTGCCCCTTTCCCTAAACCGAACTTCACCAAAAACAATAGGACGTGAGTACTTTACAAATCAGTGCTGTTTGCAAATAATTATTTGATTCTGTTTGAATTTGCGGCTCTTATCATTTGCCAAAAAAAATACCCTTTTAAAACATAAAACGTTGCAGGTAAACTACCCCTTTCCCTTAACCGACCTTCACCAAAAACAATAGGTCTTGAGAACACTATAATTCAGGGCTGTATGCGAAACATTATTTGATTCTGTTTGAATTTGCGGCTCTTATCTTTCGTCAAAAAAATTACCCTTCTTAAAACATAAAATGTTGCTGGTAAACTACCCCTTTCCCGTAACCGATGTTCACCAAAAACAATAGGTGTTGAGAAATCTACAATTCAGGACTGTGCAAAATATTATTTGATTCTGTTTGAATTTGCGGCTGTTATCGTTTGCTATAGAAAAAAATCTACAGATAGACAGATAGTTTCCCATACCCGATCTTCAACAAAAACAAAAGGTCTTAGAACTCTACAATTCAGGGCTGTATGCAACAAAATTTTGATTCTGCTTGAATTTGCGGCTGTTATCGTTTGCCATGAAAACATTTCTCTTGTTACAACATAAAATGTTGCAGGTAACTCCCCGTTTCCCACAAACGATTTTCCCAAAAACAACAGGCCTTGCGTTCTCTACAAATTAGGAAGTATGCAAAACATTATTTCATTCTCTTTGTATTTACGGCAGTTATCTTTCGTCATAAAAAAAATTACTATTGATAAAACAAAACATGTTGCTGGTAAACTACCCCTTAGCCTTAACCGATCTTCACCAAAATCAATAGACCTTCAGTTCTCTAAAATTCAGGAATGCCTGCAAAAAAATATTTGTTTCTTTTTGAATGTGCGGCAGTTATCGTTTGTCATGGAAACATTTCTGTTGTTACAACATATAATGTTGCTGGTAAACTACCCCTTTCCCTCAACCGATCTTCACCAAAATCAACAAGCCTTGACTCTACAAATTAGGAACATATGCAAAACATTATTTGATTCTCTTTCAATTTACGGCAGTTATCTTTCGTCATAAAAAATTACCCTTGATAAAACAAAATGTTGCTGGTAAACAACCCCTTTCCCTTAACCGATTTTCAACAAAATCAACAGACCTTGAGTTCTCTATAATTCAAAAAAGTGAGCAAAAACGTAGTTGATTCTGTTTGAATTTACAGCAGTTATCGTTCGTCATATAAAAAATTACGCTTGTTAAAACATGAAATGTTGCAGGTAAACTACCCCTTTTCCTTAACCGATCTTCACCAACACCAATAGGTCTTGAGAACTCTACAATACAGGGCTGTATGCAAAACATTATTTGATTCTGTTTGAATTTGCGGCTGTTATCGTTTGCCATAGAAAAAAATCTATAGACACTCAGACACTCGCACACTTTTCAAAAAATGACTTTTTTTCATGTTTTGACTGTAGCACAATCAGAATCTGCAATAATCTCGAATACGATTTTTTCGAACTACTTCTTTCTTCAGCCTTAACCACAGTATTGTGGTCACTATCGTGTACCACCTCACGTTAGCGCATTCGATTTTCACTGATGATGACAGTCCATAGTACTGCCGAAACATTTGGTTTTGTAGAAAACATTGGACCACGCCAAACGTGGGGGAAGGATTTTAACAACAAACTAATTCTTTGTTGATAACGTAGTACCCATGACACAAATAAAAATTATCCCATCCCCTTTCCACAATCAATTCCATTTATAGAAAATTGCCACCTTCATTTATTATAATTTCCCCCACCTCTTCATTTATAGATATTTCATCTACGTTTCTACAGTGGATTATTATGATCTGCTTTTCAGGATACTTTATTTATCAAAATTAATTACTTTACCCTTGTTAAAACATAAAACGTTGCAGGTAAACTACCCCTTTCTCTTAACTGATCTTCACCAAAATCAATAGGCCATGAGTACTCTACATTTCAGAGCTGTATGCAAAAAATTATTGGATTCTGTTTGAATTTACGGCAGTTTTCGTTCGGCATGAAAAAATTTCTCTTGTTACAACATAAAATGTTGGAAGTAAACTACTCCTTTCCCTTAACCGATCTTCACCAAAATCAATAGGTCTTGAGTACTCTGCAATTCAGGGATGCATGCAAAACATTATTTGATTCTGTTTGAATGTGCGGCAGTTCTCGTTCATCATAGAAACAATTACTCTTGTTAAAACAGTAAAGGTGGCAGATAAACTACCCCTTTCCCTTAACCGATCTTCACCAAAATCGATAGACCTCTAGTTCTTTACAATTCAGGAACGTATGCTAAACATTATTTGATTCTCTTTGAATTTACGGCAGTTATCGTTCGTTGTAGAAAAAAAATTACCCTTGTTTAAACATAAAATGTTGCTGGTAAACTACTCCTTTCCCTTAACATATCTACAGATATGTAGATATCTACTCCTTTCCCTTCACCAAAATCAACAGACCTTGAGTACTTAAAACTTCAGGAATGTATGCAAAAAATTGTTTGATTCTTTTTGAATATGCGGCAGTTATCACTCGTCATAAAAATAAAATTACCCTTTTAAAACATAAAACGTTGCAGGTAAACTACTCCTTTCCCTTAACCGATCTCACAAAAATCAACAGACATTGAGTTCTCTATAGCTCAGGAAGGTGTGCAAAACATTATTTGATTCTGATTGAATTTTCGGCAGTTACAATTCGTCATAAAAATAAAATTACCCATGTTAAAACATAAAACGTTGCAGGTAAACTACCCCTTTCCCTAACCCGATCTTCAACAAAAACAAAAGATCTTGAGAACTCTACAATTCAGAGTTGCATGCAAAAAATTATTTGATTATGTTTGAATTTGCAGCTGTTCGCAAATTTTTCGTTATAAAAATAAAATTACTCATGTTAAATCATAAAACGTTGCAGGTAAACTACCCCTTTCCCTTAACCGAACTTCACCAAAAACAATAGGTCGTGAGTACTCTACAATCAGTGCTGTATGCAAAAAATTATTTGATTCTGTTTGAATTTGCGGCTCTTATCATTTGCCAAAAAATATACCCTTTTAAAACAAAAACGTTGCTGGTAAACTACCCTTTTCCCGTAACCGATGTTCACAAAAAAAAATAGGTCGTGTGAAATCTACAATTCAGGACTGTATGCAAAATATTATTTGATTCTGTTTGAATTTGCGGCTGTTATCGATTGCCATATAAAAAAATTACCCTTGATTTAAAAAAACGGTTGCCGGTAAACTACCCCTTTCCCTTAACCTATCTTCACCAAAACCATAGGTCTTGAGTGCTCTACAAATCAGGGCTGTATGTAAAAAATTATTTGATGGAATTTGCGGCTGTTATCGTTTCCCATAGAAAAAATCTACAGATAATCAGACACACACACAGACACTTTTCGAAAAATGACTATTTTTCATTTTTTGAGGGTAGTACAATCAGAATCTGCAATAATCTGGAACTCGATTTTTTTTTTGCCATCACCATACTTCCATTTCCTTATGGAACATGGAAGTAAAAAATCGGTATGGAGAACCATACATGACTTCCACGTTCTAAGATTGATATTTAAAATCATATTCGAACTGAAATATTTCCATAGAAACTGCTTCTTTCTACTTATTGCTTCAGCCTTAACCACAGTACTGTGGTCACTAACGTATACCACCTCACGTTTTCGCACTCGATTTTCACTGATGATGGCAGTCGATGGCACTGCCGAAAAGTCTGCTTTTGCAGAAAACATTGGACTACGGCTAAACAGCCCGGGAAGGAATTATAACAAAGAACTTCTTATTTGTTGCCGATAATGTAGTACACATATAGTAAATTCTCCCCTCCCCCTTCAACTATAATTTTCATTAATAGAAAATTACCCCCACCTCATTCACCTAACCTCTTCATTTATAGATATTTCATCTACGTTTCTACAGTGGATTATTATGAGCTTGCTATCATGATATTTTATTTATCAAAATTAAGTACTTTACTCTTGTTAAAACATAAAACGTTGAAGGTAAACTACCCCTTTCTCTAAACCGATATTCACCAAAATCAATAGACCTTAAGTCCTTTACAATGTAGGGATGTATGCAAAAAATATTTGATTTTCTTTGAATTTACGGCAGTTATCTTTCGTCAAATTACCCTTCTTAAAACATAAAATGTTGCTGGTAAACTACCCCTTTCCCTTAACCGATCTTCAACATATCAACAGACATTGAGTACTCTGTAATTCAAATAGATATGCAAAAACATAGTTGATTCTGTTTGAATTTACGGCTGTTATCATTCGTCATATAAAAAATTACCCTTATTAAATCATAAAATGTTAATGGTAAACTACCCTATTCTCATAACCGATCTTCACCAAAACCAACAGGGCTTGAGAACTCCACAATTCAGGGCTGTATGCAAAATATTATTTGATTCTGCTTGAATTTGCAGCAGTTATCGTTCGTCATGGAAAAATTTCTCTTGTTACAACATAAAATGTTGCAAGTAAACTACCCCTTTCCCTTAACCGATCTTCACCAACAACAATAGGTCTTGAGTACTCTGCAATTCAGGGATGCATGCAAAACATTATTTGATTCTGTTTGAATGTGTGGCAGTTATCGTTTGCCATAAAAAATACCCTTGTTAAAACATAAAACGTTGCCGGTAAACTACACCTTTCCCTTAACATATCTTCACCAAAATCAACAGACCTTGAGTACATAAAACTTAAGGAATTTTTGCAAAAAATTGTTTGATCCTCTTTGAATATGCGGCAGTTATCATTCGTCATAAAAATAAAATTACCCTTTTAAAACAAAACGTTGCAGATAAACTCCCCCTTTCCCTTAACCGATCTCACAAAAATGAACAGACATTGAGTTCTCTATAGCTCTGGAAGGTGTGCAAAAATTTATTTGATTCTGATTGAGTTTACGGCAGTTATAATTAGTCATCGAAAAATTACCCATGTTCAAACATAAAACTTTGCAGGTAAACTACCCCTTTCCCTAACCCGATCTTCAACAAAAACAAAAGGTCTTGAGAACTCTACAATTCAGGGCTGTATGCAACAAAATTTTGATTCTGCTTGAATTTGCTTTATCGTTTGCCATAGAAAATACCCTTTTTAAAACAAAAAACGTTGCCGGTAAACTACCCATTTCCCTTAACCGATCTTCACCAAGACCAACAGGTCTTGAGAACTGTATAATTCAGGGCCGTATGCAAAACATTATTTGATTCTGTTTGAATTTGCGGCTGTTATCGTTTGCCATAGAAAAATATTACTCTTGATAAAAAAACTTTGCTGGTAAAATACCCCTTTCCCTTAACCGATTTTCACCAAAATCGATAGACCTTCAGTTCTCTAAAATTAAGGAACGTATGCTAAACATTATTTGATTCTCTTTGAATTTAGGGCAGTTATCGTTTGTCGTAGAAAAAATTACCATTGTTTAAACATAAAATGTTGCAGGTAAACTACCCCTTTCCCTAAACATATCTTCACCAAAGTCAACAGACCTTGAGTACTTAAAACTTAAGGAATTTATGCAAAAAATTGTTTGATTCTCTTTGAATATGCGGCAGTCATCATTCGTCATAAAAATAAAATTACCCTTTTAAAACAAAACGATGTTGGTAAACTCCCCCTTTCCCTTAACCGATCTCACAAAAAGCAACAGACATTGAGTTCTCTATAGTTCTGGAAGGTGTGCAAAACTTTATTTGATTCTGATTGAATTTACGGCAGTTATAATTCGTCATAGAAAAAATTACCCATGTTAAAACATAAAACTTTGCAGGTAAACTACCCCTTTCCGTAACCCGATCTTCAACAAAAACAAAAGGTCTTGTGGACTCTACAATTCAGGGCTGTATGCACCAAAATTTTGATTCTGCTTGAATTTGCGGCTGTTATCGTTTGCCATAGAAAATACCCTTGTTAAAACAAAAAACGTGGTCGGTAAACTACCCATTTCCCTTAACCGATCTTCACCAAAAACAATATGTCTTGACATCTCTACAATTCAGAGTTGCATGCAAAACATTATTTGATAATGTTTGAATTTGCGGCTGTTATCGGTAGACATAGAAAATACCCTTGGTAAAACATAAAACGTTGCCGGTAAACTACCGCTTCCCCTTAACTGATCTTCACCAAAATTAACAGGCCTTCAGTCTTTTATAATTGATGAAGGTATGCAAAACAATAGTTTTAATTTTGTTTGCCAAATAAAATACCCTTTTTAAAACAAAAACGTCGGTAAACTACCCATTTCCCTTAACCGATCTTCACCAAAAACAATATTTCTTGAGATCTCTACAATTCAGAGTTGCATGCAAAACATTATTTGATAATGTTTGAATTTGCGGCTGTTATCAGTAGACATAGAAAATACCCTTGGTAAAGCATAAAACGTTGCCGGTAAACTACCGCTTCCCCTTAACTGATCTTCACCAAAATTAACAGGCCTTCAGTCTTTTATAATTGATGAAGGTATGCAAAACAATATTTTTAATTTTGTTTGCCAAATAAAATACCTTTTCTAAAACAAAACGTTGCCGGTAAACTACCCCTTTCCCTTAACCGATCTTCACAAAAAAAATAGATCTTGAGAACACTATAATTCTGGGCTGTATGCGAAACATTATTTGATTCTGTTTGAATTTGCGGCTGTTATCGTTTGCCATAGAAAAAATTACCCTTGATAAAAAAAAACTTTGGAGGTAAACTGCCCCTTTCCCTCAACCGAACTTCACCAAAAACAATAGGACGTGAGTACTTTACAAATCAGTGCTGTTTGCAAAAAATTATTTGATTCTGTTTGAATTTGCGGCTCTTATCATTTGCCCAAAAATATACCCTTTTAAAACAAAAACGTTGCTGGTAAACTACACTTTTCCCGTAACCGATGTTCACCAAAAAAAATAGGTCTTGAGAAATCTACAATTCAGGACTGTATGCAAAATATTATTTGATTCTGTTTGAATGTGCGGCTGTTATTGTTTGCCATATAAAAAAATTACCCTCGATTTAAAAAAACTGTTGCCCGTAAACTACCCCTTTCCCTTACACCGATCTTCACCAAAATCGATAGACGTCTAGTTCTTTACAATTCAGGGACGTATGCTAAACATTATTTGATTCTCTTTGAATTTACGGCAGTTATCGTTCGTTGTAGAAAAAAAATTACCCTTGTTTAAACATAAAATGTTGCTGGTAAACTACTCCTTCCCCTTAACATATCTTCACCAAAATCAACAGACCTTGAGTACTTAAAACTTCAGGAATGTATGCAAAAAATTGTTTGATTCTTTTTTAATATGCGGCAGTTATCACTCGTCATAAAAATAAAATTACCCTTTTAAAACATAAAACGTTGCAGGTAAACTACTCCTTTCCCTTAACCGATCTCACAAAAATCAACAGACATTGAGTTCTCTACAGCTCAGGAAGGTGTGCAAAACATTATTTGATTCTGATTGAATTTTCGGCAGTTACAATTCGTCATAAAAATAAAATTACCCATGTTAAAACATAAAACGTTGCAGGTAAACTACCCCTTTCCCTAACCCGATCTTCAACAAAAACAAAAGATCTTGAGAACTCTACAATTCAGAGTTGCATGCAAAAAATTATTTGATTATGTTTGAATTTGCAGCTGTTCCCAAATTTTTCGTTATAAAAATAAAATTACCCATGTTAAAACATAAAACGTTGCAGGTAAACTACCCCTTTCCCTTAACCGAACTTCACCAAAAACAATAGGTCGTGAGTACTCTACAATCAGTGCTGTATGCAAAAAATTATTTGATTCTGTTTCAATTTGCGGCTCTTATCATTTGCCAAAAAATATACCCTTTTAAAACAAAAACGTTGCTGGTAAACTACCCTTTTCCCGTAACTGATGTTCACAAAAAAAAATTGGTCGTGTGAAATCTACAATTCAGGACTGTATGCAAAATATTATTTGATTCTGTTTGAATTTGCGGCTGTTATCGTTTGCCATATAAAAAAATTACCCTTGATTTAAAAAAACGGTTGCCGGTAAACTACCCCTTTCCCTTAACCTATCTTCACCAAAAACAATAGGTCTTGAGTGCTCTACAAATCAGGGCTGTATGTAAAAAATTATTTGATGGAATTTGCGGCTGTTATCGTTTCCCATAGAAAAAATCTACAGATAATCAGACACACACACAGACACTTTTCGAAAAATGACTATTTTTCATTTTTTGAGGGTAGTACAATCAGAATCTGCAATAATCTGGAACTCGATTTTTTTTTGCCATCACCATACTTCCATTTCCTTATGGAACATGGAAGTAAAAAATCGGTATGGAGAACCATACATGACTTCCACGTTCTAAGATTGATATTTAAAATCATATTCGAACTGAAATATTTCCATAGAAACTGCTTCTTTCTACTTATTGCTTCAGCCTTAACCACAGTACTGTGGTCACTAACGTATACCACCTCACGTTTTCGCACTCGATTTTCACTGATGATGGCAGTCGATGGCACTGCCGAAAAGTCTGCTTTTGCAGAAAACATTGGACTACGGCTAAACAGCCCGGGAAGGAATTATAACAAAGAACTTCTTATTTGTTGCCGATAATGTAGTACACATATAGTAAATTCTCCCCTCCCCCTTCAACTATAATTTTCATTAATAGAAAATTACCCCCACCTCATTCACCTAACCTCTTCATTTATAGATATTTCATCTACGTTTCTACAGTGGATTATTATGAGCTTGCTATCATGATATTTTATTTATCAAAATTAAGTACTTTACTCTTGTTAAAACATAAAACGTTGAAGGTAAACTACCCCTTTCTCTAAACCGATATTCACCAAAATCAATAGACCTTAAGTCCTTTACAATGTAGGGATGTATGCAAAAAATATTTGATTTTCTTTGAATTTACGGCAGTTATCTTTCGTCAAATTACCCTTCTTAAAACATAAAATGTTGCTGGTAAACTACCCCTTTCCCTTAACCGATCTTCAACATATCAACAGACTTTGAGTTCTCTGTAATTCAAATAGATATGCAAAAACATAGTTGATTCTGTTTGAATTTACGGCTGTTATCATTCGTCATATAAAAAATTACCCTTATTAAATCATAAAATGTTAATGGTAAACTACCCTATTCTCATAACCGATCTTCACCAAAACCAACAGGGCTTGAGAACTCCACAATTCAGGGCTGTATGCAAAATATTATTTGATTCTGCTTGAATTTGCAGCAGTTATCGTTCGTCATGGAAAAATTTCTCTTGTTACAACATAAAATGTTGCAAGTAAACTACCCCTTTCCCTTAACCGATCTTCACCAACAACAATAGGTCTTGAGTACTCTGCAATTCAGGGATGCATGCAAAACATTATTTGATTCTGTTTGAATGTGCGGCAGTTATCGTTTGCCATAAAAAATACCCTTGTTAAAACATAAAACGTTGCCGGTAAACTACACCTTTCCCTTAACATATCTTCACCAAAATCAACAGACCTTGAGTACATAAAACTTAAGGAATTTTTGCAAAAAATTGTTTGATCCTCTTTGAATATGCGGCAGTTATCATTCGTCATAAAAATAAAATTACCCTTTTAAAACAAAACGTTGCAGATAAACTCCCCCTTTCCCTTAACCGATCTCACAAAAATGAACAGACATTGAGTTCTCTATAGCTCTGGAAGGTGTGCAAAAATTTATTTGATTCTGATTGAGTTTACGGCAGTTATAATTCGTCATAGAAAAAATTACCCATGTTAAAACATAAAACTTTGCAGGTAAACTACCCCTTTCCCTAACCCGATCTTCAACAAAAACAAAAGGTCTTGAGAACTCTACAATTCAGGGCTGTATGCAACAAAATTTTGATTCTGCTTGAATTTGCTTTATCGTTTGCCATAGAAAATACCCTTTTTAAAACAAAAAACGTTGCCGGTAAACTACCCATTTCCCTTAACCGATCTTCACCAAGACCAACAGGTCTTGAGAACTGTATAATTCAGGGCCGTATGCAAAACATTATTTGATTCTGTTTGAATTTGCGGCTGTTATCGTTTGCCATAGAAAAATATTACTCTTGATAAAAAAACTTTGCTGGTAAAATACCCCTTTCCCTTAACCGATTTTCACCAAAATCGATAGACCTTCAGTTCTCTAAAATTAAGGAACGTATGCTAAACATTATTTGATTCTCTTTGAATTTAGGGCAGTTATCGTTTGTCGTAGAAAAAATTACCATTGTTTAAACATAAAATGTTGCAGGTAAACTACCCCTTTCCCTAAACATATCTTCACCAAAGTCAACAGACCTTGAGTACTTAAAACTTAAGGAATTTATGCAAAAAATTGTTTGATTCTCTTTGAATATGCGGCAGTCATCATTCGTCATAAAAATAAAATTACCCTTTTAAAACAAAACGATGTTGGTAAACTCCCCCTTTCCCTTAACCGATCTCACAAAAAGCAACAGACATTGAGTTCTCTATAGTTCTGGAAGGTGTGCAAAACTTTATTTGATTCTGATTGAATTTACGGCAGTTATAATTCGTCATAGAAAAAATTACCCATGTTAAAACATAAAACTTTGCAGGTAAACTACCCCTTTCCGTAACCCGATCTTCAACAAAAACAAAAGGTCTTGTGGACTCTACAATTCAGGGCTGTATGCACCAAAATTTTGATTCTGCTTGAATTTGCGGCTGTTATCGTTTGCCATAGAAAATACCCTTGTTAAAACAAAAAACGTGGTCGGTAAACTACCCATTTCCGTTAACCGATCTTCACCCAAAAACAATATGTCTTGAGATCTCTACAATTCAGAGTTGCATGCAAAACATTATTTGATAATGTTTGAATTTGCGGCTGTTATCGGTAGACATAGAAAATACCCTTGGTAAAACATAAAACGTTGCCGGTAAACTACCGCTTCCCCTTAACTGATCTTCACCAAAATTAACAGGCCTTCAGTCTTTTATAATTGATGAAGGTATGCAAAACAATAGTTTTAATTTTGTTTGCCAAATAAAATACCCTTTTTAAAACAAAAACGTCGGTAAACTACCCATTTCCCTTAACCGATCTTCACCAAAAACAATATTTCTTGAGATCTCTACAATTCAGAGTTGCATGCAAAACATTATTTGATAATGTTTGAATTTGCGGCTGTTATCAGTAGACATAGAAAATACCCTTGGTAAAACATAAAACGTTGCCGGTAAACTACCGCTTCCCCTTAACTGATCTTCACCAAAATTAACAGGCCTTCAGTCTTTTATAATTGATGAAGGTATGCAAAACAATATTTTTAATTTTGTTTGCCAAATAAAATACCTTTTCTAAAACAAAACGTTGCCGGTAAACTACCCCTTTCCCTTAACCGATCTTCACAAAAAAAATAGATCTTGAGAACACTATAATTCTGGGCTGTATGCGAAACATTATTTGATTCTGTTTGAATTTGCGGCTGTTATCGTTTGCCATATAAAAAATTACCCTTGATAAAAAAAAACTTTGGAGGTAAACTGCCCCTTTCCATCAACCGAACTTCACCAAAAACAATAGGACGTGAGTACTTTACAAATCAGTGCTGTTTGCAAAAAATTATTTGATTCTGTTTGAATTTGCGGCTCTTATCATTTGCCCAAAAATATACCCTTTTAAAACAAAAACGTTGCTGGTAAACTACACTTTTCCCGTAACCGATGTTCACCAAAAAAAATAGGTCTTGAGAAATCTACAATTCAGGACTGTATGCAAAATATTATTTGATTCTGTTTGAATGTGCGGCTGTTATTGTTTGCCATATAAAAAAATTACCCTCGATTTAAAAAAACTGTTGCCCGTAAACTACCCCTTTCCCTTACACCGATCTTCACCAAAAACAACAGGTCTTAGAAAGTCTACAATTCAGTAGACACTATTCGGTAAATGACTTTTTTTCATATAAGAATTCTCCCCTCCCACTTCAACTATAATTTTCATTAATACAAAATTACCCCCACTTTGTTCACCTAATCTCTTCATTTATAGATATTTCATCTACGTTTCTACAGTGGATTATTATGAGCTCGCTATCAGGATACTTTATTTATCAAAATTAAGTATTTTACTTTTCTTAAACCATTAACGTTTGCAGGTAAACTACCCCTTTTCCTTAACCGATCTTCAACAAAATTCAACAGACCTTGAGTTCTCTTTAATTCGAAAAGGTATGCAAAAACGTAGTTGATTCTGTTTGAATTTTCAGCACTTATCATTCGTCATATAAAAAATTACCCTTGTTAAAACATAAAATGTTGCCGGTAAACTACCCCTTTCCTTTAACCGATCTTCACCAACACCAATAGGTTATGAGAAATCTACAATCCAGGGCTGTGTGCAAAACATTATTTGATTCTGTTTGAATTTGCGGATGTTGTCGTTTGCCATAGAAAAAAAATAACCCTTGATAAAAAAACGTAGTTGGTTAACTACCCCTTTCCCTTAACCGATCTTCACCAAATCCAACAGGTCTTGAGAACTCTACAATTCAGAGCTGTATGCAAAACATTATTTGATTCTGTTTGAATTTACGGCTGTTATCATTTGCCATAGAAAATACCCATGTTAAAATATAAAACATTGCAGGTAAACTACCCCTTCCCTTAACCGATCTTCATCAAAATCAACAGACCTTGAGTTCTGTATAATTCAAAATTTTATGCAAAAGAGTAGTTGATTCTGTTTGAATTTACGGCAGTTATCGTTCGTCAAAAAAAATTACCCTTTTTAAAACATAAAATGTTGCCGGTAAACTACCCTATTCCCTCAATCGATCTTCACCAAAACGGACATGTCTTGAAAACTCCACAATTCAGGGCTGTATGCAAAACATCATTTGATTCTGTTTGAATTTACGGCTGTTATCATTTGCCATAGAAAATACCCTTGTTAAAACATAAAACGTTGCTGGTAAACTAACCGTTTCCCTTATCCGATCTTCACCAAAAACAATAAGTCTTGAGAACTCTACTATTCAGTGCTGTATGGAAAACATAATTTGATTCTGTTTGAATTTGCGGCTGTTAACGTTTACAATAAAAAAAAATTACCCTTGATTAAAAAAAAAACGTTACCAGTAAACTACCTCTTTCACTTAACCGATCTCCACCAAAATCAATAGACTTCAGTTCTCTAAAATTCAGGGCTGTATGCAACAAAATTTTGATTCTGCTTGAATTTGCGGCTGTTATCGTTTGCCATGAAAACATTTCTCTTGTTACAACATAAAATGTTGCAGGTAACTCCCCGTTTCCCACAAACGATTTTCCCAAAAACAACAGGCCTTGCGTTCTCTACAAATTAGGAACGTACGCAAAACATTATTTGATTCTCTTTGTATTTACGGCAGTAATCTTTCGTCATCAAAAAAATTACTATTGATAAAACAAAACATGTTGCTGGTAAACTACCCCTTTGCCTTAACCGATCTTCACCAAAATCAATAGACCTTCAGTTCTCTACAATTCAGGGATGCATGCAAATTAATACTTGATTCTGTTTGAATGTGCGGCAGTTATCGTTCGTCATGAAAACATTTCTCTTGTTACAACATAAAATGTTGCAGGTAACTACTCGTTTCCCTCAAACGATTTTCCCAAAAAACAACAGGCCTTGCGTTCTCTACAAATTAGGAACGTATGTAAAACATTATTTGATTCTCTTTGTATTTACGGCACTTATCTTTCGTCATAAAAAAAATTACTATTGATAAAACAAAATATGTTGCTGGTAAACTACCCCTTTGCCTTAACCGATCTTCAACAAAATCAAGAGACCTTGAGTTTTCTATAATTCAAAAAGGTATGCAAAATCGTAGTTGATTTTTTTGAATTTACGGCAGTTATTGTTCGTCATATAAAAAATTACCCTTGTTAAAACATAAAATGTTGCAGGTAAATTATGCCTTTTCCTGTACCGATCTTCACCAACACAAATAGGTGCTGAGAACTCTACAATACAGTGCTGTATGCGCAAAACATTATTTGATTCTGTTTGAATTTGCGGCTGTTATCGTTTGCCATAGAAAAATATTACCCTTGATAAAAAAACTTTGCTGGTAAAATACCCCTTTCCCTTACCCGATTTTCACCAAAATCGATAGACCTTCAGTTCTCTACAATTAAGGAACGTATGCTAAACATTATTTGATTCTCTTGGAATTTAGGGCAGTTATCGTTCGTCGTAGAAAAAATTACCATTGTTTAAACATAAAATGTTGCAGGTAAACTACCCCTTTCCCTTAACATATCGTCACCAAAATCAACAGAACTTGAGTACTTAAAACTTAAGGAATTTATGCAAAAAATTGTTTGATTCTCTTTGAATATGCGGCAGTTATCATTCGTCATAAAAATAAAATTACCCTTTTAAAACAAAACGATGGAGGTAAACTCCCCCTTTCCCTTAACCGATATCACAAAAAGCAACAGACATTGAGTTCTCTATAATTCTGGAAGGTGTGCAAAACTTTATTTGATTCTGATTGAATTTACGGCAGTTATAATTCGTCATAGAAAAAATTACCCATGTTAAAACATAAAACTTTGCAGGTAAACTACCCCTTTCCGTAACCCGATCTTCAACAAAAACAAAAGGTCTTGTGAACTCTACAATTCAGGGCTGTATGCAACAAAAATTTGATTCTGCTTGAATTTGCGGCTGTTATCGTTTGCCATAGAAAATACCCTTGTTAACACAAAGAACGTTGACGGCAAACTACCCATTTCCCTTAACCGATCTTCACCAAAAACAATATGTCTTGAGATCTCTACAATTCAGAGTTGCATGCAAAACATTATTTGATTATGTTTGAATTTGCGGCTGTTATCTGTAGACATAGAAAATACCCTTGGTACAACATAAAACGTTGCCGGTAAACTACCGCTTCCCCTTAACTGATCTTCACCAAAATTAACAGGCCTTCAATCTTTTATAATTGATGAAGGTATGCAAAACAATAGTTTTAATTTTGTTTGCCAATTAAATACGGTTTTTAAAACAAGAAAGTCGGTAAACTACCCATTTCCCTTAACCGATCTTCACCAAAAACAATATGTCTTGACATCTCTACAATTCAGAGTTGAATGCAAAACATTATTCCATAATGTTTGAATTTGCGGCTGTTATCGGTAGACATAGAAAATACCCTTGGTAAAACATAAAACGTTGCCGGTAAACTACCGCTTCCCCTTAACTGATCTTCACCAAAATTAACAGGCCTTCAGTCTTTTATAATTGATGAAGGTATGCAAAACAATAGTTTTAATTTTGTTTGCCAAATAAAATACCTTTGTTAAAACATAAAACGTTGCCGGTAAACTACCCCTTTCCCTTAACCGATCTTCACAAAAAAAAATAGATCTTGAGAACACTATAATTCAGGGCTGTATGCGAAACATTATTTGATTCTGTTTGAATTTGCGGCTGTTATCGTTTGCCATAGAAAAAATTGCCCTTCATAAAAAAAAACTTTGGAGGTAAACTACCCCTTTCCCTCAACCGAACTTCACCAAAAACAATAGGTCCTGAGTACTTTACAAATCAGTGCTGTATGCAAAAAATTATTTGATTCTGTTTGAATTTGCGGCACTTATCATTTGCCAAAAAAAAATACCCTTTTAAAACATAAAACGTTGCAGGTAAACTACCCCTTTCCCTTAACCGATCTTCACCAAAAACAATAGGTCTTGAGAACTATACAATTCAGGGCTGTATGCAGAAATTATTTGATTGTGTTTGAATCTGCGGCTGTTGTCGTTTGCCATAGAAAATACCCTTTTTAAAACAAAAAACGTTGCCGGTAAACTACCCCTTTCCCTTAACCGATCTTCACCTAAAAATAGGTCTTGAGAACACTATAATTCAGGGCTGTATGCGAAACATTATTTGATTCTGTTTGAATTTGTGGCTGATATCGTTTGCTATAGAAAAAAATCTACAGATAGACAGATAGTTTCCCTTACCCGATCTTCAGCAAAAACAAAAGGTCTTGAGAACTCTACAATTCAGGGCTGTATGCAACAAAATTTTGATTCTGCTTGAATTTGCGGCTGTTATCATTTGCCATGAAAACATTTCTCTTGTTACAACATAAAATGTTGCAGGTAACTCCCCGTTTCCCACAAACGATTTTCCCAAAAACAACAGGCCTTGCGTTCTCTACAAATTAGGAACGTATGCAAAACATTATTTGATTCTCTTTGTATTTACGGCAGTAATCTTTCGTCATCAAAAAAATTACTATTGATAAAACAAAACATGTTGCTGGTAAACTACCCCTTTGCCTTAACCGATCTTCACCAAAATCAATAGACCTTCAGTTCTCTACAATTCAGGGACGCATGCAAATTAATACTTGATTCTGTTTGAATGTGCGGCAGTTATCGTTCGTCATGAAAACATTTCTCTTGTTACAACATAAAATGTTGCAGGTAACTACCCGTTTCCCTCAAACGATTTTCCCAAAAAACAACAGGCTTTGCGTTCTCTACAAATTAGGAACGTATGTAAAACATTATTTGATTCTCTTTGTATTTACGGCAGTTATCTTTCGTCATAAAAAAAAATTACTATTGATAAAACAAAATATGTTGCTGGTAAACTACCCCTTTGCCTTAACCGATCTTCAACAAAATCAAGAGACCTTGAGTTTTCTATAATTCAAAAAGGTATGCAAAATCGTAGTTGATTTTTTTGAATTTACGGCAGTTATTGTTCGTCATATAAAAAATTACCCTTGTTAAAACATAAAATGTTGCAGGTAAATTATCCCTTTTCCTGTACTGATCTTCACCAACACAAATAGGTGTTGAGAACTCTACAATACAGTGCTGTATGCGCAAAACATTATTTGATTCTGTTTGAATTTGCGGCTGTTATAGTTTACCATAGAAAAAAATTACCCTTGATTAAAAAACGTTGCTGGTAAACTACCCCTTTCCCTTAACCGATCTTCACCAAGACCAACAGGTCTTGAGAACTCTACAATTCAGGGCCGTATGCAAAACATTATTTGATTCTGTTTGAATTTGCGGCTGTTATCGTTTGCCATAGAAAAATATTACACTTGATAAAAAAACTTTGCTGGTAAAATACCCCTTTCCCTTACCCGATTTTCACAAAAATCGATAGACCTTCAGTTCTCTACAATTAAGGAACGTATGCTAAACATTATTTGATTCTCTTGGAATTTAGGGCAGTTATCGTTCGTCGTAGAAAAAATTACCATTGTTTAAACATAAAATGTTGCTGGTAAACTACCCCTTTCCCTTAACATATCGTCACCAAAATCAACAGAACTTGAGTACTTAAAACTTAAGGAATTTATGCAAAAAATTGTTTGATTCTCTTTGAATATGCGGCAGTTATCATTCGTCATAAAAATAAAATTACCCTTTTAAAACAAAACGATGGAGGTAAACTCCCCCTTTCCCTTAACCGATCTCACAAAAAGCAACAGACATTGAGTTCTCTATAATTCTGGAAGGTGTGCAAAACTTTATTTGATTCTGATTGAATTTACGGCAGTTATAATTCGTCATAGAAAAAATTACCCATGTTAAAACATAAAACTTTGCAGGTAAACTACCCCTTTCCGTAACCCGATCTTCAACAAAAACAAAAGGTCTTGTGAACTCTACAATTCAGGGCTGTATGCAACAAAATTTTGATTCTGCTTGAATTTGCGGCTGTTATCGTTTGCCATAGAAAATACCCTTGTTAAAACAAAAAACGTTGACGGCAAACTACCCGTTTCCCTTAACCGATCTTCACCAAAAACAATATGTCTTGAGATCTCTACAATTCAGAGTTGCATGCAAAACATTATTTGATTATGTTTGAATTTGCGGCTGTTATCTGTAGACATAGAAAATACCCTTGGTACAACATAAAACGTTGCCGGTAAACTACCGCTTCCCCTTAACTGATCTTCACCAAAATTAACAGGCCTTCAGTCTTTTATAATTGATGAAGGTATGCAAAACAATAGTTTTAATTTTGTTTGCCAATTAAATACGCTTTTTAAAACAAAAAAGTCGGTAAACTACCCATTTCCCTTAACCGATCTTCACCAAAAACAATATGTCTTGACATCTCTACAATTCAGAGTTGCATGCAAAACATTATTTCATAATGTTTGAATTTGCGGCTGTTATCGGTAGACATAAAAAATACCCTTGGTAAAACATAAAACGTTGCCGGTAAACTACCGCTTCCCCTTAACTGATCTTCACCAAAATTAACAGGCCTTCAGTCTTTTATAATTGATGAAGGTATGCAAAACAATAGTTTTAATTTTGTTTGCCAAATAAAATACCTTTGTTAAAACATAAAACGTTGCCGGTAAACTACCCCTTTCCCTTAACCGATTTTCACAAAAAAAAATAGATCTTGAGAACACTATAATTCAGGGCTGTATGCGAAACATTATTTGATTCTGTTTGAATTTGCGGCTGTTATCGTTTGCCATAGAAAAATTGCCCTTCATAAAAAAAAACTTTGGTGGTAAACTACCCCTTTCCCTCAACCGAACTTCACCAAAAACCATAGGTCCTGAGTACTTTACAAATCAGTGCTGTATGCAAAAAATTATTTGATTCTGTTTGAATTTGCGCCACTTATCATTTGCCAAAAAAAATTACCCTTTTAAAACATAAAACGTTGCAGGTAAACTACCCCTTTCCCTTAACCGATCTTCACCAAAAAATAGGTCTTGAGAACACTATAATTCAGGGCTGTATGCGAAACATTATTTGATACTGTTTGAATTTGCGGCTCTTATCATTCGTCAAAAAAAATTACCCTTCTTAAAACATAAAATGTTGCTGGTAAACTACCCCTTTCCCGTAACCGATGTTCACCAACAACAATAGGTGTTGAGAAATCTACAATTCAGGACTGTGTGCAAAATATTATTTGATTCTGTTTGAATTTGTGGCTGTTATCGTTTGCTATAGAAAAAAATCTACAGATAGACAGATAGTTTCCCTTACCCGATCTTCAGCAAAAACAAAAGGTCTTGAGAACTCTACAATTCAGGGCTGTATGCAACAAAATTTTGATTCTGCTTGAATTTGCGGCTGTTATCATTTGCCATGAAAACATTTCTCTTGTTACAACATAAAATGTTGCAGGTAACTCCCCGTTTCCCACAAACGATTTTCCCAAAAACAACAGGCCTTGCGTTCTCTACAAATTAGGAACGTATGCAAAACATTATTTGATTCTCTTTGTATTTACGGCAGTAATCTTTCGTCATCAAAAAAATTACTATTGATAAAACAAAACATGTTGCTGGTAAACTACCCCTTTGCCTTAACCGATCTTCACCAAAATCAATAGACCTTCAGTTCTCTACAATTCAGGGATGCATGCAAATTAATACTTGATTCTGTTTGAATGTGCGGCAGTTATCGTTCGTCATGAAAACATTTCTCTTGTTACAACATAAAATGTTGCAGGTAACTACCCGTTTCCCTCAAACGATTTTCCCAAAAAACAACAGGCCTTGCGTTCTCTAGAAATTAGGAACGTATGTAAAACATTATTTGATTCTCTTTGTATTTACGGCAGTTATCTTTCGTCCTAAAAAAAATTACTATTGATAAAACAAAATATGTTGTTGGTAAACTACCCCTTTGCCTTAACCGATCTTCAACAAAATCAAGAGACCTTGAGTTTTCTATAATTCAAAAAGGTATGCAAAATCGTAGTTGATTTTTTTGAATTTACGGCAGTTATTGTTCGTCATATAAAAAATTACCCTTGTTAAAACATAAAATGTTGCAGGTAAATTATCCCTTTTCCTGTACCGATCTTCACCAACACAAATAGGTGTTGAGAACTCTACAATACAGTGCTGTATGCGCAAAACATTATTTGATTCTGTTTGAATTTGCGGCTGTTATCGTTTGCCATAGAAAAAAATTACCCTTGATTAAAAAACGTTGCTGGTAAACTACCCCTTTCCCTTAACCGATCTTCACCAATACCAACAGGTCTTGAGAACTCTACAATTCAGGGCCGTATGCAAAACATTATTTGATTCTGTTTGAATTTGCGGCTGTTATCGTTTGCCATAGAAAAATATTACCCTTGATAAAAAAACTTTGCTTGTAAAATACCCCTTTCCCTTACCCGATTTTCACAAAAATCGATAGACCTTCAGTTCTCTACAATTAAGGAACGTATGCTAAACATTATTTGATTCTCTTGGAATTTAGGGCAGTTATCGTTCGTCGTAGAAAAAATTACCATTGTTTAAACATAAAATGTTGCAGGTAAACTACCCCTTTCCCTTAACATATCGTCACCAAAATCAACAGAACTTGAGTACTTAAAACTTAAGGAATTTATGCAAAAAATTGTTTGATTCTCTTTGAATATGCGGCAGTTATCATTCGTCATAAAAATAAAATTACCCTTTTAAAACAAAACGATGGAGGTAAACTCCCCCTTTCCCTTAACCGATCTCACAAAAAGCAACAGACATTGAGTTCTCTATAATTCTGGAAGGTGTGCAAAACTTTATTTGATTCTGATTGAATTTACGGCAGTTATAATTCGTCATAGAAAAAATTACCTATGTTAAAACATAAAACTTTGCAGGTAAACTACCCCTTTCCGTAACCCGATCTTCAACAAAAACAAAAGGTCTTGTGAACTCTACAATTCAGGGCTGTATGCAACAAAAATTTGATTCTGCTTGAATTTGCGGCTGTTATCGTTTGCCATAGAAAATACCCTTGTTAAAACAAAAAACGTTGACGGCAAACTACCCATTTCCCTTAACCGATCTTCACCAAAAACAATATGTCTTGAGATCTCTACAATTCAGAGTTGCATGCAAAACATTATTTGATTATGTTTGAATTTGCGGCTGTTATCTGTAGACATAGAAAATACCCTTGGTACAACATAAAACGTTGCCGGTAAACTACCGCTTCCCCTTAACTGATCTTCACCAAAATTAACAGGCCTTCAGTCTTTTATAATTGATGAAGGTATGCAAAACAATAGTTTTAATTTTGTTTGCCAATTAAATACGCTTTTTAAAACAAAAAAGTCGGTAAACTACCCATTTCCCTTAACCGATCTTCACCAAAAACAATATGTCTTGACATCTCTACAATTCAGAGTTGCATGCAAAACATTATTTCATAATGTTTGAATTTGCGGCTGTTATCGGTAGACATAGAAAATACCCTTGGTAAAACATAAAACGTTGCCGGTAAACTACCGCTTCCCCTTAACTGATCTTCACAAAAAATTAACAGGCCTTCAGTCTTTTATAATTGATGAAGGTATGCAAAACAATAGTTTTAATTTTGTTTGCCAATTAAATACGCTTTTTAAAACAAAAAAGTCGGTAAACTACCCATTTCAGTAGAGGGAAAGTGTATGTTAGAGAACAATGGCGATGACGTCACAGAGAGGCACTGGTAGCTGGCTTCCGCGGTGTGAAAACAATGGGTTGGGGAACCCCCAGTTGAAAACACTACCGGGTTCCAGTTCATGACGTCATAGAGGCACTGGCAGCTGGTGTCCGAGCTGTCCATGTGACGTCACTGTTTTGTGTGTGTGTGTATGTGTGACTGAAACACTTCCGTGTTCCAGTTCATGACACCACACAGAGGCTCAAGTCGCTGGCGTCCACATGGCTAAAACCTGTTTCAAGACGTCACGGAGGCCGTGGTTTCTGCATGTCCAAAATTTGGTAGCCGAAAACAATGTGTAGCGGATGGGGGTACCCGGAATTCGGCGGTTGCCCGCAGAGGCGATGTCATCGGGTACCGTTACTCGAAATTTTGGGGGTATCGGGTACCGTTACCCGAAATGTTTAAATCAACGGATGGGGGTACCCGAAATTTGTGGGTACCCCCACATGACGCATGTATAAAACACTGGTTATGACGAAACAGGAGGCTGGGTGGATATGATAGCTGGTTCGACGACTACGTAGAGGGCGTGATGTCTGAATTTGACACCCGAAATGTTTAGAACAACGGATGGGGGTACCCGAAATTTTTGATGTTCAATATTTGACAACCGAAATGATTAAAACAACGGATGGAGGTACCTGAAATCTCTTGGTGTCCGAAAGTTAACACCCGAAATGTTTAAATCAACGGATGGGGGTACCCGACATGACGCATGTGTTCGACTGCGAGGCGAGAAAGTTTGTTTCCGCAAAAAATAAATTATGGCCCCTCCGGGATTTGAACCCGGGACCTCCGGTACTCCAAACCGGCATGCATCCACTACACCAAGGGGCCGTTGTCGTTTAACTGTAATTATTTTTGTACTTATACTTCTCGTCTCTTACTTGCAACTATGAGGTGGACGAGTGATATCTACTGTTGTCCTATGTGTAAAACCATAAAAGCACAATATAAGTTTATTTATTATTAAAAATAAATAAACATTTTTTATACTTTTATTTTTTACCTCTCATCCTCTTCCTAGCGGCCAGAGGCGAATGAGAGACCGCTACGCTTTTTTTAACGTGGTTTCCCCAACTTTACAGATTCGTAAAGCAGGCCTACTCCACGTTATCTATCGCTGTACTATTAACTAATACAGTGGTAGATAATGATAAGATACACTATGCAATGCTAAGTCAATGTATAAAAGCAGTACATATATTTTTTATTTATTTACTTTATTTTTATTTTTTTTATATTTTTTTTTATCGGGTGTATATGTTGTTCATACATGATGCGTATTCACATTTGCTGTACCGTAATGAGTAATTTTCACACCCATACTGGTTCTTGACGAGTTTACAGGTATATCTACCGTGCCAGTGACCCGTCTCGAACTAACAGGACTACGTTTATGAGTATTTCTACCTCGACAGTGACGTAGTCAAGGTTAACACTCACGCACACACTACGGTACCTAATTCTACGTTTATGGACATTTCTGTCACGTAGCATTCACACTAACACCATGATGAAAACATGTTCACAACCGACTATATTTTATTTCGTTGCCGCAACCATTCTGCATAAAACAAAGCTTTGCGCAATGCACAGTGTAAGGGGGGAGTGGTAACGGGTTGACGATGAGGAACAGGACATTGTATGATGTGTACAAAGGATCTAGGAACTACAGGTGCTTGAATATCGTTTAAGTCAATCCCCTCACCATGGTGATACAACTGTCGTAAGAAATTTGCCTTCTCAAACCCTTTTGTATAGACAACAGAACTGTCTGAAAAAAAGTCTGCAACGATGCGTACCATATTCTTGTACGGCACATTACCATCGTTCCAACGAATTCTGTGATAATGTGTTTCCAACCAGTCATTGATTTTTTGAAATTTCAGGTGCAGTCGTGCACGTTCGTATGGTGGAGCGAACAACACGATAACAAAACGTCCGGTTGTTATATCAACTGCAACGAACTCTTTGATTACATATTCATTTTTGTCACCACGAAACGCTTCAAACTCGGCAATAACCGTCCTATTCAAGTTCATTTTTCCGAGTGACACTTGTTCGCATCGAATACGTTAATTTTTTCAAATTCCCCCTCTACTTTTCCTTCCAATACCAGTTCATCGTAAAGACGATCAAATGTTAGCTGTTGGTCATGACGACTGCTTTCCAATCGAAAAAACGAGGGGAAAAAGAAGGATGGTGGTACATAACACCTCTTGGCTACTACCTGATTAATGTACGACTTGAAGTGATCTTGATCATAAAACAAGCGAACAAGATATTTCTTTAGTACTGTTAATAAACAACCAAAACGGATCCACTCGGGTTCTGTGAAAACAAATTTTTCGGTCTTAATACCTTTAATCAGAACAAACGTTTTCCCAAAGTTACGACTGATCATCACACTCTTCTTCTTCTCACGGTTTTCACCTTCTTCGTACAATAACATACTGGATAGTAACTGTTCACGAAAGATCAACAAGTAATTCCACTCAGAAAAGTCAAGTAATATACGTTTCTTTTTTCCGTTTGTAAACAAAACACCCGGTTCATAGTTGAGTTCGTTAAACAGTCCGACGGTAACGAACTTAGTGTAAGAGTTAATAGGATATGCAAGAGATAAGTAAACGTTATACTCACAATGCCTGCTGCTGCTGCCGCCGCTACCACAGTCACCTTCCATCGTTGAGACGGACTGATCTTGTTACAAGCTAGAGATCGCTAATACCTATCTTTATAAACTGGTAGAGGGGAGAACAAGTTTTTTATGACAAACGATGAACAGTATTCGACAACGCTGTGTACTGTACTATCCTATCGTGAATAATCAAAGCGTAAGCGGTGGTTTTATCTGGAAAATTGTTACTGGATTCAAATTCTAAACGCACATCAACGGCAGACGACTTGATTGGTTCTTCTTGTCTGGAACAATCGATGACAAACAACGGTGCTTTCGTTATAAATTCATTAGGTGTCAAAAGAGGTGTTCTGTTGCGACGGTCGTAGTATGATGTTTGAAAACGTGTATACATGTCGTAGAACAGTGCGTAACGTTTTTTTCGATATCCTGGTTCAGGTTATCGTACGGATAGTATTTATCGTTCAGAAATAGCTTGACATTCGTTAAATTGCAGTGATCAAATTCCGACGCGTTTTTCGCTATATTGTTCTTTCTGTCCGTCTGAAATATCAGTATCACATACCGTGGTTTTTCCAACTGTGACGATGTCTTCAAGGTCCACGAATGTCGATTTGTCGTCGGTAGAACGGGATACTCGTGCAATTCCCAACTGCGGAACGGCATCACCAGTTCATGATCCTCCTCGATATGCTCCAATAGCGGTATTCGATACTTGTTTGACACGCGCACATAGGGCATCTTCCAGTGTACTTTGTTTATTACGAGATTACCGTTTGCAGTTGCACCTGATTCTTTTAGCACCATTGCGTTCTGATCGGTAGAGGTACGCAACAGAATCAATTCTTGCTTAACGTTCAGCATGATGCGTGTATAGTCTTCGTTGAAACCGAGTAGCATTTTTAACGGAAGACAAAACGTAAAATCACCGGTACTCTCGTGTACTGTCAACGACTCGTCGGTTGTCGTCACCCATCCTGCATTGATTAGATGCTTTCTTTCATGCTCATTGCTCGATAGTAACAATTTCACAGTGCTCGTAATTCCAACGTTTTTCGTACGATCTACTTCCACACCGCACACTTCGTAACGGATCTCCTCAAACAAGAAAGCCATTGCATTGTTGATTAATTTCACGTTCAACGCTGTGTCGGTAGCGTTAACCTTGGTCAATGTTCCTTCGATGTACAGAAAACTCTCCGCCGGTAAAGTGAAAACATCCTGTTGTTGGATGGGTATACGTATTTCATCGTTGTTACCGTATCGGGTGGAAGCATACGGTGTGTGCGTACGATATTCGAACTCAACGATTCTGTTATCGAAAGCCGCTCCTCGTTCGATAGCTAGAATTTCACCCGGCATTATTTTAATCGTATAATTTGAATCCAAGTGAAAGTAAGAAACGCTTGTTCCTTGATGTCAATCGTTTCAACGTTGAACACCGACTACCATGTTTCTTTCGTACACACTCCCTTTTTACAGGTGACGTTTGTCCGAAATACAATCCCATATTTTCAGATGCAGTCGTATCGTGATAACTTCACCGCGAAAATCGACTAAATCCCCGTCCTGATCAACGAGAGACAAAATTATGTTGTCAACGCGTTGTACGTTTACCGGTAAGTATATTACGTTTGTCGGCGTTTCAACTATTTTGAAACCTGGTGCCACGGTCGGATAAAACGAATGCAACGTGTGCTGGTCCTGGCCGTCCTTGTACGCACCCTGTACGATATTACTCCGTACGTGAACGGTGTTAACTTTGATTATGTCGACGGGTACGTTCGACTCGTGTGTTTTATACGCTTCCAGCTGCTGATTCTCCTTAAATCCTAACATACTTGCAATGGTATTCGGTGTATACGAAAAGTCGATGACATGCTTACAGTAAATTTCACACTTTAATGTGTTGTTGTTTGGACGTAAACTGATTGTTCTCTCGCCTAACTGTTTCTGCAGATACGTTTCGATATCACTGATTTCGTAGGTGCCGGTAGGCAACTTGATGACGGACCACTGATCCTTGGAAATTTTTACTGGAAATGCATTATTTTTTCCTTCAGTAACGTTTGGTATTGAATTATACGATGTAAAATCCAATAGACCAACGTACCATTCACCGTATAACTCGAGACGTGGGAAAAAGTTACACACGAGATTCGCAGCGTCGGTACCCGTCACGGTGACCGTTAGCGACGACATGTTGAAGTTTACTGATCAGAAGACAATAAAAAGTCTAAACATAAATGACCGCAGATGACCGTGTTAGGAGGTTGCTTCCGTTCATAGTTGTAACGAACGTCGGCTGTATCACCAAAATATTGCATCAGCTCGAGAGGTGGACGTAAATTACCGAACCCGTCAAAATAGTGTACTCGATTTCCACGCTTCTTGTAACATACCCAGTGGGTTCCCGGTCCGCTCTCGTCGTCCAAATTTACGATGACGCTTTCGTTCTTCCACGGCGCTGTATCCGGTAATGCGTTACGCATGTAAACACCTCTAAAATACGGTATGTTTAGCTTTTTTGCGTATACACGTAATTCATCTTCGGACAACGGGCGGAGCGGTATGTGAATTAGTTTTTTCGGTACGGACGTAGATACAATCCGGACGCAGTTCTCTTCTTTTTCCTAGCGGTTCGGACAGTTCTCTTCCTCCTCTTCTTCATCCCACCACCAGCACCACGACCACGACTACTCACATTCTTTTTATTTTTACGACGTCGACCGCTTCCTATCGCTGATTTTGCTTTCATGGCCGCTGCAACTGCTGTCGCATAAGCTCGTTCGCTGATACCCGAATCCAAAGCCTTTACCCGTCCCCACGCTTTTTCCGCGAGTTTACGATCTGCAATACGTCTACTTTCGTTGTCTTTGTATTGAGCGTAAGCGATGTCGTGTTCGCGACAGGCTTCGTCTAGTTGATTGATTCCACGATCACCACGCGCTAATCTTTCTTCGAGTTTCGTGCCCGGTCCACAGAATCTGTAACCCGGCAGATGTAATTCGACAGGTAGTGCGTCCACCGCTCGATTGATAACTGACGAAACAACGGACGGTACAACGTTTTTAAGCACGTTTCCGACGCCCCACCCCTTTTTCCTCTTAACGTTGTTGTACATCGTAAACCGATCTCCAGTCTTTCTCTTCTGTGTTTTTATCGTATTCATCTATTAACCTTTTTTTTTCTTCGTGTCGAGTGTCCACTCGTCTTCTGAACTACGTGGCTTAGACAATTTCAATAAGTAGTAATCCAGTTGATACTGAAATGTTTTAACGACTTTATACATCTCGCTCTTTACGTATCGTCTCACGTCATTTAATTGTTGTAAGTTAACAGCATCGCTCTCCGCAAAACCATCCGCTACGTCTGTTATTCTCTTTTCCGCCGCTTTGAAAACACCATCTTCGCCCAAGCTAACGGTGTTCTGCAACATGTATTTTACGTTAACCGCGTCATCTGCAAAAATCGGTGAACTCACTCCCGACAACCAGCTCTGCCCAAACAAATAGCTGTTCGATACTTTTTTAATGACGTTCGAGTCTACATAGTTTTTGTTAACCGCATCGGTCGCTTGTTCCGGACTTCGAACGTTGATTACCCATCGATCTCGTGCATCGATGACCTCACCTCTCTCTTGACTCGAGTGTTGTATACAGTTGTCATCAACGTAATATTTGTTGACTACGTCTTTAACGTCTACAGGAGTATCAACATTTTTCAATCTACACCCTTTAACGTCCACGCTTTTACGTTCATCATCGAGTAGCAGACAATGTGTTTGCATATAAGTCAGAGATACAGCATCCTTTGCTGCATCCGGTTCGTTCAGATTGCGGATCTTTTTGTTTTCAACATCTATATGCCCATCATTCGTAATCTTAAATCCTACAGTATCGCGTAATTGTCTTTTTGTTTCTCGTCGCACGCTCACGGCGCTTTGATGTCTCCCGAATTTGTCCACAACCATTGTACGACTGCACGCTACAAATGATGTGCTAACCGTTTTAAGTAACGACACTGTGGTGACCATCGCGTGTGTAACACAATCGGATCGTCACCCTCTCTCCAACGAAAGATTTCTATACCGCAAAATGAACATCGAACCCTGTCAATTTCATTTGTGTAATGAAAGCCTGCGGCAACCATAGCGGTTGGACTGATGAAATGCACAGGCCATGATGTAAAGGTTTTCAGTCTCTCGTTTTCGACTTCAAAGTCAGGTGTCAAATCTAACCCGCACATGTTGACAGTGTTGACGTCAATGAGTTGTTACACCGACTTTCATAAAATTTATACGATAATGTTGGCTTCACGTAATTCCTCCACAACGGAGATGATTTCGTTGTCGTGTCCGGTGTGACCGGCGCGTTTTGAACTTACCAGCAGTCTCAACCGTTCAACCAGTTCGTTGGGATCGTTCCAGTGTACGTAATCGATACCACGTCCGCTGCGCGGTGGGAACAATCGGGCGATTATCTCTCTGTACTTTACACCTTTGTTTGTATTTATTTTAGCACCGGGTAAATGATAATGTTTATGTGCGTTAGTGTTCGACAGTATAGATTTGTACGCTGCTAAATCGTTTTCATCGTAGACGCTCTTGTCGGGTTCTTTCATAAACATAAGTTCGTAGAGACCCGGTGTACCCCTGTATCGTTTTCCAGCTATGTAGAAGCTGTCGTCTTGATTGATCTCCAACACCGAATTTCCCACCATCCATTTGTCTGCAACGTTACGGATACCGTACGTATGATCCATCTTTTTTTCTCGATCATCAGATAAAGCGAGTAGTAAGTATTTCCTCGCGAGCGGACCTTCGACAGACTGTTCAACGTATTCTTGTGCTTCGTGTCGACCTTCGGGTGTTGCTAAAAACTCTTCAAGAGTCACGTTCGGTGTTTCGACATCAGGAGTTTGTGCCAACACTTCCGTTCTAAGGAATCGAGGTTGTGATGGTGGTGGTGTCATCTCGGCAGCTGTCTTCGTATCTTCATCTTCAACATTTATTTTTTTAATTTTATCACCGGAGACATTCAACTTTTCCGAAATCTGTGTTAACGGTTCTAAAAGAGGTTTGTACGTTCTCGTTAACGCTTCATCGCTCTCTCTGAGGTCATGTTTCAACGCACGATACTTTTGCCTTATGTTGTCGCTAATTGCATCGATTTCTTGTGTCAATTGCTTGTCATCCATCTTGACACTGATGACTTTCTCGCACAAACTATTCTATTTATGTATAAAACGATCGAAACCCACTCTGTATCTGCCCGCGTTTATCGGTGAGTCCTTGTTGATGACTATGAATCCGTAACGATCCTTCCACGCTTCGGCGCACATCGCTTTGAACTCTTCGTATTTCATGTCTGTGTTAACGTGATCGTTGTAAACGTGGTGTAAATTGAGATCATCTTGTCTGAACAATACTAAGAAATTGGTATTATCACGCACCAGTTGCTTTGGCACCAGACTGTACGTCTGACAAAGGTACAAAGTGTCCACACCGCTATGCCGTCCCATAGCGAAATATTTTCGTATGTTATTCTGCCGTTCACATACCACATCATCGAACAACATGATTGAATTAGGTACAATTTCGTGCGGAGGTGGTACTTCATCGTTTTCACTGTATGTGAAGTACGTCATTCCATCGTCAGCGAGAGCATTAAAAACGTCTTCCAACATACGATATTTTGGTTGAAATAACGATTTGGAGAACACGTACAGGTTCTGAAATCGCAGTCCGTTTGAATCGAATAACATGTTAAAGGCAACGTTTGACTTCCCGCTGCATGACCCGCCGCACACGATACATCGAACTGTGTTTGGAAACAGTGGACTGTGTTTATTATATGCAACTTCACCGTTGTACTTAGCAGAGTCTACGTTCTTAACATTTAACTTTAACGATTGTTGTTCAATCTTCATCTTAACTCGTTTACGTTCGGTTAAATACTGTGGTAATGTTATTATATCAGATCTTTTTTATGTATCCACGAATCGTGTTTACCGTCAAAGCCGAGCCAGCGCACTCGCACGCGATCACCTTTACGTTGTAATATTTTCTCAACGAGATACAAATCACCAACGCTGGTTTTACTCAATTCTTGTTCATAAAACCCACCTTCCACAACGTCACCCGTGTGATCTTTCAACAAGTACGTAACCGGTACGGTTGGCTGAACTCTGTGCACTCTATATCACGTTCGTCCAGTTTGGTGTATAACCTTTAGCGAATGTGATTTTGTATTTACTGATACGCACTCGATCGCCTATTTTAAACTTATGTTTCTTGCTCACTTTCCGCGGTACGGTATTTTTTCTTAATCGTTCCAACACAATTCGCTCGTTGCTCTTGTCGACTTGTCGCGGCTTCATCTCTATAGTTCTATGCACTCTGTCGTTGTATTCCATCACCAGTTTAGGTAAAAGCGACAACCACCGATAATGCCCTTGCTCGCTGAACGCGCGGTACATGTTCGTTTTCAACGTACGATTAAATCGCTCTACGATGGACGCTTTCTTCTCGCTATACGTTGAATAGTGTTTGACGTTGAATCTCTTTAGTAAAGCTTGTACGGTAGTGTTAAAGTACTCTTTCCCCTTATCCTTTTGCAGGTATTTCATTTTATTTTTTACAATTATTGGTTCGAGAGCCTGTGCTACTTCAACACCCGATTTAGTTTTTAAGGGAATCGCATATGCATACTTGCTAAATGCGTTTATTACTGTCATTAGATATTTGTACCCCTTGTTCAACTTGGCATGCGGTATCATTTCCACTAAATCCGCTTGGTACAGATCGTGTAACCCCTTCACCTCCACCGCACGTCTGGGAAAGTTCCTTCTCACCGGTCTGTGCAATTCCTTTGCAATAGTTTTGCGTACGTTTTCCATATCGCCACCCGAATCGAGAATCGCAAAAATTTTGGTACGAGATATACCGTTACGTTTTCACTGAACTTCACCGACTTCATCGTCGCTACTGACAGTGTGTTGCTCCTGCAAGCGAGTCTTATATCAACGTATATCGAACGCATAATTTACAACGGATTTTCTCGCTTGCTGAATTATCTCGCGTCTGGGTTGACAGAGTTTATAATGACCGTACGCCAGTGTTGTTTCACCGTCATCCAAGACATATCGCTTGTCATCGTATGGTGACAGCGATAATTTTGTAAGCTTTCTTGTGTATATGATATGTCTTTCGCTTTGGATAGTCTGCGCCGTAGTATAAGTTTGAGAAGTGGTCTTTACACATTGCTTATAAAGTTGATGTTTCAACTGTGTAGCTATCGCGGAACGTGGTACACCTTTCGCTACCTTTTTCTCTTTATCGTTTGCCGTAACGAATGAATAACATTTTGCGCGCAACCCGACAAATTCAAGTATCGGTATTCCATTTGTTTCGTCTTTAAACGTACCCAACTTTTTCTTGTTTGTTTCACTATAGCAGGGATGTGTCTTAGGGTACTCCGACGTGTCAAACAGTTCGAGATGCTCCTCCATGTCTTTGTACACATCGTCGGTGCGAATGTCGTACAACAGTCAGTGTCCGTCATACATAGACGTGCACGTGACCCGTACGTATTCATCGTGAATCCGTAATGGAACCGATACATGATCAGCTTACTAATATCCAATACACTGAACCCAACGTACAAAGGTCGGTTCAGTGTAATGGACGTTTTTTTCATCGTGAGACCTACCAGGTCCTCGTTATAGATGAAAAAATGTTGTAGCCTGGGGTTAGCGGTTAGTTTGTAAAGTTTCTTCTCGTTTGGAACTAACTTGAAATCGATTCGCTTCCGTACGTTTTCCAACGATTTTCCGTACGGCGCGTTATTCATTAACTTAAAAAAGTCTTTTTCAAAGGTGTTTCTGGCTTCCTTTCGTCGCTCCGTATTAAAATCGATGAAAGGTTTCAACCATACGCACTGTGTGAATGCTAACACACGGTGAATCGCTTTCAACTCCATTCCTAGTTCGAGGTAGAGTTTCAATGTTCTGTAATGAACAATGTATTTTGTCTTGTCCTCGAGGGACGTTATCAGTTTCTCTACCTTACCGTTACTACACACAAAGTCTTTTAACAGCTTCATGCGATAGCAGTACGGTGAAAGCATACTGTCCGTAATAGTACACTTTTCGGGTGCTAAAGGGTAGTCACTGTGTAAGTCGTGTAGGTAATGTGGATACCCCAGATCGACTTCTAGGATATAACCGGTGTCATCATCGTCACGTAACGCGTGCACGTTCAACGTATCGATCTCTGTACGTTCCAACCATCGAAAACCGGACAGTGGTAAAGGCTGTGTCATAGCCGTTCCGTACAGGTTGGTACAATCGAGGTAGAGTAAATAGTTATGCAGCTTGCTTGCGTCATAATCGGGAATGTACGGGTTGTTGGCCTTGGCGTACCGATTAGAAATTGCTGCTAAGCCGCCACGGATACCTCCTTCGATGTACAGGTGTACGTCTATATCGCGGAGTAACTCTAACCTAACTCCTGTCATTTTCAGCATCGCGTTCCACGCTAAACCGGCGGTGGTAAAAACGTTACACGGATCGAGTTCGTAGTACTGCAGGCTCATGTTTCGAAAGTTTTCAAATACATCTGCAAGCAGTAGTACATCCGTTTTTAAATAAAGGTCATGATAATCACCGAACGTTTGCATGTCGAAAGCCGACCAAACCGCTCGAGCGTGCGCGTAATCTTCTTCGTTTATATCCGACTCTGTCAACCCGTTGTAAAAATGTACGCGGTCCGGTAACTGCCTCTCGTCAAATTTTGAATCGTCCGTAACGTATTCGTAAGGGTACACACCTTTACGCAACAGTAAATTAACATTACTCGTGTAAAATTGATTAAGGATTTTAAATTTATCCGCGGATAAGTTGGAGACGAGTTTTTCAAGTGACGCGTTCATGAACCGCAGAGAATCGAGAAACCGGAGCTGTCCGAGTGTAACGGAGATGTAACGTTCGCTTGTAGTAGCGATACACGTTATTTCATCTTCCTTGTACTTTCCGAAACCTTGCATCAAATGATGCGAGTCATAGCCACTTAAATTATGGAAAAAAACCGGAACGTGTGTTGGTATTTTGTAATTTATATTACACACATTGTGAGCAGCGCCTAAATAGTTTCCCGTTATGTGGCAATGGTTTCGAACCGTGTCATCCGTTAACGCCTTCTTGCACAGATGACAGTGCGTAGCGTTTCGGAATGACCGTTCATCGGCCGCTGTCATTTGGATCGGTTTATTAAACTTTCTATCGAGTCGTTGAACGTCGGCTAAAAGCACACGAAGGAACGTGTCCACCACGTCTTTACCGCGGTATATTACAGGTTCCTTGACGGCGTTTCCCATCCAGTCAACTATCACATAGCAGAAACTGGCTGGTATATGATGTGCCACGTTTTTACCGGTGGCCGGAACAATAAACGATTCGAAGTCAGCGTATACCGTATAAGGTACGCGGTGACAAAGTGAAAAGTTTTTAAAATACATCCACTTTTCGTTCTCGTCAGGAAGTTTTACTTTCTGTACTCCGTGCTGAGAACAGTTGCGTTCGTGTTCTTCAACTCGTTTTCGTGCCGCGTTAGTATCTTTATTGTCCGCAAATCTGTGTAGACAGTAGTTGCAGTACACCGATGCACGACAATTTTTTGTCAACGACGAAAGCATACGCGAAAGGTTTCGTATGAGGCAGTAGTGAGTAGTGTTCGCGTCGGACAGTAGCAGTAGGTTTACGTGGTACTTTCTACCGCGATGTTCAGTAATACGTAAAGGATATACCTCGCCTTCGTAGCCAAAAACGTTAACGGATATGTTTTCGTTTAATTTTTCAAAACGTTTTATCTTATTGACTGCGACGGGATAAGGTATGTCCTTCATGTTTATTTCTTCTTCGTACGGAAGGTAATGGCTAACGCGATGCGGGTTACACGCGATCGGGTGTATACCGGCGAGCACAGACCACAAGAAACACTTTTCATCTTCTAAATTTTTCATAGATTTTCATCTTCTAAGATTTTCACCAACACAAATAGGTGTTGAGAACTCTACAATACAGTGCTGTATGCGCAAAACATTATTTGATTCTGTTTGAATTTGCGGCTGTTATCGTTTGCCATAGAAAAAAATTACCTTTGATTAAAAAACGTTGCTGGTAAACTACCCCTTTCCCTTAACCGATCTTCACCAAGACCAACAGGTCTTGAGAACTCTACAATTCAGGGCCGTATGCAAAACATTATTTGATTCTGTTTGAATTTAGGGCAGTTATCGTTCGTCGTAGAAAAAATTACCATTGTTTAAACACAAAATGTTGCAGGTAAACTACCCCTTTCCCTTAACATATCGTCACCAACATCAACAGAACTTGAGTACTTAAAACTTAAGGAATTTATGCAAAAAATTGTTTGATTCTCTTTGAATATGCGGCAGATATCATTCGTCATAAAAATAAAATTACCCTTTTAAAACAAAACGATGGAGGTAAACTCCCCCTTTCCCTTAACCGATCTCACAAAAAGCAACAGACATTGAGTTCTCTATAATTCTGGAAGGTGTGCAAAACTTTATTTGATTCTGATTGAATTTACGGCAGTTATAATTCGTCATAGAAAAAATTACCCATGTTAAAACATAAAACTTTGCAGGTAAACTACCACTTTCCGTAACCCGATCTTCAACAAAAACAAAAGGTCTTGTGAACTCTACAATTCAGGGCTGTATGCAACAAAAATTTGATTCTGCTTGAATTTGCGGCTGTTATCGTTTGCCATAGAAAATACCCTTGTTAAAACAAAAAACGTTGACGGCAAACTACCCATTTCCCTTAACCGATCTTCACCAAAAACAATATGTCTTGAGATCTCTACAATTCAGAGTTGCATGCAAAACATTATTTGATTATGTTTGAATTTGCGGCTGTTATCTGTAGACATAGAAAATACCCTTGGTACAACATAAAACGTTGCCGGTAAACTACCCCTTTCCCTTAACCGATCTTCACAAAAAAAATAGATCTTGAGAACACTATAATTCAGGGCTGTATGCGAAACATTATTTGATTCTGTTTGAATTTGCGGCTGTTATCGTTTGCCATAGAAAAAATTGCCCTTCATAAAAAAAAACTCTGGAGGTAAACTACCCCTTTCCCTCAACCGAACTTCACCAAAAACAATAGGTCCTGAGTACTTTACAAATCAGTGCTGTATGCAAAAAATTATTTGATTCTGTTTGAATTTGCGGCACTTATCATTTACCAAAAAAAAAAACCCTTTTAAAACATAAAACGTTGCAGGTAAACTACCCCTTTCCCTTAACCGATCTTCACCAAAAACAATAGGTCTTGAGAAATCTACAATTCAGGGCTGTATGCAGAAATTATTTGATTGTGTTTGAATCTGCGGCTGTTGTCGTTTGCCATAGAAAATACCCTTTTTAAAACAAAAAACGTTGCCGGTAAACTACCCCTTTCCCTTAACCGATCTTCACCTAAAAATAGGTCTTGAGAACACTATAATTCAGGGCTGTATGCGAAACATTATTTTATACTGTTTGAATTTGCGGCTCTTATCATTCGTCAAAAAAAATTACCCTTCTTAAAACATAAAATGTTGCTGGTAAACTACCCCTTTCCCGTAACCGATGTTCACCAACAACAATAGGTGTTGAGAAATCTACAATTCAGGACTGTGTGCAAAATATTATTTGATTCTGTTTGAATTTGCGGCTGTTATCGTTTGCTATAGAAAAAAATCTACAGATAGACAGATAGTTTCCCTTACCCGATCTTCAACAAAAACAAAAGGTCTTGAGAACTGTACAATTCAGGGCTGTATGCAAAATATTATTTGATTCTGTTTGAATTTGCGGGTGTTATCGTTTGCCATATAAAAAAATTACCCTAGATTTAAAAAAACCTTTGCTGGTTTACCACCTTTTTCCCTTAACCGAACTTCACCAAAAACAATAGGTCTTGAGATCTCTACAAACCAGGGCTTTATGTAAAAAATTATTTGATGGAATTTGCGGCTGTTATCTTGTACCATAGAAAAGAATCTACAGATAGATAGACAGAAACACATAGACACTTTTCGAAAAATGACTTTTTTCATGTTTTGAGGGTAGTACAATCAGAATCTGCAATAATCTTGTACACGATTTTTTTACCATCACCATACTTCCATTTCCTTATGGAACACGGAAGTAAATATCGGTATGGAGAACCATACATGACAACCATGTTCTAAGAATTATATTTAAAATCATTTTCGAAATGAAATATTTCCATAGAAACTACTTCTTTCTACTTATTGCTGCAGCCTTAACCACAGTACTGTGGTCACAACGTACACCACCTCACGTTTTTGTTCTCGATTTTCACTGATGATGGCAGTTGATGGCACTGCCGAATAGTCTGGTTTTGCCGAAAACATTGGATTACGGCTAAACAGCCTGGGAGGGAATTATAACAAAGAACTTCTTGTTTTGTTGCCTTTAACGTAGTACACATATAACAATTCTCCCCTCCCACTTCAACTATAATTTTCATTAATAGAAAATTACCCTTACATCGTTCACCTAACCTCTTCATTTATAGATATTTCATGTACGTTGCTACAGTTGATTATTATGACCTTGTTATCAGGATAAATTAGTTATCAAAATTAAGTACTTTACTCTTGTTAAAACATAAAATGTTGCTGGTAAACTGCCCCTTTACCTTAACCGATCTTCACCAAGAACAATAGGTCTTGAGAACTCTACAATACAGGGCTGTATGCAAAACAATATTTGATTCTGATTGAACTTGCGGCTGTTTTCGTTTGCCATGGAAAAAATTACCCTTGATAAAAAAACGTTGTTGGTAAACTACCCCTTTCCCTTAACCGATCTTCACCAAAACCAACAGGTCTTGAGAACTCTACAATTCAGAGCTGTATGCAAAGCATTATTTGATTCTGTTTGAATTTGCGGCTCTTATCGTTTGCCATAGAAAATTCCTATGTTAAAACATAAAACGTTGCAGGTAAACTACCCCTTCCCTTAACCGATCTTTACGAAAATCAACAGACCTTGAGTTCTGTATAATTCAAAATTTATGCAAAAGTGTAGTTCATTCTGTTTGAATTTACGGCAGTTATCGTTCGTCAAAAAAATTACTCTTTTTAAAACATAAACTTTTGCCGGTAAACTACCCCTTTACCTTAACTGTCTTCACCAAAACAATAGGTCTTAAGAACTCTACAATTCAGGGTTGTATGCAAAAATTATTTGATTCTCTTTGAATTTGCGGCTGTTATCGTTTGCCATAGAAAATACCGTTGCTAAAACATAAAAAAGTTGCTGGTAAACTACCCCTTTCCCTTAACCGATGTTCACCAAAAACAACGGTCTTGAGTACTCTACAATTCAGGGTTGTATGCAAAATATTATTTGATTCTGTTTGAATTTGCGGCTGAAATCGTTTGGCATATACAAAAATTACCCTTGATTTAAAAAAACCGTTACAGGTAAACTACCGCGTTCTCTTAACCGATCTTCACCAAAAACAATAGGTCTTAAGTGCTCTACAAATCAGGGCTGTATGTAAAAAATTAGTTGATGTAATTTGCGGATGTTATCTTTTAACATAGAAAAAATCTACAGATAGACAGACAGACACACACACAGACACTTTTCGGGAAATGACTTTTTTTCATGTTTTGAGGGTAGTACAATCAGAATCTGCAATAATCTGGAACTCGATTTTTTTTGCCATCACCATACTTCCATTTCCTTATGGAACATGGAAGTAAAAAATCGGTATGGAGAACCATACATGACTTCCATGTTCTAAGATTTAAATTTACAATCATATTCGAACTGAAATATTTCCATAGAAACTGTTTCCTTCTACTTATTGCTTCAGCCTTAACCACAGTACTGTGGTCGCTAACGTATACCACCTCACGTTTTCGCACTCGATTTTCACTGATTATGGCAGTAGATGGCCCTGCCGAAAAGTCTGGTTCTGCAGAAAACATTGGACTACGGCTAAACAGCCGGGGAAGGAATTATAACAAAGAATTTCTTGTTTGTTGCCCATAACGTAGTACACATATAACAGATTCTCCCCTCCCCCTTCAAATATAATTTTCATTAATAGAATATTCACCCCATCTCATTCACTTAACCTTTCCATTTATAGATATTTCATGTACGTTTGTACAGTGGATTATTATGAGCTTGCTATCAGGATACATTATTTATCAAAATTAAGTACTTTACTCTTGTTAAAATATAAAACGTTAAAGGTAAACTACCCCTTTCTCTAAACAGATCTTCACCAAAATCAATAGATTTTAAGTTCTCTACAATGCAGAAATGCATGCAAGAAATATTTGATTCTCTTTGAATTAACGGCAGTTATATTTCGTCAAATTACCCTTCTTAAAACATAAAATGTTGCAGGTAAACTACCCCTTTCCCTTAACCGAACTTCACCAACACCAATAGGTCTTGAGAACTCTGCAATACAGGACTGTATGCAAAACATTATTTGATTCTGTTTGAATGTGCGGCTGTTATCGTTTGCCATAGAACAAAATTACCCTTCATAAAGAAACGTTGCTGGTAAACTACCCCTTTCCCTTAACCGATCTTCACCAAGACCAACAGGTCTTGAGAACTCTACAATTTAGGGCTGAATGCAAAACATTATTTGATTCTTATTGAATTTGCGGCTGTTATCGTTTGCCATAGAACAAAATTACCCTTCATAAAGAAACGTTGCTGGTAAACTACCCCTTTCCCTTAACCGATCTTCACCAAGACCAACAGGTCTTGAGAACTCTACAATTTAGGGCTGAATGCAAAACATTATTTGATTCTGTTTGAATTTGCAGCTGTTATACTTTGCCATAGGAAAAAATTACCCTTGATAAAAAACTTTGCCGGTAAACTACCCCTTTCCATTAACCGATCTTCACCAAAATCAATAGACCTTCAATTTTCTATAATTCAGGAACGTATGCTAAATATCATTTGATTCTATTTGAATTTACGGCAGTTATCTATCGTCAAATTACCCTCCTTAAAACATAAAATGTTGCTGGTAAACTACCCCTTTCCCTTAACCGTTCTTCAACAAAATCAATAGACCTTGAGTTCTCTTTAATTCAAAAAGGTATGCAAAAACGTAGTTGATTCTGTTTGAATTTTCGGCAGTTATCATTCATCATAACAATAAAATTACCCTTTTAAAACATAAAACGTTGCAGGTAAAGTACCCCTTTCGCATAACTGATCTCAAAAAAATCAACAGACATTGAGTTCTCTATAGCTCAGGAAGGTGTGCAAAACATTATTTGAATCTGAGTGAATTTACGGCAGTTATAATTCCTCATAGAAAAAATTACCCATATTAAAACATAAAACTTTGCAGGTAAACTACCCCTTTCCGTAACCCGATCTTCAACAAAAACAAAAGGTCTTGAGAACTCTACAATTCAGGGCTGTATGCAAAAACATTTTGATTCTGCTTGAATTTGCGGCTGTTATCGTTTGCCATAGAAAATACCCTTGTAAAAACATAAAACGTTGCTGGTAATCTACCCCTTTCCCTTAACCGATCTTCACCAAAAACAATAGGTCTTGAGAACGCTATAATTCAGGGCTGTATACCAAACATTATTTGATTCTGTTTGAATTTGCGGCTGTTATCGTTTGCCATAGAAAAAAATTACCCTTGATAAAATAAAACGTTGCTGGTAAACTACCCCTTTCCCTCAACAGAACTTCACCAAAAACAATAGGTCGTGAGTACTCTTCAAATCAGTGCTGTAGGCAAATAATTATTTGATTCTGTTTTTTCTTTGCGGCTCTTATCGTTTACCATAGAAAATACCCTTGTTAAAACATAAAACGTTGCTGGTAATCTACCCCATTCCCTTAACAGATCTTCACCAAAAACAATAGGTCTTGAGAACCCTACAATTCAGGACTATATGCAAAAAATTATTCGATTCTGTTTGAATTTGCGGCTGTTATCGTTTGCCATAGAAAAAAATTACCCTTGATAAAATAAAACGTTGCTGGTAAACTACCCCTTTCCCTCAACAGAACTTCACCAAAAACAATAGGTCGTGAGTACTCTTCAAATCAGTGCGGTAGGCAAATAATTATTTGATTCTGTTTTTTTTTTTGCGGCTCTTATCGTTTACCATAGAAAATACCCTTGTTAAAACATAAAACGTTGCTGGTAATCTACCCCATTCCCTTAACAGATCTTCACCAAAAACAATAGGTCTTGAGAACCCTACAATTCAGGACTGTATGCCAAAAATTATTCGATTCTGTTTGAATTTGCGGCTGTTATCGTTTGGCATATAAAAAAATTACCCTTGATTTAAAAAAAAACCTTGCCGTTAAACTACCCCTTTCCCTTAACCGAACTTCACCAAAAACAATAGGTCTTGAGTGCTCTACAAATCAGGGCTGTATGTAAAAAATTTTATTTGATGGAATTTGCGGCTGTTATCTTTTACCATAAAAAAATCTACAGATAGACAGACAGAAACACACAGACACTTTTCGAAAAATGACTTTTTTCATGTTTTGAGGGTAGTACAATCAGAATTTGCAATAATCTTGAACACTTTTTTTTACCATCACCATACTTCCATTTCCTTATGGAACACGGAAGTAAATATCGGTATGGAGAACGTTACATACTTCCATGTTCTAAGACTTATATTTAAAAATCATTTTCGAAATGAAATATTTCCATAGAAACTACTTCTTTCTACTTATTGCTGCAGCCTTAACAACAGTACTGTGGTCACAACGTATACCACCTCACGTTTTCGCACTCGATTTTCACTTATGATGGCAGTCGATGGCACTGCCGAAAAGTCTGGTTTTGCCGAAAACATTGGATTACGGCTAAACAGCCCGGGAAGGAATTATAACAAAGAACGTCTTGTTTTGTTGCCAATAACGTAGTACACATATAACAGTTCTTCCCCTCACCCTTCAACTATAATTTTCATTAATAGAAAATTACCCCCACCTCGTTCACCTAACCTCTTCATTTATAGATATTTCATGTACGTTTGTACAGTGGATTATTATGAGCTTGCTATCAGGATAATTTATTTATCAAAATTAAGTACTTTACTCTTGTTAAAATATAAAACGTTGAAGGTAAACTACCCCTTTCTCTAAACCGATCTTCACCAAAATCAATAGACTTTAAATCCTCTACAATGCAGAGATGCATGCAGAAAATTTTGATTCTCTTTGAATTTACGGCAGTTATCTTTCGTCAAATTACCCTTCTTAAAACATAAAATGTTGCAGGTAAACTACCCCTTTCCGTTAACCGATCTTCACCAACGTCAATAGGTCTTGAGAACTCTGCAATACAGGGCTGTATGGAAAGCATTATTTGATTCTGTTTGAATTTGCGGCTGTTATCGTTTGCATAGAAAAAATTACCCTTGATGAAAAAACGTTGCCGGTAAACTACCCCTTTCCCTTAACAGATCTTCACCAAAACCAACAGGTCTTGAGAACTCTCCAATTCAGAACAAAACATTATTTGATTGTGTTTGAATTTGCGGCTCTTATCGTTTGCCATAGAAAATACCCATGTTAAAATATATAACTTTGCAGGAAAAACTACCCCTTTCCCTTAACCGAGCTTCACCAAAATCGACAGACCTTGACCTCTGCATAAATCAAAAATTTGTGCAAAATAGTAGTTGATTCTGTTTGAATGTACGGCAGTTTTCGTTCGTCATAGAAAAAATTACCCTTATTAAAACATAAAATGTTTGCTGGTAAACTACCCTATTCTCTTAACCGATCTTCACCAAAACCAACAGGGCTTGAGAACTCTGCAATTCAGAGCTGTATGCAAAACATTATTTGATTCTGTTTGAATTTGCGGCTCTTATCGTTTGCCATAGAAAATACCTATGTTAAAATATAAAACGTTGCAGGTAAACTACCCCTTCCCTTAACCGATCTTTACCAAAATCAACAGACCTTGGGTTCTGTATAATTCAAAATTTATGCAAAAGTGTAATTGATTCTGTTTGAATTTACGGCAGTGATCGTTCGTCAAAAAAATTACCCTTTTTAAAACATAAAACGATGCCGGTAAACTACCCCTTTACCATAACCGATCTTCACCAAAAACAATAGGTCTTTAGAACTCTACAATTCAGGGTTGTATGCAAAAATTATTTGATTCTCTTTGAATTTGCGGCTGTTATCGTTTGCATAGAAAAAATTACCCTTGATAAAAAAACGTTGTTGGTAAACTACCCCTTTCCCTTAACGGTCTTCACCAAAACAATAGGTCTTAAGAACTCTACAATTCAGGGTTGTATGCAAAAATTATTTGATTCTCTTTGAATTTGCGGCTGTTATCGTTTGCCATAGAAAATACCGTTGCTAAAACATAAAACGTTGCTGGTAAACTACCCCTTTCCCGTAACTGATCTTCACCAACGCCAATAGGTCTTGAGAACTCTGCAATACAGGGCTGTATGCAAAACATTATTTGATTCTGTTTGAATTTGCGGCTGTTATCGTTTGCATAGAAAAAATTACCCTTGATAAAAAAACGTTGTTGGTAAACTACCCCTTTCCCTTAACCGATCTTCACCAAAACCAACAGGTCTTGAGAACTCTACAATTCAGAGCTGTATGCAAAACATTATTTGATTCTGTTTGAATTTGCGTCTCTTATCGTTTGCCATAGAAAATTCCTATGTTAAAATATAAAACGTTGCAGGTAAACTACCCCTACCTTTAACCGATCTTTACGAAAATTAACAGACGTTGAGTTCTGTATAATTCAAAATTTATGCAAAAGTGTAGTTGATTCTGTTTGAATTTACGGCAGTTATCGTTCGTCAAAAAAATTACCCTTTTAAAACATAAAATTTTGCCGGTAAACTACCCCTTTACCTTAACGGTCTTCACCAAAACAATAGGTCTTAAGAACTCTACAATTCAGGGTTGTATGCAAAAATTATTTGATTCTCTTTGAATTTGCGGCTGTTATCGTTGCCATAGAAAATACCGTTGCTAAAACATAAAAAAGTTGCTGGTAAACTACCCCTTTCCCGTAACCGATGTTCACCAAAAACAACAGTCTTGAGTACTCTACAATTCAGGGTTGTATGCAAAATATTATTTGATTCTGTTTGAATTTGCGGCTGAAACCGTTTGGCATATACAAAAATTACCCTTGATTTTAAAAAACCGTTACAGGTAAACTACCGCGTTCTCTTAACCGATCTTCACCAAAAACAATAGGTCTTAAGTGCTCTACAAATCAGGGCTCTATGTAAAAAATTAGTTGATGTAATTTGCGGATGTTATCTTTTAACATAGAAAAAATCTACAGATAGACAGACAGACACATACACAGACACTTTTCGGAAAATGACTTTCTTTCATGTTTTGAGGTTAGTACAATCAGAATCTGCAATAATCTCGAACTCAATTATTTTTTGCCATCGCCATACTTCCATATCCTTATGGAACATAGAAGTAAAAAATCGGCATGGAGAACCATACATGACTTCCATGTTCTAAGATTTATATTTACAATCATATTCGAACTGAAATATTTCCATAGAAACTGTTTCTTTCTACTTATTGCTTCAGCCTTAACCACAGTACTGTGCTCATTAACGTATACCACCTCACGTTTTCGCACTCGATTTTCACTGATGATGGCAGTCGATGGCCCTGCTGAAAAGTCTGGTTTTGCAGAAAACATTGGACTACGGCTAAACAGCCGGGGAAGGAATTATAACAAAGAATTTCTTGTTTGTTGCCCATAACGTAGTACACATATAACAGATTCTCCCCTCCCCCTTCAAATATAATTTTCATTAATAGAATATTCACCCCATCTCATTCACTTAACCTTTCCATTTATAGATATTTCATGTACGTTTGTACAGTGGATTATTATGAGCTTGCTATCAGGATACATTATTTATCAAAATTAAGTACTTTACTCTTGTTAAAATATAAAACGTTAAAGGTAAACTACCCCTTTCTCTAAACAGATCTTCACCAAAATCAATAGATTTTAAGTTCTCTACAATGCAGAAATGCATGCAAGAAATATTTGATTCTCTTTGAATTAACGGCAGTTATATTTCGTCAAATTACCCTTCTTAAAACATAAAATGTTGCAGGTAAACTACCCCTTTCCCTTAACCGAACTTCACCAACACCAATAGGTCTTGAGAACTCTGCAATACAGGACTGTATGCAAAACATTATTTGATTCTGTTTGAATGTGCGGCTGTTATCGTTTGCCATAGAACAAAATTACCCTTCATAAAGAAACGTTGCTGGTAAACTACCCCTTTCCCTTAACCGATCTTCACCAAGACCAACAGGTCTTGAGAACTCTACAATTTAGGGCTGAATGCAAAACATTATTTGATTCTTATTGAATTTGCGGCTGTTATCGTTTGCCATAGAACAAAATTACCCTTCATAAAGAAACGTTGCTGGTAAACTACCCCTTTCCCTTAACCGATCTTCACCAAGACCAACAGGTCTTGAGAACTCTACAATTTAGGGCTGAATGCAAAACATTATTTGATTCTGTTTGAATTTGCAGCTGTTATACTTTGCCATAGGAAAAAATTACCCTTGATAAAAAACTTTGCCGGTAAACTACCCCTTTCCATTAACCGATCTTCACCAAAATCAATAGACCTTCAATTTTCTATAATTCAGGAACGTATGCTAAATATCATTTGATTCTATTTGAATTTACGGCAGTTATCTATCGTCAAATTACCCTCCTTAAAACATAAAATGTTGCTGGTAAACTACCCCTTTCCCTTAACCGTTCTTCAACAAAATCAATAGACCTTGAGTTCTCTTTAATTCAAAAAGGTATGCAAAAACGTAGTTGATTCTGTTTGAATTTTCGGCAGTTATCATTCATCATAACAATAAAATTACCCTTTTAAAACATAAAACGTTGCAGGTAAAGTACCCCTTTCGCATAACTGATCTCAAAAAAATCAACAGACATTGAGTTCTCTATAGCTCAGGAAGGTGTGCAAAACATTATTTGAATCTGAGTGAATTTACGGCAGTTATAATTCCTCATAGAAAAAATTACCCATATTAAAACATAAAACTTTGCAGGTAAACTACCCCTTTCCGTAACCCGATCTTCAACAAAAACAAAAGGTCTTGAGAACTCTACAATTCAGGGCTGTATGCAAAAACATTTTGATTCTGCTTGAATTTGCGGCTGTTATCGTTTGCCATAGAAAATACCCTTGTAAAAACATAAAACGTTGCTGGTAATCTACCCCTTTCCCTTAACCGATCTTCACCAAAAACAATAGGTCTTGAGAACGCTATAATTCAGGGCTGTATACCAAACATTATTTGATTCTGTTTGAATTTGCGGCTGTTATCGTTTGCCATAGAAAAAAATTACCCTTGATAAAATAAAACGTTGCTGGTAAACTACCCCTTTCCCTCAACAGAACTTCACCAAAAACAATAGGTCGTGAGTACTCTTCAAATCAGTGCTGTAGGCAAATAATTATTTGATTCTGTTTTTTCTTTGCGGCTCTTATCGTTTACCATAGAAAATACCCTTGTTAAAACATAAAACGTTGCTGGTAATCTACCCCATTCCCTTAACAGATCTTCACCAAAAACAATAGGTCTTGAGAACCCTACAATTCAGGACTATATGCAAAAAATTATTCGATTCTGTTTGAATTTGCGGCTGTTATCGTTTGCCATAGAAAAAAATTACCCTTGATAAAATAAAACGTTGCTGGTAAACTACCCCTTTCCCTCAACAGAACTTCACCAAAAACAATAGGTCGTGAGTACTCTTCAAATCAGTGCGGTAGGCAAATAATTATTTGATTCTGTTTTTTTTTTTGCGGCTCTTATCGTTTACCATAGAAAATACCCTTGTTAAAACATAAAACGTTGCTGGTAATCTACCCCATTCCCTTAACAGATCTTCACCAAAAACAATAGGTCTTGAGAACCCTACAATTCAGGACTGTATGCCAAAAATTATTCGATTCTGTTTGAATTTGCGGCTGTTATCGTTTGGCATATAAAAAAATTACCCTTGATTTAAAAAAAAACCTTGCCGTTAAACTACCCCTTTCCCTTAACCGAACTTCACCAAAAACAATAGGTCTTGAGTGCTCTACAAATCAGGGCTGTATGTAAAAAATTTTATTTGATGGAATTTGCGGCTGTTATCTTTTACCATAAAAAAATCTACAGATAGACAGACAGAAACACACAGACACTTTTCGAAAAATGACTTTTTTCATGTTTTGAGGGTAGTACAATCAGAATTTGCAATAATCTTGAACACTTTTTTTTACCATCACCATACTTCCATTTCCTTATGGAACACGGAAGTAAATATCGGTATGGAGAACGTTACATACTTCCATGTTCTAAGACTTATATTTAAAAATCATTTTCGAAATGAAATATTTCCATAGAAACTACTTCTTTCTACTTATTGCTGCAGCCTTAACAACAGTACTGTGGTCACAACGTATACCACCTCACGTTTTCGCACTCGATTTTCACTTATGATGGCAGTCGATGGCACTGCCGAAAAGTCTGGTTTTGCCGAAAACATTGGATTACGGCTAAACAGCCCGGGAAGGAATTATAACAAAAAACGTCTTGTTTTGTTGCCAATAACGTAGTACACATATAACAGTTCTTCCCCTCACCCTTCAACTATAATTTTCATTAATAGAAAATTACCCCCACCTCGTTCACCTAACCTCTTCATTTATAGATATTTCATGTACGTTTGTACAGTGGATTATTATGAGCTTGCTATCAGGATAATTTATTTATCAAAATTAAGTACTTTACTCTTGTTAAAATATAAAACGTTGAAGGTAAACTACCCCTTTCTCTAAACCGATCTTCACCAAAATCAATAGACTTTAAATCCTCTACAATGCAGAGATGCATGCAAAAAATTTTGATTCTCTTTGAATTTACGGCAGTTATCTTTCGTCAAATTACCCTTCTTAAAACATAAAATGTTGCAGGTAAACTACCCCTTTCCGTTAACCGATCTTCACCACCGTCAATAGGTCTTGAGAACTCTGCAATACAGGGCTGTATGCAAAACATTATTTGATTCTGTTTGAATTTGCGGCTGTTATCGTTTGCATAGAAAAAATTACCCTTGATGAAAAAACGTTGCCGGTAAACTACCCCTTTCCCTTAACAGATCTTCACCAAAACCAACAGGTCTTGAGAACTCTCCAATTCAGAACAAAACATTATTTGATTGTGTTTGAATTTGCGGCTCTTATCGTTTGCCATAGAAAATACCCATGTTAAAATATATAACTTTGCAGGAAAAACTACCCCTTTCCCTTAACCGAGCTTCACCAAAATCGACAGACCTTGACCTCTGCATAAATCAAAAATTTGTGCAAAATAGTAGTTGATTCTGTTTGAATGTACGGCAGTTTTCGTTCGTCATAGAAAAAATTACCCTTATTAAAACATAAAATGTTTGCTGGTAAACTACCCTATTCTCTTAACCGATCTTCACCAAAACCAACAGGGCTTGAGAACTCTGCAATTCAGAGCTGTATGCAAAACATTATTTGATTCTGTTTGAATTTGCGGCTCTTATCGTTTGCCATAGAAAATACCTATGTTAAAATATAAAACGTTGCAGGTAAACTACCCCTTCCCTTAACCGATCTTTACCAAAATCAACAGACCTTGGGTTCTGTATAATTCAAAATTTATGCAAAAGTGTAATTGATTCTGTTTGAATTTACGGCAGTGATCGTTCGTCAAAAAAATTACCCTTTTTAAAACATAAAACGATGCCGGTAAACTACCCCTTTACCATAACCGATCTTCACCAAAAACAATAGGTCTTTAGAACTCTACAATTCAGGGTTGTATGCAAAAATTATTTGATTCTCTTTGAATTTGCGGCTGTTATCGTTTGCATAGAAAAAATTACCCTTGATAAAAAAACGTTGTTGGTAAACTACCCCTTTCCCTTAACGGTCTTCACCAAAACAATAGGTCTTAAGAACTCTACAATTCAGGGTTGTATGCAAAAATTATTTGATTCTCTTTGAATTTGCGGCTGTTATCGTTTGCCATAGAAAATACCGTTGCTAAAACATAAAACGTTGCTGGTAAACTACCCCTTTCCCGTAACTGATCTTCACCAACGCCAATAGGTCTTGAGAACTCTGCAATACAGGGCTGTATGCAAAACATTATTTGATTCTGTTTGAATTTGCGGCTGTTATCGTTTGCATAGAAAAAATTACCCTTGATAAAAAAACGTTGTTGGTAAACTACCCCTTTCCCTTAACCGATCTTCACCAAAACCAACAGGTCTTGAGAACTCTACAATTCAGAGCTGTATGCAAAACATTATTTGATTCTGTTTGAATTTGCGTCTCTTATCGTTTGCCATAGAAAATTCCTATGTTAAAATATAAAACGTTGCAGGTAAACTACCCCTACCTTTAACCGATCTTTACGAAAATCAACAGACGTTGAGTTCTGTATAATTCAAAATTTATGCAAAAGTGTAGTTGATTCTGTTTGAATTTACGGCAGTTATCGTTCGTCAAAAAAATTACCCTTTTAAAACATAAAATTTTGCCGGTAAACTACCCCTTTACCTTAACGGTCTTCACCAAAACAATAGGTCTTAAGAACTCTACAATTCAGGGTTGTATGCAAAAATTATTTGATTCTCTTTGAATTTGCGGCTGTTATCGTTTGCCATAGAAAATACCGTTGCTAAAACATAAAAAAGTTGCTGGTAAACTACCCCTTTCCCGTAACCGATGTTCACCAAAAACAACAGTCTTGAGTACTCTACAATTCAGGGTTGTATGCAAAATATTATTTGATTCTGTTTGAATTTGCGGCTGAAACCGTTTGGCATATACAAAAATTACCCTTGATTTTAAAAAACCGTTACAGGTAAACTACCGCGTTCTCTTAACCGATCTTCACCAAAAACAATAGGTCTTAAGTGCTCTACAAATCAGGGCTCTATGTAAAAAATTAGTTGATGTAATTTGCGGATGTTATCTTTTAACATAGAAAAAATCTACAGATAGACAGACAGACACATACACAGACACTTTTCGGAAAATGACTTTCTTTCATGTTTTGAGGTTAGTACAATCAGAATCTGCAATAATCTCGAACTCAATTATTTTTTGCCATCGCCATACTTCCATATCCTTATGGAACATAGAAGTAAAAAATCGGCATGGAGAACCATACATGACTTCCATGTTCTAAGATTTATATTTACAATCATATTCGAACTGAAATATTTCCATAGAAACTGTTTCTTTCTACTTATTGCTTCAGCCTTAACCACAGTACTGTGCTCATTAACGTATACCACCTCACGTTTTCGCACTCGATTTTCACTGATGATGGCAGTCGATGGCCCTGCTGAAAAGTCTGGTTTTGCAGAAAACATTGGACTACGGCTAAACAGCCGGGGAAGGAATTATAACAAAGAATTTCTTGTTTGTTGCCCATAACGTAGTACACATATAACAGATTCTCCCCTCCCCCTTCAAATATAATTTTCATTAATAGAATATTCACCCCATCTCATTCACTTAACCTTTCCATTTATAGATATTTCATGTACGTTTGTACAGTGGATTATTATGAGCTTGCTATCAGGATACATTATTTATCAAAATTAAGTACTTTACTCTTGTTAAAATATAAAACGTTAAAGGTAAACTACCCCTTTCTCTAAACAGATCTTCACCAAAATCAATAGATTTTAAGTTCTCTACAATGCAGAAATGCATGCAAGAAATATTTGATTCTCTTTGAATTAACGGCAGTTATATTTCGTCAAATTACCCTTCTTAAAACATAAAATGTTGCAGGTAAACTACCCCTTTCCCTTAACCGAACTTCACCAACACCAATAGGTCTTGAGAACTCTGCAATACAGGACTGTATGCAAAACATTATTTGATTCTGTTTGAATGTGCGGCTGTTATCGTTTGCCATAGAACAAAATTACCCTTCATAAAGAAACGTTGCTGGTAAACTACCCCTTTCCCTTAACCGATCTTCACCAAGACCAACAGGTCTTGAGAACTCTACAATTTAGGGCTGAATGCAAAACATTATTTGATTCTTATTGAATTTGCGGCTGTTATCGTTTGCCATAGAACAAAATTACCCTTCATAAAGAAACGTTGCTGGTAAACTACCCCTTTCCCTTAACCGATCTTCACCAAGACCAACAGGTCTTGAGAACTCTACAATTTAGGGCTGAATGCAAAACATTATTTGATTCTGTTTGAATTTGCAGCTGTTATACTTTGCCATAGGAAAAAATTACCCTTGATAAAAAACTTTGCCGGTAAACTACCCCTTTCCATTAACCGATCTTCACCAAAATCAATAGACCTTCAATTTTCTATAATTCAGGAACGTATGCTAAATATCATTTGATTCTATTTGAATTTACGGCAGTTATCTATCGTCAAATTACCCTCCTTAAAACATAAAATGTTGCTGGTAAACTACCCCTTTCCCTTAACCGTTCTTCAACAAAATCAATAGACCTTGAGTTCTCTTTAATTCAAAAAGGTATGCAAAAACGTAGTTGATTCTGTTTGAATTTTCGGCAGTTATCATTCATCATAACAATAAAATTACCCTTTTAAAACATAAAACGTTGCAGGTAAAGTACCCCTTTCGCATAACTGATCTCAAAAAAATCAACAGACATTGAGTTCTCTATAGCTCAGGAAGGTGTGCAAAACATTATTTGAATCTGAGTGAATTTACGGCAGTTATAATTCCTCATAGAAAAAATTACCCATATTAAAACATAAAACTTTGCAGGTAAACTACTCCTTTCCGTAACCCGATCTTCAACAAAAACAAAAGGTCTTGAGAACTCTACAATTCAGGGCTGTATGCAAAAACATTTTGATTCTGCTTGAATTTGCGGCTGTTATCGTTTGCCATAGAAAATACCCTTGTAAAAACATAAAACGTTGCTGGTAATCTACCCCTTTCCCTTAACCGATCTTCACCAAAAACAATAGGTCTTGAGAACGCTATAATTCAGGGCTGTATACCAAACATTATTTGATTCTGTTTGAATTTGCGGCTGTTATCGTTTGCCATAGAAAAAAATTACCCTTGATAAAATAAAACGTTGCTGGTAAACTACCCCTTTCCCTCAACAGAACTTCACCAAAAACAATAGGTCGTGAGTACTCTTCAAATCAGTGCTGTAGGCAAATAATTATTTGATTCTGTTTTTTCTTTGCGGCTCTTATCGTTTACCATAGAAAATACCCTTGTTAAAACATAAAACGTTGCTGGTAATCTACCCCATTCCCTTAACAGATCTTCACCAAAAACAATAGGTCTTGAGAACCCTACAATTCAGGACTATATGCAAAAAATTATTCGATTCTGTTTGAATTTGCGGCTGTTATCGTTTGCCATAGAAAAAAATTACCCTTGATAAAATAAAACGTTGCTGGTAAACTACCCCTTTCCCTCAACAGAACTTCACCAAAAACAATAGGTCGTGAGTACTCTTCAAATCAGTGCGGTAGGCAAATAATTATTTGATTCTGTTTTTTTTTTGCGGCTCTTATCGTTTACCATAGAAAATACCCTTGTTAAAACATAAAACGTTGCTGGTAATCTACCCCATTCCCTTAACAGATCTTCACCAAAAACAATAGGTCTTGAGAACCCTACAATTCAGGACTGTATGCAAAAAATTATTCGATTCTGTTTGAATTTGCGGCTGTTATCGTTTGGCATATAAAAAAATTACCCTTGATTTAAAAAAAAACCTTGCCGTTAAACTACCCCTTTCCCTTAACCGAACTTCACCAAAAACAATAGGTCTTGAGTGCTCTACAAATCAGGGCTGTATGTAAAAAATTTTATTTGATGGAATTTGCGGCTGTTATCTTTTACCATAAAAAAATCTACAGATAGACAGACAGAAACACACAGACACTTTTCGAAAAATGACTTTTTTCATGTTTTGAGGGTAGTACAATCAGAATTTGCAATAATCTTGAACACTTTTTTTTACCATCACCATACTTCCATTTCCTTATGGAACACGGAAGTAAATATCGGTATGGAGAACGTTACATACTTCCATGTTCTAAGACTTATATTTAAAAATCATTTTCGAAATGAAATATTTCCATAGAAACTACTTCTTTCTACTTATTGCTGCAGCCTTAACAACAGTACTGTGGTCACAACGTATACCACCTCACGTTTTCGCACTCGATTTTCACTTATGATGGCAGTTGATGGCACTGCCGAAAAGTCTGGTTTTGCCGAAAACATTGGATTACGGCTAAACAGCCCGGGAAGGAATTATAACAAAGAACGTCTTGTTTTGTTGCCAATAACGTAGTACACATATAACAGTTCTTCCCCTCACCCTTCAACTATAATTTTCATTAATAGAAAATTACCCCCACCTCGTTCACCTAACCTCTTCATTTATAGATATTTCATGTACGTTTGTACAGTGGATTATTATGAGCTTGCTATCAGGATAATTTATTTATCAAAATTAAGCACTTTACTCTTGTTAAAATATAAAACGTTGAAGGTAAACTACCCCTTTCTCTAAACCGATCTTCACCAAAATCAATAGACTTTAAATCCTCTACAATGCAGAGATGCATGCAAAAAATTTTGATTCTCTTTGAATTTACGGCAGTTATCTTTCGTCAAATTACCCTTCTTAAAACATAAAATGTTGCAGGTAAACTACCCCTTTCCGTTAACCGATCTTCACCACCGTCAATAGGTCTTGAGAACTCTGCAATACAGGGCTGTATGCAAAACATTATTTGATTCTGTTTGAATTTGCGGCTGTTATCGTTTGCATAGAAAAAATTACCCTTGATGAAAAAACGTTGCCGGTAAACTACCCCTTTCCCTTAACAGATCTTCACCAAAACCAACAGGTCTTGAGAACTCTCCAATTCAGAACAAAACATTATTTGATTGTGTTTGAATTTGCGGCTCTTATCGTTTGCCATAGAAAATACCCATGTTAAAATATATAACTTTGCAGGAAAAACTACCCCTTTCCCTTAACCGAGCTTCACCAAAATCGACAGACCTTGACCTCTGCATAAATCAAAAATTTGTGCAAAATAGTAGTTGATTCTGTTTGAATGTACGGCAGTTTTCGTTCGTCATAGAAAAAATTACCCTTATTAAAACATAAAATGTTTGCTGGTAAACTACCCTATTCTCTTAACCGATCTTCACCAAAACCAACAGGGCTTGAGAACTCTGCAATTCAGAGCTGTATGCAAAACATTATTTGATTCTGTTTGAATTTGCGGCTCTTATCGTTTGCCATAGAAAATACCTATGTTAAAATATAAAACGTTGCAGGTAAACTACCCCTTCCCTTAACCGATCTTTACCAAAATCAACAGACCTTGGGTTCTGTATAATTCAAAATTTATGCAAAAGTGTAATTGATTCTGTTTGAATTTACGGCAGTGATCGTTCGTCAAAAAAATTACCCTTTTTAAAACATAAAACGATGCCGGTAAACTACCCCTTTACCATAACCGATCTTCACCAAAAACAATAGGTCTTTAGAACTCTACAATTCAGGGTTGTATGCAAAAATTATTTGATTCTCTTTGAATTTGCGGCTGTTATCGTTTGCATAGAAAAAATTACCCTTGATAAAAAAACGTTGTTGGTAAACTACCCCTTTCCCTTAACGGTCTTCACCAAAACAATAGGTCTTAAGAACTCTACAATTCAGGGTTGTATGCAAAAATTATTTGATTCTCTTTGAATTTGCGGCTGTTATCGTTTGCCATAGAAAATACCGTTGCTAAAACATAAAACGTTGCTGGTAAACTACCCCTTTCCCGTAACTGATCTTCACCAACGCCAATAGGTCTTGAGAACTCTGCAATACAGGGCTGTATGCAAAACATTATTTGATTCTGTTTGAATTTGCGGCTGTTATCGTTTGCATAGAAAAAATTACCCTTGATAAAAAAACGTTGTTGGTAAACTACCCCTTTCCCTTAACCGATCTTCACCAAAACCAACAGGTCTTGAGAACTCTACAATTCAGAGCTGTATGCAAAACATTATTTGATTCTGTTTGAATTTGCGTCTCTTATCGTTTGCCATAGAAAATTCCTATGTTAAAATATAAAACGTTGCAGGTAAACTACCCCTACCTTTAACCGATCTTTACGAAAATTAACAGACGTTGAGTTCTGTATAATTCAAAATTTATGCAAAAGTGTAGTTGATTCTGTTTGAATTTACGGCAGTTATCGTTCGTCAAAAAAATTACCCTTTTAAAACATAAAATTTTGCCGGTAAACTACCCCTTTACCTTAACGGTCTTCACCAAAACAATAGGTCTTAAGAACTCTACAATTCAGGGTTGTATGCAAAAATTATTTGATTCTCTTTGAATTTGCGGCTGTTATCGTTGCCATAGAAAATACCGTTGCTAAAACATAAAAAAGTTGCTGGTAAACTACCCCTTTCCCGTAACCGATGTTCACCAAAAACAACAGTCTTGAGTACTCTACAATTCAGGGTTGTATGCAAAATATTATTTGATTCTGTTTGAATTTGCGGCTGAAACCGTTTGGCATATACAAAAATTACCCTTGATTTTAAAAAACCGTTACAGGTAAACTACCGCGTTCTCTTAACCGATCTTCACCAAAAACAATAGGTCTTAAGTGCTCTACAAATCAGGGCTCTATGTAAAAAATTAGTTGATGTAATTTGCGGATGTTATCTTTTAACATAGAAAAAATCTACAGATAGACAGACAGACACATACACAGACACTTTTCGGAAAATGACTTTCTTTCATGTTTTGAGGTTAGTACAATCAGAATCTGCAATAATCTCGAACTCAATTATTTTTTGCCATCGCCATACTTCCATATCCTTATGGAACATAGAAGTAAAAAATCGGCATGGAGAACCATACATGACTTCCATGTTCTAAGATTTATATTTACAATCATATTCGAACTGAAATATTTCCATAGAAACTGTTTCTTTCTACTTATTGCTTCAGCCTTAACCACAGTACTGTGCTCATTAACGTATACCACCTCACGTTTTCGCACTCGATTTTCACTGATGATGGCAGTCGATGGCCCTGCTGAAAAGTCTGGTTTTGCAGAAAACATTGGACTACGGCTAAACAGCCGGGGAAGGAATTATAACAAAGAATTTCTTGTTTGTTGCCCATAACGTAGTACACATATAACAGATTCTCCCCTCCCCCTTCAAATATAATTTTCATTAATAGAATATTCACCCCATCTCATTCACTTAACCTTTCCATTTATAGATATTTCATGTACGTTTGTACAGTGGATTATTATGAGCTTGCTATCAGGATACATTATTTATCAAAATTAAGTACTTTACTCTTGTTAAAATATAAAACGTTAAAGGTAAACTACCCCTTTCTCTAAACAGATCTTCACCAAAATCAATAGATTTTAAGTTCTCTACAATGCAGAAATGCATGCAAGAAATATTTGATTCTCTTTGAATTAACGGCAGTTATATTTCGTCAAATTACCCTTCTTAAAACATAAAATGTTGCAGGTAAACTACCCCTTTCCCTTAACCGAACTTCACCAACACCAATAGGTCTTGAGAACTCTGCAATACAGGACTGTATGCAAAACATTATTTGATTCTGTTTGAATGTGCGGCTGTTATCGTTTGCCATAGAACAAAATTACCCTTCATAAAGAAACGTTGCTGGTAAACTACCCCTTTCCCTTAACCGATCTTCACCAAGACCAACAGGTCTTGAGAACTCTACAATTTAGGGCTGAATGCAAAACATTATTTGATTCTTATTGAATTTGCGGCTGTTATCGTTTGCCATAGAACAAAATTACCCTTCATAAAGAAACGTTGCTGGTAAACTACCCCTTTCCCTTAACCGATCTTCACCAAGACCAACAGGTCTTGAGAACTCTACAATTTAGGGCTGAATGCAAAACATTATTTGATTCTGTTTGAATTTGCAGCTGTTATACTTTGCCATAGGAAAAAATTACCCTTGATAAAAAACTTTGCCGGTAAACTACCCCTTTCCATTAACCGATCTTCACCAAAATCAATAGACCTTCAATTTTCTATAATTCAGGAACGTATGCTAAATATCATTTGATTCTATTTGAATTTACGGCAGTTATCTATCGTCAAATTACCCTCCTTAAAACATAAAATGTTGCTGGTAAACTACCCCTTTCCCTTAACCGTTCTTCAACAAAATCAATAGACCTTGAGTTCTCTTTAATTCAAAAAGGTATGCAAAAACGTAGTTGATTCTGTTTGAATTTTCGGCAGTTATCATTCATCATAACAATAAAATTACCCTTTTAAAACATAAAACGTTGCAGGTAAAGTACCCCTTTCGCATAACTGATCTCAAAAAAATCAACAGACATTGAGTTCTCTATAGCTCAGGAAGGTGTGCAAAACATTATTTGAATCTGAGTGAATTTACGGCAGTTATAATTCCTCATAGAAAAAATTACCCATATTAAAACATAAAACTTTGCAGGTAAACTACCCCTTTCCGTAACCCGATCTTCAACAAAAACAAAAGGTCTTGAGAACTCTACAATTCAGGGCTGTATGCAAAAACATTTTGATTCTGCTTGAATTTGCGGCTGTTATCGTTTGCCATAGAAAATACCCTTGTAAAAACATAAAACGTTGCTGGTAATCTACCCCTTTCCCTTAACCGATCTTCACCAAAAACAATAGGTCTTGAGAACGCTATAATTCAGGGCTGTATACCAAACATTATTTGATTCTGTTTGAATTTGCGGCTGTTATCGTTTGCCATAGAAAAAAATTACCCTTGATAAAATAAAACGTTGCTGGTAAACTACCCCTTTCCCTCAACAGAACTTCACCAAAAACAATAGGTCGTGAGTACTCTTCAAATCAGTGCTGTAGGCAAATAATTATTTGATTCTGTTTTTTCTTTGCGGCTCTTATCGTTTACCATAGAAAATACCCTTGTTAAAACATAAAACGTTGCTGGTAATCTACCCCATTCCCTTAACAGATCTTCACCAAAAACAATAGGTCTTGAGAACCCTACAATTCAGGACTATATGCAAAAAATTATTCGATTCTGTTTGAATTTGCGGCTGTTATCGTTTGCCATAGAAAAAAATTACCCTTGATAAAATAAAACGTTGCTGGTAAACTACCCCTTTCCCTCAACAGAACTTCACCAAAAACAATAGGTCGTGAGTACTCTTCAAATCAGTGCGGTAGGCAAATAATTATTTGATTCTGTTTTTTTTTTTGCGGCTCTTATCGTTTACCATAGAAAATACCCTTGTTAAAACATAAAACGTTGCTGGTAATCTACCCCATTCCCTTAACAGATCTTCACCAAAAACAATAGGTCTTGAGAACCCTACAATTCAGGACTGTATGCCAAAAATTATTCGATTCTGTTTGAATTTGCGGCTGTTATCGTTTGGCATATAAAAAAAATTACCCTTGATTTAAAAAAAAACCTTGCCGTTAAACTACCCCTTTCCCTTAACCGAACTTCACCAAAAACAATAGGTCTTGAGTGCTCTACAAATCAGGGCTGTATGTAAAAAATTTTATTTGATGGAATTTGCGGCTGTTATCTTTTACCATAAAAAAATCTACAGATAGACAGACAGAAACACACAGACACTTTTCGAAAAATGACTTTTTTCATGTTTTGAGGGTAGTACAATCAGAATTTGCAATAATCTTGAACACTTTTTTTTACCATCACCATACTTCCATTTCCTTATGGAACACGGAAGTAAATATCGGTATGGAGAACGTTACATACTTCCATGTTCTAAGACTTATATTTAAAAATCATTTTCGAAATGAAATATTTCCATAGAAACTACTTCTTTCTACTTATTGCTGCAGCCTTAACAACAGTACTGTGGTCACAACGTATACCACCTCACGTTTTCGCACTCGATTTTCACTTATGATGGCAGTCGATGGCACTGCCGAAAAGTCTGGTTTTGCCGAAAACATTGGATTACGGCTAAACAGCCCGGGAAGGAATTATAACAAAGAACGTCTTGTTTTGTTGCCAATAACGTAGTACACATATAACAGTTCTTCCCCTCACCCTTCAACTATAATTTTCATTAATAGAAAATTACCCCCACCTCGTTCACCTAACCTCTTCATTTATAGATATTTCATGTACGTTTGTACAGTGGATTATTATGAGCTTGCTATCAGGATAATTTATTTATCAAAATTAAGTACTTTACTCTTGTTAAAATATAAAACGTTGAAGGTAAACTACCCCTTTCTCTAAACCGATCTTCACCAAAATCAATAGACTTTAAATCCTCTACAATGCAGAGATGCATGCAAAAAATTTTGATTCTCTTTGAATTTACGGCAGTTATCTTTCGTCAAATTACCCTTCTTAAAACATAAAATGTTGCAGGTAAACTACCCCTTTCCGTTAACCGATCTTCACCAACGTCAATAGGTCTTGAGAACTCTGCAATACAGGGCTGTATGGAAAACATTATTTGATTCTGTTTGAATTTGCGGCTGTTATCGTTTGCATAGAAAAAATTACCCTTGATGAAAAAACGTTGCCGGTAAACTACCCCTTTCCCTTAACAGATCTTCACCAAAACCAACAGGTCTTGAGAACTCTCCAATTCAGAACAAAACATTATTTGATTGTGTTTGAATTTGCGGCTCTTATCGTTTGCCATAGAAAATACCCATGTTAAAATATATAACTTTGCAGGAAAAACTACCCCTTTCCCTTAACCGAGCTTCACCAAAATCGACAGACCTTGACCTCTGCATAAATCAAAAATTTGTGCAAAATAGTAGTTGATTCTGTTTGAATGTACGGCAGTTTTCGTTCGTCATAGAAAAAATTACCCTTATTAAAACATAAAATGTTTGCTGGTAAACTACCCTATTCTCTTAACCGATCTTCACCAAAACCAACAGGGCTTGAGAACTCTGCAATTCAGAGCTGTATGCAAAACATTATTTGATTCTGTTTGAATTTGCGGCTCTTATCGTTTGCCATAGAAAATACCTATGTTAAAATATAAAACGTTGCAGGTAAACTACCCCTTCCCTTAACCGATCTTTACCAAAATCAACAGACCTTGGGTTCTGTATAATTCAAAATTTATGCAAAAGTGTAATTGATTCTGTTTGAATTTACGGCAGTGATCGTTCGTCAAAAAAATTACCCTTTTTAAAACATAAAACGATGCCGGTAAACTACCCCTTTACCATAACCGATCTTCACCAAAAACAATAGGTCTTTAGAACTCTACAATTCAGGGTTGTATGCAAAAATTATTTGATTCTCTTTGAATTTGCGGCTGTTATCGTTTGCATAGAAAAAATTACCCTTGATAAAAAAACGTTGTTGGTAAACTACCCCTTTCCCTTAACGGTCTTCACCAAAACAATAGGTCTTAAGAACTCTACAATTCAGGGTTGTATGCAAAAATTATTTGATTCTCTTTGAATTTGCGGCTGTTATCGTTTGCCATAGAAAATACCGTTGCTAAAACATAAAACGTTGCTGGTAAACTACCCCTTTCCCGTAACTGATCTTCACCAACGCCAATAGGTCTTGAGAACTCTGCAATACAGGGCTGTATGCAAAACATTATTTGATTCTGTTTGAATTTGCGTCTCTTATCGTTTGCCATAGAAAATTCCTATGTTAAAATATAAAACGTTGCAGGTAAACTACCCCTACCTTTAACCGATCTTTACGAAAATCAACAGACGTTGAGTTCTGTATAATTCAAAATTTATGCAAAAGTGTAGTTGATTCTGTTTGAATTTACGGCAGTTATCGTTCGTCAAAAAAATTACCCTTTTAAAACATAAAATTTTGCCGGTAAACTACCCCTTTACCTTAACGGTCTTCACCAAAACAATAGGTCTTAAGAACTCTACAATTCAGGGTTGTATGCAAAAATTATTTGATTCTCTTTGAATTTGCGGCTGTTATCGTTTGCCATAGAAAATACCGTTGCTAAAACATAAAAAAGTTGCTGGTAAACTACCCCTTTCCCGTAACCGATGTTCACCAAAAACAACAGTCTTGAGTACTCTACAATTCAGGGTTGTATGCAAAATATTATTTGATTCTGTTTGAATTTGCGGCTGAAACCGTTTGGCATATACAAAAATTACCCTTGATTTTAAAAAACCGTTACAGGTAAACTACCGCGTTCTCTTAACCGATCTTCACCAAAAACAATAGGTCTTAAGTGCTCTACAAATCAGGGCTCTATGTAAAAAATTAGTTGATGTAATTTGCGGATGTTATCTTTTAACATAGAAAAAATCTACAGATAGACAGACAGACACATACACAGACACTTTTCGGAAAATGACTTTCTTTCATGTTTTGAGGTTAGTACAATCAGAATCTGCAATAATCTCGAACTCAATTATTTTTTGCCATCGCCATACTTCCATATCCTTATGGAACATAGAAGTAAAAAATCGGCATGGAGAACCATACATGACTTCCATGTTCTAAGATTTATATTTACAATCATATTCGAACTGAAATATTTCCATAGAAACTGTTTCTTTCTACTTATTGCTTCAGCCTTAACCACAGTACTGTGCTCATTAACGTATACCACCTCACGTTTTCGCACTCGATTTTCACTGATGATGGCAGTCGATGGCCCTGCTGAAAAGTCTGGTTTTGCAGAAAACATTGGACTACGGCTAAACAGCCGGGGAAGGAATTATAACAAAGAATTTCTTGTTTGTTGCCCATAACGTAGTACACATATAACAGATTCTCCCCTCCCCCTTCAAATATAATTTTCATTAATAGAATATTCACCCCATCTCATTCACTTAACCTTTCCATTTATAGATATTTCATGTACGTTTGTACAGTGGATTATTATGAGCTTGCTATCAGGATACATTATTTATCAAAATTAAGTACTTTACTCTTGTTAAAATATAAAACGTTAAAGGTAAACTACCCCTTTCTCTAAACAGATCTTCACCAAAATCAATAGATTTTAAGTTCTCTACAATGCAGAAATGCATGCAAGAAATATTTGATTCTCTTTGAATTAACGGCAGTTATATTTCGTCAAATTACCCTTCTTAAAACATAAAATGTTGCAGGTAAACTACCCCTTTCCCTTAACCGAACTTCACCAACACCAATAGGTCTTGAGAACTCTGCAATACAGGACTGTATGCAAAACATTATTTGATTCTGTTTGAATGTGCGGCTGTTATCGTTTGCCATAGAACAAAATTACCCTTCATAAAGAAACGTTGCTGGTAAACTACCCCTTTCCCTTAACCGATCTTCACCAAGACCAACAGGTCTTGAGAACTCTACAATTTAGGGCTGAATGCAAAACATTATTTGATTCTTATTGAATTTGCGGCTGTTATCGTTTGCCATAGAACAAAATTACCCTTCATAAAGAAACGTTGCTGGTAAACTACCCCTTTCCCTTAACCGATCTTCACCAAGACCAACAGGTCTTGAGAACTCTACAATTTAGGGCTGAATGCAAAACATTATTTGATTCTGTTTGAATTTGCAGCTGTTATACTTTGCCATAGGAAAAAATTACCCTTGATAAAAAACTTTGCCGGTAAACTACCCCTTTCCATTAACCGATCTTCACCAAAATCAATAGACCTTCAATTTTCTATAATTCAGGAACGTATGCTAAATATCATTTGATTCTATTTGAATTTACGGCAGTTATCTATCGTCAAATTACCCTCCTTAAAACATAAAATGTTGCTGGTAAACTACCCCTTTCCCTTAACCGTTCTTCAACAAAATCAATAGACCTTGAGTTCTCTTTAATTCAAAAAGGTATGCAAAAACGTAGTTGATTCTGTTTGAATTTTCGGCAGTTATCATTCATCATAACAATAAAATTACCCTTTTAAAACATAAAACGTTGCAGGTAAAGTACCCCTTTCGCATAACTGATCTCAAAAAAATCAACAGACATTGAGTTCTCTATAGCTCAGGAAGGTGTGCAAAACATTATTTGAATCTGAGTGAATTTACGGCAGTTATAATTCCTCATAGAAAAAATTACCCATATTAAAACATAAAACTTTGCAGGTAAACTACCCCTTTCCGTAACCCGATCTTCAACAAAAACAAAAGGTCTTGAGAACTCTACAATTCAGGGCTGTATGCAAAAACATTTTGATTCTGCTTGAATTTGCGGCTGTTATCGTTTGCCATAGAAAATACCCTTGTAAAAACATAAAACGTTGCTGGTAATCTACCCCTTTCCCTTAACCGATCTTCACCAAAAACAATAGGTCTTGAGAACGCTATAATTCAGGGCTGTATACCAAACATTATTTGATTCTGTTTGAATTTGCGGCTGTTATCGTTTGCCATAGAAAAAAATTACCCTTGATAAAATAAAACGTTGCTGGTAAACTACCCCTTTCCCTCAACAGAACTTCACCAAAAACAATAGGTCGTGAGTACTCTTCAAATCAGTGCTGTAGGCAAATAATTATTTGATTCTGTTTTTTCTTTGCGGCTCTTATCGTTTACCATAGAAAATACCCTTGTTAAAACATAAAACGTTGCTGGTAATCTACCCCATTCCCTTAACAGATCTTCACCAAAAACAATAGGTCTTGAGAACCCTACAATTCAGGACTATATGCAAAAAATTATTCGATTCTGTTTGAATTTGCGGCTGTTATCGTTTGCCATAGAAAAAAATTACCCTTGATAAAATAAAACGTTGCTGGTAAACTACCCCTTTCCCTCAACAGAACTTCACCAAAAACAATAGGTCGTGAGTACTCTTCAAATCAGTGCGGTAGGCAAATAATTATTTGATTCTGTTTTTTTTTTTGCGGCTCTTATCGTTTACCATAGAAAATACCCTTGTTAAAACATAAAACGTTGCTGGTAATCTACCCCATTCCCTTAACAGATCTTCACCAAAAACAATAGGTCTTGAGAACCCTACAATTCAGGACTGTATGCCAAAAATTATTCGATTCTGTTTGAATTTGCGGCTGTTATCGTTTGGCATATAAAAAAAATTACCCTTGATTTTAAAAAAAACCTTGCCGTTAAACTACCCCTTTCCCTTAACCGAACTTCACCAAAAACAATAGGTCTTGAGTGCTCTACAAATCAGGGCTGTATGTAAAAAATTTTATTTGATGGAATTTGCGGCTGTTATCTTTTACCATAAAAAAATCTACAGATAGACAGACAGAAACACACAGACACTTTTCGAAAAATGACTTTTTTCATGTTTTGAGGGTAGTACAATCAGAATTTGCAATAATCTTGAACACTTTTTTTTACCATCACCATACTTCCATTTCCTTATGGAACACGGAAGTAAATATCGGTATGGAGAACGTTACATACTTCCATGTTCTAAGACTTATATTTAAAAATCATTTTCGAAATGAAATATTTCCATAGAAACTACTTCTTTCTACTTATTGCTGCAGCCTTAACAACAGTACTGTGGTCACAACGTATACCACCTCACGTTTTCGCACTCGATTTTCACTTATGATGGCAGTCGATGGCACTGCCGAAAAGTCTGGTTTTGCCGAAAACATTGGATTACGGCTAAACAGCCCGGGAAGGAATTATAACAAAGAACGTCTTGTTTTGTTGCCAATAACGTAGTACACATATAACAGTTCTTCCCCTCACCCTTCAACTATAATTTTCATTAATAGAAAATTACCCCCACCTCGTTCACCTAACCTCTTCATTTATAGATATTTCATGTACGTTTGTACAGTGGATTATTATGAGCTTGCTATCAGGATAATTTATTTATCAAAATTAAGTACTTTACTCTTGTTAAAATATAAAACGTTGAAGGTAAACTACCCCTTTCTCTAAACCGATCTTCACCAAAATCAATAGACTTTAAATCCTCTACAATGCAGAGATGAATGCAAAAAATTTTGATTCTCTTTGAATTTACGGCAGTTATCTTTCGTCAAATTACCCTTCTTAAAACATAAAATGTTGCAGGTAAACTACCCCTTTCCGTTAACCGATCTTCACCAACGTCAATAGGTCTTGAGAACTCTGCAATACAGGGCTGTATGCAAAACATTATTTGATTCTGTTTGAATTTGCGGCTGTTATCGTTTGCATAGAAAAAATTACCCTTGATGAAAAAACGTTGCCGGTAAACTACCCCTTTCCCTTAACAGATCTTCACCAAAACCAACAGGTCTTGAGAACTCTCCAATTCAGAACAAAACATTATTTGATTGTGTTTGAATTTGCGGCTCTTATCGTTTGCCATAGAAAATACCCATGTTAAAATATATAACTTTGCAGGAAAAACTACCCCTTTCCCTTAACCGAGCTTCACCAAAATCGACAGACCTTGACCTCTGCATAAATCAAAAATTTGTGCAAAATAGTAGTTGATTCTGTTTGAATGTACGGCAGTTTTCGTTCGTCATAGAAAAAATTACCCTTATTAAAACATAAAATGTTTGCTGGTAAACTACCCTATTCTCTTAACCGATCTTCACCAAAACCAACAGGGCTTGAGAACTCTGAAATTCAGAGCTGTATGCAAAACATTATTTGATTCTGTTTGAATTTGCGGCTCTTATCGTTTGCCATAGAAAATACCTATGTTAAAATATAAAACGTTGCAGGTAAACTACCCCTTCCCTTAACCGATCTTTACCAAAATCAACAGACCTTGGGTTCTGTATAATTCAAAATTTATGCAAAAGTGTAATTGATTCTGTTTGAATTTACGGCAGTGATCGTTCGTCAAAAAAATTACCCTTTTTAAAACATAAAACGATGCCGGTAAACTACCCCTTTACCATAACCGATCTTCACCAAAAACAATAGGTCTTTAGAACTCTACAATTCAGGGTTGTATGCAAAAATTATTTGATTCTCTTTGAATTTGCGGTTGTTATCGTTTGCATAGAAAAAATTACCCTTGATAAAAAAACGTTGTTGGTAAACTACCCCTTTCCCTTAACGGTCTTCACCAAAACAATAGGTCTTAAGAACTCTACAATTCAGGGTTGTATGCAAAAATTATTTGATTCTCTTTGAATTTGCGGCTGTTATCGTTTGCCATAGAAAATACCGTTGCTAAAACATAAAACGTTGCTGGTAAACTACCCCTTTCCCGTAACTGATCTTCACCAACGCCAATAGGTCTTGAGAACTCTGCAATACAGGGCTGTATGCAAAACATTATTTGATTCTGTTTGAATTTGCGGCTGTTATCGTTTGCATAGAAAAAATTACCCTTGATAAAAAAACGTTGTTGGTAAACTACCCCTTTCCCTTAACCGATCTTCACCAAAACCAACAGGTCTTGAGAACTCTACAATTCAGAGCTGTATGCAAAACATTATTTGATTCTGTTTGAATTTGCGTCTCTTATCGTTTGCCATAGAAAATTCCTATGTTAAAATATAAAACGTTGCAGGTAAACTACCCCTACCTTTAACCGATCTTTACGAAAATCAACAGACGTTGAGTTCTGTATAATTCAAAATTTATGCAAAAGTGTAGTTGATTCTGTTTGAATTTACGGCAGTTATCGTTCGTCAAAAAAATTACCCTTTTAAAACATAAAATTTTGCCGGTAAACTACCCCTTTACCTTAACGGTCTTCACCAAAACAATAGGTCTTAAGAACTCTACAATTCAGGGTTGTATGCAAAAATTATTTGATTCTCTTTGAATTTGCGGCTGTTATCGTTTGCCATAGAAAATACCGTTGCTAAAACATAAAAAAGTTGCTGGTAAACTACCCCTTTCCCGTAACCGATGTTCACCAAAAACAACAGTCTTGAGTACTCTACAATTCAGGGTTGTATGCAAAATATTATTTGATTCTGTTTGAATTTGCGGCTGAAACCGTTTGGCATATACAAAAATTACCCTTGATTTTAAAAAACCGTTACAGGTAAACTACCGCGTTCTCTTAACCGATCTTCACCAAAAACAATAGGTCTTAAGTGCTCTACAAATCAGGGCTCTATGTAAAAAATTAGTTGATGTAATTTGCGGATGTTATCTTTTAACATAGAAAAAATCTACAGATAGACAGACAGACACATACACAGACACTTTTCGGAAAATGACTTTCTTTCATGTTTTGAGGTTAGTACAATCAGAATCTGCAATAATCTCGAACTCAATTATTTTTTGCCATCGCCATACTTCCATATCCTTATGGAACATAGAAGTAAAAAATCGGCATGGAGAACCATACATGACTTCCATGTTCTAAGATTTATATTTACAATCATATTCGAACTGAAATATTTCCATAGAAACTGTTTCTTTCTACTTATTGCTTCAGCCTTAACCACAGTACTGTGCTCATTAACGTATACCACCTCACGTTTTCGCACTCGATTTTCACTGATGATGGCAGTCGATGGCCCTGCTGAAAAGTCTGGTTTTGCAGAAAACATTGGACTACGGCTAAACAGCCGGGGAAGGAATTATAACAAAGAATTTCTTGTTTGTTGCCCATAACGTAGTACACATATAACAGATTCTCCCCTCCCCCTTCAAATATAATTTTCATTAATAGAATATTCACCCCATCTCATTCACTTAACCTTTCCATTTATAGATATTTCATGTACGTTTGTACAGTGGATTATTATGAGCTTGCTATCAGGATACATTATTTATCAAAATTAAGTACTTTACTCTTGTTAAAATATAAAACGTTAAAGGTAAACTACCCCTTTCTCTAAACAGATCTTCACCAAAATCAATAGATTTTAAGTTCTCTACAATGCAGAAATGCATGCAAGAAATATTTGATTCTCTTTGAATTAACGGCAGTTATATTTCGTCAAATTACCCTTCTTAAAACATAAAATGTTGCAGGTAAACTACCCCTTTCCCTTAACCGAACTTCACCAACACCAATAGGTCTTGAGAACTCTGCAATACAGGACTGTATGCAAAACATTATTTGATTCTGTTTGAATGTGCGGCTGTTATCGTTTGCCATAGAACAAAATTACCCTTCATAAAGAAACGTTGCTGGTAAACTACCCCTTTCCCTTAACCGATCTTCACCAAGACCAACAGGTCTTGAGAACTCTACAATTTAGGGCTGAATGCAAAACATTATTTGATTCTTATTGAATTTGCGGCTGTTATCGTTTGCCATAGAACAAAATTACCCTTCATAAAGAAACGTTGCTGGTAAACTACCCCTTTCCCTTAACCGATCTTCACCAAGACCAACAGGTCTTGAGAACTCTACAATTTAGGGCTGAATGCAAAACATTATTTGATTCTGTTTGAATTTGCAGCTGTTATACTTTGCCATAGGAAAAAATTACCCTTGATAAAAAACTTTGCCGGTAAACTACCCCTTTCCATTAACCGATCTTCACCAAAATCAATAGACCTTCAATTTTCTATAATTCAGGAACGTATGCTAAATATCATTTGATTCTATTTGAATTTACGGCAGTTATCTATCGTCAAATTACCCTCCTTAAAACATAAAATGTTGCTGGTAAACTACCCCTTTCCCTTAACCGTTCTTCAACAAAATCAATAGACCTTGAGTTCTCTTTAATTCAAAAAGGTATGCAAAAACGTAGTTGATTCTGTTTGAATTTTCGGCAGTTATCATTCATCATAACAATAAAATTACCCTTTTAAAACATAAAACGTTGCAGGTAAAGTACCCCTTTCGCATAACTGATCTCAAAAAAATCAACAGACATTGAGTTCTCTATAGCTCAGGAAGGTGTGCAAAACATTATTTGAATCTGAGTGAATTTACGGCAGTTATAATTCCTCATAGAAAAAATTACCCATCTTAAAACATAAAACTTTGCAGGTAAACTACCCCTTTCCGTAACCCGATCTTCAACAAAAACAAAAGGTCTTGAGAACTCTACAATTCAGGGCTGTATGCAAAAACATTTTGATTCTGCTTGAATTTGCGGCTGTTATCGTTTGCCATAGAAAATACCCTTGTAAAAACATAAAACGTTGCCGGTAATCTACCCCTTTCCCTTAACCGATCTTCACCAAAAACAATAGGTCTTGAGAACGCTATAATTCAGGGCTGTATACCAAACATTATTTGATTCTGTTTGAATTTGCGGCTGTTATCGTTTGCCATAGAAAAAAATTACCCTTGATAAAATAAAACGTTGCTGGTAAACTACCCCTTTCCCTCAACAGAACTTCACCAAAAACAATAGGTCGTGAGTACTCTTCAAATCAGTGCTGTAGGCAAATAATTATTTGATTCTGTTTTTTCTTTGCGGCTCTTATCGTTTACCATAGAAAATACCCTTGTTAAAACATAAAACGTTGCTGGTAATCTACCCCATTCCCTTAACAGATCTTCACCAAAAACAATAGGTCTTGAGAACCCTACAATTCAGGACTATATGCAAAAAATTATTCGATTCTGTTTGAATTTGCGGCTGTTATCGTTTGCCATAGAAAAAAATTACCCTTGATAAAATAAAACGTTGCTGGTAAACTACCCCTTTCCCTCAACAGAACTTCACCAAAAACAATAGGTCGTGAGTACTCTTCAAATCAGTGCGGTAGGCAAATAATTATTTGATTCTGTTTTTTTTTTGCGGCTCTTATCGTTTACCATAGAAAATACCCTTGTTAAAACATAAAACGTTGCTGGTAATCTACCCCATTCCCTTAACAGATCTTCACCAAAAACAATAGGTCTTGAGAACCCTACAATTCAGGACTGTATGCCAAAAATTATTCGATTCTGTTTGAATTTGCGGCTGTTATCGTTTGGCATATAAAAAAATTACCCTTGATTTAAAAAAAAACCTTGCCGTTAAACTACCTCTTTCCCTTAACCGAACTTCACCAAAAACAATAGGTCTTGAGTGCTCTACAAATCAGGGCTGTATGTAAAAAATTTTATTTGATGGAATTTGCGGCTGTTATCTTTTACCATAAAAAAATCTACAGATAGACAGACAGAAACACACAGACACTTTTCGAAAAATGACTTTTTTCATGTTTTGAGGGTAGTACAATCAGAATTTGCAATAATCTTGAACACTTTTTTTTACCATCACCATACTTCCATTTCCTTATGGAACACGGAAGTAAATATCGGTATGGAGAACGTTACATACTTCCATGTTCTAAGACTTATATTTAAAAATCATTTTCGAAATGAAATATTTCCATAGAAACTACTTCTTTCTACTTATTGCTGCAGCCTTAACAACAGTACTGTGGTCACAACGTATACCACCTCACGTTTTCGCACTCGATTTTCACTTATGATGGCAGTCGATGGCACTGCCGAAAAGTCTGGTTTTGCCGAAAACATTGGATTACGGCTAAACAGCCCGGGAAGGAATTATAACAAAGAACGTCTTGTTTTGTTGCCAATAACGTAGTACACATATAACAGTTCTTCCCCTCACCCTTCAACTATAATTTTCATTAATAGAAAATTACCCCCACCTCGTTCACCTAACCTCTTCATTTATAGATATTTCATGTACGTTTGTACAGTGGATTATTATGAGCTTGCTATCAGGATAATTTATTTATCAAAATTAAGTACTTTACTCTTGTTAAAATATAAAACGTTGAAGGTAAACTACCCCTTTCTCTAAACCGATCTTCACCAAAATCAATAGACTTTAAATCCTCTACAATGCAGAGATGCATGCAAAAAATTTTGATTCTCTTTGAATTTACGGCAGTTATCTTTCGTCAAATTACCCTTCTTAAAACATAAAATGTTGCAGGTAAACTACCCCTTTCCGTTAACCGATCTTCACCAACGTCAATAGGTCTTGAGAACTCTGCAATACAGGGCTGTATGCAAAACATTATTTGATTCTGTTTGAATTTGCGGCTGTTATCGTTTGCATAGAAAAAATTACCCTTGATGAAAAAACGTTGCCGGTAAACTACCCCTTTCCCTTAACAGATCTTCACCAAAACCAACAGGTCTTGAGAACTCTCCAATTCAGAACAAAACATTATTTGATTGTGTTTGAATTTGCGGCTCTTATCGTTTGCCATAGAAAATACCCATGTTAAAATATATAACTTTGCAGGAAAAACTACCCCTTTCCCTTAACCGAGCTTCACCAAAATCGACAGACCTTGACCTCTGCATAAATCAAAAATTTGTGCAAAATAGTAGTTGATTCTGTTTGAATGTACGGCAGTTTTCGTTCGTCATAGAAAAAATTACCCTTATTAAAACATAAAATGTTTGCTGGTAAACTACCCTATTCTCTTAACCGATCTTCACCAAAACCAACAGGGCTTGAGAACTCTGCAATTCAGAGCTGTATGCAAAACATTATTTGATTCTGTTTGAATTTGCGGCTCTTATCGTTTGCCATAGAAAATACCTATGTTAAAATATAAAACGTTGCAGGTAAACTACCCCTTCCCTTAACCGATCTTTACCAAAATCAACAGACCTTGGGTTCTGTATAATTCAAAATTTATGCAAAAGTGTAATTGATTCTGTTTGAATTTACGGCAGTGATCGTTCGTCAAAAAAATTACCCTTTTTAAAACATAAAACGATGCCGGTAAACTACCCCTTTACCATAACCGATCTTCACCAAAAACAATAGGTCTTTAGAACTCTACAATTCAGGGTTGTATGCAAAAATTATTTGATTCTCTTTGAATTTGCGGCTGTTATCGTTTGCATAGAAAAAATTACCCTTGATAAAAAAACGTTGTTGGTAAACTACCCCTTTCCCTTAACGGTCTTCACCAAAACAATAGGTCTTAAGAACTCTACAATTCAGGGTTGTATGCAAAAATTATTTGATTCTCTTTGAATTTGCGGCTGTTATCGTTTGCCATAGAAAATACCGTTGCTAAAACATAAAACGTTGCTGGTAAACTACCCCTTTCCCGTAACTGATCTTCACCAACGCCAATAGGTCTTGAGAACTCTGCAATACAGGGCTGTATGCAAAACATTATTTGATTCTGTTTGAATTTGCGGCTGTTATCGTTTGCATAGAAAAAATTACCCTTGATAAAAAAACGTTGTTGGTAAACTACCCCTTTCCCTTAACCGATCTTCACCAAAACCAACAGGTCTTGAGAACTCTACAATTCAGAGCTGTATGCAAAACATTATTTGATTCTGTTTGAATTTGCGTCTCTTATCGTTTGCCATAGAAAATTCCTATGTTAAAATATAAAACGTTGCAGGTAAACTACCCCTACCTTTAACCGATCTTTACGAAAATCAACAGACGTTGAGTTCTGTATAATTCAAAATTTATGCAAAAGTGTAGTTGATTCTGTTTGAATTTACGGCAGTTATCGTTCGTCAAAAAAATTACCCTTTTAAAACATAAAATTTTGCCGGTAAACTACCCCTTTACCTTAACGGTCTTCACCAAAACAATAGGTCTTAAGAACTCTACAATTCAGGGTTGTATGCAAAAATTATTTGATTCTCTTTGAATTTGCGGCTGTTATCGTTTGCCATAGAAAATACCGTTGCTAAAACATAAAAAAGTTGCTGGTAAACTACCCCTTTCCCGTAACCGATGTTCACCAAAAACAACAGTCTTGAGTACTCTACAATTCAGGGTTGTATGCAAAATATTATTTGATTCTGTTTGAATTTGCGGCTGAAACCGTTTGGCATATACAAAAATTACCCTTGATTTTAAAAAACCGTTACAGGTAAACTACCGCGTTCTCTTAACCGATCTTCACCAAAAACAATAGGTCTTAAGTGCTCTACAAATCAGGGCTCTATGTAAAAAATTAGTTGATGTAATTTGCGGATGTTATCTTTTAACATAGAAAAAATCTACAGATAGACAGACAGACACATACACAGACACTTTTCGGAAAATGACTTTCTTTCATGTTTTGAGGTTAGTACAATCAGAATCTGCAATAATCTCGAACTCAATTATTTTTTGCCATCGCCATACTTCCATATCCTTATGGAACATAGAAGTAAAAAATCGGCATGGAGAACCATACATGACTTCCATGTTCTAAGATTTATATTTACAATCATATTCGAACTGAAATATTTCCATAGAAACTGTTTCTTTCTACTTATTGCTTCAGCCTTAACCACAGTACTGTGCTCATTAACGTATACCACCTCACGTTTTCGCACTCGATTTTCACTGATGATGGCAGTCGATGGCCCTGCTGAAAAGTCTGGTTTTGCAGAAAACATTGGACTACGGCTAAACAGCCGGGGAAGGAATTATAACAAAGAATTTCTTGTTTGTTGCCCATAACGTAGTACACATATAACAGATTCTCCCCTCCCCCTTCAAATATAATTTTCATTAATAGAATATTCACCCCATCTCATTCACTTAACCTTTCCATTTATAGATATTTCATGTACGTTTGTACAGTGGATTATTATGAGCTTGCTATCAGGATACATTATTTATCAAAATTAAGTACTTTACTCTTGTTAAAATATAAAACGTTAAAGGTAAACTACCCCTTTCTCTAAACAGATCTTCACCAAAATCAATAGATTTTAAGTTCTCTACAATGCAGAAATGCATGCAAGAAATATTTGATTCTCTTTGAATTAACGGCAGTTATATTTCGTCAAATTACCCTTCTTAAACATAAAATGTTGCAGGTAAACTACCCCTTTCCCTTAACCGAACTTCACCAACACCAATAGGTCTTGAGAACTCTGCAATACAGGACTGTATGCAAAACATTATTTGATTCTGTTTGAATGTGCGGCTGTTATCGTTTGCCATAGAACAAAATTACCCTTCATAAAGAAACGTTGGTGGTAAACTACCCCTTTCCCTTAACCGATCTTCACCAAGACCAACAGGTCTTGAGAACTCTACAATTTAGGGCTGAATCCAAAACATTATTTGATTCTTATTGAATTTGCGGCTGTTATCGTTTGCCATAGAACAAAATTACCCTTCATAAAGAAACGTTGCTGGTAAACTACCCCTTTCCCTTAACCGATCTTCACCAAGACCAACAGGTCTTGAGAACTCTACAATTTAGGGCTGAATGCAAAACATTATTTGATTCTGTTTGAATTTGCAGCTGTTATACTTTGCCATAGGAAAAAATTACCCTTGATAAAAAACTTTGCCGGTAAACTACCCCTTTCCATTAACCGATCTTCACCAAAATCAATAGACCTTCAATTTTCTATAATTCAGGAACGTATGCTAAATATCATTTGATTCTATTTGAATTTACGGCAGTTATCTATCGTCAAATTACCCTCCTTAAAACATAAAATGTTGCTGGTAAACTACCCCTTTCCCTTAACCGTTCTTCAACAAAATCAATAGACCTTGAGTTCTCTTTAATTCAAAAAGGTATGCAAAAACGTAGTTGATTCTGTTTGAATTTTCGGCAGTTATCATTCATCATAACAATAAAATTACCCTTTTAAAACATAAAACGTTGCAGGTAAAGTACCCCTTTCGCATAACTGATCTCAAAAAAATCAACAGACATTGAGTTCTCTATAGCTCAGGAAGGTGTGCAAAACATTATTTGAATCTGAGTGAATTTACGGCAGTTATAATTCCTCATAGAAAAAATTACCCATCTTAAAACATAAAACTTTGCAGGTAAACTACCCCTTTCCGTAACCCGATCTTCAACAAAAACAAAAGGTCTTGAGAACTCTACAATTCAGGGCTGTATGCAAAAACATTTTGATTCTGCTTGAATTTGCGGCTGTTATCGTTTGCCATAGAAAATACCCTTGTAAAAACATAAAACGTTGCCGGTAATCTACCCCTTTCCCTTAACCGATCTTCACCAAAAACAATAGGTCTTGAGAACGCTATAATTCAGGGCTGTATACCAAACATTATTTGATTCTGTTTGAATTTGCGGCTGTTATCGTTTGCCATAGAAAAAAATTACCCTTGATAAAATAAAACGTTGCTGGTAAACTACCCCTTTCCCTCAACAGAACTTCACCAAAAACAATAGGTCGTGAGTACTCTTCAAATCAGTGCTGTAGGCAAATAATTATTTGATTCTGTTTTTTCTTTGCGGCTCTTATCGTTTACCATAGAAAATACCCTTGTTAAAACATAAAACGTTGCTGGTAATCTACCCCATTCCCTTAACAGATCTTCACCAAAAACAATAGGTCTTGAGAACCCTACAATTCAGGACTATATGCAAAAAATTATTCGATTCTGTTTGAATTTGCGGCTGTTATCGTTTGCCATAGAAAAAAATTACCCTTGATAAAATAAAACGTTGCTGGTAAACTACCCCTTTCCCTCAACAGAACTTCACCAAAAACAATAGGTCGTGAGTACTCTTCAAATCAGTGCGGTAGGCAAATAATTATTTGATTCTGTTTTTTTTTTGCGGCTCTTATCGTTTACCATAGAAAATACCCTTGTTAAAACATAAAACGTTGCTGGTAATCTACCCCATTCCCTTAACAGATCTTCACCAAAAACAATAGGTCTTGAGAACCCTACAATTCAGGACTGTATGCCAAAAATTATTCGATTCTGTTTGAATTTGCGGCTGTTATCGTTTGGCATATAAAAAAATTACCCTTGATTTAAAAAAAAACCTTGCCGTTAAACTACCCCTTTCCCTTAACCGAACTTCACCAAAAACAATAGGTCTTGAGTGCTCTACAAATCAGGGCTGTATGTAAAAAATTTTATTTGATGGAATTTGCGGCTGTTATCTTTTACCATAAAAAAATCTACAGATAGACAGACAGAAACACACAGACACTTTTCGAAAAATGACTTTTTTCATGTTTTGAGGGTAGTACAATCAGAATTTGCAATAATCTTGAACACTTTTTTTTACCATCACCATACTTCCATTTCCTTATGGAACACGGAAGTAAATATCGGTATGGAGAACGTTACATACTTCCATGTTCTAAGACTTATATTTAAAAATCATTTTCGAAATGAAATATTTCCATAGAAACTACTTCTTTCTACTTATTGCTGCAGCCTTAACAACAGTACTGTGGTCACAACGTATACCACCTCACGTTTTCGCACTCGATTTTCACTTATGATGGCAGTCGATGGCACTGCCGAAAAGTCTGGTTTTGCCGAAAACATTGGATTACGGCTAAACAGCCCGGGAAGGAATTATAACAAAGAACGTCTTGTTTTGTTGCCAATAACGTAGTACACATATAACAGTTCTTCCCCTCACCCTTCAACTATAATTTTCATTAATAGAAAATTACCCCCACCTCGTTCACCTAACCTCTTCATTTATAGATATTTCATGTACGTTTGTACAGTGGATTATTATGAGCTTGCTATCAGGATAATTTATTTATCAAAATTAAGTACTTTACTCTTGTTAAAATATAAAACGTTGAAGGTAAACTACCCCTTTCTCTAAACCGATCTTCACCAAAATCAATAGACTTTAAATCCTCTACAATGCAGAGATGCATGCAAAAAATTTTGATTCTCTTTGAATTTACGGCAGTTATCTTTCGTCAAATTACCCTTCTTAAAACATAAAATGTTGCAGGTAAACTACCCCTTTCCGTTAACCGATCTTCACCAACGTCAATAGGTCTTGAGAACTCTGCAATACAGGGCTGTATGCAAAACATTATTTGATTCTGTTTGAATTTGCGGCTGTTATCGTTTGCATAGAAAAAATTACCCTTGATGAAAAAACGTTGCCGGTAAACTACCCCTTTCCCTTAACAGATCTTCACCAAAACCAACAGGTCTTGAGAACTCTCCAATTCAGAACAAAACATTATTTGATTGTGTTTGAATTTGCGGCTCTTATCGTTTGCCATAGAAAATACCCATGTTAAAATATATAACTTTGCAGGAAAAACTACCCCTTTCCCTTAACCGAGCTTCACCAAAATCGACAGACCTTGACCTCTGCATAAATCAAAAATTTGTGCAAAATAGTAGTTGATTCTGTTTGAATGTACGGCAGTTTTCGTTCGTCATAGAAAAAATTACCCTTATTAAAACATAAAATGTTTGCTGGTAAACTACCCTATTCTCTTAACCGATCTTCACCAAAACCAACAGGGCTTGAGAACTCTGCAATTCAGAGCTGTATGCAAAACATTATTTGATTCTGTTTGAATTTGCGGCTGTTATCGTTTGCATAGAAAAAATTACCCTTGATAAAAAAACGTTGTTGGTAAACTACCCCTTTCCCTTAACCGATCTTCACCAAAACCAACAGGTCTTGAGAACTCTACAATTCAGAGCTGTATGCAAAACATTATTTGATTCTGTTTGAATTTGCGTCTCTTATCGTTTGCCATAGAAAATTCCTATGTTAAAATATAAAACGTTGCAGGTAAACTACCCCTACCTTTAACCGATCTTTACGAAAATCAACAGACGTTGAGTTCTGTATAATTCAAAATTTATGCAAAAGTGTAGTTGATTCTGTTTGAATTTACGGCAGTTATCGTTCGTCAAAAAAATTACCCTTTTAAAACATAAAATTTTGCCGGTAAACTACCCCTTTACCTTAACGGTCTTCACCAAAACAATAGGTCTTAAGAACTCTACAATTCAGGGTTGTATGCAAAAATTATTTGATTCTCTTTGAATTTGCGGCTGTTATCGTTTGCCATAGAAAATACCGTTGCTAAAACATAAAAAAGTTGCTGGTAAACTACCCCTTTCCCGTAACCGATGTTCACCAAAAACAACAGTCTTGAGTACTCTACAATTCAGGGTTGTATGCAAAATATTATTTGATTCTGTTTGAATTTGCGGCTGAAACCGTTTGGCATATACAAAAATTACCCTTGATTTTAAAAAACCGTTACAGGTAAACTACCGCGTTCTCTTAACCGATCTTCACCAAAAACAATAGGTCTTAAGTGCTCTACAAATCAGGGCTCTATGTAAAAAATTAGTTGATGTAATTTGCGGATGTTATCTTTTAACATAGAAAAAATCTACAGATAGACAGACAGACACATACACAGACACTTTTCGGAAAATGACTTTCTTTCATGTTTTGAGGTTAGTACAATCAGAATCTGCAATAATCTCGAACTCAATTATTTTTTGCCATCGCCATACTTCCATATCCTTATGGAACATAGAAGTAAAAAATCGGCATGGAGAACCATACATGACTTCCATGTTCTAAGATTTATATTTACAATCATATTCGAACTGAAATATTTCCATAGAAACTGTTTCTTTCTACTTATTGCTTCAGCCTTAACCACAGTACTGTGCTCATTAACGTATACCACCTCACGTTTTCGCACTCGATTTTCACTGATGATGGCAGTCGATGGCCCTGCTGAAAAGTCTGGTTTTGCAGAAAACATTGGACTACGGCTAAACAGCCGGGGAAGGAATTATAACAAAGAATTTCTTGTTTGTTGCCCATAACGTAGTACACATATAACAGATTCTCCCCTCCCCCTTCAAATATAATTTTCATTAATAGAATATTCACCCCATCTCATTCACTTAACCTTTCCATTTATAGATATTTCATGTACGTTTGTACAGTGGATTATTATGAGCTTGCTATCAGGATACATTATTTATCAAAATTAAGTACTTTACTCTTGTTAAAATATAAAACGTTAAAGGTAAACTACCCCTTTCTCTAAACAGATCTTCACCAAAATCAATAGATTTTAAGTTCTCTACAATGCAGAAATGCATGCAAGAAATATTTGATTCTCTTTGAATTAACGGCAGTTATATTTCGTCAAATTACCCTTCTTAAAACATAAAATGTTGCAGGTAAACTACCCCTTTCCCTTAACCGAACTTCACCAACACCAATAGGTCTTGAGAACTCTGCAATACAGGACTGTATGCAAAACATTATTTGATTCTGTTTGAATGTGCGGCTGTTATCGTTTGCCATAGAACAAAATTACCCTTCATAAAGAAACGTTGCTGGTAAACTACCCCTTTCCCTTAACCGATCTTCACCAAGACCAACAGGTCTTGAGAACTCTACAATTTAGGGCTGAATGCAAAACATTATTTGATTCTTATTGAATTTGCGGCTGTTATCGTTTGCCATAGAACAAAATTACCCTTCATAAAGAAACGTTGCTGGTAAACTACCCCTTTCCCTTAACCGATCTTCACCAAGACCAACAGGTCTTGAGAACTCTACAATTTAGGGCTGAATGCAAAACATTATTTGATTCTGTTTGAATTTGCAGCTGTTATACTTTGCCATAGGAAAAAATTACCCTTGATAAAAAACTTTGCCGGTAAACTACCCCTTTCCATTAACCGATCTTCACCAAAATCAATAGACCTTCAATTTTCTATAATTCAGGAACGTATGCTAAATATCATTTGATTCTATTTGAATTTACGGCAGTTATCTATCGTCAAATTACCCTCCTTAAAACATAAAATGTTGCTGGTAAACTACCCCTTTCCCTTAACCGTTCTTCAACAAAATCAATAGACCTTGAGTTCTCTTTAATTCAAAAAGGTATGCAAAAACGTAGTTGATTCTGTTTGAATTTTCGGCAGTTATCATTCATCATAACAATAAAATTACCCTTTTAAAACATAAAACGTTGCAGGTAAAGTACCCCTTTCGCATAACTGATCTCAAAAAAATCAACAGACATTGAGTTCTCTATAGCTCAGGAAGGTGTGCAAAACATTATTTGAATCTGAGTGAATTTACGGCAGTTATAATTCCTCATAGAAAAAATTACCCATCTTAAAACATAAAACTTTGCAGGTAAACTACCCCTTTCCGTAACCCGATCTTCAACAAAAACAAAAGGTCTTGAGAACTCTACAATTCAGGGCTGTATGCAAAAACATTTTGATTCTGCTTGAATTTGCGGCTGTTATCGTTTGCCATAGAAAATACCCTTGTAAAAACATAAAACGTTGCCGGTAATCTACCCCTTTCCCTTAACCGATCTTCACCAAAAACAATAGGTCTTGAGAACGCTATAATTCAGGGCTGTATACCAAACATTATTTGATTCTGTTTGAATTTGCGGCTGTTATCGTTTGCCATAGAAAAAAATTACCCTTGATAAAATAAAACGTTGCTGGTAAACTACCCCTTTCCCTCAACAGAACTTCACCAAAAACAATAGGTCGTGAGTACTCTTCAAATCAGTGCTGTAGGCAAATAATTATTTGATTCTGTTTTTTCTTTGCGGCTCTTATCGTTTACCATAGAAAATACCCTTGTTAAAACATAAAACGTTGCTGGTAATCTACCCCATTCCCTTAACAGATCTTCACCAAAAACAATAGGTCTTGAGAACCCTACAATTCAGGACTATATGCAAAAAATTATTCGATTCTGTTTGAATTTGCGGCTGTTATCGTTTGCCATAGAAAAAAATTACCCTTGATAAAATAAAACGTTGCTGGTAAACTACCCCTTTCCCTCAACAGAACTTCACCAAAAACAATAGGTCGTGAGTACTCTTCAAATCAGTGCGGTAGGCAAATAATTATTTGATTCTGTTTTTTTTTTGCGGCTCTTATCGTTTACCATAGAAAATACCCTTGTTAAAACATAAAACGTTGCTGGTAATCTACCCCATTCCCTTAACAGATCTTCACCAAAAACAATAGGTCTTGAGAACCCTACAATTCAGGACTGTATGCCAAAAATTATTCGATTCTGTTTGAATTTGCGGCTGTTATCGTTTGGCATATAAAAAAATTACCCTTGATTTAAAAAAAAACCTTGCCGTTAAACTACCCCTTTCCCTTAACCGAACTTCACCAAAAACAATAGGTCTTGAGTGCTCTACAAATCAGGGCTGTATGTAAAAAATTTTATTTGATGGAATTTGCGGCTGTTATCTTTTACCATAAAAAAATCTACAGATAGACAGACAGAAACACACAGACACTTTTCGAAAAATGACTTTTTTCATGTTTTGAGGGTAGTACAATCAGAATTTGCAATAATCTTGAACACTTTTTTTTACCATCACCATACTTCCATTTCCTTATGGAACACGGAAGTAAATATCGGTATGGAGAACGTTACATACTTCCATGTTCTAAGACTTATATTTAAAAATCATTTTCGAAATGAAATATTTCCATAGAAACTACTTCTTTCTACTTATTGCTGCAGCCTTAACAACAGTACTGTGGTCACAACGTATACCACCTCACGTTTTCGCACTCGATTTTCACTTATGATGGCAGTCGATGGCACTGCCGAAAAGTCTGGTTTTGCCGAAAACATTGGATTACGGCTAAACAGCCCGGGAAGGAATTATAACAAAGAACGTCTTGTTTTGTTGCCAATAACGTAGTACACATATAACAGTTCTTCCCCTCACCCTTCAACTATAATTTTCATTAATAGAAAATTACCCCCACCTCGTTCACCTAACCTCTTCATTTATAGATATTTCATGTACGTTTGTACAGTGGATTATTATGAGCTTGCTATCAGGATAATTTATTTATCAAAATTAAGTACTTTACTCTTGTTAAAATATAAAACGTTGAAGGTAAACTACCCCTTTCTCTAAACCGATCTTCACCAAAATCAATAGACTTTAAATCCTCTACAATGCAGAGATGCATGCAAAAAATTTTGATTCTCTTTGAATTTACGGCAGTTATCTTTCGTCAAATTACCCTTCTTAAAACATAAAATGTTGCAGGTAAACTACCCCTTTCCGTTAACCGATCTTCACCAACGTCAATAGGTCTTGAGAACTCTGCAATACAGGGCTGTATGCAAAACATTATTTGATTCTGTTTGAATTTGCGGCTGTTATCGTTTGCATAGAAAAAATTACCCTTGATGAAAAAACGTTGCCGGTAAACTACCCCTTTCCCTTAACAGATCTTCACCAAAACCAACAGGTCTTGAGAACTCTCCAATTCAGAACAAAACATTATTTGATTGTGTTTGAATTTGCGGCTCTTATCGTTTGCCATAGAAAATACCCATGTTAAAATATATAACTTTGCAGGAAAAACTACCCCTTTCCCTTAACCGAGCTTCACCAAAATCGACAGACCTTGACCTCTGCATAAATCAAAAATTTGTGCAAAATAGTAGTTGATTCTGTTTGAATGTACGGCAGTTTTCGTTCGTCATAGAAAAAATTACCCTTATTAAAACATAAAATGTTTGCTGGTAAACTACCCTATTCTCTTAACCGATCTTCACCAAAACCAACAGGGCTTGAGAACTCTGCAATTCAGAGCTGTATGCAAAACATTATTTGATTCTGTTTGAATTTGCGGCTCTTATCGTTTGCCATAGAAAATACCTATGTTAAAATATAAAACGTTGCAGGTAAACTACCCCTTCCCTTAACCGATCTTTACCAAAATCAACAGACCTTGGGTTCTGTATAATTCAAAATTTATGCAAAAGTGTAATTGATTCTGTTTGAATTTACGGCAGTGATCGTTCGTCAAAAAAATTACCCTTTTTAAAACATAAAACGATGCCGGTAAACTACCCCTTTACCATAACCGATCTTCACCAAAAACAATAGGTCTTTAGAACTCTACAATTCAGGGTTGTATGCAAAAATTATTTGATTCTCTTTGAATTTGCGGCTGTTATCGTTTGCATAGAAAAAATTACCCTTGATAAAAAAACGTTGTTGGTAAACTACCCCTTTCCCTTAACGGTCTTCACCAAAACAATAGGTCTTAAGAACTCTACAATTCAGGGTTGTATGCAAAAATTATTTGATTCTCTTTGAATTTGCGGCTGTTATCGTTTGCCATAGAAAATACCGTTGCTAAAACATAAAACGTTGCTGGTAAACTACCCCTTTCCCGTAACTGATCTTCACCAACGCCAATAGGTCTTGAGAACTCTGCAATACAGGGCTGTATGCAAAACATTATTTGATTCTGTTTGAATTTGCGGCTGTTATCGTTTGCATAGAAAAAATTACCCTTGATAAAAAAACGTTGTTGGTAAACTACCCCTTTCCCTTAACCGATCTTCACCAAAACCAACAGGTCTTGAGAACTCTACAATTCAGAGCTGTATGCAAAACATTATTTGATTCTGTTTGAATTTGCGTCTCTTATCGTTTGCCATAGAAAATTCCTATGTTAAAATATAAAACGTTGCAGGTAAACTACCCCTACCTTTAACCGATCTTTACGAAAATCAACAGACGTTGAGTTCTGTATAATTCAAAATTTATGCAAAAGTGTAGTTGATTCTGTTTGAATTTACGGCAGTTATCGTTCGTCAAAAAAATTACCCTTTTAAAACATAAAATTTTGCCGGTAAACTACCCCTTTACCTTAACGGTCTTCACCAAAACAATAGGTCTTAAGAACTCTACAATTCAGGGTTGTATGCAACAATTATTTGATTCTCTTTGAATTTGCGGCTGTTATCGTTTGCCATAGAAAATACCGTTGCTAAAACATAAAAAAGTTGCTGGTAAACTACCCCTTTCCCGTAACCGATGTTCACCAAAAACAACAGTCTTGAGTACTCTACAATTCAGGGTTGTATGCAAAATATTATTTGATTCTGTTTGAATTTGCGGCTGAAACCGTTTGGCATATACAAAAATTACCCTTGATTTTAAAAAACCGTTACAGGTAAACTACCGCGTTCTCTTAACCGATCTTCACCAAAAACAATAGGTCTTAAGTGCTCTACAAATCAGGGCTCTATGTAAAAAATTAGTTGATGTAATTTGCGGATGTTATCTTTTAACATAGAAAAAATCTACAGATAGACAGACAGACACATACACAGACACTTTTCGGAAAATGACTTTCTTTCATGTTTTGAGGTTAGTACAATCAGAATCTGCAATAATCTCGAACTCAATTATTTTTTGCCATCGCCATACTTCCATATCCTTATGGAACATAGAAGTAAAAAATCGGCATGGAGAACCATACATGACTTCCATGTTCTAAGATTTATATTTACAATCATATTCGAACTGAAATATTTCCATAGAAACTGTTTCTTTCTACTTATTGCTTCAGCCTTAACCACAGTACTGTGCTCATTAACGTATACCACCTCACGTTTTCGCACTCGATTTTCACTGATGATGGCAGTCGATGGCCCTGCTGAAAAGTCTGGTTTTGCAGAAAACATTGGACTACGGCTAAACAGCCGGGGAAGGAATTATAACAAAGAATTTCTTGTTTGTTGCCCATAACGTAGTACACATATAACAGATTCTCCCCTCCCCCTTCAAATATAATTTTCATTAATAGAATATTCACCCCATCTCATTCACTTAACCTTTCCATTTATAGATATTTCATGTACGTTTGTACAGTGGATTATTATGAGCTTGCTATCAGGATACATTATTTATCAAAATTAAGTACTTTACTCTTGTTAAAATATAAAACGTTAAAGGTAAACTACCCCTTTCTCTAAACAGATCTTCACCAAAATCAATAGATTTTAAGTTCTCTACAATGCAGAAATGCATGCAAGAAATATTTGATTCTCTTTGAATTAACGGCAGTTATATTTCGTCAAATTACCCTTCTTAAAACATAAAATGTTGCAGGTAAACTACCCCTTTCCCTTAACCGAACTTCACCAACACCAATAGGTCTTGAGAACTCTGCAATACAGGACTGTATGCAAAACATTATTTGATTCTGTTTGAATGTGCGGCTGTTATCGTTTGCCATAGAACAAAATTACCCTTCATAAAGAAACGTTGCTGGTAAACTACCCCTTTCCCTTAACCGATCTTCACCAAGACCAACAGGTCTTGAGAACTCTACAATTTAGGGCTGAATGCAAAACATTATTTGATTCTTATTGAATTTGCGGCTGTTATCGTTTGCCATAGAACAAAATTACCCTTCATAAAGAAACGTTGCTGGTAAACTACCCCTTTCCCTTAACCGATCTTCACCAAGACCAACAGGTCTTGAGAACTCTACAATTTAGGGCTGAATGCAAAACATTATTTGATTCTGTTTGAATTTGCAGCTGTTATACTTTGCCATAGGAAAAAATTACCCTTGATAAAAAACTTTGCCGGTAAACTACCCCTTTCCATTAACCGATCTTCACCAAAATCAATAGACCTTCAATTTTCTATAATTCAGGAACGTATGCTAAATATCATTTGATTCTATTTGAATTTACGGCAGTTATCTATCGTCAAATTACCCTCCTTAAAACATAAAATGTTGCTGGTAAACTACCCCTTTCCCTTAACCGTTCTTCAACAAAATCAATAGACCTTGAGTTCTCTTTAATTCAAAAAGGTATGCAAAAACGTAGTTGATTCTGTTTGAATTTTCGGCAGTTATCATTCATCATAACAATAAAATTACCCTTTTAAAACATAAAACGTTGCAGGTAAAGTACCCCTTTCGCATAACTGATCTCAAAAAAATCAACAGACATTGAGTTCTCTATAGCTCAGGAAGGTGTGCAAAACATTATTTGAATCTGAGTGAATTTACGGCAGTTATAATTCCTCATAGAAAAAATTACCCATCTTAAAACATAAAACTTTGCAGGTAAACTACCCCTTTCCGTAACCCGATCTTCAACAAAAACAAAAGGTCTTGAGAACTCTACAATTCAGGGCTGTATGCAAAAACATTTTGATTCTGCTTGAATTTGCGGCTGTTATCGTTTGCCATAGAAAATACCCTTGTAAAAACATAAAACGTTGCCGGTAATCTACCCCTTTCCCTTAACCGATCTTCACCAAAAACAATAGGTCTTGAGAACGCTATAATTCAGGGCTGTATACCAAACATTATTTGATTCTGTTTGAATTTGCGGCTGTTATCGTTTGCCATAGAAAAAAATTACCCTTGATAAAATAAAACGTTGCTGGTAAACTACCCCTTTCCCTCAACAGAACTTCACCAAAAACAATAGGTCGTGAGTACTCTTCAAATCAGTGCTGTAGGCAAATAATTATTTGATTCTGTTTTTTCTTTGCGGCTCTTATCGTTTACCATAGAAAATACCCTTGTTAAAACATAAAACGTTGCTGGTAATCTACCCCATTCCCTTAACAGATCTTCACCAAAAACAATAGGTCTTGAGAACCCTACAATTCAGGACTATATGCAAAAAATTATTCGATTCTGTTTGAATTTGCGGCTGTTATCGTTTGCCATAGAAAAAAATTACCCTTGATAAAATAAAACGTTGCTGGTAAACTACCCCTTTCCCTCAACAGAACTTCACCAAAAACAATAGGTCGTGAGTACTCTTCAAATCAGTGCGGTAGGCAAATAATTATTTGATTCTGTTTTTTTTTTGCGGCTCTTATCGTTTACCATAGAAAATACCCTTGTTAAAACATAAAACGTTGCTGGTAATCTACCCCATTCCCTTAACAGATCTTCACCAAAAACAATAGGTCTTGAGAACCCTACAATTCAGGACTGTATGCCAAAAATTATTCGATTCTGTTTGAATTTGCGGCTGTTATCGTTTGGCATATAAAAAAATTACCCTTGATTTAAAAAAAAACCTTGCCGTTAAACTACCCCTTTCCCTTAACCGAACTTCACCAAAAACAATAGGTCTTGAGTGCTCTACAAATCAGGGCTGTATGTAAAAAATTTTATTTGATGGAATTTGCGGCTGTTATCTTTTACCATAAAAAAATCTACAGATAGACAGACAGAAACACACAGACACTTTTCGAAAAATGACTTTTTTCATGTTTTGAGGGTAGTACAATCAGAATTTGCAATAATCTTGAACACTTTTTTTTACCATCACCATACTTCCATTTCCTTATGGAACACGGAAGTAAATATCGGTATGGAGAACGTTACATACTTCCATGTTCTAAGACTTATATTTAAAAATCATTTTCGAAATGAAATATTTCCATAGAAACTACTTCTTTCTACTTATTGCTGCAGCCTTAACAACAGTACTGTGGTCACAACGTATACCACCTCACGTTTTCGCACTCGATTTTCACTTATGATGGCAGTCGATGGCACTGCCGAAAAGTCTGGTTTTGCCGAAAACATTGGATTACGGCTAAACAGCCCGGGAAGGAATTATAACAAAGAACGTCTTGTTTTGTTGCCAATAACGTAGTACACATATAACAGTTCTTCCCCTCACCCTTCAACTATAATTTTCATTAATAGAAAATTACCCCCACCTCGTTCACCTAACCTCTTCATTTATAGATATTTCATGTACGTTTGTACAGTGGATTATTATGAGCTTGCTATCAGGATAATTTATTTATCAAAATTAAGTACTTTACTCTGGTTAAAATATAAAACGTTGAAGGTAAACTACCCCTTTCTCTAAACCGATCTTCACCAAAATCAATAGACTTTAAATCCTCTACAATGCAGAGATGCATGCAAAAAATTTTGATTCTCTTTGAATTTACGGCAGTTATCTTTCGTCAAATTACCCTTCTTAAAACATAAAATGTTGCAGGTAAACTACCCCTTTCCGTTAACCGATCTTCACCAACGTCAATAGGTCTTGAGAACTCTGCAATACAGGGCTGTATGCAAAACATTATTTGATTCTGTTTGAATTTGCGGCTGTTATCGTTTGCATAGAAAAAATTACCCTTGATGAAAAAACGTTGCCGGTAAACTACCCCTTTCCCTTAACAGATCTTCACCAAAACGAACAGGTCTTGAGAACTCTCCAATTCAGAACAAAACATTATTTGATTGTGTTTGAATTTGCGGCTCTTATCGTTTGCCATAGAAAATACCCATGTTAAAATATATAACTTTGCAGGAAAAACTACCCCTTTCCCTTAACCGAGCTTCACCAAAATCGACAGACCTTGACCTCTGCATAAATCAAAAATTTGTGCAAAATAGTAGTTGATTCTGTTTGAATGTACGGCAGTTTTCGTTCGTCATAGAAAAAATTACCCTTATTAAAACATAAAATGTTTGCTGGTAAACTACCCTATTCTCTTAACCGATCTTCACCAAAACCAACAGGGCTTGAGAACTCTGCAATTCAGAGCTGTATGCAAAACATTATTTGATTCTGTTTGAATTTGCGGCTCTTATCGTTTGCCATAGAAAATACCTATGTTAAAATATAAAACGTTGCAGGTAAACTACCCCCTTCCCTTAACCGATCTTTACCAAAATCAACAGACCTTGGGTTCTGTATAATTCAAAATTTATGCAAAAGTGTAATTGATTCTGTTTGAATTTACGGCAGTGATCGTTCGTCAAAAAAATTACCCTTTTTAAAACATAAAACGATGCCGGTAAACTACCCCTTTCCCTTAACGGTCTTCACCAAAACAATAGGTCTTAAGAACTCTACAATTCAGGGTTGTATGCAAAAATTATTTGATTCTCTTTGAATTTGCGGCTGTTATCGTTTGCCATAGAAAATACCGTTGCTAAAACATAAAACGTTGCTGGTAAACTACCCCTTTCCCGTAACTGATCTTCACCAACGCCAATAGGTCTTGAGAACTCTGCAATACAGGGCTGTATGCAAAACATTATTTGATTCTGTTTGAATTTGCGGCTGTTATCGTTTGCATAGAAAAAATTACCCTTGATAAAAAAACGTTGTTGGTAAACTACCCCTTTCCCTTAACCGATCTTCACCAAAACCAACAGGTCTTGAGAACTCTACAATTCAGAGCTGTATGCAAAACATTATTTGATTCTGTTTGAATTTGCGTCTCTTATCGTTTGCCATAGAAAATTCCTATGTTAAAATATAAAACGTTGCAGGTAAACTACCCCTACCTTTAACCGATCTTTACGAAAATCAACAGACGTTGAGTTCTGTATAATTCAAAATTTATGCAAAAGTGTAGTTGATTCTGTTTGAATTTACGGCAGTTATCGTTCGTCAAAAAAATTACCCTTTTAAAACATAAAATTTTGCCGGTAAACTACCCCTTTACCTTAACGGTCTTCACCAAAACAATAGGTCTTAAGAACTCTACAATTCAGGGTTGTATGCAAAAATTATTTGATTCTCTTTGAATTTGCGGCTGTTATCGTTTGCCATAGAAAATACCGTTGCTAAAACATAAAAAAGTTGCTGGTAAACTACCCCTTTCCCGTAACCGATGTTCACCAAAAACAACAGTCTTGAGTACTCTACAATTCAGGGTTGTATGCAAAATATTATTTGATTCTGTTTGAATTTGCGGCTGAAACCGTTTGGCATATACAAAAATTACCCTTGATTTTAAAAAACCGTTACAGGTAAACTACCGCGTTCTCTTAACCGATCTTCACCAAAAACAATAGGTCTTAAGTGCTCTACAAATCAGGGCTCTATGTAAAAAATTAGTTGATGTAATTTGCGGATGTTATCTTTTAACATAGAAAAAATCTACAGATAGACAGACAGACACATACACAGACACTTTTCGGAAAATGACTTTCTTTCATGTTTTGAGGTTAGTACAATCAGAATCTGCAATAATCTCGAACTCAATTATTTTTTGCCATCGCCATACTTCCATATCCTTATGGAACATAGAAGTAAAAAATCGGCATGGAGAACCATACATGACTTCCATGTTCTAAGATTTATATTTACAATCATATTCGAACTGAAATATTTCCATAGAAACTGTTTCTTTCTACTTATTGCTTCAGCCTTAACCACAGTACTGTGCTCATTAACGTATACCACCTCACGTTTTCGCCACTCGATTTTCACTGATGATGGCAGTCGATGGCCCTGCTGAAAAGTCTGGTTTTGCAGAAAACATTGGACTACGGCTAAACAGCCGGGGAAGGAATTATAACAAAGAATTTCTTGTTTGTTGCCCATAACGTAGTACACATATAACAGATTCTCCCCTCCCCCTTCAAATATAATTTTCATTAATAGAATATTCACCCCATCTCATTCACTTAACCTTTCCATTTATAGATATTTCATGTACGTTTGTACAGTGGATTATTATGAGCTTGCTATCAGGATACATTATTTATCAAAATTAAGTACTTTACTCTTGTTAAAATATAAAACGTTAAAGGTAAACTACCCCTTTCTCTAAACAGATCTTCACCAAAATCAATAGATTTTAAGTTCTCTACAATGCAGAAATGCATGCAAGAAATATTTGATTCTCTTTGAATTAACGGCAGTTATATTTCGTCAAATTACCCTTCTTAAAACATAAAATGTTGCAGGTAAACTACCCCTTTCCCTTAACCGAACTTCACCAACACCAATAGGTCTTGAGAACTCTGCAATACAGGACTGTATGCAAAACATTATTTGATTCTGTTTGAATGTGCGGCTGTTATCGTTTGCCATAGAACAAAATTACCCTTCATAAAGAAACGTTGCTGGTAAACTACCCCTTTCCCTTAACCGATCTTCACCAAGACCAACAGGTCTTGAGAACTCTACAATTTAGGGCTGAATGCAAAACATTATTTGATTCTTATTGAATTTGCGGCTGTTATCGTTTGCCATAGAACAAAATTACCCTTCATAAAGAAACGTTGCTGGTAAACTACCCCTTTCCCTTAACCGATCTTCACCAAGACCAACAGGTCTTGAGAACTCTACAATTTAGGGCTGAATGCAAAACATTATTTGATTCTGTTTGAATTTGCAGCTGTTATACTTTGCCATAGGAAAAAATTACCCTTGATAAAAAACTTTGCCGGTAAACTACCCCTTTCCATTAACCGATCTTCACCAAAATCAATAGACCTTCAATTTTCTATAATTCAGGAACGTATGCTAAATATCATTTGATTCTATTTGAATTTACGGCAGTTATCTATCGTCAAATTACCCTCCTTAAAACATAAAATGTTGCTGGTAAACTACCCCTTTCCCTTAACCGTTCTTCAACAAAATCAATAGACCTTGAGTTCTCTTTAATTCAAAAAGGTATGCAAAAACGTAGTTGATTCTGTTTGAATTTTCGGCAGTTATCATTCATCATAACAATAAAATTACCCTTTTAAAACATAAAACGTTGCAGGTAAAGTACCCCTTTCGCATAACTGATCTCAAAAAAATCAACAGACATTGAGTTCTCTATAGCTCAGGAAGGTGTGCAAAACATTATTTGAATCTGAGTGAATTTACGGCAGTTATAATTCCTCATAGAAAAAATTACCCATCTTAAAACATAAAACTTTGCAGGTAAACTACCCCTTTCCGTAACCCGATCTTCAACAAAAACAAAAGGTCTTGAGAACTCTACAATTCAGGGCTGTATGCAAAAACATTTTGATTCTGCTTGAATTTGCGGCTGTTATCGTTTGCCATAGAAAATACCCTTGTAAAAACATAAAACGTTGCCGGTAATCTACCCCTTTCCCTTAACCGATCTTCACCAAAAACAATAGGTCTTGAGAACGCTATAATTCAGGGCTGTATACCAAACATTATTTGATTCTGTTTGAATCTGCGGCTGTTATCGTTTGCCATAGAAAAAAATTACCCTTGATAAAATAAAACGTTGCTGGTAAACTACCCCTTTCCCTCAACAGAACTTCACCAAAAACAATAGGTCGTGAGTACTCTTCAAATCAGTGCTGTAGGCAAATAATTATTTGATTCTGTTTTTTCATTGCGGCTCTTATCGTTTACCATAGAAAATACCCTTGTTAAAACATAAAACGTTGCTGGTAATCTACCCCATTCCCTTAACAGATCTTCACCAAAAACAATAGGTCTTGAGAACCCTACAATTCAGGACTATATGCAAAAAATTATTCGATTCTGTTTGAATTTGCGGCTGTTATCGTTTGCCATAGAAAAAAATTACCCTTGATAAAATAAAACGTTGCTGGTAAACTACCCCTTTCCCTCAACAGAACTTCACCAAAAACAATAGGTCGTGAGTACTCTTCAAATCAGTGCGGTAGGCAAATAATTATTTGATTCTGTTTTTTTTTTGCGGCTCTTATCGTTTACCATAGAAAATACCCTTGTTAAAACATAAAACGTTGCTGGTAATCTACCCCATTCCCTTAACAGATCTTCACCAAAAACAATAGGTCTTGAGAACCCTACAATTCAGGACTGTATGCCAAAAATTATTCGATTCTGTTTGAATTTGCGGCTGTTATCGTTTGGCATATAAAAAAATTACCCTTGATTTAAAAAAAAACCTTGCCGTTAAACTACCCCTTTCCCTTAACCGAACTTCACCAAAAACAATAGGTCTTGAGTGCTCTACAAATCAGGGCTGTATGTAAAAAATTTTATTTGATGGAATTTGCGGCTGTTATCTTTTACCATAAAAAAATCTACAGATAGACAGACAGAAACACACAGACACTTTTCGAAAAATGACTTTTTTCATGTTTTGAGGGTAGTACAATCAGAATTTGCAATAATCTTGAACACTTTTTTTTACCATCACCATACTTCCATTTCCTTATGGAACACGGAAGTAAATATCGGTATGGAGAACGTTACATACTTCCATGTTCTAAGACTTATATTTAAAAATCATTTTCGAAATGAAATATTTCCATAGAAACTACTTCTTTCTACTTATTGCTGCAGCCTTAACAACAGTACTGTGGTCACAACGTATACCACCTCACGTTTTCGCACTCGATTTTCACTTATGATGGCAGTCGATGGCACTGCCGAAAAGTCTGGTTTTGCCGAAAACATTGGATTACGGCTAAACAGCCCGGGAAGGAATTATAACAAAGAACGTCTTGTTTTGTTGCCAATAACGTAGTACACATATAACAGTTCTTCCCCTCACCCTTCAACTATAATTTTCATTAATAGAAAATTACCCCCCACCTCGTTCACCTAACCTCTTCATTTATAGATATTTCATGTACGTTTGTACAGTGGATTATTATGAGCTTGCTATCAGGATAATTTATTTATCAAAATTAAGTACTTTACTCTTGTTAAAATATAAAACGTTGAAGGTAAACTACCCCTTTCTCTAAACCGATCTTCACCAAAATCAATAGACTTTAAATCCTCACAATGCAGAGATGCATGCAAAAAATTTTGATTCTCTTTGAATTTACGGCAGTTATCTTTCGTCAAATTACCCTTCTTAAAACATAAAATGTTGCAGGTAAACTACCCCTTTCCGTTAACCGATCTTCACCAACGTCAATAGGTCTTGAGAACTCTGCAATACAGGGCTGTATGCAAAACATTATTTGATTCTGTTTGAATTTGCGGCTGTTATCGTTTGCATAGAAAAAATTACCCTTGATGAAAAAACGTTGCCGGTAAACTACCCCTTTCCCTTAACAGATCTTCACCAAAACCAACAGGTCTTGAGAACTCTCCAATTCAGAACAAAACATTATTTGATTGTGTTTGAATTTGCGGCTCTTATCGTTTGCCATAGAAAATACCCATGTTAAAATATATAACTTTGCAGGAAAAACTACCCCTTTCCCTTAACCGAGCTTCACCAAAATCGACAGACCTTGACCTCTGCATAAATCAAAAATTTGTGCAAAATAGTAGTTGATTCTGTTTGAATGTACGGCAGTTTTCGTTCGTCATAGAAAAAATTACCCTTATTAAAACATAAAATGTTTGCTGGTAAACTACCCTATTCTCTTAACCGATCTTCACCAAAACCAACAGGGCTTGAGAACTCTGCAATTCAGAGCTGTATGCAAAACATTATTTGATTCTGTTTGAATTTGCGGCTCTTATCGTTTGCCATAGAAAATACCTATGTTAAAATATAAAACGTTGCAGGTAAACTACCCCTTCCCTTAACCGATCTTTACCAAAATCAACAGACCTTGGGTTCTGTATAATTCAAAATTTATGCAAAAGTGTAATTGATTCTGTTTGAATTTACGGCAGTGATCGTTCGTCAAAAAAATTACCCTTTTTAAAACATAAAACGATGCCGGTAAACTACCCCTTTACCATAACCGATCTTCACCAAAAACAATAGGTCTTTAGAACTCTACAATTCAGGGTTGTATGCAAAAATTATTTGATTCTCTTTGAATTTGCGGCTGTTATCGTTTGCATAGAAAAAATTACCCTTGATAAAAAAACGTTGTTGGTAAACTACCCCTTTCCCTTAACGGTCTTCACCAAAACAATAGGTCTTAAGAACTCTACAATTCAGGGTTGTATGCAAAAATTATTTGATTCTCTTTGAATTTGCGGCTGTTATCGTTTGCCATAGAAAATACCGTTGCTAAAACATAAAACGTTGCTGGTAAACTACCCCTTTCCCGTAACTGATCTTCACCAACGCCAATAGGTCTTGAGAACTCTGCAATACAGGGCTGTATGCAAAACATTATTTGATTCTGTTTGAATTTGCGGCTGTTATCGTTTGCATAGAAAAAATTACCCTTGATAAAAAAAACGTTGTTGGTAAACTACCCCTTTCCCTTAACCGATCTTCACCAAAACCAACAGGTCTTGAGAACTCTACAATTCAGAGCTGTATGCAAAACATTATTTGATTCTGTTTGAATTTGCGTCTCTTATCGTTTGCCATAGAAAATTCCTATGTTAAAATATAAAACGTTGCAGGTAAACTACCCCTACCTTTAACCGATCTTTACGAAAATCAACAGACGTTGAGTTCTGTATAATTCAAATTTAGCAAAAGTGTAGTTGATTCTGTTTGAATTTACGGCAGTTATCGTTCGTCAAAAAAATTACCCTTTTAAAACATAAAATTTTGCCGGTAAACTACCCCTTTACCTTAACGGTCTTCACCAAAACAATAGGTCTTAAGAACTCTACAATTCAGGGTTGTATGCAAAAATTATTTGATTCTCTTTGAATTTGCGGCTGTTATCGTTTGCCATAGAAAATACCGTTGCTAAAACATAAAAAAGTTGCTGGTAAACTACCCCTTTCCCGTAACCGATGTTCACCAAAAACAACAGTCTTGAGTACTCTACAATTCAGGGTTGTATGCAAAATATTATTTGATTCTGTTTGAATTTGCGGCTGAAACCGTTGGCATATACAAAAATTACCCTTGATTTTAAAAACCGTTACAGGTAAACTACCGCGTTCTCTTAACCGATCTTCACCAAAAACAATAGGTCTTAAGTGCTCTACAAATCAGGGCTCTATGTAAAAAATTAGTTGATGTAATTTGCGGATGTTATCTTTTAACATAGAAAAAATCTACAGATAGACAGACAGACACATACACAGACACTTTTCGGAAATGACTTTCTTTCATGTTTTGAGGTTAGTACAATCAGAATCTGCAATAATCTCGAACTCAATTATTTTTTGCCATCGCCATACTTCCATATCCTTATGGAACATAGAAGTAAAAAATCGGCATGGAGAACCATACATGACTTCCATGTTCTAAGATTTATATTTACAATCATATTCGAACTGAAATATTTCCATAGAAACTGTTTCTTTCTACTTATTGCTTCAGCCTTAACCACAGTACTGTGCTCATTAACGTATACCACCTCACGTTTTCGCACTCGATTTTCACTGATGATGGATGGCAGTCGATGGCCCTGCTGAAAAGTCTGGTTTTGCAGAAAACATTGGACTACGGCTAAACAGCCGGGGAAGGAATTATAACAAAGAATTTCTTGTTTGTTGCCCATAACGTAGTACACATATAACAGATTCTCCCCTCCCCCTTCAAATATAATTTTCATTAATAGAATATTCACCCCATCTCATTCACTTAACCTTTCCATTTATAGATATTTCATGTACGTTTGTACAGTGGATTATTATGACCTTGCTATCAGGATACATTATTTATCAAAATTAAGTACTTTACTCTTGTTAAAATATAAAACGTTAAAGGTAAACTACCCCTTTCTCTAAACAGATCTTCACCAAAATCAATAGATTTTAAGTTCTCTACAATGCAGAAATGCATGCAAGAAATATTTGATTCTCTTTGAATTAACGGCAGTTATATTTCGTCAAATTACCCTTCTTAAAACATAAAATGTTGCAGGTAAACTACCCCTTTCCCTTAACCGAACTTCACCAACACCAATAGGTCTTGAGAACTCTGCAATACAGGACTGTATGCAAAACATTATTTGATTCTGTTTGAATGTGCGGCTGTTATCGTTTGCCATAGAACAAAATTACCCTTCATAAAGAAACGTTGCTGGTAAACTACCCCTTTCCCTTAACCGATCTTCACCAAGACCAACAGGTCTTGAGAACTCTACAATTTAGGGCTGAATGCAAAACATTATTTGATTCTTATTGAATTTGCGGCTGTTATCGTTTGCCATAGAACAAAATTACCCTTCATAAAGAAACGTTGCTGGTAAACTACCCCTTTCCCTTAACCGATCTTCACCAAGACCAACAGGTCTTGAGAACTCTACAATTTAGGGCTGAATGCAAAACATTATTTGATTCTGTTTGAATTTGCAGCTGTTATACTTTGCCATAGGAAAAAATTACCCTTGATAAAAAACATTGCCGGTAAACTACCCCTTTCCATTAACCGATCTTCACCAAAATCAATAGACCTTCAATTTTCTATAATTCAGGAACGTATGCTAAATATCATTTGATTCTATTTGAATTTACGGCAGTTATCTATCGTCAAATTACCCTCCTTAAAACATAAAATGTTGCTGGTAAACTACCCCTTTCCCTTAACCGATCTTCAACAAAATCAATAGACCTTGAGTTCTCTTTAATTCAAAAAGGTATGCAAAAACGTAGTTGATTCTGTTTGAATTTTCGGCAGTTATCATTCATCATAACAATAAAATTACCCTTTTAAAACATAAAACGTTGCAGGTAAACTACCCCTTTCTCATAACTGATCTCAAAAAAATCAACAGACATTGAGTTCTCTATAGCTCAGGAAGGTGTGCAAAACATTATTTGAATCTGAGTGAATTTACGGCAGTTATAATTCCTCATAGAAAAAATTACCCATCTTAAAACATAAAACTTTGCAGGTAAACTACCCCTTTCCGTAGCCCGATCTTCAACAAAAACAAAAGGTCTTGAGAACTCTACAATTCAGGGCTGTATGCAAAAACATTTTGATTCTGCTTGAATTTGCGGCTGTTATCGTTTGCCATAGAAAATACCCTTGTTAAAACATAAAACGTTGCTGGTAATCTACCCCTTTCCCTTAACCGAACTTCACCAAAAACAATAGGTCTTGAGAACGCTATAATTCAGGGCTGTATACCAAACATTATTTGATTCTGTTTGAATTTGCGGCTGTTATCGTTTGCCATAGAAAAAAATTACCCTTGATAAAATAAAACGTTGCTGGTAAACTACCCCTTTCCCTCAACAGAACTTCACCAAAAACAATAGGTCGTGAGTACTCTTCAAATCAGTGCTGTAGGCAAATAATTATTTGATTCTGTTTTTTCTTTGCGGCTCTTATCGTTTACCATAGAAAATACCCTTGTTAAAACATAAAACGTTGCTGGTAATCTACCCCATTCCCTTAACAGATCTTCACCAAAAACAATGGGTCTTGAGAACCCTACAATTCAGGACTATATGCAAAAAATTATTCGATTCTGTTTGAATTTGCGGCTGTTATCGTTTGCCATAGAAAAAAATTACTCTTGATAAAATAAAACGTTGCTGGTAAACTACCCCTTTCCCTCAACAGAACTTCACCAAAAACAATAGGTCGTGAGTACTCTTCAAATCAGTGCGGTAGGCAAATAATTATTTGATTCTGTTTTTTTTTTGCGGCTCTTATCGTTTACCATAGAAAATACCCTTGTTAAAACATAAAACGTTGCTGGTAATCTACCCCATTCCCTTAACAGATCTTCACCAAAAACAATAGGTCTTGAGAACCCTACAATTCAGGACTGTATGCCAAAAATTATTCGATTCTGTTTGAATTTGCGGCTGTTATCGTTTGGCATATAAAAAAATTACCCTTGATTTAAAAAAAACCTTTGCCGTTAAACTACCCCTTTCCCTTAACCGAACTTCACCAAAAACAATAGGTCTTGAGTGCTCTACAAATCAGGGCTGTATGTAAAAAATTTTATTTGATGGAATTTGCGGCTGTTATCTTTTACCATAAAAAAATCTACAGATAGACAGACAGAAACACACAGACACTTTTCGAAAAATGACTTTTTCATGTTTTGAGGGTAGTACAATCAGAATTTGCAATAATCTTGAACACGTTTTTTTTACCATCACCATACATCCAGTTCCTTATGGAACACGGAAGTAAATATCGGTATGGAGAACGTTACATACTTCCATGTTCTAAGACTTATATTTAAAAATCATTTTCGAAATGAAATATTTCCATAGAAACTACTTCTTTCTACTTATTGCTGCAGCCTTAACAACAGTACTGTGGTCACAACGTATACCACCTCACGTTTTCGCACTCGATTTTCACTTATGATGGCAGTCGATGGCACTGCCGAAAAGTCTGGTTTTGCCGAAAACATTGGATTACGGCTAAACAGCCCGGGAAGGAATTATAACAAAGAACGTCTTGTTTTGTTGCCAATAACGTAGTACACATATAACAGTTCTCCCCTCACCCTTCAACTATAATTTTCATTAATAGAAAATTACCCCCACCTCGTTCACCTAACCTCTTCATTTATAGATATTTCATGTACGTTTGTACAGTGGATTATTATCAGCTTGCTATCAGGATAATTTATTTATCAAAATTAAGTACTTTACTCTTGTTAAAATATAAAACGTTGAAGGTAAACTACCCCTTTCTCTAAACCGATCTTCACCAAAATCAATAGACTTTAAATCCTCTACAATGCAGAGATGCATGCAAAAATTTTTGATTCTCTTTGAATTTACGGCAGTTATCTTTCGTCAAATTACCCTTCTTAAAACATAAAATGTTGCAGGTAAACTACCCCTTTCCGTTAACCGATCTTCACCAACGTCAATAGGTCTTGAGAACTCTGCAATACAGGGCTGTATGCAAAACATTATTTGATTCTGTTTGAATTTGCGGCTGTTATCGTTTGCATAGAAAAAATTACCCTTGATGAAAAAACGTTGCCGGTAAACTACCCCTTTCCCTTAACAGATCTTCACCAAAACCAACAGGTCTTGAGAACTCTCCAATTCAGAACAAAACATTATTTGATTGTGTTTGAATTTGCGGCTCTTATCGTTTGCCATAGAAAATACCTATGTTAAAATATAAAACGTTGCAGGTAAACTACCCCTTCCCTTAACCGATCTTTACCAAAATCAACAGACCTTGGGTTCTGTATAATTCAAAATTTATGCAAAAGTGTAATTGATTCTGTTTGAATTTACGGCAGTGATCGTTCGTCAAAAAAATTACCCTTTTTAAAACATAAAACGATGCCGGTAAACTACCCCTTTACCATAACCGATCTTCACCAAAAACAATAGGTCTTTAGAACTCTACAATTCAGGGTTGTATGCAAAAATTATTTGATTCTCTTTGAATTTGCGGCTGTTATCATTTGCCACAGAAAATACCGTTGCTAAAACATAAAACGTTGCTGGTAAACTACCCCTTTCCCGTAACTGATCTTCACCAACGCCAATAGGTCTTGAGAACTCTGCAATACAGGGCTGTATGCAAAACATTATTTGATTCTCTTTGAATTTGCGTCTCTTATCGTTTGCCATAGAAAATTTCTATGTTAAAATATAAAACGTTGCAGGTAAACTACCCCTTCCTTTAACCGATCTTTACGAAAATCAACAGACGTTGAGTTCTGTATAATTCAAAATTTATGCAAAAGTGTAGTTGATTCTGTTTGAATTTACGGCAGTTATCGTTCGTCAAAAAAATTACCCTTTTAAAACATAAAATTTTGCCGGTAAACTACCCCTTTACCTTAACGGTCTTCACCAAAACAATAGGTCTTAAGAACTCTACAATTCAGGGTTGTATGCAAAAATTATTTGATTCTCTTTGAATTTGCGGCTGAAACCGTTTGGCATATACAAAAATTACCCTTGATTTAAAAAAACCGTTACAGGTAAACTACCGCGTTCTCTTAACCGATCTTCACCAAAAACAATAGGTCTTAAGTGCTCTACAAATCAGGGCTCTATGTAAAAAATTAGTTGATGTAATTTGCGGATGTTATCTTTTAACATAGAAAAAATCTACAGGTAGACAGACAGACACATACACAGACACTTTTCGGAAAATGACTTTCTTTCATGTTTTGAGGGTAGTACAATCAGAATCTGCAATAATCTCGAACTCAATTATTATTTGCCATCGCCATACTTCCATATCCTTATGGAACATAGAAGTAAAAAATCGGCATGGAGAACCATACATGACTTCCATGTTCTAAGATTTATATTTACAATCATATTCGAACTGAAATATTTCCATAGAAACTGTTTCTTTCTACTTATTGCTTCAGCCTTAACCACAGTACTGTGCTCATTAACGTATACCACCTCACGTTTTCGCACTCGATTTTCACTGATGATGGCAGTCGATGGCACTGCCGAAAAGTCTGGTTTTGCCGAAAACATTGGATTACGGCTAAACAGCCCGGGAAGGAATTATAACAGAGAACGTCTTGTTTTGTTGCCGATAACGTAGTACACATATAACAATTCTCCCCTCACCCTTCAACTATAATTTTCATTAATAGAAAATTATCCCCACCTCGTTCACCTAACCTCTTCATTTATAGATATTTCATGTACGTTTCTACAGTGGATTATTATGAGCTTGCTATCAGGATACTTTATTTATCAAAATTAAGTACTTTACACTTGTTATAATATAAAACGTTGAAGGTAAACTACCCCTTTCTCTAAACCGATCTTCACCAAAATCAATAGACCTTAAGTCCTCTACAATGCAGAGATGCATGCAAAAAATATTTGATTCTCTTTGAATTTACGGAAGTTATCTTTCGACAAATTACCCTTCTTAAAACATAAAATGTTGCTGGTAAACTACCCCTTTCCCTTAACCGATCTTCAACAAAATGAACACACATTGAGTTCTCTTTAATTCAAAAAGGTATGCAAAAACGTAGTTGATTCTGTTTGAATTTTCGGCAGTTATCGTTCGTCATATAAAAAATTACCCTTGTTGAAACATAAAATGTTGCTGGTAAACTACCCCTTTCCCTTAACCGATCTTCACCAACACCAATGGGTCTTGAGAACTCTACAAAACAGAGCTGTATGCAAAACATTATTTGATTCTGATTGAATTTGCGGCTGTTATCGTTTGCCATGGAAAATATTACCCTTGATAAAAAAAAATGGTTGGTAAACTACCCCTTTCCCTTAACCGATCTTCATCAAAACCAACAGGTCTTGAGAACTCTGCAATTCAGAGCTGTATGCAAAACATTATTTGATTCTGTTTGAATTTGCGGCTCTTATCGTTTGCCATAGAAAATACCTTTTTTAAAATATAAAACGTTGCAGGTAAACTACCCCTTCCCTTAACCGATCTTTACCAAAATCAACAGACCTTGGGTTCTGTATAATTCAAAATTTATCCGAAAGCGTAGTTGATTCTGTTTGAATTTACGGCAGTTATCGTTTTTCAAAAAAATTACCCTTTTTAAAACATATAATGTTGCCGGTAAACTACCCCTTTACATTAACCGATCTTCACCAAAAACAATAGGTCTTGAGAACTCTACAATTCAGGGTTGTATGCAAAAATTATTTGATTGTCCTTGAATTTGCGGCTGTTATCGTTTGCCATAGAAAATACCGTTGCTAAAACATAAAACGTTGTTGGTAAACTACCCCTTTCCCTTAACCGAACTTCACCAACACCAACAGGTCTTGAGAACTCTACAATTCAGACAAAACATTATTTGATTCTGTATGAATTTGCGGCTCTTTTCGTTTCCCATAGAAAATACGCATGTTAAAATATAAAACGTTGCACGAAAAACTACCCCTTTCCTTTAACCGATCTTCACCAAAAACAATAGGTCTTCAGTACTCTGCAATTCAGGGATGCATACAAAACAATTTTTGATTCTGTTTGAATTTGTGGCAGTTATCGTACGTCATAGAAACAATTACTCTTGTTAAAACATTAAAGGTGGCAGGTAAACTACCAAATTCTCTTAATCGATCTTCACCAAAATCAATAGACCTTCAGCTCTTTACAATTCAGGATAGTATGCAAAAGATTATTTGATTCTCTTTGTATTTACGGCAGTTATCGTTCGTCGTAGAAAAAATTACCCTTGTTTAAACATAAAAGGTTGCTGGTAAACTACCCCTTCCCCTTAACATATCTTCACCAAAATAAACAGACCTTGAGTACTTGAAACTTCAGGAATGTGTACAAAAAATTGTTTGATTCTCTTTGAATATGCGGCAGTTATCATTCGTCATATAAATAAAATTACCCTGTTAAAACATAAAACGTTGCCGGTAAACTACCCCTTTCCCTTAACCGATCTCACAAAAATCAACAGACAGTGAGTTCTCTATAGCTCAGGAAGGTGTGCAAAACATTATTTGATTCTGATTGAATTTACGGCAGTTATAATTCGTCATAGAAAAATTTACCCATGTTAAAACATAAAACGTTGCTGGTAAACTACCCCTTTCAGTAACCCGATTTTCAACAAAAACAAACGGTCTTGAGAACTCTACAATTCAGGTCTGTATGCAAAAAATTATTTGATTATGTTTGAATTTGCGGCTGTTATCATTAGCCATAGAAAATACCCTTGTTAAAACATAAAACGTTGCCGGTAAACTACCCCTTTCCCTAACCAGATCATCACCAAAAACAATAGGTCTTGAGACGTCAACAATTTAGGGCTGTATGCAAAACATTATTTGATTCTGTTTGAATTTGCGGATGATATCGTTAGCCATATAAAAAAATTACCCTTGATTTAAAAAACTCGTTGCAGGTAAACTACCCCTTCCCTTAACCGAACTTCACCAAAAACAAAAGGTCTTGAGTGCTCTATAAATCAGTTACAGATAACACTTGTTACTTAAATTACAAATTTATTTTAGGTATACAGGAATGTTTTTGGTGTAATTTTGATTCTAGAATTTGTAAAGAAATACTAGAAGCCTGTTTTAAAATTAAAATTTTTTTTTTAAGTTTTAATACCTTGACAAGAAAAGGGTTAAAAATAAAACGTTGAAGGTAATCTACCCCTTTCTCTAAACCGATCTTCACAAAAATCAATAGACTTTAAAACCTCTCCAATGCAGAGATGCATGCAAAAATATTTGATTCTCTTTGAATTTACGGCAGTTATCTTTCGTCAAATTGCCCTTCTTAAAACATGAAATGTAGCTGGTAAACTACCCCTTTCCCTTAACCGATCTTCACCAACACCAATAGGTCTTGAGAACTCTGCAATACAGGGCTGTATGCAAAACATTATTTGATTCTCTTTGAATTTGCGTCTCTTATCGTTTGCCATAGAAAATTTCTATGTTAAAATATAAAACGTTGCAGGTAAACTACCCCTTCCTTTAACCGATCTTTACGAAAATCAACAGACGTTGAGTTCTGTATAATTCAAAATTTATGCAAAAGTGTAGTTGATTCTGTTTGAATTTACGGCAGTTATCGTTCGTCAAAAAAATTACCCTTTTAAAACATAAAATTTTGCCGGTAAACTACCCCTTTACCTTAACGGTCTTCACCAAAACAATAGGTCTTAAGAACTCTACAATTCAGGGTTGTATGCAAAAATTATTTGATTCTCTTTGAATTTGCGGCTGAAACCGTTTGGCATATACAAAAATTACCCTTGATTTAAAAAAACCGTTACAGGTAAACTACCGCGTTCTCTTAACCGATCTTCACCAAAAACAATAGGTCTTAAGTGCTCTACAAATCAGGGCTCTATGTAAAAAATTAGTTGATGTAATTTGCGGATGTTATCTTTTAACATAGAAAAAATCTACAGGTAGACAGACAGACACATACACAGACACTTTTCGGAAAATGACTTTCTTTCATGTTTTGAGGGTAGTACAATCAGAATCTGCAATAATCTCGAACTCAATTATTATTTGCCATCGCCATACTTCCATATCCTTATGGAACATAGAAGTAAAAAATCGGCATGGAGAACCATACATGACTTCCATGTTCTAAGATTTATATTTACAATCATATTCGAACTGAAATATTTCCATAGAAACTGTTTCTTTCTACTTATTGCTTCAGCCTTAACCACAGTACTGTGCTCATTAACGTATACCACCTCACGTTTTCGCACTCGATTTTCACTGATGATGGCAGTCGATGGCACTGCCGAAAAGTCTGGTTTTGCCGAAAACATTGGATTACGGCTAAACAGCCCGGGAAGGAATTATAACAGAGAACGTCTTGTTTTGTTGCCGATAACGTAGTACACATATAACAATTCTCCCCTCACCCTTCAACTATAATTTTCATTAATAGAAAATTATCCCCACCTCGTTCACCTAACCTCTTCATTTATAGATATTTCATGTACGTTTCTACAGTGGATTATTATGAGCTTGCTATCAGGATACTTTATTTATCAAAATTAAGTACTTTACACTTGTTATAATATAAAACGTTGAAGGTAAACTACCCCTTTCTCTAAACCGATCTTCACCAAAATCAATAGACCTTAAGTCCTCTACAATGCAGAGATGCATGCAAAAAATATTTGATTCTCTTTGAATTTACGGAAGTTATCTTTCGACAAATTACCCTTCTTAAAACATAAAATGTTGCTGGTAAACTACCCCTTTCCCTTAACCGATCTTCAACAAAATGAACACACATTGAGTTCTCTTTAATTCAAAAAGGTATGCAAAAACGTAGTTGATTCTGTTTGAATTTTCGGCAGTTATCGTTCGTCATATAAAAAATTACCCTTGTTGAAACATAAAATGTTGCTGGTAAACTACCCCTTTCCCTTAACCGATCTTCACCAACACCAATGTGTCTTGAGAACTCTACAAAACAGAGCTGTATGCAAAACATTATTTGATTCTGATTGAATTTGCGGCTGTTATCGTTTGCCATGGAAAATATTACCCTTGATAAAAAAAAATGGTTGGTAAACTACCCCTTTCCCTTAACCGATCTTCATCAAAACCAACAGGTCTTGAGAACTCTGCAATTCAGAGCTGTATGCAAAACATTATTTGATTCTGTTTGAATTTGCGGCTCTTATCGTTTGCCATAGAAAATACCTTTTTTAAAATATAAAACGTTGCAGGTAAACTACCCCTTCCCTTAACCGATCTTTACCAAAATCAACAGACCTTGGGTTCTGTATAATTCAAAATTTATCCGAAAGCGTAGTTGATTCTGTTTGAATTTACGGCAGTTATCGTTTTTCAAAAAAATTACCCTTTTTAAAACATATAATGTTGCCGGTAAACTACCCCTTTACATTAACCGATCTTCACCAAAAACAATAGGTCTTGAGAACTCTACAATTCAGGGTTGTATGCAAAAATTATTTGATTGTCCTTGAATTTGCGGCTGTTATCGTTTGCCATAGAAAATACCGTTGCTAAAACATAAAACGTTGTTGGTAAACTACCCCTTTCCCTTAACCGAACTTCACCAACACCAACAGGTCTTGAGAACTCTACAATTCAGAGCAAAACATTATTTGATTCTGTATGAATTTGCGGCTCTTTTCGTTTCCCATAGAAAATACGCATGTTAAAATATAAAACGTTGCACGAAAAACTACCCCTTTCCTTTAACCGATCTTCACCAAAAACAATAGGTCTTCAGTACTCTGCAATTCAGGGATGCATACAAAACAATTTTTGATTCTGTTTGAATTTGTGGCAGTTATCGTACGTCATAGAAACAATTACTCTTGTTAAAACATTAAAGGTGGCAGGTAAACTACCAAATTCTCTTAACCGATCTTCACCAAAATCAATAGACCTTCAGCTCTTTACAATTCAGGATAGTATGCAAAAGATTATTTGATTCTCTTTGTATTTACGGCAGTTATCGTTCGTCGTAGAAAAAATTACCCTTGTTTAAACATAAAAGGTTGCTGGTAAACTACCCCTTCCCCTTAACATATCTTCACCAAAATAAACAGACCTTGAGTACTTGAAACTTCAGGAATGTGTACAAAAAATTGTTTGATTCTCTTTGAATATGCGGCAGTTATCATTCGTCATATAAATAAAATTACCCTGTTAAAACATAAAACGTTGCCGGTAAACTACCCCTTTCCCTTAACCGATCTCACAAAAATCAACAGACAGTGAGTTCTCTATAGCTCAGGAAGGTGTGCAAAACATTATTTGATTCTGATTGAATTTACGGCAGTTATAATTCGTCATAGAAAAATTTACCCATGTTAAAACATAAAACGTTGCTGGTAAACTACCCCTTTCAGTAACCCGATTTTCAACAAAAACAAACGGTCTTGAGAACTCTACAATTCAGGTCTGTATGCAAAAAATTATTTGATTATGTTTGAATTTGCGGCTGTTATCATTAGCCATAGAAAATACCCTTGTTAAAACATAAAACGTTGCCGGTAAACTACCCCTTTCCCTAACCAGATCATCACCAAAAACAATAGGTCTTGAGACGTCAACAATTTAGGGCTGTATGCAAAACATTATTTGATTCTGTTTGAATTTGCGGATGATATCGTTAGCCATATAAAAAAATTACCCTTGATTTAAAAAACTCGTTGCAGGTAAACTACCCCTTCCCTTAACCGAACTTCACCAAAAACAAAAGGTCTTGAGTGCTCTATAAATCAGTTACAGATAACACTTGTTACTTAAATTACAAATTTATTTTAGGTATACAGGAATGTTTTTGGTGTAATTTTGATTCTAGAATTTGTAAAGAAATACTAGAAGCCTGTTTTAAAATTAAAATTTTTTTTTTAAGTTTTAATACCTTGACAAGAAAAGGGTTAAAAATAAAACGTTGAAGGTAATCTACCCCTTTCTCTAAACCGATCTTCACAAAAATCAATAGACTTTAAAACCTCTCCAATGCAGAGATGCATGCAAAAATATTTGATTCTCTTTGAATTTACGGCAGTTATCTTTCGTCAAATTACCCTTCTTAAAACATGAAATGTAGCTGGTAAACTACCCCTTTCCCTTAACCGATCTTCACCAACACCAATAGGTCTTGAGAACTCTGCAATACAGGGCTGTATGCAAAACATTATTTGATTCTGTTTGAATTTGCGGCTGTTATCGTTTTCATAGAAAAAATTACCCTTGATGAAAAAACGTTGCCGGTAAACTACCCCTTTCCCTTAACCGATCTTCACCAAAACCAACAGGTCTTGAGAACTCTACAATTCAGAGTAAAACATTATTTGATTCTGTTTGAATTTGCGGCTCTTATCGTTTGCCATAGAAAATACCCATGTTAAAATATAAAACGTTGCAGGAAAAACTACCCCTTTCCCTTAACCGATCTTCACCAAAATCGACAGACCTTGAGCTCTGCATAATTCAAAAATTTGTGCAATAGAGTAGTTGATTCTGTTTGAATGTACGGCAGTTATTTTCGTCATAGAAAAAAATTACCCTTATTAAAACATAAAATGTTTGCTGGTAAACTACCCTATTCTCTTAACCGATCTTCACCGAAACCTACAGGGCTTGAGAACTCCACTATTCAGGGCTGTATGCAAAACACTATTTGATTCTGCTTGAATTTGCGGCTGTTATCGTTTCCCATAGAAACAAATGACGCATTATAAAAAAAATGTTGCTGGTAAATTACCCCTTTAGCCTTAACCGATCTTCACCAAAAACAATAGGTCTTGAGTACTCTGCAATTCAGGGATGCATGCAAAACAATTTTTGATTCTGTTTGAATGTGCGGCTGTTATCGTTCGTCATATAAACAATTACTCTTGTTAAAACATTAAAGGTGTCAGGTAAACTACCACATTCCCTTAACACATCTTCACCAAAATCAATAGACCTTCAGCTCTTTACAATTCAGGATAGTATGCATAAGATTATTTGATTCTCTTTGTATTTACGGCAGTTATCGTTCGTCGTAGAAAAAAATTACCCTTGTTTAAACATAAAACGTTGCAGGTAAACTACCCCTTTCCCTTAACCTATCTCACAAAAATCAACAGACAGTGAGTTCTGTATAGCTCAGGAAGGTGTGCAAAACTTTATTTGATTCTGAATGAATTTGCGGATGTTATCGTTAGCCATAGAAAATACCCTTGTTAAAACATAGAACGTTGCCGGTAAACTACCCCTTTCCCTAACCGGATCATCACCAAAAACAATAGGTCTAGAGACGTCAACAATTCAGGACTGTATGCAAAACATTATTTGATTCTCTTTGAATTTGCGGATGATATCTTTAGCCATATAAAAAATTACCCTTGATTTAAAAAAACCGTTGCCGGTAAACTACCCCTTCCCTTAACCGATCTTCACCAAAATCAACAGGCCTTCAGTCCTTTATAACTGATGAAGGTATGCAAAACAATATTTGATTTAGTTTGAATGTGCAGCAGTTATCGTTTGCCATGGAAAAAAAATTATCCTTGATAAAAAAACGTTGTTGGTAAACTATCCCTTTCCCTTTACCGATCTTCACCTAAACCAACAGGTCGTGAGAACTCTACAATACAGAGCTGTATGCAAAAAACATTATTTCATTCTGTTTGAATTTGCGGCTTTTATCGTTTGCCATAGAAAATACCCATGTTAAAATATAAAACCTTGCTGGTAAACTACGCCTTCCCCTTAACCGATCTTCACCAAAAACAATACGTCTTGAGTACTCTGCAATTCAGGGATTCATGCAAAACATTATTTGATTCTTATTGAATTTGCGGCTGTTATCGTTTGCCATAGAACAAAATTACCCTTCATAAAGAAACGTTGCTGGTAAACTACCCCTTTCCCTTAACCGATCTTCACCAAGACCAACAGGTCTTGAGAACTCTACAATTCAGGGCTAAATGCAAAACATTATTTGATTCTGTTTGAATTTGCAGCTGTTATACTTTGCCATAGGAAAAAATTACCCTTGATAAAAAAACTTTGCCGGTAAACTACCCCTTTCCATTAACCGATCTTCACCAAAATCAATAGACCTTCAACTCTCTACAATTCAGGAACGTATGCTAAATATTATTTGATTCTCTTTTAATTTACGGCAGTTATCTATCGTCAAATTACCCTCCTTAAAACATAAAATGTTGCTGGTAAACTACTCCTTTCCCTTAACCGATCTTCAACAAAATCAACAGACCTTGAGTTCTCTTTAATTCAAAAAGGTATGCAAAAACGTAGTTGATTCTGTTTGAATTTTCGGCAGTTATCGTTCGTCGTAGAAAAAATTACCATTGTTTAAGCATAAAATGTTGCAGGTAAACTACCCCTTTTCCTTATCATATCTTCACCAAAATCAACAGACCATGAGTACTTTAAATTTCAGGAATGTGTGCAAAAAATTGTTTGATTCTCTTTGAATATGCGGCAGTTATCATTCGTCATAACAATAAAATTACCCTTTTAAAACATAAAAAGTTGCAGGTAAACTACCCCTTTCCCATAACTGATCTCAAAAAAATCAACAGACATTGAGTTCTCTATAGCTCAGGAAGGTGTGCAAAACTTTAGTTGAATCTGATTGAATTTACGGCAGTTAAAATTCGTCATAGAAAAAATTACCCATCTTAAAACATAACACTTGCAGGTAAACTACCCCTTTCCCTAACCCGATCTTCAACAAAAACAAAAGGTCTTGAGAACTCTACAATTCAGGGCTGTATGCAAAATATTATTTGATTCTGTTTGAATTTGCGGGTGTTATGGTTTGCCATATAAAAAAATTACCCTACATTTAAAAAAACGTTTGCTGGTTAATCACCTTTTTCCCTTAACCGAACTTCACCAAAAAAAAAGGTCTTGAGTGCTCTACAAACCAGGGCTTTATGTAAAAAATTATTTGATGGAATTTGCTGCTGTTATCTTTTACCATAGAAAAGAATCTACAGATAGATAGACAGAAACACACAGACACTTTTCGAAAAATGACTTTTTTCATGTTTTGAGGGTAGTACAATCAGAATCTGCAATAATCTTGTACACGATTTTTTTACCATCACCATACTTCCATTTCCTTATGGAACACGGAAGTAAATATCGGTATGGAAAAAATTACCTTTGATGAAAAAACGTTGCCGGTAATCTACCCCTTTCCCTTAACCGATCTTCACCAAAACCAACAGGTCTTGAGAACTCTACAATTCAGTGCAAAACATTATTTGATTCTGGATGAATTTGCGGCTCTTTTCGTTTCCCATAGAAAATACGCATGTTAAAATATAAAACGTTGCAGGAAAAACTACCCCTTCCCCTTAACCGATCTTCACCAAAGCAATAGGTCTTGAGTACTCTGCAATTCAGGAATGCATGAAAAACAATTTTTGATTCTGTTTGAATTTGCGGCAGTTATCGTACGTCATAGAAACAATTACTCTTGTTAAAACATTAAAGGTGGCAGGTAAACTACCAAATTCCCTTAACCGATCTTCACCAAAATCAATAGACCTTCAGCTCTTTACAATTCAGGATAGTATGCAAAAGATTATTTGATTCTCTTTGTATTTACGGCAGTTATCGTTCGTCGTAGAAAAAATTACGCTTGTTTAAACATAAAATGTTGCTGGTAAACTACCCCTTCCCCTTAACATATCTTCACCAAAATAAACAGACCTTGAGTACTTGAAACTTCAGGAATGTGTACAAAAAATTGGTTGATTCTCTTTGAATATGCGGCAGTTATCATTCGTCATATAAATAAAATTACCCTGTTAAAACATAAAACGTTGCAGGTAAACTACCCCTTTCCCTTAACCGATCTCACAAAAATCAACAGACAGTGAGTTCTCTATAGCTCAGGAAGGTGTGCAAAACATTATTTGATTCTGATTGAATTTACGGCAGTTATAATTCGTCATAGAAAAATTTACCCATGTTAAAACATAAAACGTTGCTGGTAAACTACCCCTTTCAGTAACCCGATTTTTAACAAAAACAAACGGTCTTGAGAACTCTACAATTCAGGTCTGTATGCAAAAATTATTTGATTCTCTTTGAATTTGCGGCTGTTATCGTTTGCCATAGAAAATACCGTTGCTAAAACATAAAACGTTGCTGGTAAACTACCCCTTTCCCGTAACCGATGTTCACCAAAAACAACGGTCTTGAGTACTCTACAATTCAGGGCTGTATGCAAAATATTATTTAATTCTGTTTGAATTTGCGGCTGAAATCGTTTGCCATATAAAAAAATTACCCTTGATTTAAAAAACTCGTTGCAGGTAAACTACCGCGTTCCCTTAACCGATCATCACCAAAAACAATAGGTCTTAAGTGCTCTACAAATCAGAGCTGTATGTAAAAAGTTAGTTGATGGAATTTGCAGCTGTTATCGTTTACCATAGAAAAAATCTACAGATAGACAGACAGACACACACACACACACACTTTTCGAAAAATGAATTTTTTTCATGTTTTGAGGGTAGTACGATCAGAATCTGCAATAATCTCGAACTCAATTATTTTTTGCCATCGCCATACTTCCATTTCCTTATGGAACATGGAAGTAAAAAATCGGCATGGAGAACCAAACATGACTTCCATGTTCTAAGATTTATATTTACAATCATATTCGAACTGAAATATTTCCATAGAAACTGTTTCTTTCTACTTATTGCTTCAGCCTTAACCACAGTACTGTGGTCACTAACGTATACCACCTCACGTTTTCGCACTCGATTTTCACTGATGATGGCACTCGATGGCACGGCCGAAAAGTCTGGTTTTGCAGAAAACATTGGACTACGGCTAAACAGCCCGGGAAGGAATTATAACAAAGTATTTCTTCTTTGTTGCCCATAACGTAGTACACATATAACAGATTCTCCCCTCCCCCTTCAACTATAATTTTCATTAATAGAAAATTACCCGCACGTCGTTCACCTAACCTCTTCATTTATAGATATTTCATGTACGTTTGTACAGTGGATTATTATGAGCTTGCTAACAGGATAATTTATTTATCAAAATTAAGTACTTTACTCTTGTTAAAATATAAAACGTTGAAGGTAAACTACCCCTTTCTCTAAACCGATCTTCACCAAAATCAATAGACTTTAAGTCCTCTACAATGCAGAGATGCATGCAAAAATATTTGATTCTCTTTGAATTTACGGCAGTTATCTTTCGTCAAATTACCCTTCTTAAAACATAAAATGTTGCAGGTAAACTACCCCTTTCCCTTAACCGATCTTCACCAACGCCTATAGGTCTTGAGAACTCTGCAATACAGGGCTGTATGCAAAACATTATTTGATTCTGTTTGAATTTGCGGCTGTTATCGTTTGCATAGAAAAAATTACCCTTGATGAAAAAACGTTGCCGGTAAACTACCCCTTTCCCTTTACCGATCTTCACCAAAACCAACAGGTCTTGAGAACTCTCCAATTCAGAACAAAACATTATTTGATTGTGTTTGACTTTGCGGCTCTTATCGTTTGCCATAGAAAATACCCATGTTAAAATATAAAACTTTGCAGGAAAAACTACCCCTTTCCCTTAACCGAGCTTCACCAAAATCGACAGACCTTGACCTCTGCATAAATCAAAAATTTGTGCACAATAGTAGTTGATTCTGTTTGAATGTACGGCAGTTACCGTTCGTCATAGAAAAAATTACCCTTATTAAAACATAAAATGTATGTTGGTAAACTACCCTATTCTCTTAACCGATCTTCACCAAAACCAACAAGGCTTGAGAACTCTGCAATCCAGAGCTGTATGCAAAACATTATTTGATTCTGTTTGAATTTGCGGCTCTTATCGTTTGCCATAGAAAATACCTATGTTAAAATATAAAACGTTGCAGGTAAACTACCCCTTCCCTTAACCGATCTTTACCAAAATCAACAGACCTTGGGTTCTGTATAATTCAAAATTTATGCAAAAGTGTAGTTGATTCTGTTTGAATTTACGGCAGTTATCGTTTGTCAAAAAAATTACCCTTTTTAAAACATAAAATGTTTCCGGTAAACTACCCCTTTACCTTAACCGATCTTCACCAAAAACAATAGGTCTTGAGAACTTTACAATTCAGGGTTGTATGCAAAAATTATTTGATTCTCTTTGAATTTGCGTCTGTTATCGTTTGCCATAGAAAATACCGTTGCTAAAACATAAAACGTTGCTGGTAAACTACCCCTTTCCCGTAACCGATCTTCACCAAAACAACTGTAACCCCTCTTTCCTTTTAAGTATTTTTTTTTGAATATCAAACAACTTCTTTAATTTTAATTAATTTTTTTTTGAAAGGGAAGTCACAAGTCAATTAGGACTAGGCAGGAGCCTAGAGAAGCAAAAATTGTGCCGGGTCCAGTATGACGGGACTTGCAATGAACTCCGCCGTAATGTAACAATAACAGATTTATTGTATTCCTAGAATTCATACATGTGTACCTCATAACAAATGTGTATAAATGTGTACCAGGTAACGTATATACATATATAAAAAAATATAAAAATGGTACATCATAACAAGTTAATATAAATGTGTACAAGGTAAACCTATATACATATATAAAATATAAAATGGTACATCATAACAAGTGTATATAAATGTGTACAAGGTAAATATACATGCATATATATATTTATGAAATTCTCCCCCATCTTGTGTCTAGCTAGACACGGACAACATTACACACACAGAAACCTAAGGCACACAAACTCACAATTACATAATTCGAACACGACTGCCCCTAGAATGCACCCGCCCTGCAGGCAGTGTAACTACAATATTCCTAACCCAGCAGTGATAACATATTCGCCCATCAACAGCCCGTTTTGTAGAATTACATAAAAGCCAAAACCCCAGAAAGGATGATAATAATTCATGACGCATAAATAAAACCGGACCGCCCATTTGTGTGGCATTCCCCTGATCAATGACCCCTCATGAGCGTATGAACCTTAAGTTCCCTTCACAGTATTAAATAAAAATTGACAGAACTACATCACCTGATTTCAAACAGTGATGATAGAATTCTAAACGGTTATTTTACTTCACAAATTCCGAAGGAATCAAAAAATCCTTATGTACTTTAACAATCAGAAATTAATCACTCGGGGCTTTACAATTTCAGAAAATTTTGACAATATATGTTTTACCAAAAATAATGAGTACATGTTTTATAGTTAAAGAAAATTAAACAGCGGATACTACCAGTAAAAGTCAATCAATGTGTGTTTTGCCAGTTAAGAAAAACAATCAGTATAGCCCTTGTGCAAGGAGCAAAATCAACTAATATATTTCCAGAAAAATAGCAAATTATTTCTATTAACCCCGAATGGCTATATACAAATAATAAAAATCAAAAAATACAATAAGGTGGTGGTGCTTTAGCATCTGTGGCAGCGCTCCAGCATGTAGTTGACAAAATTTGACAGGCCTCCAACCTGTCTGAGGTTGCACCAGCATGAGTCAGAGAAAAACTAAGTCCCCTTTTTGTTAACCCCAGAAAACGTTCCAAGAAAAAACCCAGGAAAACCCCCAGCCCTTAAATGTAAAACCCATAGTGAAGTTAAAATATATTCATCTCTGTTCCAGCCGGAACAGAGATACTAACCTGTTCAATACATTTTGTAAAAACTAAAATGACAATGATGAGCAAACTGTACAATGTGCAAGTGTGAAAATATCTCTGGCACGCTCCCCCAGTGCATGACCCACTTACAGGCAGTGCACTTAGCGTTATGTAATTCAATTATAAAAATTGTACTTGAATTTAACTAGTAAAGTTCTGCGTCATGAACAGCGGCTTCCCATTCTAGCAGAGAGTCTGCACACGTGGGCCCATGGATGCAAAGATTTTTGATAAGAAAATAATAGAGTGCATATCACCTTATCACAGCTGGCAAGTGTTACATTGAGAACGAGTCCCCATCTCCCTCTTCAGACAAGATCTTGTTCATGGTTCACGGCTTAGGCAGGTGTACGGCCATCAGCAAGCCAGGTATCCGGCTTAGTTCAAGAACCCTGTTCATTCAAATAAATTAGAGAACTGTTCACTAAAATGTACACCCGAGTTCAGGTAATTAACCTCATAACGGGCCTCCAACTAACACTCAATAAATGCACAATTTTTATTAATAAAGTTTTTGCAACCAGCTAAAAGAGCAGAAAAATCAGCCATGGAATAAGTAAATTTGAATAATGAACAGACCTTATTAAATGTGGCTTAATATAAAGTGATCAGCACTAGGTCAACATGCTTCGACAGCATTCAACAGGTTATGCACCACGTGGTAAGTGATAATCGTTATTTGACCAAAAAATTCAACTGCAAGGCACTCACAGCATTAAGAATGTTTTAACATTAATAAAATTTCATCTGAGGAAGTTCACACAAGGAAACTCTCTACTGTACAGTTAATTAACTAACCTCCCGACAGCCGATTGCATGCATGGACAGTTCATACTCTGACTATGCACTAAGTTTTAGTCCTTACTATTTTAATGTTGCACCTCTTTATCATGACAATGGCAATTGCAATACCTCTCACACTATTCTAACATAATAAACGGAACATGGGCAATCTACTGAACATTACGTCAATCACTGAATACTGAGTTCTCTCTTAATATAAAGCTGTCGGGCCGCACACACACATATAATTACGTATTTTATACGGTTGCATATACCTAGTCATTAATCCATTTAATATGAATTACTTATAAAGACAAAATAATGAAATTCTTACCGGGAGTCATTTACGCCTTAGCCAGCCATAAAGACGGGTACAAACTGCGTCGTAAAGTTCGAAGAGAGAGAAGGAACGTTGTCTCTTGCAGCCGGGCAGTGAATGAGAAATCTGCTGTCCGCAGCAGGTAAAGCGAACGTTCGCCATCGATTGCGCGCGCAACCATAACTGCAGCGAACAAAGGTCGCCCGCCTTCGCTCACTTTTACAATTAAATAGAACTGTTTCTAAGACCTTTTTAAACGGCCGGATTAACACCGGCACACAACGGTCTTGAGTACTCTACAGTTCAGGGCTGTATGCAAAATATTATTTAATTCTGTTTGAATTTGCGGCTGAAATCGTTTGCCATATAAAAAAATTACCCTTAATTTAAAAAAACCGTTGCAGGTAAACTACCGCGTTCCCTTAACCGATCATCACCAAAAACAATAGGTCTTAAGTGCTCTACAAATCAGAGCTGTATGTATAAAGTTAGTTGATGGAATTTGCAGCTGTTATCGTTTACCATAGAAAAAATCTACAGATAGACACACACACACACACACACACACACACACACTTTTCGAAAAATGAATTTTTTTCATGTTTTGAGGGTAGTACGATCAGAATCTGCAATAATCTCGAACTCAATTATTTTTTACCATCGCCATACTTCCATTTCCTTATGGAATAGGGAAGTAAAAAATCGGCATGGAGAACCAAACATGACTTCCATGTTCTAAGATTTATATTTACAATCATATTCGAAATGAAATATTTCCATAGAAACTGTTTCTTTCTACTTATTGCTTCAGCCTTAACCACAGTACTGTGGTCACTAACGTATACCACCTCACGTTTTCGCACTCGATTTTCACTGATGATGGCACTCGATGGCACGGCCGAAAAGTATGGTTTTGCAGAAAACATTGGACTACGGCTAAACAGCCAGGGAAGGAATTATAACAAAGTATTTCTTCTTTGTTGCCCATAACGTAGAACACATATAATAGATTCTCCCCTACCCCTTAAACTATAATTTTCATTAATAGAAAATTACCCGCACCTCGTTCACCTAACCTCTTCATTTATAGATATTTCATGTACGTTGGTACAGTGGATTATTATGAGCTTGCTATCAGGATAATTTATTTATCAAAATTAAGTACTTTATCCTTGTTAAAATATAAAACGTTGAAGGTAAACTACCCCTTTCTCTAAACCGATCTTCACCAAAATCAATAGACTTTAAGTCCTCTACAATGCAGAGATGCATGCAAAAATATTTGATTCTCTTTGAATTTACGGCAGTTATCTTTCGTCAAATTATCCTTCTTAAAACATAAAATGTTGCAGGTAAACTACCCCTTTCCCTTAACCGATCTTCACCAACGCCTATAGGTCTTGAGAACTCTGCAATACAGGGCTGTATGCAAAACATTATTTGATTCTGTTTGAATTTGCGGCTGTTATCGTTTGCATAGAAAAAAATTACCCTTGATGAAAACACGTTGCCGGTAAACTACCCCTTTCCCTTAACCGATCTTCACCAAAACCAACAGGTCTTGAGAACTCTACAATTCAGAACAAAACATTATTTGATTTTGCTTGAATTTGCGGCTGTTATCGTTTGCCATAGAAACAAATTACGCTTTATAAAAAAAATGTTGATGGTAAACTACCCCTTTCCCTTAACCGATCTTCACCAAAAATAACAGGTCTTGAGTACTCTGCAATTCAGGGATGCATGCAAAACAATTTTTGATTCTGTTTGAATTTGCGGCAGTTATCGTACGTCATAGAAACAATTACTCTTGTTAAAACATTAAAGGTGGCAGGTAAACTACCAAATTCCCTTAAACAATCTTCACCAAAATCAATAGACCTTCAGCTCTTTACAATTCAGGGTAGTATTCAAAAGATTATTTGATTCTCTTTGTATTTCCGGCAGTTATCGTTCGTCGTAGAAAAATTTACCCATGTTAAAACATAAAACGTTGCTGGTAAAGTACCCCTTTCCGTAAAACGATTTTCAAAAAACAAACGGTCTTGAGAACTCTACAATTCAGGTCTGTATGCAAAAAATTATTTGATTATGTTTGAATTAGCGGCTGTTATCGTTAGCCATAGACAATACCCTTGTTAAAACATAAAAAGTTTCTGGTAAACTACCCCATTCCCTAACCAGATCATCACCAAAAACAATAGGTCTTGAGACGTCAACAATTCAGGGGTGTATGCAAAACATTATTTGATTCTGTATGTATTTGCGGATGATATCGTTAGCCATACAAAAAAATTACCCTGGATAAAAAAACGTTGTTGGTAAACTACCCCTTTCCCTTAACCGATCTTCACCAAATACCAACAGGTCTTGAGTACTCTACAATTCAGGGCTGTATACAAAAAATTAGTTGATGGAATTTGCGGCTATTATCGTTTAAAATAGAAAAAATCTACAGATAGACAGACAGACACACACACACACACTTTTCGAAAAATGAATTTTTTTCATGTTTTGAGGGTAGTACAATCAGAATCTGCAATAATCTCGAACACGATTTGTTTTGACATCTCCATACTTCCATTTCCTTAAGGAACATGGAAGTAAAAAATCGGTATGGCGAACCATACATGACTTACATTTTCTAAGATTTATATTTAAAATCATATTCGAACTGAAATATTTCCACAGAGACTGCTTCTTTCTACTTATTGGTTCAGCCTTAACCACAGTACTGTGGTCACTAACGTATACCACCTCACGTTTTCGCACTCGATTTTCACTGATGATGGCAGTCGATGGCACTGCCGAAAAGTCTGGTTTTGCAGAAAACATTGGACTACGGCTAAACAGCCAGGGAAGGAATTATAACAAAGAACTTCTTCTTTGTTGCCCATAACGTAGTACAAATATAACAGATTCTCCCCTCCCCCTTCAACTATAATTTTCATTAATAGAAAATTACCCCCACCTCGTTCACCTAACCTCTTCATTTATTGATATTTCATGTACGTTTCTACAGTGGATTATTCTGAGCTTGCTATCAGGATACTTTATTTATCAAAATTAAGTACTTTACTCTTGTTAAAATATAAAACGTTGCTGGTAAACTACTCATTTCCCTTAACCGATCTTCACCATAAATTGAACCATAAATTCAAACAGAATCAACTATTCAAATTCAAACAGTAACCCGATTTTCAACAAAAACAAACGGTCTTGAGAACTCTACAATTCAGGTCTGTATACAAAAATTATTTGATTCTCTTTGAATTTGCGGCTGTTATCGTTTGCCATAGAAAATACCGTTGCTAAAACATAAAACGTTGCTGGTAAACTACCCCTTTCCCTTAACCGATCTTCAACAAAATGAACAGACCTTGAGTTCTCTTTAATTCAAAAAGGTATGCAAAAACGTAGTTGAATCTGTTTGAATTTACGGCAGTTATCGTACGTCATATAAAAAATTACCCTTGTTAAAGCATAAAATGTTGCCGGTAAACTAGCCCTTTCCCTTAACCGATCTTCACCAACACCAATAGGTCTTGAGAACTCTACAATACAAAATTACAATAATGCAAAACATTATTTGATTCTGTTTGAATTTGCGGCTGTTATCGTTTGCATAGAAAAAAATTACCCTTGATGAAAAAACGTTGCCGGTAAACTACTCCTTTCCTTTAACCGATCTTTACCAAAACTAACAGGTCATGAGAACTCTACAATTCAGAGCAAAACATTATTTGATTCTGTTTGAATTTGCGGCTTTTATCGTTTGCCATAGAAAATACCCATGTTAAAATATAAAACGTTGCAGGAAAAACTACCCCTTTCCCTTAACCGATCTTTACAAAATAGACAGGCCTTGAGCTCTGCATAATTCAAAAATTTGTGCAGAAGAATAATTGATTCTGTTTGAATGTGCGGCAGTTATCATTCGTCATAGAAAAAATTACCCTTATTAAAACATAAAATGTTTGCTGGTAAACTACCCTATTCTCTTAACCGATCTTCACCAAAACCAACAACGCTTGAGAACTCCACAATTCAGGGCTGTATGCAAAACATTATTTGATTCTGCTTGAATTTGCGGCTGTTATCGTTTGCCATAGAAACAAATTACGCTTTATAAAGAAAAAGTTGCTGGTAAACTACCCTTTTCCCTTAACCGATCTTCACCAAAAACAACAGGTCTTGAGTGCTCTGCAATTGAGGGATGCATGCAAAACGTTATTTGATTCTGTTTGAATGTGCGGCAGTTATCGTTCGTCATAGAAACAATTACTCTTGTTAAAACATTAAAGGTCGCAGGTAAACTACCACATTCCCTTAACCGATCTTCACCAAAATGAATAGAACTTCAGCTATTTACAATTCAGGAAAGTATGCAAAATATTATTTGATTCTCTTTGTATTTACGGCAGTTATCGTTCGTCGTAGAAAAAATTACGCTTGTTTAAACATAAAATGTTGCTGGTAAACTACCCCTTCCCCTTAACATATCTTCACCAAAATAAACAGACCTTGAGTACTTGAAACTTCAGGAATGTGTACAAAAAATTGGTTGATTCTCTTTGAATATGCGGCAGTTATCATTCGTCATATAAATAAAATTACCCTGTTAAAACATAAAACGTTGCAGGTAAACTACCCCTTTCCCTTAACCGATCTCACAAAAATCAACAGACAGTGAGTTCTCTATAGCTCAGGAAGGTGTGCAAAACATTATTTGATTCTGATTGAATTTACGGCAGTTATAATTCGTCATAGAAAAATTTACCCATGTTAAAACATAAAACGTTGCTGGTAAACTACCCCTTTCAGTAACCCGATTTTTAACAAAAACAAACGGTCTTGAGAACTCTACAATTCAGGTCTGTATGCAAAAATTATTTGATTCTCTTTGAATTTGCGGCTGTTATCGTTTGCCATAGAAAATACCGTTGCTAAAACATAAAACGTTGCTGGTAAACTACCCCTTTCCCGTAACCGATGTTCACCAAAAACAACGGTCTTGAGTACTCTACAATTCAGGGCTGTATGCAAAATATTATTTAATTCTGTTTGAATTTGCGGCTGAAATCGTTTGCCATATAAAAAAATTACCCTTGATTTAAAAAACTCGTTGCAGGTAAACTACCGCGTTCCCTTAACCGATCATCACCAAAAACAATAGGTCTTAAGTGCTCTACAAATCAGAGCTGTATGTAAAAAGTTAGTTGATGGAATTTGCAGCTTGCAGCAGTTATCGTTTGCCATAGAAAATACCCTTGTTAAAACATAAAACGTTGCCGGTAAACTACCCCTTTCCCTTAACCGATCTTCACCAAAAACAATGGGTCTTGGGAACTCTACAATTCAGGGCTGTATGCAAAATATTTTTTGATTCTGTTTGAATTTGCGGATGACATCGTTAGCCATATAAAAAATTACCCTTGATTTAAAAAAACCGTTGCAGGCAAACTACCCCTTCCCTTAACCGATCTTCACAAAAATCAACAGGCCTTCAGTCTTTTATAACTGATGAAGGTATGCAAAACAATATTTGATTTAGTTTGAATGTGCAGCAGTTATCGTTTGCCATAGGAAATACCCTTGTTAACACATAAAACGTTGCTGGTAAACTACCCCTTTCCCTTAACCGATCTTCAGGAAAAACAATAGAACTTGAATACTCTACAAATCAGGACTGTATGGGAAAAATTATTTGATTCTGTTTGAATTTGCGGCTATCGTTTACCAAAAAATATTACCCTTGATAAAAAAGCGTTACTGGTATACTACCCCTTTCCCTTAACCGATCTTCACCCAAAACAACAGGACTAGAGTATCTACAATTCAGGGCTGTATGCAACAAATTATTTTTGATTCAGTTTGAATTTACGGCATTTATCGTTCATCATAGGAAAAATTACCCTTGTTAAATTATAAAACGTTGCAGGTAAACTACCCCCTTCCCCGAACCGATCTTCACCAAAACAATAGGTCTTCAGTACTCTACAATTCAGGGCTGTATGCAACAATTATTTGATTCTCTTTGAATTTGCGGCTGTTATCGTTTGTCATAGAAAAATATCGGAATGGAGAACTATACATGACTTCCATGTTCTAAGATTTATATTTAAAATCATATTCGAAATGAAATATTTCCATAGAAACTACTTCTTTCTACTTATTGTTTCAGCCTTAACCACAGTACTGTGGTCACTAACGTATACCACCTCACGTTTTCGCACTCGATTTTCACTGATGATGGCAGTCGATGGACTGCCGAAAAGTCTGGTTTTGCAGAAAACACTGGTCTACGGCTAAACAGCCCGGGAAGGAATTTTAACAAAGAACTACTTCTTTGTTACCGATAACGTAGTACACATATAAAAAATTCTCCCCCCCTCCTTCAATTATAATTTTCATTAATAGAAAATAACCCCCACCCTGTTCACCTAACCTCTTCATTTATACATATTTCATCTATGTTTCTACAGTGGATTATTATGAGCTTCTTATCAGGATACTTTATTTATCAATATTAATTACTTTAATTTTGTTGAAACATAAAACGTTGCTGGTAAACTACCCCTTTCTGTTAACCGATCTTCACCAAATGGAAGTATGGAGATGGAAAAACAAATCGTGTTCGAGATTATTGCAGATTCTGATTGTACTTCCCTCAAAACATGAAAAAAGGTCATTTTTCGATAAGTGTCTGTGTGTTTATAGCTTTTTTATGGCAAACGATAACAGCCGCAAATTCAAACAGAATCAAATAATTTTTTGCATACAGTCCTGATTTGTAGAGTTCTCAAGACCTGTTGTCTTTGATGAAGATCAGTTAAGGGAAAGGGATAGTTTACCAGCAACGGTTTTTGTTTTAACAAGGGTATTTTCTATGGCAAACGATAACACCCGCAAATTCAAACAGAATCAAATAAGTTTTTGCATACAGCTCAGAATTGTAGAGTTCTCAAGACCTTTTGTTTTCGTTGAAGATCGGGTTAGGGAAAGGGGTAGTTTACCAGCAACGTTTTATGTTTTAAAAGGGTATTTTTATTTTTACGACGAATGATACCTACCGCATATTCAAAGACAACCAAACAATTTTTTGCATACATTCCTGAAGTTTGAAGTACTCAAGGTCTGTTGATTTTAGTGAAGATATGTTACGGGAAAGGGGTAGTTTAGCGGCAACATTTTATGTTTAAACAAGGGTAATTTTTTCTACGACGAACGATAACTGCCGTAAATTCAAAGAGAATCAAATAATGTTTTGTATACATACCTGAATTTTAAAGTACTGACGGTCTATTGATTTTGGTGAAGATCGGTTAAGGGAAAGGGGCAGTTTGCCAGCAACGGGTTTTTTTTAAATCAATGGTAATTTTTTTTATAAGGAAAAAGATAGCAGCCGCAAATTCAAACAGAATCAAATAATATTTTGCACACAACACTGAACTGTAGAGTTCTCAAGACCTATTGGTGTTGGTGAAGATCGGTTAAGAAAAAGGGGTAGTTTACCAGCAACATTATATATTTTAACAAGCGTAATTTATTATGTATATGACGAACGATAACTGCCGTAAATTAAAACAGAATCAACTACGTTTTTGCATAACCTTTTGAATTATAGAGAACTCAAGGTCTGTTGATTTTGTTGAAGATCGGTTAAGGGAATGGGCTAGTTTACCAGCAACATTTTATGTTTTATCAAGGGTAATTTTTTAATGACGAAAAATAACTGCCGTAAATTCAAAGAGAATCAAATTATGTTTTGCATACGTTCCTAATTTGTAGAGAACTCAAGGCCTGTTGATTTTGGTGAAGATCGGTTGAGGGAAAGGGGTAGTTTACCAGCAACATTTTATGTTGTAACAAGAGAAATGTTTTCATGACGAACGATAACTGCCGCACATTCAAACAGAATCAAATATTTTTTTGCATGCATCCGTGAATTGTAGAGAAGTGAAGGTCTATTTATTTTGGTGAAGATCGGTTAAGAGAAAGGGGTAGTTTACCAGCAACGTTTTATGTTTTAACAAGAGTAAAGTAATTAATTTTGATAAATAAAGTATCCTGATAAGAAGCTCATAATAATCCACTGTAGAAACATAGATGAAATATCTATAAAAGAAGAGGTAAGGTGAACAGGGTGGGGGTAATTTTCTGTTAATGAAATTATAATGAAATTATATTTCTATTCAAATTATAGTTGAAGGAGGAGGGGAGAATTTTTTATATGTGTACTACGTTATCGGTAACAAAGAAGTAGTTCTTTGTTAAAATTCCTTCCCGAGCTGTTTAGCCGTAGTCCAATGTTTTCTGCAAAACCAGACTTTTCGGCAGTGCCATCGACTGTCATCATCAGTGAAAATCGAGTGCGAAAACGTGAGGTGGTATACGTTAGTGACCACAGTACTGTGGTTAATGCTGAAGCAATAAGTAGAAAGACGTAGTTTCCATGGAAATATTTCTTTTCGAATATGATTTCAAATATAAATCTTAGAACATGGAAGTCATGTATGGTTCTCCACACTGATATTTCGATAAGTGCCTGTGTGTTTATAGATTTTTTTATGTCAAACGATAACAGCCGCAAATTCAAACAGAATCAAATAATTTTTTTCATACAGTCCTGATTTGTAGAGTACTCAAGACCTGTTGTCTTTGATGAAGATCAGTTAAGGGAAAGGGATAGTTTACCAGCAACGGTTTTTGTTTTAACAAGGGTATTTTCTATGGCAAACGATAACAGACGCAAAAACAAACACAATCAAATAAGTTTTTGCATACAGCCCAGAATTGTAGAGTTCTCAATACCTTTTGTTTTTGTTGAAGATCGGGTTAGGGAAAGGGGTAGTTTACCAGCAACGTTTTATATTTTAAAAGGGTATTTTTATTTATATGACGAATGATACCTGCCGCATATTCAAAGAGAATCAAACAATTTTTTGCATACATTCCTGAAGTTTGAAGTACTCAAGGTCTGTTGATTTTAGTGAAGATATGTTACGGGAAAGGGGTAGTTTAGCGGCAATATTTTATGTTTAAACATGGGTAATTTTTTCGATGGCAAACGATAACAGCCACAAATTCAAACAGAATCAAATAATGTTTTGCATACAGCCCCGTATTTTAGAGTTCTCAAGACCTTTTGGTGTTGGGGAAGATCTGTTAAGTTAAAGGGGTAGTGTACCATCAACATTTTATGTTTTAACAAGGGTAATTTTTTATATGAGAACGATAACTGCCGTAAATTCTATCAGAATCAAATAAGGTTTTGCATACCTTCCTGATCTATAGAGAACTCAAGGTCTGTTGATTTTTGTGAGATCGGTTATGGGAAAGGTGTAGTTTACCTGCAACGTTTTATGTTTTAAAAGGGTAATTTTATTTTTATGACGATTGATAACTGCCGCATATTCAAAGAGAATCAAACAATTTTTTGCATACATTCCTGTAGTTTTAAGTACTCAAGGTCTGTTGATTTTAGTGAAGATATGTTAAGGGAAAGGGATAGTTTACCTGCAACATTTTATGTTTAAACTTCGGTAATTTTTTCTACGACGAACGATAACTGCCTCAAATTCAAACAGAATCAAATAATGTTTTCCATACAGCACTGAATAGTAGAGTTCTCGAGACCTATTGTTTTTGGTGAAGATCAGTTAAGGGAAAGGGGTAGTTTACCAGCAACGTTTTTATATCAAGGTTAATTTTTTCTATGGCAACGATAACAGCCGCAAATTCAAACAGAATCAAATAATGTTTTGCATACGTCCCTGAATTGTAGAGTTCTCAAGACCTGTTGGTCTTGGTGAAGCTCGGTTAAGGGAAAGGGGTAGTTTACCGGCAACGTTTTCTTATCAAGGGTAAATTTTTTCTATGGGTAACGATAACAGCCACAAATTCAAACAGAATCAAATAATGTTTTGCATACAGCCCAGTATTGTAGAGTTCTGAAGACCTTTTGGTGTTGGTGAAGATCGGTTAAGTTAAAGGGGTAGCGTACCATCAACATTTTATGTTTTAACAAGGGTAATTTTTTATATGACGAACGATAACTGCCGTAAATTCAAACAGAATAAACTACGTTTTTGCATACCTTTTTGAATTATAGAGAACTCAAGGTCTGTTGATTTTTATGAGATCGGTTATGGGAAAGGTGTAGTTTACCTGCAACGTTTTATGTTTTAAAAGGGTAATTTTATTTTTATGACGATTGATAACTGCCGCATATTCAAAGAGAATCCAACAATTTTTTGCATACATTCCTGTAGTTTTAAGTACTCAATGTCTGTTGATTTTAGTGAAGATATGTTAAGGGAAAGGGATACTTTACCTGCAACATTTTATGTTTAAACTTGGGTAATTTTTTCTACGACGAACGATAACTGCCTCAAATTCAAACAGAATCAAATAATGTTTTCCATACAGCACTGAATAGTAGAGTTCTCGAGACCTATTGTTTTTGGTGAAGATCTGTTAAGGGAAAGGGGTAGTTTACCAGCAACGTTTTTATATCAAGGTTAATTTTTTCTATGGCAACGATAACAGCCGCAAATTCAAACAGGATTAAATAATGTTTTGCATACGTCCCTGAATTGTAGAGTTCTCAAGACCTGTTGGTCTTGGTGAAGCTCGGTTAAGGGGAAGGGGTAGTTTACCGGCAACGTTTTCTTATCAAGAGTAAATTTTTTCTATGGGAAACGATAACAGCCACAATTTCAAACAGGATCAAATAATGTTTTGCATACAGCCCAGTATTGTAGAGTTCTGAAGACCTTTTGGTGTTGGTGAAGATCGGTTAAGTTAAAGGGGTAGCGTACCATCAACATTTTATATTTTAACAAGGGTAATTTTTTATATGACGAACGATAACTGCCGTAAATTCAAACAGAATAAACTACGTTTTTGCATACCTTTTTGAATTATAGAGAACTCAAGGTCTTTTGATTTTGTTGAAGATCGGTTAAGGGAAAGGGGTAGTTTACCAGCAACATTTTATGTTTTATCAAGGGTGATTTTTTTATGACGAAAGACAACTGCCGTTAATTCAAAGAGAATCAAATAATTTTTGCACACGTTCCTAATGTGTAGAGAACTCAAGCCCTGTTGATTTTGGTGAAGATCGGTTGAGGGAAAGGGGTAGTTTACCAGCAACATTTTATGTTTTAACAAGATTAAAGTACTTAATTTTGATAAATAAAGTATCCTGATAAGAAGCTCATAATAATCCACTGTAAACGTAAATGAAATATCTATAAATGAAGAGGTTAGGTGAACGGGGTGGGGGTAATTTTCTATTAATGAAAATTATAGTTGAAGGGGGAGGGGAGAATTTTTTATATCTGTACTAAGTTATCGCCAAGTTATCCCGGGCTGTTTAGCCGTAGTCCAATGTTTTCTGCAAAACCAGACTTTTCGGCATTGCCATCGACTGCCATCATCAGTGAAGATCGAGTGCGAAAACGTGAGGTGGTATACGTTAGTGACCACAGTACTGTGGTTAAGGCTGAACCAATAAGTAGAAAGAAGCAGTTTCTGTGGAAATATTTCAGTTCCAATATGATTTTAAATATAAATCTTAGAAAATGTAAGTCATGTATGGTTCGCCATACCGATTTTTTACTTCCATGTTCCTTAAGGAAATGGAAGTATGGAGATGGAAAAACAAATCGTGTTCGAGATTATTGCAGATACTGATTGTACTACCCTCAAAACATGAAAAAAAAGTCATTTTTCGATAAGTGTCTGTGTGTTTATAGTTTTTTTTTATGGCAAACGATAAAAGCCGCAAATTCAAACAGAATCAATTAATTTTTTTCATACAGTCCTGATTTGTAGAGTACTCAAGACCTGTTGTCTTTGATGAAGATCAGTTAAGGGGAATGGATAGTTTACCAGCAACGTTTTTTGTTTTAACAAGGGTATTTTCTATGGCAAACGATAACAGCCGCAAATTCAAACAGAATGAAATAAGTTTTAGCATACAGCCCAGAATTGTAGAGTTCTCAAGACCTTTTGTTTATGTTGAAGATCGGGTTAGGGAAAGGGGTAGTTTACCAGCAACGTTTTATGTTTTAAAAGGGTATTTTTATTTTTATAACGAATGATACCTGCCGCATATTGAAAGAGAATCAAACAATTTTTTGGATACATTCCTGAAGTTTGAAGTACTCAAGGTCTGTTGATTTTAGTGAAGATATGTTACGGGAAAAGGGTAGTTTAGCGGCACCATTTTATGTTTAAACAAGGGTAATTTTTTCTACGACGAACGATAACTGGCGTAAATTCAAAGAGAATCAAATAATGTTTTGTATACATACCTGAATTGTAAAGAAATGACGGTCTATTGATTTTGGTGAACATCGGTTAAGGGAAAGGGGTAGTTTGCCAGCAACTGTTTTTTTTAAATCAATGGTAATATTTTTATATGGCAAAAGATAACAGCCGCAAATTCAAACAGAATCAAATAATATTTTGCACACTGCACTGAACTGTAGAGTTCTCAAGACCTGTTGGTCTTGGTAAAGTTCGGTTAAGGGAAAGGGGTAGTTTACCAGCAACGTTATTTTATCAAGGGTAAGTTTTTTCTATGGCAAACGATAACAGCCGGAAATTCAAACAGAATCAAATAATGTTTTGCATACAGCCCTGTATTGTAGAGTTCTCAAGACCTATTGGTGTTGGTGAAGTTCGGTTAAGGAGAAGGGGTAGTTTACCAGCAACATTTTATGTTTTAAGAAGGGTAATTTATTATGTATATGACGAACGATAACTGCCGTAAATTCAAACAGAATCAACTGCGTTTTTGCATAACTTTTTGATTTATAGAGAACTCAAGGTCTGTTGATTTTGTTGAAGATTAATTAAGGCAGTGTTCCGCAACCGGTGTGCCGCGGCACAATAGTGTGCCGTCACAAGGTGAAAGGTGTGACGCGAACTTTTACCTATTATTGTAATAAATTAATTGTCGATTTTAAGTAAGAAGGTGCTTGTTTATTCTTTAATACATGCTGATAACTGTTATATTTTCATCAAAATTAAATGTAACTTATTTACTCAATATTGTTGTTATAGTTTGCTTATCTTAAGTTATTTGTATTCTCGCCTGAAATATTGGGCCGGTTTGATGGGTTACAGGCGGCAAGCTTTGTGTTCACCGCAAAGAAAGCCGCGTAAGACTTTTAGCAAGCCTTTCAGCGGCCCGCACCAATCATACAATAGAATTTACGTTCAAAACTCTAAACGTTCTAAACTCTATTCAAGAGAGTTCTTTGTAACACCGCATCTTTTGTGTACGGCTGGCTGTACGTGCTTTTAACTAAAATTGCGGGGATTACCAAAAATTTCCCTCTCTTTTATTATTTTATTGCCTTGTTTTGATATTTGTGCCTGTTTGTCGGCACTTCTTAAACTTTATTGCTCTTTTCCTTCGCCGAAGGACCCACACGTTGTCAGACAACAGTTACAGTATTTCAGTTCAGTTCTATCACAGCTGTGCTCTGCAGTAGTGCGAATATTGTGATTGCTACACCACTCTTACTATTTTCTATTACAGTGTTATTAAACAATTTTTTTTCGATATGGATAAGTTCCTTGTACGGAGTGGTCCGTCCTCGAGTGCAAGTAGTGAAACCATCGAGCCCGAAAAAAAAAAACACAAAGTAGTTCACCGGCAATATAGTGATAATTATTTATCTTACGGGTTTTTTTGGTGTGGTGATAAAACATGCCCAATCCCCGAGTGTGTTGTGTGTGGTGAAAAACTCAGTAATGCTGCTATGGTTCCCAGTAAATTGAAACGACATTTGTCAACAAAACATTCCTCTCTGTTAAGTAAAGATGTGAATTATTTTTGTCGGTTGTTGGAACAAAATATAAAACAAGTGACGCTCATGACTACGTCGGTACGTGTTTCGCAAAAAGTACAGGAAGCTAGCTATAAGGTAGCCGAACTTATCGTAAAGGCCAAAAAACCACACACAATAGCAGAAACGTTGTTAATGCCCGCGTGTAAAGAAATGGTAAACATAGTCCTGGGTTTAGAAGCTGGTACTGAAATTTCAAAAATTCCTCTCTCTGCTGACACAATCAGCCGCCGAGTTAGTGACATGTCCAGTGACATCGAAGACATTATGAAGGAGAAAATAAAGAGCAGTCGAAAGTTCTCACTTCAGATCGTCGAGTCCACCGATATTGGCGGTCACGCACAACTTCTTTCCTACATAAGGTATGTTGATGGGGATGTAATTGCAACTAATTTCTTTTTTTGCAAAGAACTACCCGAGCGAGCAACCGGGGAAGAAATATTTCGGACGACTAATGAATATGTGGTCCGTAATTAATTAACATGGGAGGATTGCGTTAGTGTTTGTACAGACGGAGCCGTTTCTATGACAGGCCGAGTGAAAGGATTCGTGGGTAAAGTACGCGAAGTAAATCCTAACTTACGAACCGACCATTGTCTCATTCACCGCGAAGCCATTGTTGCTAAGTCTTTGCCATGTCCTCTGAAAATTGTGATGGACGAAGTAGTAAAAGTCGTGAACTTCATCAAATCGCGGCCCCTAAATATGCGGCTTTTTAACGTTTTGTGTCAAGAAATGGGATCAGAGCACACTACACTTCTGCTACATACAGATGTACGATGGTTATCTCGAGGTGAAGTGTTAACGCGAATGTTTGAACTTAAAGAGGAGGTACTTGCATTTTTGACTATTGAGGGGCATGAGTATGCGGATTTATTTGCAGATGATGAATGGGTATCTAAGTTGGCATATCTTTCCGATATTTTCGTACACTTGAATGAACTAAACAGAAAAATGCAAGGTAGAAAAGAAAATATTCTGACTAGTATGGATAAGATTCAAGGATTTATTAATAAGTTAAGTTAAGTGTGGATACAGACAATTGAAAATGGATCGTGTGAGATGTTCCCAACTGTATGGCCAATTGCTGACGATAATAAGGTGTTGGACTTAATTAAAGAACATTTAGTACTCTTGCAGCAGAATTTCAAAACATATTTTGGAGAGAGTGTTGAAGATTTTGACTGGGTTCGTGATCCATTCATTATGGATTCGAAACATCTTCCGAATAATTTAGGCTTACAAGAGGAACTGGCAGATTTGAAAGCAGACAGAACATTGAAATTAAAATTTTTCGAAGTGCCTTTGGAAACATTTTGGTTGTCAATAAGCAGCACCCGGCTATCTCCGAGATGGCAGTTAATGTGTTATTACCATTTTCAACTACATATTTGTGTGAACTGGGCTTCTCGACGTTGACTGAAATTAAAACATCAAAGAGAGAGAGACTCAAATCCATCGATGAAGAAATGAGGCTTGTTTTGTCAACGATTCCGCCACGAATCAGCCGTCTGTGTGCAGCTAAGCAGGCTCAAGTATCACATTGAAGGTATGAGTAGAGTTATTTACTTTAAAATTCGTATTTTCTACTGTGAATTAAAGTTAATAAATTGTTAATAAATGCGTGAGTCTATTCCTGTTTTATAATAATAATAATAATAATAACAATAATGATGATAATAATAATAATAAAAATTGATTACATAACGACGTAATATTTCGTAATTATATTAAGATTCATATGATTTTGAGGGGACAGACATTTTGGTGTGCCGTGTTGAGTTTAGGCCCGTCTGGGGTGTGCCGTGAGTAAAAAAAGGTTGCGGAACACTGAGTTAAGGGAATGGGCTAGTTTCGCCATACCGATTTTTTACTTCCATGTTCCTTAAGGAAATGGAAGTATGGAGTTGGCAAAACAAATCGTGTTTGTATAGTTGTCTTTGATGAAGATCAGTTAAGGGAAAGGGATAGTTTACCAGCAACGTTTTTTGTTTTAACAAGGGTATTTTCTATGGTAAACAATAACAGCCGCAAATTCAAACAGAATCAAATAATGTTTTGCACAAAGCACTGAACTGTAGAGTTCTCAAGACCTGTTGGTCTTGGTAAAGATCGGTTAAGGGAAAGGGGTAGTTTACCAGCAACGTTTTTTTATCAAGGGTAATTTTTTCTATGGCAAACGATAACAGCCGCAAATTCAAACAGAATCAAATAATGTTTTGCATACAGCCCTGTATTGTATGTAGTGTATGGCAAACGATAACAGCCGCAAATTCAAACAGAATTAAATAATGTTTTGCATACAGCCCTGTATTGTATAGTTCTCAAGACCTATTGGTTTTGGTGAAGTTCGGTTAAGGAAAAAGGGGTAGTTTACCAGCATCATTTTATATTTTAGCAAGGGTAATTTATTATGTATATGACGAACGATAACTGCCGTAAATTCAAACAGAATCAACTACGTTTTTGCATACCTTTTTGAATATAAGAGAACTCATGGTCTGTTGATTTTGTTGAAGATCGTTTAAGGGAATGGGCTAGTTTACCAGCAACATTTTATGTTTTATCAAGGGTAATTTTTTTATGACGAAAAATAACTGCTGTAAATTCAAAGAGAATCAAATAACGTTTTCTATACTTCCCTAATTTGTAGAGAACTCAAGGCCTGTTGATTTTGGTGAAGATCGGTCGAGGAAAAGGGGTAGTTTACCAGCAACATTATATGTTGTAACAAGAGAAATGTTTTCATGACGAACGATAACTGCCGCACATTCAAACAGAATCAAATATTTTTTTGCATGCATCCGTGAATTGTAGAGAACTTAAGGTCTATTTATTTTGGTGAAGATCGGTTAAGAGAAAGGGGTAGTTTACCAGCAACGTTTTATGTTTTAACAAGAGTAAAGTAATTAATTTTGATAAATAAAGTATCCTGATAAGAAGCACATAATAATCCACTGTAGAAACATAGATGAAATATCTATAAATGAAGAGGTTAGGTGAACAGGGTGGGGGTAATTTTCTATTAATGAAAATTATAGTTGAAGGAGGAGGGGAGAATTATTTATATGTGTACTACGTTGTCGGTAACAAAGAAGTAGTTCTTTGTTAAAATTCCTTCCCGGGCTGTTTAGCCGTAGTCCAATGTTTTCTGCAAAACCAGACTTTTCGGCAGTGCCATCGACTGCCATCATCAGTGAAAATCGAGTGCGAAAACGTGAGGTGGTATACGTTAGTGACCACAGTACTGTGGTTAAGGCTGAACCAATAAGTAGAAAGATGCAGTTTCTGTGGAAATATTTCAGTTCCAATATGATTTTAAATATAAATCGTAGAAAATGGAAGTCATGTATGGTTCGCCATACCGATTTTTTACTTCCATGTTCCTTAAGGAAATGGAAGTATGGAGATGGCAAAACAATTCGTATTCGAGATTATTTCAGATTCTGATTGTAGTACCCTCAAAACATGAAAAAAAGTCATTTTTCGATAAGTGTCTGTCTATAGATTTTTTTTATGGCAAACGATAACAGCCGCAAATTCAAACAGAATCAAACAATTTTTGCATACAGTCCTGATTTGTAGAGTAGACAAAACCTGTTGTTTTTGGTGAAGATCGGTTAAGGGAAAGGGGTAGTTTAGCAGCAACGTTTTATGTTTTAAAAGGGTATTTTTATTTTTATGACGAATGATACCTGCCGCATATTCAAAGAGAATCAAACAATTTTTTGCACACATTCCTGAAGTTTCAAGTACTCAATGTCTGTTGATTTTAGTGAAGATATATTAAGGGAAAGGGGTAGTTTACCGGCAACATTTTACGTTTAAACAGGGGTAATTTTTTCTACGACGAACGATAACTACCATAAATTCAAAGAGAATCAAATAATGTTTTGTATACGTAACTGAATTGTAAAGTTCTCACGGTCTATTGATTTTGGTGAAGATCGGTTAAGGGGAAGGGGTAGTTTGCCAGCAACGGTTTTCTTAAATCAATGGTAATTTTTTTATATGGCAAAAGATAACAGCCGCAAATTCAAACAGAATCAAATAATATTTTGCACACAGCACTGAACTGTAGAGTTCTCAAGACCTGTTGGTCTTGGTAAAGATCGGTTAAGGGAAAGGGGTAGTTTACCAGCAACGTTTTATGTTTTATCAAGGGTAATTTATTATGTATATGACGAACGATAACTGCCGTAAATTCAAACAGAATTAACTACGTTTTTGCATACCTTTTTGAATTATAGAGACCTCAAGGCCTGTTGATTTTGTTGAAGATCGGTTAAGGGAATGGGCTAGTTTACCTGCAACATTTTATGTTTTATCAAGGGTAATTTTTTTATGACGAAATATAACTGCCGTAAATTCAAAGAGATTCAAATAATGTTTTGCATACATCCCTGAATTGTAGAGTTCTCAAGACCTGTTGGTCTCGGTGAAGATCGGTTAAGGGAAAGGGGTAGTTTGCTAGCAACGGTTTTTTAAAATCAATGGTAATTTTTTATAAGGCAAAAGATAACAGCCGCAAATTCAAACAGAATCAAATAATGTTTTGCATACAGCCCTATATTGTAGAGTGCTCAAGACCTATTGGTGTTGGTGAAGATCGGTTATGGAAAAGGGGTAGTGTACCATCAACAATTTATGTTTTAACAAGGGTAATTTCTTATATGACGAACGATAACTGCCGTCAATTCAAACAGAAGCAACTACGTTTTTGCATACCTTTTTGAATTATAGAGAACTCAAGGTCTGTCGATTTTGTTGAAGATCGGTTAAGGGAAAGGGGAAGTTTACCAGCAACATTTTATGTTTTAACAAGGGTAATTTTTTTTTGACGAAAGATAACTGCCGTTAATTCAAAGAGAATCAAATAATGATTTGCACACGTTCCTAATTTGTAGAGAACTCAAGCCCTGTTGATTTTGGTGAAGATCGGTTGAGGGAAAGGGGTAGTTTACCAGCAACGTTTTTTGTTTTAACAAGGGTATTTTCTATGGCAAAGGATAACAGCCGCAAATTCAAACAGAATCAAACAATTTTTTGCATACAGTCCTGATTTGTAGAGTACACAAAACCTGTTGTTTTTGGTGAAGATCGGTTAAGGGAAAGGGGTAGTTTAGCAGCAACGTTTTATGTTTTAAAAGGGTATTTTTATTTTTATGACGAATGATACCTGCCGCATATTCAAAGAGAATCAAACAATTTTTTGCACACATTCCTGAAGTTTTAAGTACTCAATGTCTGTTGATTTTAGTGAAGATATATTAAGGGAAAGGGGTAGTTTACCGGCAACATTTTATGTTTAAACAGGGGTAATTTTTTCTACGACGAACGATAACTACCATAAATTCAAAGAGAATCAAATAATGTTTTGTATACATAACTGAATTGTAAAGTTCTCACGGTCTATTGATTTTGGTGAAGATCGGTTAAGGGGAAGGGGTAGTTTGCCAGCAACGGTTTTCTTAAATCAATGGTAATTTTTTTATATGGCAAAAGATAACAGCCGCAAATTCAAACAGAATCAAATAATATTATGCACACAGCACTGAACTGTAGAGTTCTCAAGACATGTTGGTCTTGGTAAATTTCGGTTAAGGGAAAGGGGTAGTTTACCAGCAACGTTTTATGTTTTAACAAGGGTAATTTATTATGTATATGACGAACGATAACTGCCGTAAATTCAAACAGAATCAACTACGTTTTTGCACACCATTTTGAATTATAGAGACCTCAAGGCCTGTTGATTTTGTTGAAGATCGGTTAAGGGAATGGGCTAGTTTACCTGCAACATTTTATGTTTTATCAAGGGTAATTTTTTTATGACGAAATATAACTGCCGTAAATTCAAAGAGATTCAAATAATGTTTTGCATACATCCCTGAATTGTAGAGTTCTCAAGACCTGTTGGTCTCGGTGAAGATCGGTTAAGGGAAAGGGGTAGTTTGCTAGCAACGGTTTTTTAAAATCAATGGTAATTTTTTATAAGGCAAAAGATAACAGCCGCAAATTCAAACAGAATCAAATAATGTTTTGCATACAGCCCTATATTGTAGAGTGCTCAAGACCTATTGGTGTTGGTGAAGATCGGTTATGGAAAAGGGGTAGTGTACCATCAACAATTTATGTTTTAACAAGGGTAATTTCTTATATGACGAACGATAACTGCCGTAAATTCAAACAGAAGCAACTACGTTTTTGCATACCTTTTTGAATTATAGAGAACTCAAGGTCTGTCGATTTTGTTGAAGATCGGTTAAGGGAAAGGGGAAGTTTACCAGCAACATTTTATGTTTTAACAAGGGTAATTTTTTTTTGACGAAAGATAACTGCCGTTAATTCAAAGAGAATCAAATAATGATTTGCACACGTTCCTAATTTGTAGAGAACTCAAGCCCTGTTGATTTTGGTGAAGATCGGTTGAGGGAAAGGGGTAGTTTACCAGCAACGTTTTTTGTTTTAACAAGGGTATTTTCTATGGCAAAGGATAACAGCCGCAAATTCAAACAGAATCAAACAATTTTTTGCATACAGTCCTGATTTGTAGAGTACACAAAACCTGTTGTTTTTGGTGAAGATCGGTTAAGGGAAAGGGGTAGTTTAGCAGCAACGTTTTATGTTTTAAAAGGGTATTTTTATTTTTATGACGAATGATACCTGCCGCATATTCAAAGAGAATCAAACAATTTTTTGCACACATTCCTGAAGTTTTAAGTACTCAATGTCTGTTGATTTTAGTGAAGATATATTAAGGGAAAGGGGTAGTTTACCGGCAACATTTTATGTTTAAACAGGGGTAATTTTTTCTACGACGAACGATAACTACCATAAATTCAAAGAGAATCAAATAATGTTTTGTATACATAACTGAATTGTAAAGTTCTCACGGTCTATTGATTTTGGTGAAGATCGGTTAAGGGGAAGGGGTAGTTTGCCAACAACGGTTTTCTTAAATCAATGGTAATTTTTTTATATGGCAAAAGATAACAGCCGCAAATTCAAACAGAATCAAATAATATTATGCACACAGCACTGAACTGTAGAGTTCTCAAGACATGTTGGTCTTGGTAAATTTCGGTTAAGGGAAAGGGGTAGTTTACCAGCAACGTTTTATGTTTTAACAAGGGTAATTTATTATGTATATGACGAACGATAACTGCCGTAAATTCAAACAGAATCAACTACGTTTTTGCACACCATTTTGAATTATAGAGAACTCAAGGCCTATTGATTTTGTTGAAGATCGGTTAAGGGAATGGGCTAGTTTACCAGCAACATTTTGTGTTTTATCAAGGGTAATTTTTTTATGACGAAATATAACTGCCGTAAATTCAAAGAGATTCAAATAATGTTTTGCATACATCCCTGAATTGTAGAGTTCTCAAGACCTGTTGGTCTCGGTGAAGATCGGTTAAGGGAAAGGGGTAGTTTGCTAGAAACGGTTTTTTAAAATCAATGGTAATTTCTTATATGGCAAGAGATACCAGCCGCAAATTCAAACAGAATCAAATAATGTTTTGCATACAGCCCTATATTGTAGAGTGCTCAAGACCTATTGGTGTTGGTGAAGATCGGTTATGGAAAAGGGGTAGTGTACCATCAACAATTTATGTTTTAACAAGGGTAATTTTTTATATGACGAACGATAACTGCCGTAAATTCAAACAGAAGCAACTACGTTTTTGCATACCTTTTTGAATTATAGAGAATTCAAGGTCTGTCGAGTTTGTTGAAGATCGGTTAAGGGAAAGGGGAAGTTTACCAGCAACATTTTATGTTTTAACAATGGTAATTTTTTTTTGACGAAAGATAACTGCCGTTAATTCAAAGAGAATCAAATAATGTTTTGCACACGTTCCTAATTTGTAGAGAACTCAAGCCCTGTTGATTTTGGTGAAGATCGGTTGAGGGAAAGGGGTAGTTTACCAGCAACGTTTTATGTTTTAACAAGACTAAAATAATTAATTTTGATAATTAAAGTATCCTGATAATTAGCTCATAATAATCCACTGTAGAAACTTAGATGAAATATCTATAAATGAAGAGGTTATGTGAACGGTGTGGGGGTAACTTTCTATTAGTGAAAATTATAGTTAAAGGGGGTGGGGAGAATTTTTTATATGTGTACTACGTTATCGGCAACAAAGAAGTTGTTCTTTGTTAAAATTCCTTCCCGGGCTGTTTAGCCGTAGTCCAATGTTTTCTGCAAAACCAGACTTTTCGGCAATGCCATCGACTGCCATCATCAGTGAAAATCGAGTGCAAAAACGTGAGGTGGTATACGTTAGCGTAAAGATAGGTTAAGGGAAAGGGGTAGTTTACCTTCAACGTTTTATATTTTAACAAGGGTATTTTCTATGGCAAACGATAACTGCTGCCCATTCAAACAAAATAAAATATTGTTTTGCATACCTTCATCAATTATAAAAGACTGAAGGCCTGTTGATTTTGGTGAAGATCGGTTAAGGGAAAGGGGTAGTTTAGCAGCAACGGTTTTTTTTAATAAAGGGTAATTTTTTATATGGCAAACGATAACAGCCGCAAATTCAAACAGAATCAAATAATATTTTCCATATAATTGATTTGTAGATTTGCCCCCTGAATTGTAGATTTCTCAAGACCTATTGCTTTTGGTGAAGATCGTTTAAGGGAAAGGGGTAGTTTACCTGCAAGGTTTTATGTTTTAAAAGGGTATTTTCTATGGCTAACGATAACAGCCGCAAGTTCAAACACAATGAAACAATTTTTTGCATGCAACTCTGAATTGTAGATTTCTCAAGACTTATGGTTTTTGGTGAAGATCGGTTATGGGAAAGGGGTAGTTTACCTGCAACGTTTTTTGTTTTAACAAGGGTATTTTCTATGCCAAACGATAACAGCCGCAAATTCAAACAGAGTCAAATAATATTTTGCATACAGCCCTGAATTGTAGAGTTCTCAAGACCTTTTGTTTTTGTTGAAGATCGGGTTAGGGAAAGGGGTAGTATATCTGCAACGTTTTATGTTTTAACATATGTAATTTTTTCTATGATGAATTACAACTGCCGTAAATTCTATCAGAATCAAATAAGGTTTTGCATACCTTCCTGAGCTATAGAGAACTCAATGTCTGTTGATTTTTGTGAGATCGGTTATGGGAAAGGTGTAGTTTACCTGCAACGTTTTATGTTTAAGAAGGGTAATTTTATTTTTATGACGATTGATAACTGCCGCATATTCAAAGAGAATCAAACAATTTTTTGCATACATTCCTGTAGTTTTAAGTACTCAAGGTCTGTTGATTTTAGTGAAGATATGTTAAGGGAAAGGGATACTTTACCTGCAACATTTTATGTTTAAACTTGGGTAATTTTTTCTACGACGAACGATAACAGCCACAAATTCAAACAGAATCAAATAATGTTTTGCATACAGCCCTGTATTGTAGCGTTCTCAAGACCTTTTGGTGTTGGTGAAGATCGGTTAAGTTAAAGGGGTAGTGCACCATCAACATTTTATGTTTTAACAAGGGTAATTTTTTATATGACGAACGATAACAGCCGTAAATTCAAACAGAATCAACTACGTTTTTGCATACCTTTTTGAATTATAGAGAACTCAAGATCTGTTGATTTTGTTGAAGATCGGTTAAGGAAAAGGGGTAGTTTACCAGCAACATTTTATGTTTAACAAGGGTAATTTATTATATATATGACGAACGATAACTGCCGTAAATTCAAACAGAATCAACTACGTTTTTGCATACCTTTTTGAATTATAGAGAACTCATGGTCTGTTGATTTTGTTGAAGATCGGTTACCAGCAATATTTTATGTTTTATCAAGGGTAATTTTTATTATGACGAAAGATAACTGCCCTAAATTCAAAGAGAATCAAATATTGTTTTGCATACGTTCGTAGTTTGTAGAGAACTCAAGGCCTGTTGATTTTGGTGAAGATCGGTTGAGGGAAACGGGTAGTTTACCAGCAACTTTTTATGTTGTAAGAAGAGAAATGTTTTCATGACGAACGATAACTGCCGCACATTCAAACAGAATCAAATATTTTTTTTGCATGCATCCCTGAATTGTAGAGAACTGAAGGTCTATTGATTTTGGTGAAGATCGGTTAAGAGAAAGGGGTAGTTTACCAGCAACGTTTTATGTTTTAACAAGAGTAAAGTAATTAATTTTGATAAATAAAGTATCTCTGATAAGAAGCTCATAATAATCCACTGTAGAAACGTAGATGAAATATCTATAAATGAAGAGGTTAGATGAACGGGATGGGGGTAATTTTCTATTAATGAATATTATAGTTGAAGCGGGAGGGGAGAATTTTTTATATGTGTACTACGTTATCGGCAACAAAGAAGTAGTTCTTTGTTAAAATTCCTTCCCGTGCTGTTTAGCCGTAGTGCAATGTTTTCTGCAAAACCAACTTTTCGGCAGTGCCATCGACTGCCATCATCAGTGAAAATCGAGTGCGCAAACCTGAGGTGGTATACGTTAGTGACCACAGTACTGTGGTTAAGGCTGAATCAATAAGTTGAAATAAGAAGTTTCTATGGAAATATTTCAGTTCGAATCTGATTTTAAATTTAAATCTTAGAACATGGAAGTCATGTATGGTTCTCCATACCGATTTTTTACTTCCATGTTCCTTAAGGAATTGGAAGTATGGTGATGGCAAAAAATCGTGTTCGAGATTATTGCAGATTCTGATTGTACTACCCTCAAAACATGAAAAAAGTCATTTTTCGAAAAGATTCTGTGTGTTTGTCTGTCTGTCTTTAGATTTTTTTCTATGGCAATCGATAACAGCCGCAAATTCAAACAGAATCAAATTATTTTTTGCATATAGTCCTGATTTGTAGAGTACACAAGACGTGTTGTTTTTGGTGAAGATCGGTTAAGGAAAAGGGGTAGTTTACCTGCAACGGTTTATGTTTTAACAAGGATATTTTCTATGGCAAACGATAACTGCGATAACTGCAAACGATAATTATCTACTGTCGAATCAGTTATCTATTCATTGTGTGTATGGTCACCAAGTTGCAATTGTTAATTGTAAATAGGTTAGATACCTGATAATCCTTTATGCAACTTACTTGGTCGCTATGGACGACGCGTTTCGGGATCAAGGTCCCATCTTCTGGTGCTCACTCGGGTCGAGCTCGTCAATTCATAAAAACACACACATAAAACATAAAAAACACTGAATTTAAACACTCATACTGCGCGAGAGGGGACGATGCGCATCGTCGAGAAAGTATACTTTTATGAGTGCATGTTTACTTTCTCGACGATGCGCATCGTCCCCTCTCGCGCAGTATGAGTGTTTAAATTCAGTGTTTTTTATGTTTTATGTGTGTGTTTTTATGAATTGATGAGCCCGACCCGAGTGAGCACCTGAAGATGGGACCTTGATCCCGAAACGCGTCGTGCATAGTGACCAAGTATGTTGCATGAATGATTATCAGGTATCTAACCTATTAAAAAAAAAAATGCAAGATTCTTTAAATATTGTGTATTGAATCATAAAAATATTTTGTTTATGCAGATAAAATCTTGCAAGGTCTTCGGACAGAATCAGTGCATATTCTGTGCCTTAGTATAGAAGGATTTAAGACACAGAAAATGAATTGAGGTGACAATTCTGAATAAAGAAAGAGTAAACCTGATTAGAGTTCTATTGGAGAATAGAACAGACATATATCTATTTGCGTTTGATAATAAAAGTAATTATTAAAAGCTATTAAATACTGCATAAATAGCAACCCATACACACACATTCCTTCCCTTGTTAAAGTGTGGCACTCTTTAAAATCATATGGAAAATTGTATATGTTAGTGGGCGCGGCCCATGCTATAGTAGCATCCTACTTACGATGAAGTAGTGTTTTCTGTTGCACATGATGAGTTGACATTAGACAAGTGAGGAAAGATTTTCTTACAGAAGTCATCAAAATTTGCCGTGCACATCCAGCTTTGTGGGAAGTGAAGTCAAAAAATACGTCAACAGGTATTTAAAAAAGATTGGATACAACACACTTGGCCAGTTTTACTGAAGCATAGACCCCAAAGCCTGAGCGAATACTTCTGTCATGAAATCTTGTAACGGTACAGAACTAAGGGGTTTATTTTATTAGTTTATCAGTGGTAATAACGGGGAATCGCCCAGACAGAGTTTCAATTTTAAAGCAGTGTGTAACTTTCGAAACAGCCAGTTGCACGTTTGTTTTGTCAGCTAGGCCACATACGACAAATCCAGGTGCTTTGGAATGTGTAAGAGTGCGTTTATGCCCGCGCGGACATGGTGAATATCATGTTCATGTTCGCTTGTCGGCGAGCGCGAGTCTATACCAGATGTATGAGATATCACGTGACGCCCGCCCAGCCTATCCCGAAGCAAGTTGATGAGCAGGAGGGTGTTTTGGCCATCTTGAAAACGGCGAAGGAAGCGTCAGTCGGCATATAACTTCGGAACCGCGCAGAGGCGTTAGTGCGCGGTTCGCCTAAAATACATTAAAATGTAAACCGACCGACAGTAAAAGAATCTTCAATCGACCGGAACCACTTAGCGTCACCCAGTGAAACCGGCCGGTTTACTGTAACAGGCTCTTGAGCCTAAATTTAAACAAAAGTGCTAAAGAATGGAGTTCGAGTATAAATAATAATGTGATTTAACTTTCAACAACAATTAAACTTTAACAGTTCGGCAGTGGTCAAAATTTAAATAGTGAGAACGTAATTTGGACGAACAATTGAACTAAAATGTACTGATTGCAACACGTGGTCTTCAGGGACACCACCACAGAAGTAACCGTATAATTTAAACCAATATAATTATGAAAATATAATAAAAAGCGCTAAATCAAAAAGGGGGGAAAAAGGTATGAAAGAGTGAGTGAGCAAGGGCTGGGTTGCCTTAATATATAGATGTAGTATACGTTAAGCTATTTTTCAAGATGTTTTTCCTTTTAATATGTTAGTGGACAATGTCCTTGTATGGACCATTATTGAAACATAATTATACAAAAGTATGTAGAAGAGAGGGTGAAGGATATTTCATGTAAATAGGAATATAGCAAAGAATGTCATAGAAAAGTATAATAAAACCATATTTTATTTCAACTTGCTATATATGTGTTAGCATAATCATTTCAACAACCAAACTTCATTTTCTGTGCCGGTAAATTCGCTATACGAAAAAGGGTTTCCACCACTATCTGGCCAGATAAATAAAAAATTCAAGGTAAGAGGTAGTTTGTTGTTGTTTAATATTTTGATATAAAAGTAAAAGATTACAATCTTCGTAACTACATCAGGAGGCAAAGTGTCTCATTAACCCTATATTCAGCACTTATAGGCTATTTTGTCTCGTGTGTGTCTTGTTTCTGGAGAACAAGATAGACTAATTGTAATAACTCATCAAAAACTTCACCATTCAATCCACAAATAATTTATGAAATTTCCTGGGTTATAACCCCTCATATCTTTTAACAGAACCATATGACTGTTATTGTCCCTTTCAGAAAAACAATGTCATCGCTTTTTCTTCATGTTGCATACCCCATGTAAACCCGTAACTGCATATAAGCTACAAATACAAATGATCCATAACTGAAGTCACTTAAACCGATCTGTAAACTAACGTGAGAATTACTCACCAATCCACTAAGTAAGTTACTCACAGCTGTACACAGGAATGCCAAGGGATAAACCGTATAACACTGAAAAATTTTAGGTGACAATGTGAAACGATAAATTACATGCACATGACAAATTTTGTCCATACACGTACATTCTTTACCTTGGAAACCAAACGCCCCGCACTATCATATGTTGAAACATTTATAACTACTCGCTGGACGCTGTTCTATTTAAAGCTTTGCGTTCATATGCCAAATATACAATTATTTAAATTTATGTTATAATTATTAAGTATAGAATGCTGGGCGCCAGAGATAATTAGGAATCTCAGGGTTTGTTGTTAATAACAACTCTTATGTTCAGATGCTAATTTAAACAATACTATATTTATCACTTGTATACATTTAAATAATATAACATCATTATCATTACAAATTGACAGATTAAATAACTTCTCAATTGCTACTAAAATTCTTTATCCCTTTCTAATCGTCACAAGAGATTCATGAACACATTGAATATCATTTATCATTGATAAGGAATTAATTTACACATTGAATATCATCTATCATTTATGAGAGCTCAATTAGTCCATTGACTATTCTCTATAATTTATGAGATTAATTAACACATTGAATATTATTTATAATTTATAAGAGGTTAATTAACACATTGAATATTATTTATAACATTGCTAAGTTACTCTTGGAACTAGAAATCTCCTTCATTCTCATCATAAATTAACTTTGATCAACGACATGACTTAAGATCTAACATATCATAAATATCGAACTATCATTCAAATTTATATTAAATATTTAAACTTTGTACTCTGATTCTATGTCGTAAGATATAAAATACACTTCAGCATCTGAATGTCTTCATGGGTTCTTTTAGAATGAAACGGGTTAGACGCAGGTAGACAACTATACTACATGAAATTATTTGATTACAACATTTTAATTTGATACGATTACTTGAGTTTGATTAACCATTACTCCGTCCTGCTCGTTCCACACTTTACACCTCACAATACAATTGATCTTACTCTGCTTTTTATTCACACACTATCGCGATAACCATTCATCTCCACGCCCTCCGAAACTTTGACTTTCTCATACAGCCGCGCACATGATAAATAATACTGCTTCGCTCTTGATGCCGCGCACAGGGTAAATAACACTGCTTGACTTATTAATGACCGCTTGTTCTTTTCTTCACTTCCTCCTAACTACTTACTTTACTTCTTCATGACGATAACTAACTGGTTTGTCTAATGACCGAATACTGATTGACTGAATGAATATGGTACAGACTGTCTCAGATTGCTTAATGATTGTTTAAGACATAACTTCTAACTCTCTCTAACAACAACTAGCAAAAACTGCCACAACAAAACTTCCACGGACTGACTGCTTGCTAACTGGTAACTGACTGCCCGATTCTCCTCTAAGTTCCTTCACGAGTTACTTTTATAGTTTCACATAGACTTCCCATACTGCCGCTACTCTTAAGATTACCATCATTGGCCAAAATTCAAACGTGTTGCCGGTAGGTTTGAAATTATCCAGTTAACACTAAAAATAACTTCGCGCGCAGAGGTGACGCTATCCCTGATTGGAGAACTCTTATAGACGCGCACTTTTTTCCGCCAGATCGTTATCTCGTTAAAAAGAGAAATCTGTTTTCTAAAACCACCCCCGTTATGACGTATCACTCTTTGTATTTTGAAGGGCGAAAACACCCTATTTCTAACGGTACTTCATATTTTTTGCTGTTTTGTGCAAACAAAGCGTTTTTATCTTTACGACTTAGAAAGTTGTAGATACAATACAATTTTACACTTGCTCGGCGCCAACGTGTCGCCTCGCTAGTACACACCTCTTACTTATATAACAAATACTTGGTACAATTCTCATCTGTATGTCTACTTACTAACATTACGTCCATTAATATTAATAGTCTACATCAGAATATACAGGGTCCGCCAGTGAAGCGGGAAATTTTGAAAGCCCAATAGTTCATTTTCTGCTCACGAGAGGGCGTGGAGGTTTTCGATTGTTGTTTTACATTTAATGCCATTTGTTAAACATAGAGCAGTGGTCCGGTGCACAGCGTGCTTTCTGCGTAAAATCGTTTTATAAGAATGGTGACTGTGTGACTTCTGTACAACGATTGTTTCGTAATAATTTCAATATTCCACGACATGGAAGAGTGCCGTCCGCTCATGCAATTATGTCATGGGTGAAAAAGTTTGAAGAAACTGGTTCCATATTAAACTTAAAGCATAGAGGAGCAACAAGGTCTGTAAGAACAGAGGGAAACATTGAAAGAGTTCGAGTAGCATTGACGCGTAGTTCACAACGTTCTGCAATGAAACATGCATCCGCACTAAACATTAGTGACACATCGTTACGACGAATTTTGCATAAAGACTTATCTTTTCATCCTTACAAAATTCAAATAATCCAGGAGTTGAAAGATGGCGATATGCTGGCCCGCAGGATTTTCAGCTAAGAAATATTACGACGTGTAAATGATGATGAAAACTTTATTCACCGCATGTTTATGTCAGATGAAGCACATTTTCATTTGAATGGATATGTAAAATGACAAAATAGTCGATATTGGAATGATGAAAACCCAGGTGAGTTGCATGAAAAGCCATTACATAGTCCGAAAGTTACGATGTGGTGTGCAGTTTCATCATCTGGCATTATTGGGCCATATTTTTTCCAAGACGATAGAGGAAACACCACAACTGTCAATGCAGACCGCTATACACACATGGTCAGAACATTTTTGATGCAACAGCTCCCTAGGTTTCCGGAAATTAATTTTTTCCAGCAGGAGGGGGCCACAAGTCATACTGCTCATGTGTCCATGGCTGCTTTAAGAGAACTCTTCCCGGACGGACTCATATCCAGATATGGCGACATCTCGTGGCATGCAAGATCCCCAGATTTGTCCGCATGCGACTTTTTTCTTTGGGGATTTCTGAAGAGCAGGGTGTACATTGATAGACCGCACACCATACCGGAATTAAAAACGAATATCAGACAAGAAATTGCATGGATTCAACCTGACCTGCTTTGTCGAGTGATGGAAAATTTTCGGTCAAGATTAGAAGAATGTTTACACAGAAATGGCTCTCACTTGAGCGGCGTTATTTTTAAAAAGTAAAATAATGGCATACTTTACTCAACTCAAATCTGTAAAAAAAAATTCTGATAATAAATGTTACATGAAAAAATTGGGTACTTTTAATTTTCCCGCTTCACTGGCGGACCCTGTACTATTGATATAAATGTGTTTTACCACACAACTGGCTGTAACTGGTAGTGTTATGTTACACATTTCGCTTCTTTTTACTGTGTGAGGGAAAAGGCAGTTTTTCCACAAGCCATTCTTTGCTTTGCACCATTCGTGCTGTCCCCACACACCATGATTTTACAAAGGAAAGAACGTGTGTATGAGTAACAAATAACCAGTAATTTTCACTAGTATACTTCAGTGATTGTCTACTAGAAACAGTGTTGTTAATAACCCAATAATGTTTCTTGTAACATTTACACAGTTTCTAATGGATAAGAAAAACAAATCAATGTCATGTATAAGAAAAAATGTTACACATACTTTCTATATATAACAAATTATTACTCAATAAAGTCTTTAAATTGATTTAAAAATAATAACAGTTTGTTGCTACCTAATTTTTGTATGTATCTATGGCAATTAAACTACAAAATATATTTTTTAAATCCTTTTTACACCTTTTAGTGATATGCAAGCTTAAAATCATAATTGCATATTGTACACGACGACATAAGGAAATATGAAGAAAAGAAATTCAGAATATCATAGAACAGAGATACAACCTGATTACAATTATAATCCTAAAGTTAAAATCTCAGGATGGTAAATGAATGTTTTTGTAACCTTGTTGGCTTATTATATGTAAAATTACTATGGTGCTGTTTTTAATTACAACTTAACACAGTGAAGTCCAAATGGTGAAGGGTTAGAATATTTTATTTCAAAGGACTAAGCTTAAATCCGTTTCTGATAGGAACAACCACTCAACTCAAATAGGTATCATGGCCTCATCAAAATTGAAGGCAGAATAAGCATAGTACTAGACACATCACCCTATTTGTATATTTTTGTGGCCAAATAATATGTTGCCTAATCTACGTTGGCTTTAAATGCTGTTAAACAGTACCATCAATTTTAAAGTAATAAATAATGAAATATGTTATCTACGTAAATGGCACTCAACACCATTTATGAGTAGTACAAAATGTTTCCAGCTTGACAAACGAAAAGACACAAATTTTATAACATTTTTCTGTATTTTTCAAGTCAGTATATACTTAGGGCACTGATTTTCTAATTATAAATATAATACTACTGACTGAAAAATAATTTTTTATTTGTAAAAATGTAAAACTTTTATCTTGCAGCCTGAACTAGCTTTCGTTATATTACAAACTTCATCAGAGGCTGCCACTAGGAGCGCTGACCGTCTTGTTCTTGGTGATGGCGCTGTCGTTTAAAAGATAGATGTTGTGTGTGTGTGTGGTGCGATAAGTTCGAATAGTATGTGTGATTTGAATTGTGTCTTTCCGTTTAGGATGTTGTTTTTGTGTGTTTGTATATTTCTAGTTGTTCAAGAGACACTCTTGAATACCAATCAAAAATTAGCGTTGTGAGTCAGTAGTATATATTTATAATTAGTTAATCAACGGACACGTAATGGACAACAGAATCTAGGAACTGACTTTCTATCTAACTCTTCAAAATAAATATTTGTCTCAGTTGTAACTTCCATATTTAAAGTGAATCTTTTTCCAACCCATTTTTCAGACTTGAGATCAGCAAAAAGCCACTGGGGATTAAATTTGGTAAGTGCAGTGGACATAGCAATAATTTGAAACACAATTCATGAAGGTTTGTGACTGCAATTGAAGAGATATCACAATTCCACTGTGTGGAAAGTATTTTTTTCTTTGCCATATGACATTTGACCTTAACAATATCTTTCAATTGGTCCAGCAATCCTAAATAACTCTCCATTGATTACCACTGATTATTTTGCCTTTTTCTAGGTAGTCTATAGGTACCATACCCTGAAAATCAAAAAGAAACTTTTCCCATCACCTTTCCATCTGATAAAACAGTTTTTGCCTTTTTGAAGCACTTACACCTATAATGTTTTTTGCTTTTTCATCTCTGATCCATAGTGAATCTGTGTTTTATCAACAGCGATGAATCGTTGCAGAAACTTGGTTGGCTTGTATTTAAATATGTCTAAGCACTCCTGATAAACATTCATTCAGATGCATTTCTGATCAACCATTAGCAAATGTGACACCCTTCTCACTGAAAGCTTTTCTCATACAAATGTTTGTGCAAGATGTTATGGACATAGTTTATGAAGATGATTGCAATGTCAGTAAGCTCACACATTTTCACTTATCAATCATATAACACGTTATTGTGTATTTTCTCAGTTGTAGTGGTTTTGGGGTGACCTGAATGTTTCTTGTCATATATATGCGACAACCACATTTGAATTCAGAAGGTTGTTTTTTCACTGTTTGAAACAATGGTGAGAGACTCTTAAAGTGAAATCGTGGTCATTTGTTATTTCTATTGGCATTAAACTTTTTATAGTAAGTATTATATCATGTGCAACATTTGATTTTATCACTTTTTCAAGAAACATCAAACCTTGTTTGCTTTACTCGATAACAACAATTAAAGTACAAAATGCATCCGTCTGAAATTTATGGTCTCTGAAGAATCCAACTTGCAAAAGATCATAGCCATTTGATATTCATTTGTTACTGCTAGCATATCTCTTGAGATAGGCAGAGCACATTTCAAATTACCATTATGCTTAACAAAAGTTTTAACATTTTAATAATAATAAGTACATGCTCTTAAAATGAAAAAGTGTGCTTACACAGTTTAACAGAATAGTTTAAAAATGTTAAAAGAATTCAAGATCACAAAAGCTAAAAAGGAGTGTGGTAAAAAAAATTATGCTAATAAGAATGTTAAATGTGTATTTTTCCTCCCAGAAAGTAGGTCTCCAACTTCTTTTGTTATTGCATGGGGAACTTGAAAGTGACATTTCAAAAAATAATTCATTGTCACATAGTCTTGAATTGATAATCTTCTACTTAGATTGACATGTATTTATGTTCTTGCCCTTGAACTCTAAATAAATTCATTTAGCCTAATTCTTGCCTTTTGTTTTGCATGATATGTCTGAGTAGTAATGATTTGCAAACACTAGCCTTAGACAAAAATTTTTACTTTATTGCCTGAACCAGCTTTCGCACATTGTGAGCTTTATCAGAGCCTGCTGCTAGGAGCACTGTCAGTTCTTTTTTTTGAGATGTGACCATTCTTTGAAAGACGAGTGTGTGTGTGTGTGTGTGTGTGTGTGTGTGTGTGTGTGTGTGTGTGTGTGTGTGTGTGTGTGTGTGTGTGTGTGTGTGTTCAGGTAAGTATATGTGATATACATTTTTGTTCGTTTAGAATTTTATTCCATGTGTTTGTGTGATTTTATATAACTCATTTTTATTCATGTGTTTTATATAAATATAATTTATTTAATAATATAAACTTATTTCATTATTAGCATCTTAATATAAACATTATTTAATTATATAAACATTTAATAATACATATAAATATCTTTCATGAGACTGCAAAACATGAAACTCTATTCAATTACAGTTTGGCCTGTATTGAAGTATGTCTAGTTTCCATGTATTTGAAACAGAAATTTTAGAAAAAATTAAATGGAAAATTTAATATATTTATTTTAAGTGTTCATTTTTATGTATACCAGTAATACATTTTTTTTTTTTTGCATTTTTGTTTGTGACACAAAAAGAGGCAAGACAGGTAAATGTTCAAAGAGAGAATGACACCCTGAAAACTAAAAATTTGTAACGAAACCTGTTTAACTGTCAGTTTATCATTTGAGACTTTTATCTGCTGATGATCTTGTGCAAGTAGAGGCAGAAAACGTTATAGTATTACATTTTGATAAAAAAAGTAAAGTATTGAAATGCAGAAAATAATCACTTTAGGAGTAAGTGGATGCAGAAAAGTGGTACTTTCAGAGTTTTAGGATCAAATGGATTGACCAATTAGTCATACAGTTATATAATCCTGGATTATATTAAATGTTCTGCAGCACCGTATTCAATAAAATGACATTTGTCTGCATATCTCAGTCAAGCAAGCATAGTCTGAATTGTTCAGGTTTGCACATGAAAATGGTAAACATTACCATTCTATCACAAATGCCATTCATCATTACTGGTACTCAGTTTATTCATTAGACTGGTGTTGCTCTAAAAAGTGTCTATGTGTTTGGTATACTTAGTGCAGTATAGGTTTTACTGTATCAGTAAGCAGCCAAATGAACACAACTGAGTTAAAATTCTTAGAAATTGCTTCATAAAAGGCAAGTGAAATGTTTAATGAAATAGACATCAGTGTTCTGCATTCAACCATATGATAGCAACATTATTGATATAAAAAAGTCCAGAAGGAAAGTTAAAAGACACTCAACAGAAGGCACCAGATTAAGAAGAAAATTATAACACCACATTAAAAGGTAGTATCTTTGCTAGGTAAAGTCAAAAATCATAATGAAATTACACAGTTGCTATTGTAGGAAAAATGCTAATAGTAGGCCTACTGTTTTGTCAGGGTACAGCATACACGTTAGGTAGACATTGCAAACCATAACATAACATGTAACTGGCACTACAACTGTGATAAAGTAAGATATGAAATGGAAACTTCCTTGAAAATAACTTTGTTTTTTTTTATTGTATGCATCAGCTCCTAGCTACAAAGTTCAAAAAGAGTAGATGACATTTCCTAATTAAATGTTCTCAAAAAATTATTTGGGTGAATCAAAAGATTTCTAGTGATGGCTTAAATCATGTTTCACTTCTGAACAATAATTTAACTAAGAAACTATGCTTTTAATGGATAATGATCCAACCCACTCACCCATTTAAAAACTGAGATCAATAGGTGCAACAGTAGAATGTTACTTTTTATCAGAAGACACTTCGTGCTTGAGTAAACCTGCAGTATCAAGGTATAATCAGATGTTACCAGACATGCTAAAAGCAGACATTCATTAAATGCCTTATCTCCAGAACAAAAGTTGTTCAAAAGTATTCACTATCAGAGACATAATTTTCATTGTCGTTGAAGTATGGAACCATATTCCAAGAAGAACCCTTCAGTCTGGAATAAGCTGTGGCATAGAGAAACGCATCTAAACGAATTGTACCTCAATAATTCACACTGTCTTCTACACAGAAAGTAACTTGAAGCATTCCTGAAGATAGTGTTACTAGCTGAATGAAAATAGACTAAGATGATTTGGGTTATAAAATTTTGCCTGACGAACTTATTACTTATGTGTTAAAAATCTGATGGAACAGAAGACACTAAAGCCTGTGAAGATGCATCTTCTGCCATTGAATTATGAAGCTGAGAACATCAACATGAAGCTGAGATTGGTATGAAAATTAAGAGGTCATTATGAACATTAATTAAGGTTCTGCCTTTGTAATTAATGTTACTACATAACATTCACATCTTGCAAACCAGTAATGTGGACATAAAACAATAACTAAATTGCAGACTTTCAAAAAGTAATACATATGAAATAATATAATGTTAAAGCATTTGTTAGTGTTACTGTGTGAAAATAAACACTAAAAACAAATTAATATTATACTTTCTATAATCCATCTATTTTTCATATCTATTACCTTCTGGCCCCAGCCAGTAACAGTTAAGAGAATTCTACTTTAATCTCCTAAGGTGTACTGAGGAAATGTTACAGTAAGGGTATGATTATAACATGTGACCAAGAAGAATTCTTTACTTTAACACCCGTGGGTCAACTACCGTATGTGTTTGAAAACTAATGATTTAATTATTTAGAGTTGCATGTTCATTGTATCAAACACAAAATATGAATTACAATTTGTCTTACAATGAAGTTAATCTACGTATATATTACAAGTAACAGTCCTATGTGATATTATTTAAATGACAGCTAACAAAGATTGTTTCAGAATATTTTGATGGTTCATCCTCTTCATTCACGCACTTAATATTAGTGATAAATTGTACTTTCACTTGTGAACACTTACGTATCTTAATGTCCTTGTACGTTTCGGTGTGGTGTACACCTTCACTACACTTGTTTCAGAAGTTTTTCATTAAATTAAATTGAAATACTTTCTTAAATTAGCCTATGTAGCAAGTGGAAAGTCTAAGTGGAACTCATATTAGTATTTTATGATTTTTAACACATAATTTCTGCTGTTTACAGGGAAATACCAATACAGGCATTTCCTAAGGATAATGACCCATATGATCCATTAAATCGAAATTATTTCTTATCTACATACGACAGATGGGGTACTGATGATAATGAAGTTCCAGTAAGTTGTACCACAGAAATGTTAGAACACATATGGTTGAAAGATAAGATCCTGTGTAAGAAACGAATCACACCTTTAACAAATCTTGCCACTTATAAATGCTCAGAGTAAGTTTCATAATTACACACCTTAAACATTTTTTAACTAATTGTTTGTAATGATTTTTATCAAAACTCTTAACTGAACATTCAGTAGATAACACTTTCCTGCCTTCATAGGCACATGACAACTGATTATTCCTGAACATTATAAAGTGTGTTTTGAATCTGAGATAAAGTGAAGAAAACAATGTTTAACATTTCATCAATTTGAATTTCACAATTCATAAAACAGTAAACTAATTAGATCCATAACATACTGACCAGGAAATATCAAACTATTCTGAATATCTCTGTAATGTGCTATGTGATCTTCACAAACTTGCAAAGCCAATCAGCATTCGGCAGTGAGACACCATAAATACTTGCGTTTAACTTTCACAAGTAAAATATACTTTCGCATGTACAATGATTGAGCGAACAGATCAGCAAATCTGCATCAAGTTTTGGTTTATCAACTTCGACACTCACCCATATAAACTGTTCAAATGATTAACAGTCCATTTAGCGAGTATTTCATGAGTGATGATAAAATTAAAATGTGGCATTGATGGCCTGGGAACCTGTAGAAAGTGATCCACATTCTGGAAGGGCATGTTGACTATACCAAGAAGGTATGGTCCACCATAAGAGTGCTCCTTCAGGTCAGGTAATAGCTAAGAAGTACTACACAAAAGTTCTTCACATGCTGAGGAGAAAACTGGAGCTGCTGTGGGTAAGTGGTGACTTCACCTTCACCATGATAATACACCTGCACATTCTTTGGGGTACATGATTTCTTGACAAAACACTGTATTACACAGGTCACTCAGCCACTCTGCTGATTCCCTGCTTTAGCTTCTTCTGACTTTTGGGTCTTTACAAAGCCAGAACTGATATTGAAAAACTGATATTGATACTGAAAGGGAGGAGATTTCAAGTACTGGACAAGATTCATGAGAATGCAACAAGGCAGCTGATAGTGATTCTGAAGAAGACTTTGTAGATTGTTTTGAGAAGCAGAAAATATGCTGGGATAAGTATGGAGTACTTTGAAGGGGACTAAGGCGCCATTGTCCTAAGTCACCGATTTTTCTCGAAATATTACATGTCTGGATAGTTTCTGGATGTAACCTAACATAACATGCGTGAACCCTCAATGCTGATTCAAATAAAGAAAGTAAATGGCAGATGTTTTCATAGCTTGTTTTGTAAAAGGTTAAACTGCAAACACTTAATGCATTAAGAATAAAAATTACGTTCATCAAATTAATTTTGCCATACCTTGGTGTGAGAAGTATGTCTTGAATCCTGTAGATCTCAAACAATTACAAAAAATAAATTTAGATACAGCATATGTATTAATTTTATCCTCTTTCTGTGTTACTGCGTACAGAAATTTTTATTCTAATTCTTGTGTGGATTAGACTAGCGGTGGACAAAGGATAACTAAGGCCTGGGCACCCATCTATTTTGAGGCCCTAGCTATAATCTCTTTATTCTATAGGTACATATTTTATAGTTCTTTAGTAACACATACCTAAACATTTTACTCACTTTACAAAACACAAAAAAGAAAAAAGACATTAAACAAGGCTAATGTAAATTTTATTCATTTACAATAAAGATACATAGAAATTAAATTATGTTTCAAGCCTTTATTTTGATGAATGTATCAATTATATTCTTGGATTTCGTTGTCCATGACGTATCCGTTACTTAACTAAATATAATTATTTCACTACCAACTCGGAACACAAAACTTTTTATGGGTAAAAACGTAAAAGTTTTACCTTACAACCTGAACCGGTTTTCACTTTTAAAAAGCTTCAGAGGTTGCCGCTGGTAGCACTGTCCGTCTTGTTGTTGGTGACGGAATCGATTTTCGAAAGATCGATGTTGTGTGTGTGGGGTGTGATATGTTCGAATAATGCGTGTGATTTGAATTGTGTCTGTTCGTTTAGGATGTCGTTAGACCAGTACTAAAAAATTTTTGATTTGTGAGTAAAATGTGAACTATTGTTTGTATTTGTTAATATGAATAAATTATTTTTCAAATTTGAATAATGACCAATAACACTAAAGTATTTCCTAGGTTATGTTCATTGATCATCCATAAAATATATATAGAGGAAATAATGAATATACTTTCCCTCCACAAAGTTTTGCCATAAGTGTTAACAGGATTGTCTTTTATATGTTGCAGCCAGTTTTTTCTTAGAAAACAGCAACATTTCCTAGGAAAGCTAAAACAACCGTTACCTAAAATTTCATCAAATGAATGTCACAGTTTGCACAAAAGTTAATAAATTAATTCTGTACTATTCTGATATTATACTTTCTATATCGCATACTTTTAAAATAACAATTCAGTAATAATGACATTGAAAACAAATTTTATAGCTTAAGTCTTGTAACAAAAAATATATTCTGAATTTATTCTGAGCTAATCCAAAACTATTTTCTAGCTATAATACTAACATAATACACATGTGGCTGTTGTCTTTTGTTTATATTTACATACATGAAGCCAAATTTCTTCCCAGTTGTCAAGAGTTAAATGTGGGACCTTTCTATTTAAAAGCTCAAACCAGATCACTTTACATGGTGTGGAACCTTAACAAATCAGATAGAACATCACTTATATTTATTTACAGGTACATTGTGAGTATTTATATTGCACATACAAGTATTTACTTGTATTTAGAACAAAAATTGTTCCTGTTTATAAACATAAATATTCTTGGAAAAACTAAATTTACTTGAAAGTTTGTAATGTCTGGAGCATTTTTGTCCTGAGATTTATTGCAATGATACTTCCCAATTCATCAACAAAAGTGTCAGCCTAAATTGATCAAATAGTTTTTATTCTTGGATTTAGTTTTTATTGTAGGAGAGGGGGCAGATGATTGCTGTACTAAACAAATTGATTGCCAAAGGGTACCCCTGAATATGGTACCGGTACCTAAAAGTGCCTTAAAACGAATTTCAGCAAAGACTATGTAAATACAATATATACAGGAACAAAAATGAGGATAAACTGAATGATTTTCAACCCCTGTACCATTAAAAAATGGCTTACTTGGTTTTTATTTATTTATTTTTAAAGCTATGTAACTCCCAAAAAGTATGAGCATGTAGCCTACATCAGCTGAAACTCAAAAAATATTGTTAGTAGAGTTCAGTGTTAAAAAAGTTCTGAAAACTTAAAATTGTGATTTCTAAAAGACTATAATGGTACAGGTCTGAAGCTTGCTTCATTTTACATATTTTTAGTTGTTTTATACATTCAAATTATTTATTAATTTTTTATAATGGTGGATCATTGTTAGGCCATATGTTACTAAATTTTAACAATTTTCATTGTTATAAATTCATTAACAACTGTTTAGGTTATCCATTTTTTGTGTCTATGTTTATATGCTATTTACTGTGCAAAATATGTTTATATTCTGAATTAATATTCAGAATTCATTCTAAGGCACTTTTGTTCGGGTATGCTTTACCAAAATTTGTTGTTACTAATATTTTAATACTACCAACACGTCTGTATATACAGTGAAAACTTGATTATTACTCTTTTAAATGTCAGTTTCTATTGACTGTCAGACCAGTGCAACAAAAGAAAATGAAGAAAATATACTTTTTAAATAGAACGTAAAATGGACCTAATGTACTGTATAAATATTTTATGATGACTGTTATTTAATGTACTCTACTTTAGTTAGCTATTCCATTATTTTATAAAACATGTAATAACAAATGATTTTGTTCTTCTGTATGAGTTTACTGAATTTTTTACACATCCGTTTTAGTTGCTGCAGTTGATTAAAATTATATTCAGAATTAAAGCGCTCTAGGAAAAGCAAAAGATAATGTGTATTTAAGTATTTTAAATCATTATTAATTTGTTTTAATTTGCTATGAAATTGTTAAAAATTGTCAATACAAATAAATAAATGAATTAATAAAGTATTAATAAAGTAATGAAGTATTAATAAATCAAAATAATAAGGAGGCTAAGTTGTAACCTTAATTTTATATCCACTATTATACAGTGTATGTAAACTATGCTAGAACTCCTTATCAGCCACCACCATCTGGCCAGAAAGGGCCTATTATTCATATATTCTCTTACCCATCATGATGACAGTCCCAAGACTGACAGTTAATTGAATTTCCATTGTATTTTCAAAGTGAAGAGAAGATAAAATAGGACACAAAAATAATTCTTGTTTATACAATTTTTTTCAGCATAGAAAAATTAAAAAAGTATATCCCAAAGAACTGCCTGCCAGATGATCATGGCATCTCAAATTTGGTAGACTATACAACCACACACAAATATGAATATAGACCACCATATCCGTACCATCCTAAGCCACTGACTGACGTATGTATTCATTTCCTAAATGTAAAGTACCAGTAACCAATAAGGTTTTTCTTTAACCAATTTTAAATGCATGCACAAAAATTGAAGTAATTATAACAAATAATGATAATTATTAGGAAAACTGTTTGTGGTGAATTTTATTTGTTTATCAACTTTTTTTGAATGCTGAAGTCTTAAGCCAAGTAGAGATCTGTGTATGTGGGAACTATACAGAAATTGGTAAATGTTTACAAAATGTGTTTATTATATAGTGTTAAAGATATTTATTTTTAGTAAGAAGGCATGTCATAACTGCATATCAGGAGCTTGGAGGAGAAAGGGCAAATAAAAAAAAATCTTTTTTTTACAGAATCTTGGATTTCGTTGTCCATGACGTGTCCGTTACTTAACTAAATATCACTAAAGTATTGACGACTCGGAACACTAAGTTTTTTATAAGTAAAGCCTCTGATGAAGCCTTCTAAAGGTGAAAGCCGGTTTAGGCTGTAAGGTAAAACTTTACGTTTTTACTTATAAAAAAAACTTAAGTGTTCCGAGTCGTCAATACTTTAGTGATATTTACAGAATCCTATTTTCTGACATGTTAAGAACACGGTAATACCACTATCACGTATATATTCGCCCTTAGTATTTTGTAAATAGCACTGAAATGTATGGACTGCATAAAACCAGCTGAGATCTTAGTGCTGTAATATTGGAGGACTAAGGGCGAATATACTGCATGGTGCCACACATTGGCATGATTTTTGCTTACGTTTGCCCTTTCTCCACGGCGCTTAGTAATAGTTATACTTGACATGACATGTCTATGAAAAGTTTGATCAGTGTGATTGTTATTTTGATGTGATTAGTTTGTTCTTTCTTATACTGCATACGTTATTTCTTTGTTATTCTAATACTGTCTTATTATAATAGTGTCATTACAAAACTGAGTGTGAGTGCGTTTTTTTTATAAAATGGAAAGACAAAATTTGGATCTTCAGCAAGTTATCAATACCTAAACTGACGTGCAATGCTCAATACTACATTTTTTACACAGTAGTATGTAATGTGATAAGAATTTCATATTAATATCTAGTGTTAAGTATAGCAGTATAACATTTCAAATTTTCATTCGATTAATTTAAATTTTAGAATAATCTTAAAATTTTTTGTTTTTACTTCCGTATTCCTTAAGGAAATGGAAGTATGGTGATGGCAAAAAAAATCGTGTTCGAGATTATTGCAGATTCTGATTGTACTACACTCAAAACATGAAAAAAGTCGTTTTCCGAAAAGTGTCTGTGTGTGTGCCTGTCTGTCTGTCTGTCTGTCTATCTGTGTGTGTGTCTGTCTGTGTGTAGATTTTTATTTCCATATTCCTTAAGGAATGGAAGTATGGTGATGGCAAAAAAATCGTGTTCGAGATTATTGCAGATTCTGACTCTACTACACTCAAAACATGAAAAAAAGTCGTTTTCCGAAAAGTGTCTGTGTGTGTGTCTATGTGTCTGTGTGTCTGTCAGTAGATTTTTTTTCTATGGCAAACGATAACTGCCGCAAATTCAAACAGAATCAAATAATGTTTCGCACATAGCCCTGAATTGTAGAGTTCTCAAGACCTATTGTTTTTGGTGAAGATCGGTTAAGGGAAAGGGGTAGTTTACCTGTAACGTTTTATGTTTTAACAAGGGTATTTCCTATGGCAAACGATAACAGCCGCAAATTCAAACAGAATCAAAAGATTATTTGCATACAGCCCTAAATTGTAGAGTTCTCAAGACCTATTGTTTTTGGTGAAGATCGGTTAAGGGAAAGGGGTAGTTTACCTACAACGTTTTTTTAACAAGGGTATTTTCTATGGCAAACTATAACAGCCGCAAATTCAAACAGAATCAAATAATTTTCTGCATACAGCCCTGATTTATAGAGTACTCAAGACCTATTGTTTTTGGTGAAGATCGGTTGAGGGGAAGGGGTAGTTTACCTGCAACGGTTTTTATCAAGCGT